>OU342740.1:253327394-253927394 GCA_910589775.1 Avena eriantha
TCTCTTGTGTTTTTTAGCCCGAAGGGCATCGTGTTGTAGCAGAACACACCAAAGGGCGTCATAAACGCCTTTCTCCTGATCCTCCTCCTTCATTCGAATCTGATTGTAGCCTGAGTAGGCGTCGAGGAAGCAGAGACGCTCACATCCCGCGGGGGAGTCGATGATTTGGTCGATTTGCGGCAATGGAAGTGATCCTTTGGGCAATGCTTATTCAAGGAGGTGAAGTCCACGCACATCCGCAGGATATCCGTGTCTTTTTTAGGCACAAGCACTGTGTTAGCGAGCCAAGTACTTTCCTTGATCTCGCGTATGAATTTTGCATCGAGGAGTCTGTTGATCTCCGTTCCGACTACTTTTGCACTTGTCTGCTTGACTAGCCTTGCGTCTGGATTCACGTTGAGTGAGTGCTCGATGAATTCCCTGGGAACCCCTGGCATGTCCGTTGGACACCAGGTGAAGATCTCCCAGTGCTCATGGAGGAATTCGACGAGCGCGAGTTCCTATGCAGAACTCAAGTTGTTGGCGATCAGGGCCATCTTGGTCGGGTCTGTTGGGTGGACCTGGACTTTCTTCATGTGCACCGATGAGTCAAAGGACAGGTCGGGTGAACTTGGCCTGCTTAGGGGAGGCAGACTGTTGTCTGTCGACTCCTTTAATCTTGCGAGTTCCTCCTGCATGCCGAAGGACTGGAAGATTCTGTTGAATTACCTGTCACAGCTGCCGGACCTCTCGAAGTTACCATTGATTGTGATTACGCCGTTTGGATCTGGCATTTTCATATGCAGGTAGGCGTAGTGCGGCACTGCCATGAACCTTGCGAACGCGACACGCCTGAGGATGCAGTGGTACTGTGAAGGCCAGTCGACGACTTCAAAGTCGATGCGCTCTTGCCAAAAGTTTTGCAGCGTGCCGAAGATGATGTCAAGGTTGATTTTGCTCAGGGGATATATGCCCTTTCCTGGGATGATGTCATGGAACATCGTGTCCGCAACTTCTAGACAAGTCAGAGGGATCCTCATCGCATGAAAGGTACTCGCGAACATGAGGTTAATTCCGCTGCCGCTGTCCATGAAGACGCGACTCATATCGAAACCCCTGATTTGTGCCTCGAGTACGAGGGCACAGTGGCGTGGACGAGGAACTTGGTGCGGGTGGTCATGCCTGTCGAAGGTGATACAGGAGTCGCTTCCACTGAGGTACTCAGTGGTGGAAGGTGGAGAGTTTATTGCCAATTTGACTTGGCGAGTGATGGCCTTCTGCACGCGATTTGAGGGATGCCCTTTTTGGATCATTCCCATGTTGCCCATGGCTCATGGGTATGGCTCGTCTCCGTGATGCTGGACCGGCGCGGCCGCGGTGGTGGTGGTCCGGGCGGTGGTGGAGGAGCTCCATGTGCCACAGTGCCTAGGGCGGCTCCATAGCCCCTGTTGACCGCGTCGCGATTCATCCGGGCCAGGCCCTCGTGAAGTTTGAGGAACTCAAGGCAGTCCCTGAGAAGGTGGCTGGATTTCTTCTTGCCATCGTGCTTGTCAATATAGAAGTGCATGTTGCATGGCCCGGACAGTTTGTCCTCGATAGATGTTGCGGGTGCCTCTTCGCGAGTGCGGCGCTGCCACACCTGCGTGGTTTTTCTGCTATCGCGGTATCCACCACTGCGATATCCACTGTTGCGGTTGTTGTCGCGTTTGTCGGCGTAGCCGGCTGCGACCATATTGACCTCGTCGTGGTCATCGTAGACGCGCATCCGATGTTTGCCTCGGGGGTCGCGTCTACGCCCGAGGTCGTTGTCATCATTGGAGTAGGTACGGTTTTTCACCAAGTCTTCTCCATCAGCCCACCGATTCGCGATTTCCATCAGGTGGTTGATTGTTTTGGGCTTCGAGCGGCCCAGCTCCTCCCTAAGTTCTATACGGCGAACGCCTCCATTGAACGCGTCGATTGCGCGGTCCTCTGAGATGTTTTCTGTGGAGTTCTTGATGATGGACCACCTCTGGATGTACGAGCGTAGCGATTCGCCGGATCTTTGCTGGCAGCTTCTTAGTTCTTCGATTGATGCGGGACTTTTGTAACTGCCCTTGAAATTGCGCACGAAGCTGTAGACCAGCTCTTCCCAGCTATGAATGGATCAACGCGGGAGGTTTTTGAGCCATGCACGAGCAGCACCCTGCAGTTGTAGCTGTAGGCATTGCATGGTCGTGCTTTGACTCCCGCCGTGTAGCCTAACGGAGGAGATGTGGTCCTCCAACCAGATTTTTGGGTCCTGCAGGCTGTCAAATTTTGGATTGTCCGACGGGAGCTTGAACCCCTTAGGCATTCGCTTCTGCCTGATGGCCCTGCTGAAGGATCTGGCGTCGCAGAGCTCAGTCTTGTCTTCTTCTGAGTCAGTCGAACGAGCCCGTCTTGCCCCGCATCTTGTCGACTTTGCACACCGTGACGTCATCGCGCGCATCGTAATCGCGGTCATGCCGCCGTGAGCGACGTCGCCGTGACAGATCGTGACTGTCGTCACTGGAGGAGTACGAGTAGTACTTTTTCAGAGCCTTGCTTTTCTTCGGCTCTGGTGTTGGTTCTTTGTCGAGGGCACCCTCGATTAGCCCCAGGCACGCAAGCGTAGATTGGTGCATGGCAGCTCGCGGATCTCCAGCCGGAGGCTGATTGTTGAGGAGGTACATGGTAGTCATCGTCACCGCGGCTTGCGGCATTTTTGGGAGTACGTTGCCCCACATATCCACTATCATAGAGCCGAAGTCGAGGACTTTTGCAGCCTCTACGTGTTCTTGCTCGGTGAGGTGGGCCAGTTGAGATCGCCTCTTGTTGGCTACGTACTCGTTGCCTTTGGAGGAGGATCCTCCATGGGAGGAGAGCCCAGCTCGTCGAAGACTCGACTCATCTGCCGCCTTTCTGCGCGCTTCGAGTTGCATGATCACCTATTGCTGGTGCTTGAATTCCTCCTTTAACAGCCAATGGTAGCCCATTAGCATGTCCTGTGGTGTGTTGGGGTAGAGGATTGCCCCGTAGAGCTTTGCGACAACAGGCCCACTCGTTGTCGTTGAGCTTGATCATCATGCGCTCGCCGGTTTTCTCATTCATCGTGAGTGCCGGTTCTCCCCCTGTCCCGTTGTTGACGGGCGCGCCGTTACCATCGTTGGTGGGGCCGCCGTTCGCGACTGATATGCCACCGTTAGGCGTATTGCCGTTGGGCGGTCCGATGCCGGTGTTTTCGCAATTGGTGGTGGTATCGCTCGTGTTGATGACGGCACACATAAAGTTGTTGGGGAAGCTATTGCTCCCACAACTTTCATATCCGGAGCCGTAGGCTCCATATTCTGTGGCTAGGTCACCCAGATCGGATTCGCGACTGCTGTCGTTGTACGTACTCCCAGCTGTTGCTGAGGTGTTGAGCTCACTTAGGGTGTCGATTGGTGGCAGGAACCACGATGTTGGAGCAATTGCGGGTGTCGTTGGCTGGTCAGGCATGCGAAGCGTGCCCAATTGACCAACCTGGAAGCGGAAGCTCCCAATTGCCAGGCTGATTCCATCGCCCACGGACTCGAAAGCCGGGTGAGTGGTCGGCGTGTGGACGGTGAAGTCGAACGCGCCAAAGAGCTGGCGAATCTCCGATGTTGCAGAGTTGTAGATCGTGGTTGACGGGGCTGAAGAAGCCACGGCATCAGCACTCCCAATTCCCACAGACGGCGCCAATTGACGAGGGTTTAACTCATCAATGCCCATGGTTATGGACTTAGGTTTTGGAGAAGGAGGGAGCGCTGGAGGCATCAATCGGCTAGCAAACAAGCACACAAGAACACAAGATTTATCTAGGTTCAGGCCTCGTAGAGGTCCCTACTCCTGCTTGTCTGCTCTTGGAATTAACAAAGGAATCGAAGATTACAAGGGCGCGCATATGCAATGAGAGTTGTGGAAACTAGGGTTGTGGTTGTCCTCCTCGCCGCCCCCTCCTAGCCTTTATATAGATAGGCTAGGTCTCGGGTAGCAGGTCGAGTCGGTTACAGATTAGGATTTTCCCTTTGAACTTTCTATCTTAAGCTTCTTCTTGTCTCGCAAGCAATCGAGAGTCCGTGGGCCACTCGAATTCTTCATTGGGCTTTGGCAGCGCCGTGGGCTTCTGCCATATCTAGACCATATATACCAAACTCGAGTACCTGTAGGGTATACCCATGTCAACCATGATATAGCCTCTTGACATAAATAACTGTCTCTAAATTCTATCATGCATGGAGATATGAGATCCTCTTACATGTCCATATTAACCATTGTGTGGTTTCGTATCCTTTATTGCAATCCTTCTAATTCTAGTGCTTATCCCTTGTCTTCTCACTTTGCATGTGTCATACTCCTTTTGGATCTCTTCCTTTTACACATGCAATATAACCTTCCTTCTAGTCACATAAAATGACACAACATTTTATGTCCCCTCTTATTTTAAATTATTTTTGCTTTGTGTTTATTTGAATATTTTTAAAACCTAGATCTAACAATGAAGACAACCTAGCTCACATACATGTGCCAAGTTGTTTTCAAAAATTGAAGCTAACATGCATGCAAGGCTAATATTGCATGACACATGCAATATAAAAGCACCCCTCCTAATACATGCAATCACAAGCCCTTGTGAGATTATTTTTGCTTCTTATTTGAATATTTTTGAAACCTTGACTCTATTGTATTTACATTCAAATTCAAATCAAACAAATTGACCAAGATAAATAAAGTAAACCAACATTAGTTTTCCTTTCTAATCACCACCTTCTTTCTTTTGGTTTCACTAGAATTTGAAGAAAGCTTGTTCGATTTAAATTCATACAAGTCGAATCAATTTTGAATAAATCCCAATGGATCATCCATGCCTACCACCCTTGTTCTTTGAAAAATTTATAATATGGCAAATCCTTTAAGTCAACCAAATGTACCTTTTTGTTTTCACAAAATAGGCAAACACGTAGGGCACATGCAAGCCACATGAAATAATAACACCCCTTTCCATCTCCTTTTATCTTTTGTTTCTTTGTTTTGAGCTTTGGTTTTGTTTCCAATTCCAGGTCTAGATAAAACCTAAAGTACTCCTACTAACACACCACCACACACGCACCATCCTATGCAGCTGACCAAATTCTCCTGGGCGCCCATCTAATCTGAACCAGCCCCGGGGTCTTTTCCCTTCTCGGAACCCAGCGCGCTCCAATCCATCTGTCTCGACCGGAACTAGATCACAGGTGCCACATACCTGGCCCGACTCAACCAGCAGCAGATCAACGAGCTAGGTGACCCTATTCCTCTCTTTCCGCGCACCCATGTGATCGAGGCCGAGCGAGAGCAGCACCACGCCGTGCTCGTGTTCCCTCTCTCTCTCTCTCTCGTGCTTAAAGCAACCAGCAGCTGACTAACCCCATCCACCCCAACCACTTCATCCCCTTCCTACATCTCGATCCAGTGCTTCCTCCCCCTCTTTATCCCACGGCCAAACCCTAGACGCCATGTCCACCACCCACGCCCACCTTGTCGCCTTCGCCGAAGCAGCAGACAACAGGAGAGCCGGGTCGAGCCGCTGGCCCAGGGCAGTACATGTTATATGTTGATCCAAATTCTACAAAGTAAAGGCTAACTCCTGACGGAGCAGAGCGAGGCCCGTTGCCGGAGGCTTGGGCCGAAGCGGATGAGTTTGGTGAGTCGTTACATGGCTAATCCTGGTAAAGAACATTGGAAAGTTTTTCAGTGGATTTTCAGGTACCTCCATGGCACATCCAATGCTTGCTTGAAGTTTGGCAAGACTGGTGAGGGACTCGCAGGCTAGGTGGATTCAGATTTTGATGCTGACTTGGATAAGAGGAGGTCCCTCACAGGTTATGTGTTCACGGTAGGTGGATATGTTGTGAGTTGGAAGGCAACGCTGCAACCAGTTGTTGCTCTATCTAATAATGAAGCAAAATATATGACTGTTGCTAAAGCTTGCAAAGAGTTTGTTTGGTTGAAAGGTCTGTATGCTGAACTTTGTCAGGATGATTTTTGCATTAACCTGTTCTGAGACAGTCAAAGTGCTATTTACCTTACTAAGGATCAGATGTTCCATGAGAGAATAAAGCACATTGATATCAAGTACCATTATATTCATGATGTTGTTGCACAAGATACACTAAAGGTATGCAAGATAAGCACTCATGATAATCCTGCTGATATGATGACAAAGCTTGTTCATGTTGCTAAGTTTGAGCTATGCTCAAGCTTAGTTGGTATAACTACTTAGTCCAAGCGGCTGTTGGCGCCGAAAGTGTTTTTTTTGTTTGTTCAGAAAAATGATTACTGTTGATGCTACAAGAAAGAATTTGTCTAAAGGTGGAGTTTGTTATATATTGATTCAAATTCTACAAAAGACCAACTTCTGACGGAGTGGAGCGATGCCAACTTCTGTACGGATCGTCGAATACCTAGGTTTTCACCGTTATATATACCACTTGTAAGCCGTCGGCTGGGATAAGTTGCATCTGTGAAAATCCCCAGCGTTGTGTAAACAATCCCCATATAGTGAAGTTTTGCTGGCTGACGTCCGTGGTTTTTTCTTCTCTTTGTTGGAGAGTTTTTTTCATGCTAAATCTATGTCCCCTTGCTGTGATTTTATTTTCGTTCTTCGTTATTTGATTGTCACAAAGCTAACCGTACATGGGTCAAGGAGGTGCAGACCAGGACCATTTCCGTGTCCTCTGCAGCTTGGCGTCGCCGTCGACCCCCTCTCCTCGGCATCGTCGTTGAACATGGTCACCATCGACTCCGTCAACCCCTCGGTGAGCAGCCCATCATCCCCTACATCCGCGTCCACCCTGTACATCGCGCAGTCAGCGCACTTCGCTCGTCGCGCCGCGCTCCCGTGCGACAGACACGCCGCCAGCAGCATTACGCGCATGCGCACGCTGCTCTCTACACGCGCAATAGCAGCCAATCGCCGTTGTTTTCCCGCGTCTTTCTCGCAAGCTTGCATCTGCCACAGTTCATCCCAGCGCGCGTTCTTCGCAGAATCTTGTAGACCTCGGCACCCTCTTTCCAACTAGCCGTTGCATGCCCTTTATGTTCCTGGAACGGCGACACGGTCATGCTCGCAAAACACGCCGCCGCTCAGTTTTTCTGTCGGAGTTCAGGCCGCGAGCTCGTTCCATATAGACTCCTGCTTCCCCTATGTTCTACCAAGTTTTTCCGCCTCTGTAGTCCTCCAAGTCACCTCCACCTAACCAAAACTTGTAGATATTGATCCCCTCTATAACTTTCCTTTTTGCGGTATCTTCAAATTCCCAAACATTTGCCCGCCATCATCATCCGAAAATCAAGCTAGATAGTCGATTTTCGCGTATAAAATTTCAGATCCGTCAGATCTACAACCCCTTCCAGGAAGCTTTTGCATGAAGGCCCCTGGGGGTTCCTCTCACTCAACCCGCGGTCCCCGTGGTGGCCACATGGCGAACCAGTCTGACCTGCGTGCGCGTAGCCCCGCAGAGGTCTTGACCCCACCTATCATCGAGTGCGTGTACAGCCGACCCCAGTAACAAAAGTTTTTCCCTTTTTCTAAATTCAAAATAAAAATCAGAATATGGAATATATATATATAATAAATTCATAACTTTAAAATGATTTGGAATTTAAATTCAAACTCTATATAAAATATGTTTTTTTTTGAATGTCAATTCAAATCTCTATTATCAAATATTTCCAGAAATAATTCAAACTAGTCAAACCTTGGACTTTGACCTAATTTAATTTAATTTGATTTAAATATTAATTTAAATTTATAAATTCAAATAATACAAATAATATATGTTTTTGCATCAGAAAAACATGAGGAATTCAAATATGCCAACCAAAATAATTTTTGAGCAATTTAAAATTTCGAAATTATTTAAATACCAATAAATGTCCTTTCTCAATAAATTCATAACTTTAAATCCGTAATTCCGAATTCGGCAAATAATATGTCTAAATCGATCAGCGTGACGAGCCCGTTCTGATTATGCATTACATGATATAAATTGAAGTATGCATCATATAAATATTAAATAATCAGAACTGTTTATAAGAGTAAAACATACCTAAATATTAATAAAGTGCTTTTTATTGTTTTCGCCCCTCACCCATGCCATGCTATGTTGTACCATGCAATTGTGCATCATTCCATCATGGCATACCTTGTTTGTTTGTTGCATATGATTTATATAATTATGCATTGTATTTATTTCGTCCCTTGTGTGTTTGGTTTTTATCCAAATATACACTGAGTAAGGAGAATATTAGGAGTCTCAGGAGTATTACATGTATCCTTCCTATTATGCAACTGAACTGATAAGAAATAAATTCTCCATGCTTGTATACATATAGTACCTATGCTTCTATCTTGTTCTTGCATCATTGAGTCGTGATAGCATTAAATTGAATCCCAAGTATCGCACAGCCTTTACTTTTAAATCCCACTGAAACTTGTACCTTCAATCTTATGAGACATTACTATAGGAGTTGTCTGAGCCATGCGAGTCGTAGAACTGCATGTGTAGGGTTTGTGCAAGTCTTTGGATAATGAGGTACCTAAACAACTTAAACTGTTTAGTAATGGGATAGCTAAAGAAAGAGGCACCGATGGGCAATAGCAGTTATTTGGTTCTTACACGCTCACTTGTGTCTCGTAGGACCCCGAGGACTTGATTCCTGTTTCTTGACTATTCACACTATCCATATTTGGGAGACTCTATGGATCCTCCTTCGCGTGAGCTTGATTCACACTTTATTTTTTTAGGGTCACAAACTAATTTTGGGACTTTATTACTATCATGTATTTATGCCATGCTTTACTTCTTTATTTATGATTGTGCGTGGAGCGTCTATACTGTTTAGGACCGCGGCACGATTTCGTGGTATCGACAAGCCTAGTCACACTTTCGGGTTTCTATTTACAGCCGTTCTCGCAAACCCTGGGTCTGTCTCGGAGCAGGCCAACTTTGTTACGGGTAGCTTATTGGGGTTGCCCCCTAAAATAATTTATGAATCATGTGAATGGATTGTCATGAGGCCTCGTTGGTTTTTATTTGGTTCTTCCTAAGGTTGATCGTGTGTGTGTTGCTATTTGTGCACCCCTGCAGGGTAAATCTTTCTGAAAGCCGTGTCTATGGTTATGGATGACTTAGAGCATAGTTTCTCGATCATAGACAAGCATAACTAAAGTACCGTCTTTAATTTGACTAAGACATGACTAGTAAATAGTGTAATACTCATGGAATGATTAATAAAATTACCAACAGATAGGATGTTCTTTCGCCTTCTCGTTAGTAAGCGAGAAGGAGGGCGAGTGATGTTTACCTATGTTGCTTATATAACTGTTGTTACTAATTATCGAGTGTCTGTCCATCTCTGGTTGGAAAGATGAGTAGTGTGTCTCTATAGAACTGTTTAGATATTATCTTTTGCTGCAATTGCGTCACCCTAGATTGTTCCCTTGAGATGCATTAAGACTTGATGAGTACCCCTAGGGTCTCACACGATAAATATTTGGTTCAGATGGAAAGGTATACTCTCAGAAAGTTTACTGGGTCGAAGAGTCTAATGATGGTGGCAACGACTATTAGGTGTAGAGACTTCGGGGATGGAGATTCATGAGATCTCTGGCGGGATGTGCTTATTTTCAGGCATCTTATGCCAATTTACTTCTTGTCCATACTTGGATCTTGTTTTCTACTTCCGCTTGATATTCTGATGTGTGATGTATGAGGATGTATCCTAAAGTATTATCTCTACCTAGGATATTTGGATCTTGCCGTTGTGCATTGAATATTTCTGTTTCTATTGTTTTTAGATGGTGTGGCTTTGATGTCTATTGTATGTCGCTAACATACATACTCATTTGTGTATATTTTTATCGCTTTACCTATCGACTACGATGATCGCTCTTGTCCCGATGTTCTTGAAAGTGGGTAGGATGGTTGGCCGGTACTATACCCTACTCCACGAGGTGGGCCTACTATGTGTGGCTGCGCGGCCCCATGGTAGTACGTCATGTCCACTTTTGGGTTCATCCAAGCTTGAGCTTAGAGCGTAGGGTCCGAGGTATTACATAGAGAGAGACCGACATGCATGACCCAGTAGTGCAGCCTTATATATGTGCTTCATCAAGCAATGTTGCCAAGTTTGAAACAGGGAGCGCGAGCGAGAAAAAAGTCCAGCATGCACACGTTTTTTCTAATGAGAGGCTCACATGGGGGACCTAGTAGGCTGAAAAAACGACTGATGCATTGAGCAAAACTATCAAGTTTGAAACATGGAGGAGCGGCCGAGGGAAAAAATTCTATCATACACACGTTTCTTCTAATGATTGGATGACATGTGGGGTCCAGTAGCATGATTAAATAGTAGATGCAGCGAGCAACGCTATCATGTTCAGTGGAGGCGTGACCTAGAGAAAAAATTCTATCATACACATGTTCCCACTAATGAGAGGATGGCATGTGGTGTCCAGGAGTTTGCTTAAATGGTAGATGCATCAAGCGGTACTATCAAGTTCAGAATAGGGTAGCGCGAGCGAACAAAAAAATTCCATCATACACACGATTCTTCTAATATGAGGCTGACATGGGGGACCTAGCAGCGTGACTAAACGACAGATAGATCGAGCAACGTTATCGAGTTGAAATTAGGGAAGCAATAGCCAAGGAAAAAAATTACATCATGCACATGTTTCTTCTAACGAGAGGATGACATGTGGGAACCAGCAGCCTGATTAAACGGCATATGCATCGAGCAACACTATCAATTTTGGAACAGGGTAGCACTAGCGAAGGAAAAAAAATTCCATCATACACACAAATCTAATAATGAGAGGATGACATGTGGGATCCAGCAGCCTGACTAAACGGCAAATGCATCGAGCAATGTTATCGAGTTCAAATCAGGGAGGCGCGACCGAAAAGTATGGTCCGCTAGAGACACTGATGTTCGGTACCCATATGCCTCAAAAGACTTCGGCGAGTCAACATCACGTGAGGAACCGAAAATCTTGCTTCTGCCACGCGCCAGCCGAGCTTCCTCCACGTATATAGCGGTTTTGTCGTAGTAAAGGGTCGCGAAAACAGAAAAAAAGTTTCCCATCAGCCACGGTCGAGCCGAGAAATTTTTCGCGGAAGACGCGCCTTCTACGACGACCGACGGGACAAGTCGTTGTGGATGGACACTTTTCTTGTAGTGTTAGTGAATCTCTCTTTATTCCTCCTTCGACCGTGGAGGTTGCTAGTCGGTGCTTCTAGTCACAATAGCTCTGGGCACACTTCCAAACACGTCTAAAGGATTTCACCTTTTTCCTTAGACCCGAAGGCAAATGATATGTGGCCAACTACACATACCATCTAAAGAGAGAGATCAAACACACATCATAGATCAATAGATTAAGGACACAAGAAATAGATCATCTTTATTTCATTTTATAATATTGCTAGGGTATCTCCATCTCCCCAAGAACAAAGTAAACTACTCACACATGGAAGCAATCAACAACATCATCATAATCAAATGGATGGATAAAAGTATGGGGATGAATCTAGTGCAAACCACAATTGAATATGGAATTACAACAAGATCTAATGAATGGAAGATGGGGGTAGTAGTGGTGATGGTGATGCAGCGGTTGATGATGAAGGGGATGATGCGATGTCCTCCAATGATTCGTAAAGCAGCAAGGATTTTTTCCTTCTCCAAGTTCCTCCTCCAAATCCCTTTATGGTGTGGTTTTTCGTGGCTGGATGTTTCTGTGAATGTCGGATCTCTAATCCATCTTTGCGAGGTGAAAGTATTTGACGAGGCGGTCATGCTGCCACATGGTACGGGCGGGCTCAGCCCGTACCAGTGGTTGTTAAGACCTATGTGTCCTCCTCCATGTGTGCAAATCTCCCATGTGCAAAGATAAATAATGAAATGACTTTTATCACTTAAATATCATATTACAACGTAATATGATAGTTCTAATTGATATGTTCATAAGAGACTTAGTAATTCAAGATCCTGTTGAAACAAGGACAAAAGGTGCACGCAAACGCAGTAAAATACCAAAAACCCTACTCTACTTATGCAAAACAAAAGGTAAATATGTTTCAATTTTGGACTCATCACAACAACATAGGAAAAACAATCAAGTGCTCGGTATCTGATACATCCATTTTGCATCACTTTTCTATATCATAATTCACTGTTATTCATTGATATATTTCATATTAAGAGGTGATACTTATGTTATTTCATATGTTTTTGCATGGTTGATGACTTTTGGAGCATGGACCGCAGCAGTCAGGATTCTGATGGAAAATGTGCTGTTTGGAGGCAAAATTTGCAAAGATCAGAAAATCCGGGAAAATATACGGAAAATCCTATTTTTTCATCAGACGAAGGAAGCCAGAAGGAGGAGTGGAGATGGCCCACAGGGGGCCCACACCACCCCCTGGCGCGGGCCACCCTAGGCCTCCCCACCAGGTGGTGTGGCCGCCCTGGCCCACCTCTGGCTCTCCCCTCTAGCGTATATAATCCTCCTGAAACCCTAATACTCGGGAAGCGACCACAAAAAGATTCCGCCGCCTCAGCGGGGCGGAAAACACCGAGAGAGAAAGATCTCTCCGGCAGACAGATTTATGCCGGGGGAATTCCTTCCCAGAGAGGGGAGATCGTCGCCATCAACACCACCATCAAGCATGACTTCATCGGGATCATCATCATCACCACCATCATCACCATCAGCACCCTCATCACCATCTCCATATTGCTGTAATAATTGGGTTGAATCTTGCATAGTTCTTAGGGGAAACTTTCTCGGTGTTGATTACTCTTTGTAGTTGATGCTATTGAGTGAACAATTAAATTATTATTTATGTTCAGATTGTTATACATCATTATTCCATCTCTGATCATGATCCATATGATGTCTTGTGAGTAGTTCGTTTTGTTCTTGAGGACATGGGAGAAGTCATGTTGTTAGTAGTGGAGTTGTGTTGAGAAAGATTCAATAGTTTGATATTTAAGTTGTGGTGTACTCTTCTAGTGGTGTCATGTGAACGTCGACTACATGACACTTCACCTATATGGTCCTAGGGGAATGCATTGTGTATTTGGCTACTAATCGTAGGGGTTGCCGGAGTGACAGAAACCTGAACCCCCGTTAGGAAACCATTGCACAAGGGATGTAAGGGTCATAGAGTTTAAAGCTGTGGTTAGGTTTCAACCATAATTACTTTCTTGTACTTACGGATGTTTGCAAGGGGTATAATCACAAGTATGTGTTCGTCCTAGGAAGGTCGGTACATTAGCATAGGTTCACCCACACAACACTTAGCAAGCTAAAGAAGATTAATCAACTATACGAAGCGAGAGCACTTGACAGTCTTCCCATCGGTCCTCGAGAACGTTTGGTAAACTTAAGTAATACAACCGGCTTGTCCTTTGCTGCATAAAGGATTGGGCCACTTGCTGCATTTATTTTTACTATCTTTGTTTACTTTCATTATCAAAAACCCCTAAAAATCCGTTTGCTAAGTATTTGCAGAGAATTCCTGATCCATACCACTAGCCAGCACCTTCTGCTCCTCGTTGGGTTCGACACTCTTACTTATCGAAAATACTGCAATACACCCCCTATACTTGTGGGTCATCAAGACTATTTTTTTCGCCGTTGCCAGGGAGTGAAGCGCTATTGGAGAGTTTCTTTATTTTCATTATGGATAATTCGTTGAGTTTCTTAGTTGGTAATGCTACTACCACTACTAAGGTAGTAGATGAACCACCACCTGCTGAGAATGATGCTTTTAAAATACCTACAAGAATTATTGATCGTGTTATGGATAATTACTATGTTGGGGATGGAACTGTCCATCCCGGTGATCATTTGCTCTTTATACACGAAGTATGCGGGTTGTTCAAGTGTGCAGGTATTACTACAGATCAAGTTAATAAGAAGTTATTGTCATTATCACTGAAAGGAAGAGCTGAGGAATGGTATAAGCTGCTGAAGAATGGTCAAGCTCTAGAATGGGAGGAAATAGTACCTCTCTTTTATTCAAAGTATTATCCTCCTAGTGAGACTCATAAAGATCGGAATCAAATATACAACTTTTGGCCTCTTGATGGAGAGAGTACAGCTCAAGTTTGGGGGAGATTGAAGTTACTAATGCTCAAATGTCCCATTCATGAGCTCCCCAACAATATTATTATGAATAACTTTTATGCAAGGCTTCCTCTTCATGATAAGGATTTATTGGATGCTTCTTCTGTTGGATCATTCACTCGCATGGAAGAAGAAGCTAAATGGGATCTTCTGGACCGTATTCAAGACAATGCTGAAGCTTGGGAGAATGACAAAGGTAGAAAGTCAGGTATAAATTATGATTATGAATGCATTGAATCTTTTATGGGAACTGATAACTTTCAAAACATTAATAATACTTATGGTCTTGATTTACAAGTTATTACAAATTGCTTTAAGGCTTTTGCTTCTTATATTGAAATCCCAAAAAGGGGATGGAGCAAGTACAATGCGCCTTATAAAGATATTGATGACTGTGTTCCTATTGGGAGTACTGAGTTTTACACTATTGATCACATCTTACCTGAACTTTATATCGAGAAACCCTTCCCTGATAAGGTAAAGGACCATCCTATGATAACTAGTGTAATCACTAAAAGTGTAAAGAGAACTATAAAACCTGATGAACAAATAAACATTGAACCTGTTGTAGCAATTGTGAAAGACCTTGTCACTAAAAGCGTAGAAGATGGACACATAGTCTTTTGTGAGGATGCTTCTAATATTGTTTCACATCCTAATAGAACTAAAAAGGCTAGTGTCCCTGTGCTTTCTGTTAGAATTTGTGATCATTGCTATTATGGTTTATGTGATATTGGTGCAAGTTCTAGTGTTATTCCTTATGAGCTTTATAGAGAAATTATGCATGAAATCAGTCCCTGCGAATTGGAAGAGATTGATGTGGTTATTCACCTTGCTAATAGAGAGACCATCTCTCCAATTGGTATTGTACGAGACGTGGAAGTTATTTGTGGTAAGATTAAGTATCCTGCTGATTTTCTAGTACTTGGTTCAGCTGCTAGTAAAACTTATCCTATCATTTTTGGTAGACCTTTCTTGAGTACTTCTGGAGCTATTATAGATTGCAAAAGGGATAAAATCTTGACTAAGTTTGATGGGGAATCTTATGAGTTTAATTTTTCGAAATTTACTAAAGAGCCTTGTGAAGAGGAAACCCATAATGAGGATTTTAGAGTTGAACAACTTGCTTCTATTTCTCTTGCTCCTAACAATGCTTTGCAGCAATTTATGGAAGATCATGAAAGTGAAATCTTCATGGAAGAAAGGAATGAGATTGACGAGATTCTCCGTAATCAGCCTAAGATGCTTAAGCATAACTTGCCTGTAGAAGACTTGGGTACTACGTTGCCACCTAAAAAGGATCCGGTCTTTGATCTAAAACCTCTCCCTGACGATCTTAAATATGCTTACATTGATGATAAAAAGATATATCCTGTTATTATTAGCTCTAAACTTTCATGGAAGGAGGAAGAAAGGTTATTGGAGGTTTTGAAGAAACACCGAGGGGCTATGGGCTATACTCTAGATGATTTAAAAGGGATTTCACCTACTATATGTCAGCATGCTATCAATATAGAACTAGATGCAAAGCCAGCAGTAGAGCACCAACAACGTTTAAATCCTAAGATGAAGGAAGTGGTAAGAAATGAGGTATTGAAACTCCTTGATGCTAGTATTATTTACCCTATTGCTGATAGTGAATGGGTTAGTCCTGTTCATTGCGTCCCTAAACAGGGAGGTATTACTGTTGTGCCTAATGATAATTATGAGCTTATTCCCCAAAGAATAGTAGTAGGCTATAGGATGTGCATTGATTTTAGGAAAGTCAACAAAGTTACTAAGAAAGATCATTACCCGCTTCCTTTTATTGATCAAATGTTGGAAAGGTTGTCTAAAAAGACCCATTTTTGTTTTCTTGATGGTTATTCTGGTTTCTCTCAAATTGTTGTTAAACAACAAGATCAAGAAAAACTACTTTTACTTGCCCTTATGGAACTTATGCTTATAGACGTATGCCTTTTGGTTTATGTAATGCTCCTGCTACTTTTCAAAGATGCATGTTTGCTATCTTTCATGGTTTTTGTGAGGAAATTGTGGAAGTGTTCATGGATGACTTCTCTGTCTATGGAACTTCTTTTGATAATTGTCTGCACAACCTTGATAAAGTTTTGCAGAGGTGTGAAGAAACTAATCTTGTTCTTAATTGGGAGAAATGCCACTTCATGGTTAATGAAGGGATTGTCCTTGGGCATAAGGTTTCCGAAAGAGGCATAGAAGTGGACAGAGCTAAAGTCGAGGCAATTGAGAAAATGCCCTGCCCAAGAGACATCAAAGGTATTCGTAATATCCTTGGTCATGCTGGTTTCTATAGAAGGTTTATTAAAGATTTCTCTAAGATATCAAAACCCCTCACTAATCTTCTTCAAAAAGATGTGCCCTTTGTTTTTGATGTTGATTGTAAGGAATCTTTTGAAACTCTCAAGAAGGCTTTAACTACAGCTCCTATCGTTCAACCACCTGATTGGAGTTTACCTTTTGAAATAATGTGTGATGCTAGTGATATTGTTGTAGGTGCTGTCCTTGGGCAACGAATTGATAAAAAGCTAAACGTTATTCATTATGCTAGTAAGACTCTAGACGCTGCTCAAAGGAATTATGCTACTACTGAAAAAGAATTTCTAGCTGTCGTCTTTGCTTGTGATAAGTTTAGACCCTATATTGTAGACTCAAAAGTCACCATTCATACTGATCATGCTGCTATTAAGTACCTTATGACGAAGAAGGATGCTAAGCCTAGGCTTATTAGATGGGTGCTTCTTTTACAAGAGTTTGATCTACATATTGTAGATAGGAAAGGTGATGAAAACCCTGTAGCTGATAATTTATCTCGATTGGAAAATATCTCCTTTGACCCTATGCCTGTTAATGATAGTTTTCCAAATGAACAGTTGGCTGCAGTAGGGGTAAGCTCGCGAGGGAGCCCTTGGTACGCTGATTATGCTAACTTTATTGTCTCCAAGTATTTGCCTCCAACTTTTACAGCTCAGCAAAGAAGAAAGTTCTTTTATGATTTGAGGCATTATTTTTGGGATGACCCACACTTATATGAAGAAGGAGTGGATGGTATTATGCGAAGATGTGTTCTAGAATATGAACAAAAGGAGATATTGCATAAATGTCATGGTAGTGCTTATGGAGGACATCATGCAGGAGATAGAACTGTGCAAAAGGTGCTGCAATCAGGTTTCTACTAGCCTACCCTCTTTAAAGATGCAAGAAAATTTGTTTTATCTTATGATGAGTGTCAGCGTGTTGGTAATATTTCTAGACGCGATGAAATGCCTATGAACTACTCTCTAGTTATTGAACCCTTTGATTGCTAGGGATCTGACTTTATGGGTCCTTTTCCTCCCTCGAAAGGTTATACTCATATTCTTATTGTCGTCGATTATGTTACTAAGTGGGTAGAAGCCATTCCTACGAAGAGTGCTGACGGGGAGACTTCTCTAAGAATGCTTAAGGATGTTATCTTTCCTAGGTTTGGAGTGCCTAGGTATCTCATGACTGATGGAGGTTCTCATTTCATTCATGGTGGTTTTAGAAAGACCCTTGCTAAATATGATGTTAATCATAGAATTGCTTCAGCTTATCACCCCCAAACTAGTGGGCAAGTAGAGTTATCAAATAGAGAAATTAAATCCATCTTGCAAAAGACTGTTAATAGATCTAGAAAAAATTGGGCTAAAAAGTTGAATGATGCTTTATGGGCTTATAGGACTGGCTACAAAAACCCTATGGGGATGTCTCCTTATAAAATGGTTTATGGGAAAGCTTGTCACCTACCTTTAGAATTAGAACACAAAGCTTACTGGGCAGTTAAAGAACTCAATAGAGATTGTAAGCTCGCTGGTGAGAAAAGATTATTTGACTTAAGCTCTTTAGATGAATGGAGGAGTGAAGCCTATAAGAATGCTAGGCTCTTTAAGGAAAAGGTTAAAAGATGGCATGACAAGCGAATACTTAAGAGAGAATTTCATGTTGGTGAGAAAGTTCTATTGTATAGGTCTCGTCTCGGATTTTTTGCAGGAAAACTACTGTCAAAATGGGAAGGACCTTTCGTTATTGAAGAAGTGTAGCGTTCGGGAGCAATAAAAATTTCTTCTTTAAAAGATAATACTACACAACTAGTGAATGGGCAGCGACTCAAGCACTATATTGCTGGAGATTCCTACAATGAAGATGTTGATGCCTTTCAAGTTATAACTCTGGAAATTTTTTATCAAGGACCAAAATCAGAGACCTGCAGACTCTGTTTTGAATAGGTAACAGTTCTGGTAAGAAAAGCTCCGTGAAAGATCTGTCAAATTATATTTTTGCAGTTTTTAGTCAATAAGGGAAGCTATGAAGCAAAAGAGGGACGAAAATGGAGCTAGGGTGGCTCACACCACCCTGTGGCGCGGGCCCACCCCTGGCCGTGCCACCAGGTGGTGTGGCTACTCCGGACTCCGCCTCTGACTCGTTTTCTCCTAGTACCTTCCTTTTGTTGTAAAACTTCATAATATATAATCCCCCGGATCCCCCGAGGATTGTATATCGTGTTCTCATCGTGTTTTTGTTTCGATCTGTTTCTGCCAGGAACTATTCTTGAAAGTTTAGAAGCACAATGGTGTCCGCCAAGGATAAGGGAAAGGAGCCTATGGAGGAAGATCTCCAAGACCCCGGGCAGGAGAAGGAGATCAAGAGTGAAGATGAAGAGGAGACAAAGCAAGGCCAACATCCTCACACCGACACTACCATTGCAAGCATTGGAGTGGTGGCAAACCCTGCCAGGACTATGTCAATTGAAGGGAAGCCTCCTCATCACTATTCAGATCCATGGTCACTTCCTCCGCGCGCCAAGAATCCTTTCCATACCCTTATCCATGAGCATCAATACCAGAATATGCCCAAGGAGAAATTACCCTCCAATTGGGATTTGCCTCCTTCTAGCCATGCAGGAAAAGAAGACTTCAAGGAGGTAGAGTGGGGAAAGAGTCGCAAGAGTTGGGATTCTCAACCCGACATGATTATGAGCCGCATTGAGCAAAACTCATAGCTTATTCGTAATCTCACTTTCGAGATTGAAGACTTGGGGAAACGGATCAACGAGCTCATCAAGAGGATACCACCACCACCAAGGGAGTAATTCGTCATCAGGTTTGGCATCCCCTTGGTTTGTTCCAAGCTTGGGGGAGTGTCGCGGTATCACATCACTATCTTCTATCTTTTTACCTTTTTAGTAGAGTCATATCATGAATAGAGAAGTTATCATGTAGGATGGTTTGCATTATGAAAGTGTCCCCTCTCTCGTTAGATATGTATCCCTTGGTGTGAGCTGTCATTATGGAATATTAATGAGAAGTTCTATCATTTACTCTTTTGCATATATTATATTAGTTTTTAATTCGCGGTTATATGATTGATCTTGTTGTTAGTATTGGTATCACTTTGAGATCATTGAGTTAATCTAGTTGGTTTTAGCAAACCTGGCTCAGTCAGTAGCGACACTATTTTTGAGAGTTGAAAGAAAAAGATAAAAGTACTCTAAAGAAAAATAATTTCATCATCTTTCTTACTTGATTTGCTCATAAGTTTAGTATTCTCTAGTTAAGATCTTTTGTGCTTCCAACAAAGATTGCATGTTTGATTTTTATCACTTGTATGTTTGTTTGTTTCCTTCAACTCTTATACTTGCTACCCAGCCTTGCTAGCCAAAAACCTGTACTGAGAGGGAATTCTTCTCGTGCATCCAATCCTTAAACCAAACTTATGCCATTTGTGTCCACCATACCTACCTATTAGCATTATTTCTATTCTAAGTAAATTCATGTTTTTATCTACCTTCCAAATTAAACTTGTTATGTGAAAATTAGTGATTAAAGCTCTCACGAACTTGATGGCACACTTTACTTTCTTGCACTTAATAAACTTGAACCATTGTGCTCACCTATGTTGCGTATATGCTTGCGCTTTGTAAGTTGTGAATTAGCAGAACCATGCTGTCATAGGGAACGCTTTCAACATTGCACTAGTACTTTGTACCTAGTTGATATCATGTTCTTTTGTCTATGGATGTCGTCGGTGTGAAATGAAAGGGGAGCTTGTAAGTCCATGGAGTTATGCATGTGTGTTAGAGAAACACCTAGGCCGCTGGTCTAATCCATGCTGACATGGTGGAAACCTGCAGCGTAACCATAACGAGCATCTATGAAGCATTCTTCTTATAAAAAAGAGTCTGATATTGAGAAAAAAGAGAAAAATAAAAAAGAGATTATGAAAAGAGGAAAGAGAGAAAAAAGCACCATATTCCCATGGTAAATAAGAAGATTGATGAGATGCTTGTTGTCTGCTTGCCTTGTCATTTTGATATGGGGATTCTTCCGTATCATCGGGCAAGGGGTACCCCGTTGGCGGTTCTCCATGATACACATGTGCTTACAATGACAAGAACTTACCGGTGACTAAACTTGAGTAGCATGAGAAGCGGCCCTCGTATTCAAGGGACATGAGATTCTCAATTTACAACTTGTCAAGCACATCTCGTATTTGATCACTTTAACCTTAATCACCTAAAGATGCCTATGATAGGGGCTATGAGAGCTAAAAACTAATAAGTATCATAATTTTTAGGAGCTCTTTATGAAACTTGAAATCCCTGCTTCCCTCTGTGAAGGGCCTTTCTTTTACTTTTTAGTTGAGTCAGTTAACCTATTCCCTTCTATATCAACAAGTATTTTGAGTTGTTGTGTTTCATTCATTCATATGATGATTTATTCAATCATATTTCTTATGTTCCTTGTTTTGCGCATTGCTCTTATCTTGGTGATTACTACTTTGAAAGCTATCATTGAAAACCAGTTATTTGTGAACTCCAGCAAATTATCAACTATTCTTCGACCAAGAGCTAAGTTTGCCATTACCAATTATGATTTATTTTATGTATCTTTATTGTGTTTCCTTTACTTATTGCAAGTTAAGTTATATAATAGTTAGTTGTCTTCTATTATGATCTATGTATCGATGAATGTGATGCTTCTTGTCCGTATTCTTTTATCAAATCTTCACTCCATAAACCTGAGGCCATGTTTATTGAGCTCAGTTTCGCTTGAGGACAAGCAAAGTCTAAGCTTGGGGGAGTTGATACGTCCATTTTGCATCACTATTCTATATCATAATTCACTGTTATTCATTGATATATTTCATATTAAGAGGTGATACTTATGTTATTTCATCTGTTTTTGCATGGTTGATGACTTTTGGAGTATGGACCGCTGCAGTCAGGATTCTGATGGATAAGGTGCTGTTTGGAGGCAAAATTCGCGAAGATCAGAAAATCCGGGAAAATATACGGAAAATCTTATTTTTCCAGAAGACGAAGGAAGCCAGAAGGAGGAGTGGAGATGGGCCACGGGGGCCCACACCACCCCCTGGCGCGGGCCACCCTAGGTCGCGCCACCAGGTGGTGTGGCCGCCCTGGCCCACCTCTGGCTCTCCCCTCTAGCGTATATAATCCTCCTGAAACCCTAATACTCGGGGAGCGACCATAGAAAGATTTCACCGCCTCTGCGGGGCGGAAAACACCGAGAGAGAAAGATCTCTCCGGCAGACAAATTTCTGCCGGGGGTATTCCTTCCCGGAGAGGGGAGATCGTCGCCATCAACACCACCATCAAGCTGGACTTCATCGGGATCATCATCATCATCACCACCATCATCACCATCAGCACCTTCATCACTATCTCCATATTGCTGTAACAATTGGGTTGAATCTTGCATAGTTCTTAGGGGAAACTTTCCCAGTGTTGATTACTCTTTGTAGTTGATGCTATTGAGTGAACCATTGAATTATTGTTTATGTTCAGATTGTTATACATCATTATTCCATCTCTGATCATGATCCATATGATGTCTTGTGAGTATTTCGTTTTGTTCTTGAGGACATGGAAGAAGTCATGTTGTTAGTAGTGGAGTTGTGTTGAGAAAGATTCAATAGTTTGATATTTAAGTTGTGGTGTACTTATTCTAGTGGTGTCATGTGAACGTCGACTACATGACACTTCACCTATATGGGCCTAGGGGAATGCATTGTGTATTTGGCTACTAATCGTAGGGGTTGCCGGAGTGACAGAAACCTGACCCCCCGTTAGGAAACCATTGCACAAGGGACGTAAGGGTCTTAGAGTTTAAAGCTGTGGTTAGGTTTCTACCTTAATTACTTTCTTGTACTTACGGATGTTTGCAAGGGGTATAATCACAAATATGTATTAGTCCTAGGAAGGTCGGTACATTAGCACAGG
The DNA here is from genome assembly GCA_910589775.1 of Avena eriantha. NCBI lineage: Eukaryota > Viridiplantae > Streptophyta > Magnoliopsida > Poales > Poaceae > Avena > Avena eriantha. Next base: position 253,349,852 of record OU342740.1, read on the forward strand.
TTCACCCACACAACACTTAGCAAGCTAAAGAAGATTAATCAACTATATGAAGCGAAAGCATTTGATAGTCTTCTCATGTGTCTTCGAGAACGTTTGGCCAACTTAAGTAATACAACCGGCTTGTCCTTTGCTGCATAAAGGATTGGGCCACTTGCTGCAGTTATTCTTATTGTCTTTTATTTACTCGTACTTTATTTACTTGCATTATCAAAAACCCCTAAAAATCCGTTTGCTAAGTATTTGCAGAGAATTTCTGATCCATACCACTAGCCAGCACCTTCTTCTCCTCGTTGGGTTCGACACTCTTACTTATCGAAAATACTGTGATACACCCCCTATACTTGTGGGTCATCAGTATCCTCCTCCACCACTCGCCGAGCCTCGAGGCGTCAGAAGCAGCACCAACAGGAGACCCTGACCAAACACTAATGCACTCAACGCCGAGGACCAAGAAGCAGCACTAAAATCTCGAGGTGATCTTCTCTCTGGTAGAGAACCCCTATCGCCGGCCAACTCCATGTCCCTAGGGATGAACCACTTGGGAGCGGAGAGGGGTCGAGCTCCAGCAGTAGTAGTCAACAAGGGCCTCCACACTAGAGGCTGAAAAGTGGCCGCTCTTCCGGCCAAGAACACGTCGGCAACACACTACCATCACGCAATCCACTCCAGTTGCTTTCGATGTGCTTGTGATGCCAAGCACTCGCACGGTCCACTACTGCAGAGAAGTGAACGTCGCATCACCACACCTCCCCCTCGCCTCAACGGCTAACTAGAGAGAGGAAGCACGACTCTTCAGCTTCTACAGAAGGGAGACCACCACTAGCTCGTCCACCCACCACTGCAGCGCAACAACCCCAACGCCGTATTTCTCCATCCTCTCGCCACCACGGCCGACCAAAGGGAGGTAGATAGCTTCATAGGCCTTGCATAGAAGGAGCCGGGAACAAGCTGCACACTTATTTGAAGGTTTCCCACCCATGGCCTCAGCTACGCCTATTTCTCACCAGAGGAGCTCGCAAGCGAAGAGCATGGGTGGCTCTCTGCTGTCGTGCAGAAACAACAGAGGGAACGAAGAAGACCAGCAAATGAGGTAGTTGGAGCAGTCGAGCATCGCCCATCTCTCTTTCCTCACCACCATGACTGATCGAGAAGAGGGGCAACAACCACCAACCGAAGCTTGCCCGAAGAGGTGCCTTATTCAAGAAGTTGTCGGCGACATCAAATCCCGCCACCACCGCGAGGACGACAACGTAGAGGCCAACTCACAGCCGCCAGATCTGGCTCAATGATCTCGGCGGAATCCTATCGCCATAACACCAACTACCGACACTCGGCCGCCACCTAAACCTAGTATATACAGAAGTAATGTCGGGGCCTCTCCTCAGCTTCCCTCTACTGGCGGCGCCGACGAGGCCGACCTCAGACCGGCCTGGCTTTCTCACGAGCTCGGTAGCAGGGGAGGTGATACCAACACTTGAGTGGCAGTCCTTTGAAGACAAAAAGGGTTGGTGTCGTCCATCGGATTACTGGGCATGGAGGACAGGAGCTGGTTGTCTTATGGTAGAGCAGGATGAGCTAGTGCTCAATATGACTATGTCTACTATGATGCCTATTAACTACTTATCTCATTTTATTTCTTTGCAAGGTTATCTGGACACGGAAAAAATTGCCTTAAAACAATTATAAAAAGATGTACATAGATGCGTTTTAATGTGCATATATCTAAATATATTTTAGTTATAATACCTCCGTTTTAAAATATAAGATATTTTACATTTTTAAAATAAAGGAGTAGATAGATGTGGATCTAGACGAACAAAAATCACTTATTTTGGAACCAAGGGAGTAGGTTTGACGAGCTTTTGTAAAACAAATAGACACGTGTTCATATTCTAAGAATTCGCTCTTCGTGGTTATGGCGTTATGCAACTTCGTATGTTTTTTGGACGTGATTTTCTGAGGTCGACTCAACACACCGACCAAAGATGCAAAACCCGACGCGACATATTCCCGGCCAAAACGGGGATGCCACATGACGACACGGCTAGTCGGCTTCGATTCCACCTCGTCGGAGACGCGGAACACCGAACCATGATCACCCCGACCTCTCAGGAACAGGTGGACCTTCCAGTCGCTTCCTCCCAAACCCAACACCGTCACGGCACGCAGGTACAGCGCCACGCGTCCCGCCTCCCGCTCCTGCCCACCTCCACGTATGCGTCGAGGTGGCGCTCTCCTCGCCGGCCTGCTTCGCTTATATCCATCCTCGACAGAATCAAGCTTTCACCATCTCGCACAGCTTTAACGATCGTACAGGAATCCAATTCGTCAAGAGACCGATCAAGGATCAAAGAGTTTTTGAGTTCACCAGCTTCACCGACGTACGTGCGAGCGACGATGGACGCGCCGGCCATGCTCTCGACCCAGCACGTCCCCGAGGACGTTGGCCAACGGAACATCGGCGGTGAGTATTGCGACATAGAATTTGGTTTCTTGATTTCCGGCACCTCGCCATTCATGTAACGACTAGCTTGCAATGGCATACGTGTGCGTGCAGCTGAGGAGGAGGGCGGACAGCAGCAGATGCACCGGGACGAGAAGCCTCACAAGCCGGTGCTCAAGAAGGTCAAGGAGAAGGTGAAGAAGATCAAGAACACCATCGCCGGCAAGGGCCATGGCCACGGCAACGGCGAAGGAGACGAGCACGAGCATGAGCATGACACAGGTGGCAGCAACAGTAGCGACATGGACGAGGATGATGCGGCGATGAGGGAGGCCGAGGTGGAGAAGGGCGGGTACCAGGAGGACGTCGAGGACAAGCGCGTCATGGACTCCAGCCCCGAGCTCCACGGCGCACCCAGTAAGTAGATGCTTGAGATGTCCGTCACTCATTTATGTGCGTGCGTGCGTGCGTAGTGATCTGCTTCGATGCTTAAGGTTTGGATATCTCCTGTAACAATGCGTTGCAGTGTACGACTCGGAGAGAATCCCGGGGGCTACGGGGGTTGGGCTGGGCGGCCCGACGGCGGCGAAGGAGGTGCAGCGCAACGACGCCCCGGCGTACGACTCGGAGACGATCCCGGGGGCTACGGGGGTTGGGCTCGGCGGCCCGACGGCGACAAAGGAGGTGAAGCGCAACGACGCCCCGGCGGTGCGGCTCGGCGACCTCGGTGGCCCAGTCGTCGAGGATCCGGCGGCACCGAACTCGAAGACTCCAACGCCGCGAGGCGGGGAGGACATCGGCACGACGGACGTCGTGCGGGAATTCGAGTCGATGACCGTGTCCGACGACCCAAAGCAAGTGAAGATGGACTGCGACCAGATCAAAGAGACAGAGGCAATGCCGGTGTCCGATGGCACCGGGGAGGAATGGACCGACGCTCCCACGGACGCCGAGTACACGGGGAGCTACACGGACAGGCTCAAGAACACGGCGGCGGGTACGACGGAGTACGGCAAGAAGCTGGCGAGCACCGTGTACGAGAAGGTCGCCGGCGTCGGCACGGTCGTGGCGAGTAAGGCGCAGCAGGTCACCCCCGGATTCGGCTCTGGCGGGAACGCGCAGGACGACTCGAGCACCCCTGAGCCGATGGCCGTGGACACCGGAAAGAGGGACCTCGACCTGACGAAAGAGGGAACGCCGGCGTCGTACACCGGAACAGAGCAACTGAAGAACGCCGCTACAGACGCGACGACAGAGGGCGCGCCGGGCGCGACGTACACGGACAAGATCAAGTCCGCGGCGGCGGGGACCACGGAGTACGGAAAGCAGTTGGCAAGCACGGTGTACGAGAAGGTCGCTGGTGTGGGCACGGTCGTGGCGAGCAAGGCGCAGCAGGTGATGCATTCCGCTGGCACCGCCACTCCTGGCGTCGGCGCACAGGACCGCTCCGCAGCGGCTACGGTTACCCCCGGCGCGGGCGGGCCGGGGAATGGGCAGGACAAGGGTGTGTCTGGCGTGACGGCGTACATCGCCGAGAAGCTGCGCCCGGGCGACGAGGAGCGATCCCTGAGCGAGGCGATCACAGGCGCCGTGCAGCAGCGCAAGGAGGGGGTCGGGAGCACGGTGGCTAAGGCGCGCGAGGTCCCGGCGCAGGCGGCGACCAGAGCCCGCGAAGCCGTGACGTCGCTCACCGGCGGGAACCGGGTCTCCGAGACCGTGCAGTCCACCACAGGTACGCATACGCCGTCTGACCGTCACACTCGACTTAAACTGCAAGCAAATTTCGCCATTAGCGATTGTAGCGAGCTGACGTCTGGTTCTTGTCTTGGTGGTGCAGAGGGGAACATCGGGGAAGGCGTCGCCGCGGAAGTGCCGACGCTGCACGGGGAGGAGATCGGAGCCCCGCGGACCAACACGAACGTAATGTAAAGCCTCAGCGCGTGTAGCGTGTGATCAGTAACCTGAGTGGTCGGATCGCTGGAATAAGTCGCCTGGCTCGTTCAGGTGTACAGTGCGGGCCACGGTGCTTGGATCCATATGGGGGCTAGCTGGTTTTCCTCTTCTGTATTTGGGACTTGTTTTCAAGGAGTGTTCGTGAGTCGTGACACAGTCTGTTTGTATGTAAACTATGTATGTTCATGTTGTACTTTGTTTATATATTCCATGTTTTTTGTTCGTAAATTCTTCTGAAATTCGTGATCAATGTGTTCAAATTAGTGGATGTGCTTCTTTGTATGTTTGTGCTGCTGCTACTCTCGATGATCGGTGTGTAAAATGTTCCTAAATGAATAAAATCTCTAGTGGAAACTTTTGGCACCCGAACTCCAGTGATCCTCCTATTTAACAAAGAAACGAAAAATATGTTTCCAAGTTCCAAAATGATGAAAATGAATCTGGATGTAGCCGAAGTATCCCACATACATGCAGAAGAGAAATGAAAATTATATTTACAAGTTTTAAGAAAATGAAAAAAATCTGGATGTAGCCGATGTATCCTACATACATGCAAAAGGGCTAGGCATGCTTTTAAATCTCTAAATTTTATCAGATTCTATCTTTTTGGTATAGCTCAAAATATGAAGAATTTCGCATTAAGGTTTGCATGCTTGTGAATCTGAGTGTGCATATTCTTATCTCTAAATTTTATCGGATCTTTCCATTTTTGTGTATTCTAAAATACAAAAGGCATTGAGATTTGTGTTCTTCTAGTATATATATATATATATATGTTTTCCTCAAACACAAGTAAGCCGCCCAAACGGAAGGAGCAAAAATAAGCTCTCGGAATTCCCAAAAAGGTGTACTAGGCTCTCGGTTGGATGAACAAGAGATCTGTCGCGCCTCCAACAGAGGGCGGAGGAGGGAGTCTAGTTGTGCCTTGTCCCGCTGCCTACCAAACGGGTACCATAGCTAGGTTGAGATTGCGGGCCAGTTCACGTACAATACGCTCCAGCCCTTTGCTCCCAGGCACCATAGCTAGGTTGAGGTTGCGTGCCAGCTCAGGTACAATACGCTCCCGTCCTTTGCTCCCAGCCTTGGAGCATGCAAGCCGTGCGCTCCCAGCCTTGGAGCATGCAAGCCGTGCGCTGTGACAAGACGGTGGAGGAACCGGGCGGGGCTGTCGCGGCTTGGGGCCAGCAGCAGGAGTGGAGAGGAAGCCCACCACTGGCTCCACGGCGTGAAGCACTGGAGTCATCGGGGGCCATGGCTGGAGATGACTCATGGACAGAGTGTATCACACCTCTCAAAGGAGAATATCGGGACGAGGGTGCCGTGACCACCATCCCCACACTCGGTGTCTCGGTCCACCTCCTGCTAGGGGGTCTCCAAGTGGCTCCATCATGGAGGCCATGTCCAAGTGGCCCATGAAGCCTGTGGTCTTGGAGGCCATGTCCAAGTGGCCCATGAAGCCTGTGGTCTTCATGAAGTTAGATCCATACTGGCAAATTGGTAAGTCAAGAGTCACATGGGTATCTGTCAGAGGGGCCATCTGACGGGTCAAGGTCGGAGCGAGAGTAGTCGTTCCCTCAAGAGGAGGCACTGGGGGACACGACCGGGTCCGAAGCTCAACATATATCGTGTTCTTTGTCTAAAACTTCTTTCGGATTTTATTTTAAACTTGTATGGTTTATATTTTCTTAAACTAGAGAGATGACTGAAACTTGGGGCCCCAAGAAATTTCTTTAATATCCCTCGGTTAGTGGATATTTATTTGCCTGTCTAGTTGTGTTGCTTGCTTGGAGATGATGTTGGTTATGCCGGTTTCAATTCTCAGCGATGGCTGAAAGTTTCTGGCAAAAAAATGAATAGGAATGTGTTGTTTCATCGATGGGAGGATCTTTCATTAGAGACTTACGATCGGAGCCGTAGCCGGATGTTGAGGATTCGACGTTCGTAGAGCTAGGCATTTGTCGGGAGACGTTGGAGCCATGTGACACCATGGGAAAGATCATGGTCAGGACCACCCCACACCCTCCAAGATCATAGTATCACCATATTGTGTGTATTGTCATTGGCCATGTAGGGCCTCTTTGATTTATAGGATAGGAAAGTCAAAGAATTGGAAAGACATAGGAATAGGAAAGGATGGCAGGTGTAATCCTTTGCCTTGTTCCTTGTGCAAAGGAATCAAAGAATGAGGTGTGAGTGGATTTTTTGTTTCCTGTACTTTTGCCTTGAAACTAAGAGATGTAGGAAAAGTTTCTATGGTTTTCCTTTGTACCATTCCTATGCATAAAATGTGTGAATGGCAGCATCTTAGGAATATTTCCTAATCCTCCACGTCCTCCATATTTCCTCCAAATCAAAGTATCTCGTAGGTGGCGACTCCAAGTGCGATGTTGGAGGTTTTGGGTGCAAAGAGGGACATTATTGGGTTAGAGTAGCTAGGGTGCAGGAAGACAGGTGTGCTCGCGTTGCTGATCGTCCAATCGCTGCTCGAGCACCACCGGCCCTTATTCACCCCACATGTCATCCACAAAGTCATCCTTTTTGTCTTCCCTTCCTACACCCTAGGGCACATTTTATTTTACATATATTGTGTGAAAAATTTACATTACGACTGTGTGGTGCTTCAAGGAACTAGTGATTCAGATTGCGAAGCTATTTGAGTCAATATGGACGTGTTTGTTAGCCTGCACACTATTTTCGGCTCGGCCCAGTAGTGCCTAGAGTAGCAGGGCTAGCTGAAAACACTCTCTGGGTTATGTTCTACAACCCATTTGGTAGCCCGCGTGATGGGTGGCTGCATGGCTTGGACTACTCCCCCACTCTATTTGGTTGCCTATACACAGTACTTGTGGCCCATTTCATGCAAGAACCACTTGTTTGGCAGCCTGCATTTCATCTCGTCTAGTTACCTTGCTCAAATTCTGGTGTAGTTACCACAAGGATGGAAAAATACATCCGATCATAAACCCTAAACCCTAGTAGAAGATCAACTTGATAATGGCCACTAGGGCAAAAACGATGATGAATCCTTGAGACTATCTTGTCACACAAGATGTTGTTCTCCCTCCGCAACAAACTCTACGTGATGTTCTTCATGGATGACAATGTGCACCTATTGTTCTCCCTTGCCAGCATTCCCTACCTAATGTTCTTCTTCGACAACTATGTGCACATGTTGTTCTCCGTCAGCAACATTCCCTACCTGATGTTGTCCATGATCGTTGTTGATCCCAAGAACTAGGTAGAAGTTGATCTCATCAGCCTGGAAGTTGTTGAAAGCCTCATATGTCTCATCCATAATGTCAAACCTTCATAGATGTTGTTGTAACCTGTCACTTGATCCTGGAACTACCTCCATCATGTGTACACTCCCGGATACCTATGTTTGTACATCACATAGTAGTTTCTACACAAGCCAGGAGAGAAACATCTCAAGGTACAACATACAAGATCATCATAAGAATCTACATTTCACAACTACCATCAAAACTTCATATCAAACCTTCATAGTAATAGGCGCGAATCTGACCATTTCCAAAAGGGGATCACAAGTTCATCCTAACACTACATGGTGTTAACCTACCACAACAGCAAAAGTAGGTCTCATCCTACAACCGCATCAAGTTCACGGTCGCATGAGGGGTTAGTATATACCACCTCATCGATTCAAGCAAGCCATAAGAAGTTTTTGGTTCCTATCTACAGCCACAATGTACAACATAAGTTCATTAGTTCATCGTCGACACCATCACCATCATGCACACCACCTCTAGGACCGAAGCAAATGAAGCTCCTAGTCGTAGTACTTGGCCAAGAAGGTCCTAAGCTAGAGGATCAAGTGTGGCTCAGGCATGTCGACAAAGTTGTTGACATGTGCCTTGTGGTCAACCAGGTGGGTGAGATCCGCCATGAGATGCTCCTCGGTGAAAACAACAATGTCCATCACAGCCTGGTACAAGTTAGGGTGCATGTTAGTTGGCTTGTTGTCCCTAATGGCCTGCACAATGTCCTTGATAGTGTCGGTCATGCTGGTGAAGTCTTGGATCTCATGATATCCTAGAACACCCCTATTCCTCTTACCATTAGTGACAGGAACAACATTTTCCCTAGAATCAGTAGGCTTTTCGTGGCCATCAACGATCACAGTGTAAGATTCTTGGGTGTCAGCGTCCTCAGCTGTAGGAGTACCAAGGGCGCCCTGATCCCATGGCATACATGTCGGTGGCAAGGCCGTAGGAGAAGATGGTCTGCATCTGGACATAGTTATGGATGGGTGATGGCTGTGAAAATAGCTATCTTTCTTCGCATTTCAACTTTGTTTTTAGTCAAGTAATTGACCAAGAATCTCTCTAGCCTTGCTACTAATGACTAACTATTGCAAACATGTGCAACCCATTATTTTGAATTGTGTTGTGCAGGAAATCATACTTTTAAGGCAAAATCAGGAGTCATAAATGAATATTTTGAGGAAGTCTACACGCCAAGCAATTCTGGGTCGAAACCTAGGCTCTAGAGATCTTAACGACCACTCATACAAGCAAGCTCCACCCGCACCGTCTTCCCATACCAGGTGGCATTGGCTTTGTCTCGTCAACCCCTACAACTTTCGTGAAGAGGCCTATATATTTCGAGGTCTCATCCACCGCACAGAGAGCCGCCATTCTCAGATTGCATCACAACACCACCAAAGGAGATCCACCACCATAGTTCATCCTCTCCACCATCCATCCTGTCCATAGCCATAGCCACTAGCTTGTACTTGAGATCTCCTTGTGATTTTGTGACCATTTTAAGAATATTTGATTTCAATCTAAATTATTTTGCACAATGTTTTCTATCTTTGATCTTATTGTTACGAGTGAGTAGTCCTCACGGGTTGTGGGTTGGGGTGAAACCTCGCAGCGATTATGTGCATCTAATCTATGGGAGTACTATGTATTGATTGAATCAAGATGTGTATCTTTGTTTTTTGTCTATTGTCTCGATCTATGGACTTGTAGGTACCCAAGATCCCCAAGATTGATAAAGACTCGAGGTGAGATACTTTATTAGCGGTGATCTCATAGGAAACCCAATGACAAAAAGGGGAGTACGGCCTTTGCTTAGCGATCCATTGGGGAACAATAGCAACATCACTTCTTAAGGCTTTGATCCGTGTTTTCACTTAATAATTGTTTGTAGCCTGGTGCTTCATGGTGCAATTGGTTGGATAAAAAGGCTATTGCTATGCCTATGACTCGCAAGGGCTCTAGTATATCGGGATGTGCTGCCCAAAAAAATATCTATATTAAATCATTACACTTGAATATGCGTACCCATATGATGTGCAGCTACAGGTGAATCTTCAACCTTTCCTATCTCCATCCATTGACACAACCCACATTATAAAGTAAACTAGAAAGGTCTGGTGAACGAAGGTAAAATGAAGAAACAAGTCTTGTAGACATGCCTTATTATTTTCCTTTTAGCATTATTTCCCAAGGAGTCGATTAAACCTAGGTCTACTAGGGAAAAAGCTACTATATTGCATCCGTAAATCCGTATCGAAGGTATCAACCCTTTTTCTGGCGTCGTTGTTGGGAAAGCAATTAGCTATCCTAGTGAGGTCACTAGAGACCTTGTTTTTAGTTGTATTTTTGTTTATAGTTTATTTCTTGTTATTAGTTTACTTTTTTTTATCTATTGAAAATCCAAAAAAGTAGTTACTTTTTTATTAGTTTATCTTATTTAAAAACACCAAAAAGAAAAGAGCCATGGCTCAAAAGAATCTTGGGGAGTATGCTACTCCCACTGATGAATTTATTCATGCACCTATTACTCAGCCTGTTGTTGATGCAGAAACTAATGAAATTAAGCCTAACCTTTTAGGTTTGGTCCAGCAAAACCAATTCGGAGGCTCATCTGCTGAGGACTCAGGTTTGCACCTAAAAACTTTTACTGAAATTGGTGACATGATGCGCATAAAAGATGTTGACCTAAATGCGGTTAAATTACGTTTATTCCCTTTCTCTCTTAAAGGAAAGGAAAAGGCTCTATTAAATCTTGGGAGGTATGTACTAATCTTTTTATGACAAAAATTTCCCCTCTAGCTAAGACTATGCATCTAAGGTCCAATATTACAAGATTTAGACAAGAAGACCCCGAGCCGCTAGCGCTTGCTTGGGAAAGGATGAAAGAAGCCATAATGAAATGTCCTAGTCATGGGATGGAAGAGTGGCTTATATTACATTTGTTTTATAATGGCTTTAACCCAATGTCTAAGTCTATGCTAGATATTTCCATAGGAGGAACTATCATGGGAAAGCAAGTGAGTGTTGCCAAGAAATTACTTGATGATATGCAAAACAACCATGCCCAATGGCAATCCCTCAAAAAGGGACACAATGAAGAGCTTAGTTCAAAGGTAGATGAATTACTTAATATTGTGAAGGGTAACGAAACTTCCCAAATAAATGTTGTCACTACCGATGCTAATTATGTTAATTTTATAGCTCGCAATCCTTATAATCCTGCTTGGAAGAGTCAAAACTTTGGCTCAAATTTTCAAAACAATATTCTAATCCTGCAGGTGCTCCCTACAACTATAATAATAATGATAATCATAATGGAGCAAATCATGGTAATATCTCTTTTGAACATGCTGTAAGAACTTTCATGCAAGCTCAAACCGAGCAAAATAATATGCTTATTAAAATTACGGAGAACCATGAGACTAGTATTGGAAAATTATCTAACCATGCCATTGTAATTAGAAATGATGTGCAGGCTATAGGAAAGAACCAAAACAATGGAGGCACAATTGGGCAAAGTAGCTGAGAGCCAAGCTCTCATACTTGCAAAATTCGCTAGAAATCCCGAGCCAAACCAAGTTGAGGACCTCAAGATGATGAGGGCATAAAATAAAGATGATATGTATGAAGAGATGGACTACAGTAATGCCATCACCGGACTAAACCGTGGAAGATTTGTTAAAGATGATCACCGTGAAGAACCCCGGTATTAAACAAGGTAATGATGCTACAATTTATAAAAGAAGTAGCATCTAAAGTTCGTGAACTAGAAATAGAGTAGAAGAAACTAGCTGATAAGCTTCCTACTAATATAGATGATATTTTTGAGCTCACCATTAAAATTAAGATTAGGGTTAATGAGATAGCTGCTCTTTGTTATCTTGGAGCAAGTGTCTCAACAATTTCCAAAAGTCTATTTGATAAGCTAAACTTAGGGCCATTCACAACTACTGAAATGAGACTCCATCTTGCGGATTCAACCTATAAAACAGTTGTTGGGATAAAAGAAAATATAGTTGTTGAAATTAAAGGATGTCCTGCTCTTATTGATCTTGTTATAGTGGACATGCCTGAAGATCGCATAGCACCTATAATTCTAGGTAGGCCATTCCTTAGAACTATTAAAGATTTAATTAATTTACATGAAGGGAATGTGATAATAGGACTTCCTTCTAGAGATCCTTTTATAGTCGACTTCTCAAGGAAGAAGAATGCCAAGCCTAATTATTACGATGGTATAATCACTTTAAAAGCTAATTACTTCGAGTGGATGTTCCACTTGCAAAGCCTAAATAATCACCATCTTGGGTCAAGCTAATTGATCTTAACTAGAAGCGTTTCATGGGAGGCAACCCATGTGAAATAAAGTTTTTAATCTTGTGTTAGTTTTGTTTTTGTTTTTGTTCTTAATAAAGAGTGTTCGAGAAAGATCCTTTGAAGAGAGGGGAAGAAAGAAAGGTAATACTCGTTCTATTATATTTGCTAACATGTGGCCAAAAGAATTATTGTTTATGAAGTTTGTTAGCTATCATTTTTGTTGTTTCTAAGATTTGCAAAGACACGTGAAGCTACTAACTTAATTCTCTAAGTTTTGAAGCTTACTGCAGCCTTAACGAGCACTAGTACGACTAGAGCCAGACGTACCATGCGCCCGTACCACATTACAGCGGAGGAAAATGAAAATGTTGATTTTTGATAATGTACACAGAGGCTTTAACGACCACTCGTATGACCGGAGCTGACCGTATTGTCTGCCCGTACAATACCCCGGAGCAAAAAATCAAGTTTAAGGTAAAACATACAGACCTGTTAACGACCACTCGTACGGGCACGGGTGACCGTACCGAGTTCATTGCCGGAAGGGTCCTTCGACCCCAAGTTGTGCACCTGGTACGGGCGGGCTCCGGCCATACCGCCCGCCCGTACCAAGCTCGTGGACATGACAATAACCCAGGGAGAGGTAAAACCTAAATCTTAAATCACAAATTCTCTTTCTTCTTCCTCCAAACTCCAAACTACATTCATTGTATCTCCAATTCTTTCCATTATTTCTTTGATTCCTCGCACCCAATCGATATAAAGTATGTTTCTCCTTCGATCCCTAAGTTATTTGCATCAAAATCCTGCCCAATCTTTCACCATTATCAATATAGACTTAGGTCTTATTCTTGAGCTAATCTTGAATATGAGCATGCTTAGTTTTGTCTTAGAGGAGATTCTTTTGTAAAAAGTGTAGAGCATCACTTCTGCTATGTTTCTATTGGCTCAAAATTTGATTAGCTTTATTTTTATTTATGTGTTGAACATGAGGAGCCGTACACATGCAGTGGTTGCGGAATAAGCCGTACCACCCGTTGATACGCTAAGCCCCGAGTCATTTGGAATCGAGTTCATCGAGGATTTCATCTCACTCGTTTCAACCGTCTCAAGCACCGAGAGATCAAGTCCACCAAGTGGGTGTGTCCTTGTATCCTTAACCAACTTAGTATTTGCTATGATTTCAATTCCCTTTGTCACAATGTTGGTTTGTATGAATTTGTTTTTCAGGACACCGCCACATATCACCGCTTGACACTTGAGTTGCTTAGTACCTTGATGCATACAGTGAGATCACACTATTGCTCCGAGGAGCATATGCCAGGAGTTGATCGCATAAACTTCCATCTTATGAACTGTGAGTATACCTTGACACTTGACCAATGGGCTCATTATTTTGGGTTTTCCAACAACACCACCGACATACGCTCCACTACTTTTGTCCTTGATCCATCACCATTGTGTTATTTTAATAGAATGAGAATCCGATGTCGGAGTCCTGGCACCAGGGGTACCATGATCCTACGGCCTTCGTGCCCACCGACCGGACACCAGTATCCTCCCGAGGATGCCGAGAAGTGTTTCCTAGGGAGGACACGCCTAAGGGGAGCTCGTGGCAGCTGCCCCCGCAGAAGCATCAACAGGGCCTCAAACCTCAACCTTGGGTAGTCCAACCGTGGGAGGCCGCCGCGCGTAAGAGGGAGGCCTCGCGAGGCTCCTCAACCCGTTCCTAGGCATTACATACTCTAGCACGTGCCTCAGGGGTACATCTGTAATCACACATCAAAGTAGGCGAAGACAGTGTGACCCGACAAGCACGTCCCACCCCAGCTAGACGAGGGACCTCTTGGACCACCTCGGTATAGAGGAGACGGTCTAGCCCCTTTGGTGCCAAAGCTGGGGAGACGACCTCAGCGATGGAAGCGACCTATCTTTTCCCGTTTTGGTGCAAGAGAGGAGACATGCCGCCTCACACGATGACAAGCGACACCACAGGGACTATCTTTAGGAGAAGGCAAAGTATGGAGTCAGGGACCTTTGCTTTACGAAGGACTAGAGAAAGGCTAGGGGCCTTGTACCAAGTCCACAGAAAGTAGTCTTGTGTACCAAGGTTTTGGTGGATGGTGATGTGGTGACCCTTCCCACCCATGGACGGGGGAAGAGGCCCGGCTCCCCTATATAAGGAGTGTTGGAAATATGCCCTAGAGACAAATAGTAGTAAGGACTATTATCATATTTCATATAGTTTATGATTAAGTTTTATATCATGCTATAACTGTATTGAGTGGAAACATCAATACACGTGTGATATACAAACAACCAGGGGTTCCCAGTGAAACTCTAGTCACTGGTTCATTGGTCAACAGATGATCATGTTCCCTGATCATGTGGCATTTATGCCAGTTGGAAATGGAGTCATCTCATTCTGTGAATGAGATGATGAACCAATATGCAACCTAAACTTCATGACCCGATCATGTCACAAAGTTCCAGTTATGATGATTAGAAATGGATCCTCGTAGACTATTCCTTAGACCGTGAGGTTATATCAATCACTGTCTCCCGAGAGTTCTTAGATAGCATCAAGCGCTACTTGGTAATACCGTGGTTATAAACATGTGTTCAGGTACTCGGAGGAAACCGTAGAGGCAATATATGTCAAGAGCAGGATTTATCCGTCCATGTGACAGAAAGATACTCGAGGGCCCACTAGGAGAAGTTATATCTAGTAGCTACGCAGCGTGTGATTTGATCACAGGGTTATCACTTGTCGGAACGAGTCAAGTAGCATTGTTCGGTAACGAGACTGAACACGACATGGTGATGTCATTGATTAGATCTCGGGCAATGCAAGTATTGAGAGACAAAGGAAATAAGACACGACTATCCCGGTTCAAACGACGAAAGATCTTCGTGGAACGCATAGGGGTCACATGGCCATTTAGGTCCCTCTGTCGATCATTGGTGCAGGAGTGTCCCGACCATGTCTGGAGTGTTCCCGAACCGTGGGATATCACGCTTAAGGGCTTGATGATGCTTAGAGAGTGTTTATAGGATTGGAAGAATCGCTAAAGAATAGTAGAGAGAAAACCGGAAGGGTTTCGGTAAGTCCGGAGGATGTCCGGAGTGGAGGTGGAAGGTGTTCCATAGCCACGGAGGTTGAATAATATGTGAATGAATGTTAAATATTGATTTAATCATTTATTCATAATTATTTAATAAATAGAAAATCAATTTAAAAGGTCAAAGGCTTAATGGGCCAATTTCCGGAGGGAGAGGGCCCATTAGGGAAAGGAGAGAGGAAAAAGGGGCCAAGGGGGTGGCCGGCTGGGCCTAGCCCCCCCTGTGGGGCACACTAGGGTGGCCGGCAGCCTTCCCTCCCCCTCCTCTCCTTTAGTCCCACCCCGGGACTTTGAGGGAGGTAGTACCTCCCCTCCCCCTATATATAGTGGGGGTATTTGGCCAAATAAAACACACCAATAATCAATAAAGGTCTTCTCACTTTTGGGAGGACCTCCAGTTGATATTTTCTCTCTCCCCTCTCTCTCTCGTGACCGTGGTCCCAAGTCGCGTTGTGGGACTCGGATCCGGGAGCTATACTTCCGCAACTGCTGCTGGATCGGGGAAGCGGGAGTCATCGTTAGGAACCGGACGTGTGTAACTCCCCGCGAGGTGTCGCACTTGAGGCACTCAAGTCGTTGGAGCCAAGGAGCGCAAGGACTTCATCATGACCTCGAGGTCGGCTTTGGCTCGTCTACATCAACCACGCTCTCCTGAGCGTTGACAACGCTTTTCGGTCTTTAAGGGTAAGTTCGTGAAAATCCCCTCCCGTTACTATATTACTAATAGATAGGTCCTAGCAGCTTCAGGGGTTCAGGGGCGTAGGGTAAAATTTTATTGTTTTCATACCCGGAACCCCATTAGTGGTATCAGAGCTAGATCTATGTGTAGTAATGCCAGTACGGGTAGAACACACGAGATGTAGCGTGTGGGCGTTGATCTTTTAGTTGTTACCCTCCCACGTGTACTTGTGTATACCACAATAATGCTTGATGAAGCGGCCCCAACCGACTTCACGCGTTCATTCGCGAGACTGGTCCATGCTTGACATACAACTTGTACTGTATAAAGTGGCTTAAGGGGGTGTCTGTCTCTCTCGCATTAGTTGGTATGCCATTTACAATGGAGGGCCCCGAAAGGGGTGTAATAGAGACAACCGCTTGATCAGTGTTGTGCTGAAAGTTCGTAGGTAAGAACGGTTCTTGTGCGAAAGCCCATTCAGCTACGTAAAACATGCAAAGATAAAGTAGAGGCGTCTAACTTTGTTTTGCAGGGGGGCGTTGCTTTGTGATATGGTTGTGGCAAAGGTAAAGTGATTACCTTTTGTTACGTAGTAGTAGATAGTCATGGAGGTTACGGACTATCACGCCAGAATAACACTGGTACCCTAGTGTCTACGACTTCGGAACCCTGGCCCCGGAACCCAGTGAAGGCGGATGGAGATCATGACGTGAAGGACCATATCACATCTTATTTACATTCAATGTTATTGTTTGTATATCTTATTGTGTGCTAGTATTAGATACTCGACGGTAGCCTAATAAGATAATCCCTACTAAAATTGCCAACGATTGTGTTCCCCCTTAGTGTGCACCACCAAGAAAGTTCTTCGGTATGAGGCGATCTAGTGTTACAGGCCTGGGTGTCAGACATATCTACGTTCGCATACAGTGGGTGTAAGCCATGTTGCACAGCGAATACACTAAGGTTGAGTTGGTGAGCCTATCATGTGTAGACATGGCCTCGAAACACGGATGGTCGAAAGATCGAGCACGAGTCGCATGAATGATGTGACCAATGTTTAGCGTCCACCCTTAAACCCACATTGATGGTCGTGACGATCGAGGGAGATGTGGCTGATAGGGGTCGTGTTATCACTAGGAACCCTTTTGGGGATAGGTGTTTCTGAGTGGAGTTATTATGAACTCATTTAATTATAAACTTAGTCTAAATTCCTTTTGCAATTATAAATCTAGATGCCACCTTTCCTGTTGACGATTGATTGGTTAGAAGGAGAGAAGCTCAAATTAGATGGATCAAACTTCTCTATATGGGTTGCGCGTCTCCACGTTCTCCTTAGCGAGAATGACGTGGTCGACTACATACTCGACAGGATGGATTTGGAGCAACCCATTGACCAAGAGACCCCAGAGTAGCGGGAAGACCGCTATCTCCATCGGGAGATGGCCTCCTTCATTTCAATTACAATGCGTTTCGGAATGGTGGACGAGCTGTGGCCTTTCGTGGGTGATGTCAACCCTTGTTCGGTAATGCTGCAGCTTAGGACACATTTCGTGGAGCAGACACGCATATGGGAGCATGAGCTAATGGGAGACTTCCTCTCCATTAAGATGGAGGAGAACTCATCACTAGACGACCACTTGGAGCACATCCATGATGTGTACATGAGGCCTGCATACTTCCTAGATAGCTGGATGTCAGGCTCTTTTGCAAATGGCTTTGTGCCGCGGTCGCTTCCACCAAGCTACCAAGCACAAGTTAGGACTTGCATCATGAGAGGCGACGCGGAATCAATGGAGTTCCACTGGTTCGTGACACATCTCAGGAATGTGTTGGTTTAACCAAATGTCGCTGAGGTCATCAACGGCAAAGGTATATATTTGATATACAGTTTTATAAATGTTATAATCTTGCAAACACATTTGCAGTGTTAAGTATATTTGATACTCGTTCTGTTTTGCTGAAAATAGGTCCTTATGCATGAGAGGTGCTTGCTGGAGAGGAGGTGACGTTGCGTGTTGATGCCGAGCATAATGATGATGGCCGACGGCACTCTCCCTCGAAATTTATCATTTAGTTTATGTTTTAGGATGATTATTGTAATCAAGAGATTGTGAACTTTTTTAGTGTGTCTCACACTTTGTGAGATGGTTATTCATATGAGTTTGTAACAAACAGTTGTTCTACTATTATGAATGATCTCTATTCGTGTTCATATCCTGTTTGATTACTTGTGAGTTATCCTTGTTGTTTTGAAACTAATTGATAATGAATGAACATTTGTAAAATATTAAAATGCCTTGAAAAATACCCAACTTAATGATAATTTCATTAATGAATGAAACCATTGTTTAAATTCAAAGTTATGTTGATAATATGTGAAATTCATTCGATTTCTTATCACATATAAATCATGCCTAAGTTCGGCAAAATAACTTGAACACCGTGTATTACTTGAATACAAAGTGTTTAATGAATTGTTAAAAGTAAATACATATTTGATGTATTGTGTTTTAACAAAAATGGTAATTATCATTATATGATTGTTTAAATGTTTAAAGTAGTTTACCAAAGGAAACATAAGTATGAAATTATTTGATTTGATCAATGTGTTTCATCCAACAAAGGGTATTAAATATAAAAAGAGAATATAATTACTATGATTTGATCAATAGTAATGAAATTCGGCTTTATAAGAATGGCATAAAAGAAATTGTGAAATGCAATGCGTTTGAAATACAAAGCATCACAATGTGATATTCGATATCAAAGTGGGTAAATAGATGGCACCAAATAAATCGTTGTAGTGTAGATGTAGAGACCATTAGTTAGAAATAGTTAGCACTCAATTAGAATATATAGTGAACCATTTAAATTCGTGAAAGTTTCGGGGTTACTCGATATAACCAAAACAATAGCGAATAAGTCCTTGTAGAGTATTCATTGGAAACTTTGAATACGAAATCCATAGCTGAAACCAAAATAGAAGCAAAACTCGTATTTCTTGGATTTTGGTGCATTCTTGAGAAAGTTCACTTTTAGTGACATTTCTTGATTATGGAGCAAATGGAAGATAGTGAAAAACACGATTAGGATTCAAATCCCTGCATCAGAGTGTTGAGAAGCGCAACGGAAAATGTTCCTGAACGATTCTCTTCACGGAAGGAAAGAATCAATGATAATGATCATTGTGTTTTCCCCACTAGTGTTTTCACTACATGAAGTAGGATTCAAAATGTAAGCCATATCTTGTATGGAGACATTTGTGAATCATTTGTCATGATTACTAGAATATGACATACCTACGAACTACTAAGGAAATAATGGTAAACTAGAATTATGAGAAATCCCATAGCAAAATCCCCTTGAGATTAGAAAGTAATTTGTTGCTGAATCTCACAAGTAAAAGGGGTTACTTGGAATTTTCCCAAATGACTGCAAAGCCATAGTGCAAAAGGGGTGAATGACAAAAGCACAATTTGTCAATATTGGACAAATTCAAATGAATTTGATTCAAGTGTGCTAAATGTCTAATGGATTTAAAACTAGTAAAAGTACTAGTGTCTCATAATGAAACTCCAAGTTTGATATTTGATCAAAGGATTTGAAGCTGTTCAAAATAGTGAGTGGATATGCAATTTGCATGAAATTGAGTGGGAGCTATGGAAGTCTTCCTAAAACAATATGTGAATGACATATTTTTGAGTGGGAGCTTATAGAGTAATTCTTAAGTGTGTTAAGAATAAAAGCGCAAGTACTTATAAATAATGATTTAGAAGGTGTAGAAGTTGATAATAGGTGTATTATGATATTGTCTAATATTCCTTAAGGGATTCTAAAAAGGGTTTCGGAATAGAAGTTAATTAAGGAACTAGTCCTTAATAACTCAAATTAGGAATAACATTAAGTTTAACATCTATGGTTGAAAGAAAGAAAAGGATGATCATCATCCACTATGTTAATACATAGGTTCTATCTTAGAAAACCGTGATGATAACTTAACATAATATATGATCCAATAAGGAACGTTCAAAACTGATTAAGTTTGAATCACGGAACATTGAGCTAAGTTTGTCCGTAGTGTCTAATGGAGAACTATAGACATGTTTTCCAAGTCCATAAAGGATAACATATCTTAAAGCATAAAGGTTTATGTTATAAGGGAATATGTTGGAAACTCCTGTAAATACCGATTGAAGTCAAGTAGGAAGCGAGGTGAACTAAAACATCGAAAGCTGCACAGAGTGCACTCGTGTTTCGATGAATACATTTATAATAATAGATAATGGTACCATCTAAAGTGTTGTATAAAGTTATGGCAGGGCTAGTTCGCTTTTAACGTAGAATGATATATCCCAGGGCACAGTGCCCATGAGAAAGCCCTCGAGGTTTATCTAAAGTCACTGTAGGCTCCTGGAATCAGGCCTCGTTCTACTGCCATAGCAACGAAGCATACACACAGATGTTATCATGTGATGATAAAGTATTAATGCCAATCAAGGTGACATTAGTAAGTTGCAAAGGATTTGGGACTGTAAAGTACATACCCAAAACTCAACCTCTTCCATGAGCAAGCATGTTCAGGGTACCGGTTATGGTGCCAATGATTGAGAACAAATGCAACTAGTGTATTTGTACTCTAGTGCAAGTGGGAGACTGTTGGAAATATTCCCTAGAGACAAATAATAGTAAGGACTATTATCATATTTCATATAGTTTATGATTAAGTTTTTATCATGCTATAACTGTATTGAGTGGAAACATCAATACACGTGTGATATACAAACAACTAGGGGTTCCCAGTGAAACTCTAGTCACTGGTTCATTGGTCAACAGAAGATCATGTTTCCTGATCATGTGGCATTTATACCAGTTTGAAATGGAGTCATCTCATTCTGAGAATGAGATGATGAACCAATACCCAACCTAAACATTGTGACCCGATCATGTCACGAAGTTCAAGTATGATGATTAGAAATGGATCCTCATAGACTATTCCTTAGACCGTGAGGCTATATCAATCACTGTCTCCCGAGAGTGCTTAGATAACATCAAGCGCCACTTGGTAATACAGTGGTTATAAAGGTGTGTTCAGGTACTCGGAGGAAACCGTAGAGGCAATATATGTCAAGAGCGGGATTTGTCCGTCCATGTGACGGAAAGATACTCGAGGGCCCACTAGGAGAAGTTATATCCAATAGCTGCGCAGCGTGTGATTTGATCACAGGGATATCACTTGTCGGAACTAGTCAAGTAGCATTGTTTGGTAACGAGATTGAACACGACATGGTGATGTCATTGATCAGATCTCGGGCAATGCAAGTATCGAGAGACAAAGGGAATAAGATATGACTGTCCCGGTTCAAATGACGAAAGATCTTCGTGGAACGCACAGGGGTCACATGGCCATCCAGGACCCTCTGTCGATCATTGGTGCGGGAGTGTCCCGACCATGTCTGGAGTGTTCCCGAACTGTGGGGTATCACGCTTAAGGGCTTGATGATGCTTAGAGAGTGTTTATAGGATTGGAAGAATCACCGAAGAATAGTAGAGAGAAAACCAGAAGGGTTTCGGTATGTCCAGAGGATGTCCGGAGTGGAGGTGGAAGGTGTTCCATAGCCACGGAGGTTGAATAAAATGTGAATGAATGTTAAATATTGATTTAATCATTTATTCATAATTATTTAATAAAGAGAAAATCAATTTAAATGGTCAAAGGCTTAATGGGCAAATTTCTGGAGGGAGAGGGCCCATTAGGGAAAGGAGAGAGGGAGAAGGGGCCAAGGGTTGGCTGGCTGTGCCTAGCCCCCCGCGCGGGGCCCACTAGGGTGGCCGGCGGCCTCCCCTCCCCCCTCCTCTCCTTTAGTCCCACCCCGGGACTTTGAGGGAGGTAGTACCTCCCCTCCCCCTATATATAGTGGGGGTATTTGGCCAAATAAAACACACCAATAATCAATAAAGGTCTTCTCACTTTTGGGAGGACCTCCAGTTGATATTTTCTCTCTCCCCCTCTCTCTCTCTCGTGACCGTGGTCCCAAGTTTGGACTGCGCAAATGAGAGACATCTTCACCACGGAGCACCGTCGCGCTGCGGGATTTGGATCCGAGAGCTCTACTTCCGCAACTACTGCTGGATCGGGGAAGCGGGAGTCATTGTGAGGCACCGGACGTGTGTAACTCCCCGCGAGGTTTCGCACTTGAGGCACTCAAGTCGTTGGAGTCAAGGAGCGCAAGGACTTCATCACGACCTTGAGGTCGGCTTCGGCTCGTCTACACCAACCACGCTCTCCTGAGCGTTGACAAAGCTTTTGGGTCTTCAAAGGTAATTTCGCGAAAAGCCCCTCCTGTTACTGTATTACTAATAGATAGGTCCTGGCAGCTTCAGGGGTTCAGGGGCGTAGGGTAAAATTTATTGTTTTCATACGAGGAACCCCAATAAGGAGACCTTCTCCTACCTTAGAATGGGTTGATTCCAGTGATCTATAACCCTAGACATTGATACACCATTGTACCCTTGTTAGACACCGTGAGAATTACAACCAAGCAGGAGTAGGGGCTTTACCTCCTCACAAGGGTCTCGAACCTGGGTAAAAAAAACCTTGTGTCTAGTTCTCTGTCGTGCTCATGCGTCGCTGTCTCCGCCGCCGTTGTGACACTCCGAATGCGTGTTCAGCCCCCTCTTGAACTCAGGGGTTGTTGGACCCCATGTTCCTATGCGGGACACTTTCTCCGACATTTGGCGCACTAGGTAGGGGGACGGAGGCGCGTTTCCAAGACCTTTGCCAACCCCATCGGCTCATGCCGAGACATGGGCATAGCGCACCCTCTGCCACGTGGTGATCCGGGATCAGGCGGAGCCTTCCCCCCGATGCACCTCCATGGAGCCAACCTCGTGGACGGAGGACGAGCAGGGATCCTCCTTCCGCCTGTCGTGGGAGCTCCTGATCTCCTAGCACAGCAACACGTCGCTCGCTCGCACCGCGTCCTCTCGTGGCCGGCCAGACCGGCCCATGCCAGAGGCCACCAAGCACATGGTGCATGAGCTCCTCCACCACCCGCCGATAGAGCCTTGTCAGGTGTAGTGGTGCGAGCGACTCGCCGAGATCCTTGACATTGCCAGCCTCGCCCCTAGGGGCCAGGGGATGAGGTTGAGAACAGGATATCGGGAGCCTCTAGCCTGGGGCTCTGATGGGGCTCCCCTGATCGGCGACTCCGCATCCCATGTGGGCCAAAGCTGCTAGATCATATCCCCTCCTCCAGCGGCCGCCCTTCCTATCGCCGCACCCCTTGAGGGTGAGAGGATCGCATCACCGGGGAGATTGCCATGGTGGGACAGCAGAACCGCGCAGCCCTCACTAACGGCAAGGAGGTGCAGGGCAATGGATGCCTCGCCTTCACCAAGGAACTCCGACGGGTGGTGTGGCCAGACAAGTTCCACCCCAAAATACCTTATGTGCTATGACGGAACCGCCAACCCCAGTGAGTTTTTGCAGTTCTACACCACGGGTATCGATGTGGAGGAAGGCGACGACTGTGTCATGGCAAACTGGTTCCCCCTCATCCTCAAGGACGTGGCTCGAACCTAGCTGAGGAACCTCCCCGAGGAATCCATCGACTCGTGGTCAGCCCTCTGCCCGCTCTTCATCGCTAACTTCAAGGGGACCTACGAGCGCCCGCTCACCTAGTATGACCTTCGCCAGGTTCATCAGCAGCACAGTGAGACCCTCTTCAAGAATGAGAATCCGATGTCGGAGTCCTGGCACCGGGGGTACCATGATACTACGGCCTTCGGGCCCACTGACCGGACACCAGTGTCCTCCGGAGGAAGCCGAGAAGCATTCCCCAGGGAGGACACGCCTAAGGGGATCCCGTGGCACCTGACCCGGCAGAAACCTCAATAGGGCCTCAAACCTCAACCCTGGGTAGCCCAACCGCGGGAGGCCACCGTGCATAAGAGGAGGTCCTCACAAGGCTCCTCAGCCCGTGACTAGGCCTTGGATACTCTGGAATGTGTCTTAGGGGTACATACATAATCACACGGCAAGGAAGGCAAAGACGGTGCGACCCGACAAGCACGTCCCGCCCCAGCTAGACGAGGGACCCCTTGGACCACCTCGATACAGAGGAGACGGTCTAGCCCCTTTGGTGCCAAAGCTGGGCAGACAACCCCAGCGATAGCATGGACCCACCTTTTTCTGTTTTGGTGCAAGAGAGGAGACATGCCACCTCACACGATGACAAGCGACACCAAAGGGACTATATTTAGGAGAAGGCAGAGTACGGCACCAGGGACCTTTGCTTTATGAAGGACCAGAGAAAGGCCAGGGGCCTTGGACCGAGTCCATAGAAAGTAGTCTTGTGGACCGAGGTTTTGGTGGATGGCGATGTGGTGACCCTTCCCACCCATCTACGGGTGGAAGAGGCCCGGCGCCCCTATATAAGGAGACCTTGTCCTACCTTAGAACGGGTTGATCCGAACAATCTCTAACCCTAGACATTGATACACCATTGTACCCTCGTGAGACACCGTGAGCAATACAACCAAGAAGGAGTAGGGGCTTTACCTCCTCACGAGGGTCCTGAACCTCGGTAAAAAACCCTTGTGTGTACTTCTCTGTCGTGCTCACGCGTCACCATCTCCACCGCCGTTGAGAAGCTCTGAATGTGTTTTTAGCCCCCTCTCGAACTCAGGTCTTGTTGGACCCCATGTTCCTATGCGGGACACTTTCTCTGACATTTGGTGCACTAGGTAGGGGGGCGGAGACGCGTTTCTAAGACCTTTGCCAACCCCTTAGGCATGTAGGCTCACGCCGAGACATGGGCAGAGCGCGCCCTCTGCTGCGCGGCGATCTAGGCTCAGAAGGAGCCTGCCCCTGACGCACCTCCACGGAGCCAACCTCATGGACGGAGGACGAGCATGGCTCCTCATTCCACCCATCGCGGGAGCTTCTGCTCTCCTCGCATGGCAACACATCGCTCACTCGCACCGCGTCCTCTCGCGGCCAGCCAGACCGTCCCACGCCAAAGGTCGCCAAGCGCATGGTGCATGAGCTACTGATGACTGTATTCCTGCACCAACAATAGGGTTATTGCAGTACTTGTAGCAGCAAATATTTAAGAGTTTGTCCCAATGGGAGATCGATGAACAGAAACAACATGACCCTGCAGCCATGTTGTCAATGCGGCCACGTTTCGCACCCAAACCGTGGTTTGGAAATAGCCTATTCTATAAGTTACTAGAACATTGATAATTGAGAGAGGTTTAAAATATATAATAAAAAAACTTTTAACAAGAACTAAATAAAATAAGATAGAAATTAAACAGGAATATGAACTGAATTAAAGAGATTGTATTTTTAGGATTGAATGGAATGAGAGAGGCTTCTACACTTCGGTCTCACTAGTACTAGATGGGCAAATATATGTGTGATCTATAAGATATTCCTCAGACAAATAAATGTTCCCCATTTGATTACCGAGTTGTCACTCTGTGTGCGCTATGCATGATTCTCGCGCGTCACCGCAAGGCAAAAGGAACTTCCGTACCAAGGATCACATAAATTCATCTTAGATCACAATAAATTCTAACTTAGCGCACTAGATCATACTTCAACCTAGAATTGAATCAATCACTCACACATGGATGAACAGCAAAACATATATAATAATGTCACAACCGTGTTCAATCCTACAATTAGTAAACACAAGAGAGAGAGAGGGAGATGGAGATGATGATGGAGATGGAGATCGATGCGTGGTGGTGTTGTCTTCCTTCTCCTCCTCTTCTTCTTGCTTGGATTCCTTGATGGTGATGGTGTTGAGGGAGATCTAGATCTTGGAGGTGTGGTTGAGGTAGAGTTCCGCCGTCGTGGAGATCGGATGGGTGGCGGCGGCGGCAGGGCTTCGCCCCTGAAGGGCTATGGTTTTATGGCTCTCTCTTGGGTCCTCCCTCCTTTATATAGGCCTTGGTGGTGCTCTAGGGTTCCCACAATACCGTCATAGGACTTAGGGAAGTTTCTGGAGCTTCTCCAGGGCGAAATCCCGCTGTTTGTGACCTTTTTACCAACTATACGGTAGGAACTTTTAGTTTCGACCGTATAGTTGGCCGTTGAACTTGCAAATCCTTTAGTATTTTGGTCGTCATTTCTTCATACGAACTCCGTTTTGGGTGTTCTTGGGCTCGTTGAGTTTGTCTCGTCGAGGGATACAAACCCATGGTCTTGGATATTTATTTTGAGAAGTTGGAAAAGTTCACTTTTCCAACCTCTCAAATGGCTAAGTCTGGTCCCTGTAGCTCCTCCATACTATGCTCTCTTTATTCCTTTTTATCCATAATCTTCACCAACACCTACACACATGTCATAGACAAGGAAAGTGATAAAATTCTACCTAAACTACTAAATGTGCAAAGCTCATATGAAAGTAAATGAGAACTAGAAGTCATGCATATATGGCATAGCTATAGCTGGAAGAAACATGATATGACAGATAAATGGCACATTTTATATGGCTAAAAGAGGTGGTATTTCACAGCCATTAGATGCTGCACCACCTGCCGACGGAGGCTGGTCAGGTGAAGTGGTGTGAGCGAATCGCCAAGATCCTTGACATCGCCAGCCTCGCCCCCTAGGGGACAGGGGCTGAGGTCGAGAACAAGATGTCAGGGGATGTGAGCTAGCATCCGGCCTGCGGCTCTGATGGGGATCCCATGATAGGCGACGTTGTATCCCATCCGGGCCAAAGCTACCAGATCATCTCCCCTCCTCCAGCGGCTGCCCTTTCGGTCGCCGCACCCCCTTGCGGGCGGGAGGATCGCATTGTCGGGGAGATTTCCATGGTGGGACAGTAGAACCGTGTGGCCCTCGCCAGCGGCAAGGAGGTGTAGGGCAATGGATGCCTCTTCTTCACCAGGGAGCTCTGACGCGTGGTGTGGCCGCAGAATTTCCACCCCAAAATACCTTTGCACTATGACAGAACTGCCAACCCCTGCGAGTTTGCAGCTCTACACCACGGTCATCGAGGCAGAGGGAGGCGACAACCGTGTCATGAAAAACTAGTTCCCCCTTAGCCTCAAGGACATGGCTCGAACCTGGCTGGAGAACCTCCCCGAGGAATCCATAGACTCGTGGTTAGCTCTCTGCTCGCTCTTCATCACTAACTTCAAGGGGACCTACGAGCGCCCGCTCACCTACTATGGCCTTCGCTAGGTTCGTCAGCGGCGCGGTGAGACCCTCTTCAAGAATGAGAATCCGATGTTAGAGTCCTGGCATCAGGGGTACCATGATACTACAGCCTTCGGGCCCACTGACCGGACACCAGTGTCCTCCGGAGGAAGACGAGAAGCATTCCCCAGGGAGGACACGCCTAAGGGGATCCCGTGGCACCTGACCCCGCAGAAACCTCAATAGGGCCTCAAACCTCAACCCTGGGTAGCCCAACCGCGGGAGGCCACCGTGCATAAGAGGAGGTCCTCACAAGGCTCCTCAGCCCGTGACTAGGCCTTGGATACTCTGGAATGTGTCTTAGGGGTACATACATAATCACACGGCAAGGAAGGCAAAGACGGTGCGACCCGACAAGCACGTCCCGCCCCAGCTAGACGAGGGACCCCTTGGACCACCTCGATACAGAGGAGACGGTCTAGCCCCTTTGGTGCCAAAGCTGGGCAGACAACCCCAGCGATAGCATGGACCCACCTTTTTCTGTTTTGGTGCAAGAGAGGAGACATGCCGCCTCACACGATGACAAGCGACACCAAAGGGACTATATTTAGGAGAAGGCAGAGTACGGCACCAGGGACCTTTGCTTTATGAAGGACCAGAGAAAGGCCAGGGGCCTTGGACCGAGTCCATAGAAAGTAGTCTTGTGGACCGAGGTTTTGGTGGATGGCGATGTGGTGACCCTTCCCACCCATCTACGGGTGGAAGAGGCCCGGCGCCCCTATATAAGGAGACCTTGTCCTACCTTAGAACGGGTTGATCCCAACAATCTCTAACCCTAGACATTGATACACCATTGTACCCTCGTGAGACACCGTGAGAAATACAACCAAGAAGGAGTAGGCTATTTACCTCCTCACGAGGGTCCTGAACCTGGGTTAAAAACCTTTGTGTCTACTTCTCTGTCGTGCTTGCGTGTCGCTGTCTCCATTGCCGTTGAGAAGCTCGGAACGCGTGTTCAGCCCCCTCTCGGACTCAGGGCTTGTTGGACCCCATGTTCCTATGCGAGACACTTTCTCCGACATTTAGTGCACGAGGTAGGGGATGGAGGCGCATTTCTGAGACCTTCGCCAACCCTGTCGGCATGTTGGCTCACGCCGACACATGGGCAGAGCGCGCCCTCTGCCGCGCGGCGATCTAGGCTCAAACGGAGCCTACCCCAACGCACCTCCATGGAGCCATCCTCGTGGACGGAGGACGAGTAGGGCTCCTCCTTCCGCCCATCACGGGAGCTCCTGCTCTCCTTGCACAACAACACATCACTCGCTTGCACTGTGTCCTCTAGCGGCCGGCCAGACCGGCCCACACTAGAGGCTGCCAAGCGCATGGTGCATGAGTTGCTCCACCACCCACCGGCAAAGCCTAGTCAGGTGGAGTTGTGTGAGCGACTCGCCGATATCCTTGACATTGCCATCCTCGCCCCATAGGGGCTAGGGGCTGAGGTCGAGAACAAGATGTCGGGGGCTATGAGGCATCCTCCGACTCGGTGCTCTGATGGGGCTCCCATGATCGGCCACGCCACATCCCATCCAGGACAAAGCTGCAATATCATCTCCCCTCCTCTAGCGGCTACCCTTCCGGTCGCTGCGCCCCCTTGCGGGCGAGAGGATCACATCGTTGGGGATGCCATGGCGGGACAGTAGAACCGCATGGCCCTTGCCAGCGAAAAGGAGGTGCAGGGAAATGGTTGCCTCGCCTTCACCAGGGAGCTCTGATGCGTGGTGTGGCCGCACAAGTTCCACCCCGAAATACCTTCGTGCTATGACGAAACCGCCAACCCCTGTGAGTTTCTGCAGCTCTACACCATGGGCATCGAGGCAGAGGGAGGCGATGACCGTGTCATGGCAAACTGGTTCTCCCTCATCATCAAGGACGTGGCTCGAACCTAGCTGAGGAACCTCCCCGAGGAATCCATCGACTCAATGTTAGCCCTCTGCTCGCTCTTCATCGCCAACTTTAAGGGACATACGAGTGCCCGCTGACCTACTATGACCTTCGCCAGGTTCGTCAGCAGCGCGGTGCGACCGTCTTCAAGAATGAGTATCCGATGTCAGAGTCCGATGTCGGAGTCCTGGCTACGGGGGTACCACGATCCTACGGCCTTCGGGCCTGCCGACCGGACACCAGTATCCTCCAGAGGAAGCTAAGAAGTGTTTCCTAGGGAGGACACGCCTAAGGGGAGCCCGTGGCAGCTTCTCTCGCAGAAGCCTTAATAGGGCCTCAAACCTCAACCCCGGGCAACCCAACCATGGGAGGCCACCGCGCGTAAGAGGAAGACCTCGTGAGGCTCCTCAACCTGTTCCTAGGACTTGGATACTGTGTCACATGCCTTAGGGGTACATCCGTAATCACACGACAAAGGAGGCGAAGACGGTGCGACCCGACAAGCACGTCCCGCCCCAGCTAGATGAGGGACCCCTTGGACCACCTCAGTACAAAGGAGACGGTCTGGCCCCTTTGTGCCAAAGCTGGGCAGACGACCTCAGCAGTGGAAGCGACACACCTTTTGTCATTTCGGTGCAAGAGAGGAGACATGCTGCCTCACACGATGACAAGCGACTATCTTTAGAAGAAGGCAGAGTATGGTTCCAGGGACCTTTTCTTTATGAGGGACCAGAGAAAGGCCAGGGGGCTTCGACCAATTCCATAGAAAGTAGTCTTGTGGACTGAGGTTTTGGTGGATGGCGATGTGGTGACCCTTCCCACCCATGGAAGGGGGGAAGAGGCCTGGCGCCCCTATATAAGAAGACCTTCTCCTACCTTACAATGGTTAGATCCCAGCGATCTATAACCCTAGACATTGATACATAATTGTACCCTCGTGAGACACCGTGAGAAATACAACCAAGCGGGAGTAGGGGCTTTACCTCCTCATGAGGGTCCCGAACCTGGGTAAACAACCCTTGTGTCTACTTCTCTGTCGTGCTCGTGCGTCTCCGCTGCCGTTGAGAAGCTCAGAACGCATGTTCAGGCCCCTCTCGAACTCAGGGCTTGTTGGACCCCATGTTCCTATGCGGGGCGCTTTCTCCGACTTTTGGTGCACCAGGTAGGGGGCAGAGGCGCATTTCCATCACCTTCGCCGACCCTATCGGCATGTTGGCTCACGTCGAGACATGGGCAGAGCGCGCCCTCCGCCGCGTGGCGATCCGGGCTCAGACGGAGCCTGCCCCCGAAGCACCTCCACAGATCCAACCTCGTGGACAGAGGAAGAGCAAGGCTCCTCCTTCTGCCAATCATGGGAGCTCCTGCTCTCCTCGCATGGCAACACGTCGCTCGCTCGCACCATGTCCTCTCGCGGCCAGCCAGACTGGCCCACACCAGAGGTCGCCAAGCGCATGGTGCATGAGCTGCTCCACCACCCTCCGGCGGAGCCTGGTCGGGTGAAGTGGTGCGAGCGACTCGCTGAGATCCTTGATATCACCAGCCTCGCCCCCTAGGGGCCAGGGGCTGAGGTCGAGAACAAGATGTCGGGGGCTATGAGCCAGCCTCCAGCTCAGGGCTCTGATGGGGCTCCAATGATTGGTGATGCCACATTCCATACGGGCCAAAGCTTCCAGATCATCTCCCCTCCTCCAGCGGCTGCCCTTCCGGTCGTCGTGCCCCCTTGCAAGCGAGAGGATCGCATCGTCGGGGAGTTTGCCACGGCGGGACAGCAGAACCGCGTGGCCCTCGCCAGTGGCAAGGAGGTGCAGGGAATGGATTCCTTGCCTTCACCAGGGAGCTCCGATGTGTGGTGTGGTTGCACAAGGTCCACCTCGAAATACCTTCGCGCTTTGACGGAACTGCCAACCCGTGCGAGTTTCTGCAGCTCTACATCACGGGCATCGAGGCAGAGGGAGGCGACGACCGTGTCATGGCAAACTGGTTCCCCCTTAGCCTCAATGACGTAGCTCGAACCTAGCTGAGGAACCTCCCCAAGGAAACCATCGACTCGTGGTCAGCCCTCTACTCGCTCTTCATCGCCAACTTCAATGGGACCTACAAGTGCTCATTCACCTACTATGACCTTCGCTAGGTTTGTTAGCAGCACGACGAGACCCTCTTCAAGTTCTTGTAGAGGTTCATCCAGATCCACACAAAAATTACCAAGATCTTGGACTCCAATGTCATTACTGCCTTCTTCGAGGGTGTCAAGGACGTCCGCATGAGGTACAAGATTGGCATCCCTAGGGAGAGCCTCATCACAACCACTAAGTTGTTCGTCATGGTGGAGAAGTGCGCCAAGCCCGAGGCGGGGCGGATGTTTGGCCTTGCCGAGGCAGAGGGCACTCCCAAACCCTCAAGCACCTCCAAGGGAACGAGCAAGGATCCCAAGCGTAAGCCCGTCACCGTCCTTGCTGCCGAACCTGAGCGGAAGAGTGCTCGCGAGGGCAACGACGAAGGGGAGAGCGATGACTGCTTGTACTGTGTCTTCCACAAGAAGCATGAACATCCCACAGATGACTTTTACAAGCTCAAGAAGCTTCGCGACCAGTGCAACAGTCAGAGGATAGGGAGACGGGAAGGCGAACGCGGGAAGAACCATGGTGGTAATCGGGGGGGGGATGCTGGGAAAACAACCACCGCGGCCAAGGCGCACCCCATATGGGTTATTAGTCCAACACCATGCAGCAGCTTCCTAGTGCCCCCGAGAAGGTCAAAGGGAGTGTCAGGGGCTATCAGGAGTCAAGGGGGCCATAGCCTACATCCTCGGCGGCTCCCAGGCCCTAGCGTCCAATAGGCACTTCAAGCAGTTCACCTATGAGGTTGTCGTTGCTCGGCCCAGGACCCCATTCCCGAGGCTCAACTGGTTGCAGTGCGCCATCACATTCAACGCAGAGGACCAACCTGTCTCCACCAAGGCCGTGGGAACTCTTTCCATGATCTGCACTCCCACCATCAACAATATCGTGGTTGCCAAGACACTCATCAATGGTGATGCCAGACTGAATGTAATCTCCACCGAGACGTTCGACGAACTATAGGTGCCGTACGACCGACTGATGCCAACCATGCATTTCTCTAGGGTCACCAATGGCACTATCATACCCATCAGGCAGGTGCGCCTCTCCGTCAGGTTCGCGTCTCGTGACAATTACCAGACTGAACTCATCGACTTTGACGGGGCACACATCGCCTCCCCTACAATGTCATCTTGGCTACCTCGCCTTAGCCAAGTTCATGGAAGCCACTCACCACGCCTACAACATCGTCAATACGTCCGGAGGCAATGGTGGGGTCATCACCATTCGGTGCAATGAAAGGGAGGCCTTACGCTCTCTTGAGCACGCCTAAAATCGTGGCCGCCGCCTACCCGAAGGACGTGGATGCCCTTGATTACATTAGGGGCACCTCGAGGAAGAAGTAGATGGCGGCTTAGGAGAATAGTCTGACAAAGAGGGCGGTTTCCGCATTGTACCCTTCTGACGAGGGTCACGTTGTGGCCGCTGCCCACAGCCACGGGAGGTCCTCGGGATAGACCCACCCTATCCTCGCCAATGTCAGCGGAGCTAGCGAGGGTGACGTGGACATGGGGACTCTCGACTTCCTAGTGGACTACACCTAGCGCGGGCACAATGCCAACCCCTTCTTTGACAGTGCTTAAAGGACACCAAGGGGAGCCAAGCGTTGGGAGGGCTAACAATCCCCTGCCCATGCAAGGCAACCGGCTACCCGACTTTTTTGAAGGTGATGCTCTAAACTTTCATCTTTTGCATCCCTATTCCTTGTAAGACCCTGTGTGAATCACATCAGCATTGTAATAAGCTAGGACCTATTTGGCGTTTTTGTGGATTTTGCGCCTTGCACCAACTTTGCCGTTTGTTTTTGAAAAGATGCATGTGGCTGAGATTCCTAGATAGGTGTATGCGAGTGGGGGGCTAGGCACGATGCCTACCACCAGGCCACCTCCCGTCAACCCAGGGCCTAAAGTGTCGAGCTCTGAACTATCGGACTAGCTTCGGCG
Organism: Avena eriantha; assembly: GCA_910589775.1. NCBI lineage: Eukaryota > Viridiplantae > Streptophyta > Magnoliopsida > Poales > Poaceae > Avena > Avena eriantha. Next base: position 253,382,815 of record OU342740.1, read on the forward strand.
ATAAGTCACCTCACCCACGGTTCCTAGTGCTTGAAACCCTCGCGCAACACATGTAGGGAACCTCATTAGCGTATGTTTTCCCTATAGTCTTCTCCCCGAGAGGCCTATGGAGTGACTCATGAGGGCACTCCCCTCCAGCGGCCAAGCCTCATGCTATACCTATGGCCTCCTCCTCGAGGGACCAACATGATAAGCATTGCCATGCGAGTGTGGGGCTAGGCACGGTGTGTACCACTGGCCACCTCCCGTCAACCCAGTGCCTAGAGTGTCGAGCTCTAAACTTTTGGGCTAGCTCCAGTGATATGTCACCTCACTCACGGTTCGTGGTGCTTGAAACCCTCGAGGGACACATGTCGGCAGCATTAGTTATGTTTTTGCCATACAGTCTTCTCCTAGAGAGGCTTATGGGGCGGATCGTGAGGGAACACCCCTCCAAGCGTCCACTTATAATCAACCCTAGGGCCTAAAGTGTCGAGCTCTGAACTTACAGACTGGATCGAGTGACAAGTCACCTGATCCACGGCCCATGGTGCTTAATAATCTTGTGTAACATGCACGTGTGGGATCACAACAACACTCATTTTCCCTACGGCCTCCTCCTAAAGAGGCTTACGGGGCGGCTCGTGACGGCTCGCCCCTCCAAGCGGCCACTACCAATCAACCCCAGGGCCTAAAGTGTCCAGATCTGAACTTACGGACTAGCTCCAGCAACAAGTCACCTCACCCACGGTGCCTGGAGCTTGATATTCATGCAACACATATATGAGATCTAAGTGACACTCATTTTCTACACTCAGTTGCCCTACGGTCATCTCCTCGAGGGACTTACAGGGTGGCTCGAGATGGAGCTCCCCTTCAACAGCATAAAATTGCATATAGGGGATCACAATCACCTACTCGAGGGACCAACAAGGTAAGCACTCGATCTGATATTCCCCTCGAGAGGACTATGGGACCGCTCACAAGGGGCCCGCATCCAGTGGCCCAAGATCCATCTACCCGAGCACTTTCCCTCTCCCTTTGCCCCCGGATCCTGTGTGGCCAGTTCCTACTACGCGCGGCCTTCCTCGGGGGCTACCTCGTGAGGCCACTCTCCGCCAGGGACAAACACTCACACGAGAGACACCATCGCGCGGGCTGAAGCACCCTATAGAGGAGAAGGCTAGCGGGGATAACACCCCTATAGACACAGGATGGAGCGTGTCCGCCAGTCCTCCTCCAATTGCCAGAGCGAGTGAGGCGACTTGCGCTCCCAGGTCCCGTTGCCACGGAGGCTGGCGGGACACCCCTCAAGGGGGATTCACTAGGGGTTGCTTGTGCCCGGCTCGGATGAGTTAAAGACACTGCACCGGTTACCGGGAAGCCTCCTTGGCCGCGGAGCCACGCTTGTGGAGGTATTCCCCCAGAGTCTACCCGGGGTATGACCCGACGAGGTTGGACAGGCTCTCGCGGACCTCGATTAATGGCACAACTCTGAACAAGTGATGCGCGCGCTGCTCCCTTGTTATCGCTAGGAGCGGTTTCGCATCAAACAGACGCCACTAGTTTCATACGCATAAAAAGAAGGCGATGAACATGAAGACTCGCTAAAGAGTATTCATTATAGTATTTCCTGGAGGGCAAAAGGCAACCAAACATTGCGACCTAGCACCTACACAAGTAAAGGGTCGGCAGTCCTGTCAACGCTCCTGCAGCTCCTCTAGTGGCACCGCCCCGATCTACTTGAGGTGTCACTGGTAGTGACGCGACACATCTCAGGGTCAAACACAGACATGGAGAATCCTCCACTGGAGTAGCGGAACTGGTGCACCGAGCCCTGATGGATGCCATGCTCGGTGAGGAAGCGATCCCAACCGTCAGTGAGGTACATCTCATTCGGCGAGTGGACCTCCACGCTCACCTCCCACCTCTCGTGACCGCCGGAGTGGCACAACAGCACCTCTGGGGCAAGCTTGTCGGCAATCCGGAGCACGAACCATGAAGGAAGTTGCACCCTTGCGAATCAATCTAGGCCCCCGAGGAGGATGAGAAAATTGATGAACCGTGTAGGCTCAGGGTCATCCTCGATCTTAATCACGATGGGCAGATGTGCTGGAGAAGGAAGCAACGTAGGCTCCAGGACGCCATCAAGGCCTCCGTCGCGCGCCCTGCATCGCCCCGGTAGCTGTCATGGGGCAGCCCCGACCGCTCTTTAATGTCACCTCCCCCTCAACCCCTGTGACGGCTCGGAAGGAAGGAGCGGAGCTGGGGGTCACGACACGACCATCACGCCTACCGCGGTCGCTCCCGCGTGGCCGTCCTGGTCGCGCTTCATCGGCGGGACCCTCGTCGTGTCCTCCATCGCAGAATTGCCCTTCTCACTAGCTGAGAAGCGCTTGGGTGCCATGGGGAGAAATGGGGTTTTCGGTGCTAGGAGCCGAAAAGAGGAGCTGAACAAATGGAGGAGATGGCGATGGGGGGGAAGCGTGCTTGTTCTCCGATTTAATAGGACTGAGCGTCGTGTCCTCGCGCTAAACATGTGGCATTAACTGCGGGCCTTCCCCCCACGCACCATCACATCATGGGGATAACTCCCAATACGGAGTAATCACTGCCGTAACCAACATTGGAGGACGGACGAACACTCTGTGTGCACGGCTGGGATAAGCACAAGTGGGACCCATGATAACCTGAGAGGCACCAGGGCCAGAGGGCGTTTTTGGGCTCCTACCCCTTCGTGTTCTCCATGAGACATGTGTGGCATGCGCCCGGGGGCTACTATCAGAGTCCCGGCACCGGGGGTACCATGATCCCACGGCCTTCGAGCCCACCGACCGGACACCAGTATCCTCCGGAGGAAGCCGGGAAGCGTTGCCTAGGTAGGACACGTCTAAGGGGAGCCCGAGGCCACTGCCCCCGCAGAAGCCTAAACATGACCTCAAACCTCAACCACGGGTAGCCCAACCACAGGAGGCCGCCGCATGTAAGAGGGAGGCCTCGTGAGGCTCCTTGACCCGTGCCTAGGCCTCGGATACTCAGGCACGTGCCTCAGGGGTACATACGTAATCACACGGCAAAGGAGGCAAAGACAGTGTAATCTGACAAGCACGTCCCACCCCAACTGGACGAGGGACCCCCGGACCACCTCGGTACAGAGGAGATGGTCTGGCCCCTTTGGTGCCAAAGCTGGGCAGACGACCTCAGTGATGGCAGCGACCCACCTTTTGCTATTTCGGTGCAAGAGAGGAGATAGGCAGCCTCAAATGACGATAAGAAACACCAAAGGTACTAGCTTTAGGAGAAGGCAGAGGAGGGCGCCATGGACCTTTGATTTACGAAGGACCAGAGAAAGGCCAGGGGCCTTGGACTGAGTCAACCGAAAGTAGTCTTGTGGACCGAGGTTTTGGTGGACGATGATGTGGTGACCCTTCCCACCCATGGACAAGGGTAAGAGGCCCAACACCCCTATATAAGGAGACGTTCTCCTACCTTAGAAAGGGTAGATCCTAGCGATCTGTAACCCTAGACATTGATACACCATTGTACCCTCGTGAGACACCACGAGCAATACAACCAAGCAAGAGTATGCGCTTTACCTCCTCACAAGGGTCCCAAACCTGGGTAAAAAACTCTTGTTTCAACCTCTCTGACATGCTCACGCGTCGCCGTCTTCGCTGCTGTTGAGAAGCTCAAAACGCGTGTTCATCCCCTCTCGAACTCAAGGCTTGTTGGACCCCTTGTTCCTACACGGGTCACTTTCTCTGACATCCGTGGGAACATTCCCAAGAGAAACCAAATTGATCACCCTTCTATTTGTTATTTGTTTTATGTTATTGATAACACCTTGCAGACACGTGGTGAGTTTACTAGAGTCAATGAGGAGGATATGATAATTCTCGCTAGAGCTGCTATTCCTAACTGTAACTTGACACCAAATTTGGGCGCCCTTCTATTGTTTTATCTTAATTACTAGGCCCTCCAATCTTGTGGACCCATATGCGAAGGAGGAGTTATCACCGTCCTTGCGCGTGAGCTTCATGTCAATCTAGGTAATATCCAACCGTTGGTAGGAGACCACCGTCTCGGTTTCTCTACTCTGAGAGCTTGTGGTATGATTTCTAATTCCAATGGTAGATACTTTCTTGAAATACCTAGAGCGGATCACTTGATACCAGCTCCTTTGCCTAATGGTCTATTCTCTACCAAGGAGGAACATTTGCGTTATGACGCGCAGGTTGATGCAATCTACCCCAATAAGAAGAACCCGCGGGATAAGTATGGGAGATGAAGAAATAGAACAAGAAGGACCCAAACAAGATGTGCAGCCACCAAACTACTACACCACCTATGATGATATTTATGCTCGCAAAGGAAGCATCCAGAACATGAGCAACCTCTCCATCAACCTTCGAGATGCTACTGCCAACCTCTCAACCTAGTTCACCAATTGGAGCAGCCAATGGAACTTGGGAGATTATCCACCACCACCACAATGAGCAACAAAAGGGGTTGCAAAAGCCTGAGCTTGGGGATGTGTCCCTGTAACATCTCAAAAATATTAAATAAGATTATACCTTTCCAATTAACCCAAAATTAGGGTTAGCAAAAGCTTTTTATTATTAAACACCATATGAATGCATGTGTGTTTATTAATGATGTATGAATGCAAGTTATGCCATGTTTGATTGTTATATATGTAAGGATTAGCTTAAGGACCGAAACCATATCATCTAGGTCAAATCAAAGCAAAATCAAATCAAAAGAAAATCAAATAAGAAGGCATATGATCTAATGGTCATTTTTGCCAAAGTTAACCACTAGCCCACTTTGGGCATCTCTAGTAAATGATTTCCAATAGAAAAAATTCTATTTATTTTCTCCCTATGCTAGACCAAGTGAAAATGAACACAAGTGAACTTTACAAATTTACATAAACAAATTCAAATCCATTTGAGGGACATTTAAAAATTGAATCAAGTGTAGGTATCTAGAAAACCATTTTTTCAAAAACCACTCAAACCTTCTCCACTTGACAAATCTAAGCAACCAAAGACACTCAAGCATGTGACCAACACACCCACCAAAAAGAATTTGTAAATTCAAATGTTTAGTTCATGCGGACATTTAATCAAACACTTAGCAGGCACAGTATAAGTCTACCAACTATCTACTGTTTTGATCAATCTAGTGCTCACCATTGTACTCATTTCAGCCTCAATTACTCACCCACGATCACCCCCCGTACCATCCCGTGCAGCTAGCACCGCTCACCTGACCCAATGACCAGTGCAAGCCCGTACCCAAGCGTGCCATGCCGGTCGAGCATGGACACGATGCCACACACCGCGCCGCCCTCTATCATGACCACAAGGAGATAGGCGTGACCTCACCGCACCCCCAGTCCACACCTCGACCAAAGACAAGCAGTGGAGAAGTACAGCCGCACCCATTTATCTCTCTGCCATGCCGAGCACACGCCAGAGCACCGAGCCGCCTCACATAGACATGCCGCGCCTCGCTCTCTCCTTGCGTAACTGCACTCGCCGCGTCACCAGCAACCTTCCAGACATGACCGTTCGACGTCGTGCACCCTGTGACCACCGTACGCCATGACGAACACCAGCGGTACCTGACAGAGCACGGACGCCCCCGACCGATTAAGACCGCGACTCGCCATGCCACTATGCGCATGACGACCGCCAGGGAACACCGCATCGACCTATGCCTACAGCCATGCCGATAGCCCCCTGTGGCGACGTCGCCGACGAGCCTGAGCCATGCTGCACTGCCCCTCTCGCCGGGGTATAAATAGACCCCTCCCTGCCTCCAATTGCACACCACTTGACTCACCTCTACCTAGAACCCCCCTGACCCTTCCCCGGAGCAAGGAGAGCAGCCCATCACTGGAATTTTGCCGGAGCCTGCCGCTGCTGTGGTGGAACGGAGCCGTTGATTGGAGCTACCCCTGGAGTTGCCGCGACCACCATTCGACTCGTCGTCATCTACCAGTTTGTTCGCCCCCATCACCGGACCTTGCTAGAGCCCTGGTAAGCCCCCGACGACCCCCACCGTAGCGCTAGGGTTAGAATCTCGCATGCTCAGTGCAACAGAGACGATAACGCTCAGCCGCCGATCGTGCTATAATCATGCGGCCTAGATTAGCTGATACCGTTTCGCTTAGACACATCCGCTGACGTGTGGGACCAGCCTGAGTGCAGCCCGCTACACGCGCGCCGCGTAGCTAGGCTGGGCCATTAGCATTCCCACGCATAGCCTAGAGATTCAAACTTAGATTTTACATTTAATTCAAAACTCTATTCTGTCAGTGATTTAAAAACTGAATTCAAAGAGATTTACTTAAACAAATTGCATGATTCCAATTTGGTTAGAAAGGTATTGAAAATCTCTACACACTCCCGTTGGATTCAAACAGTTTGAAACTATAGATCACCTATAGTAAAAATAACAAGACAGAGACTTTTCCAACTTCAAACATTTTTATAAAATCAACCATAAATTTTTTTAAGTTGATTCCAACTTTCGAAAATCACATTTGCCATGCTCTATCTGGATATGGAAAATATTTAGTTTTACATGCAGTGATAATGAACTAGTATTAAAAGAATGCTATCTAGGCATTTCTAGTCATGTAAATATTATTAAATAGTAATATTCAACTTTGTAATATATGCTAACCCATTTAAATCACATTCCCAAGTATTGGAATATGTGGTGATGAAATGTGTCAACATGATCCCATATTTTAATTGGAGAATATTAAATCTTAAGTATTTTTCAATGAGTAGAAATTGCATTTTCATAATAAGATAAATAAGAATATGTCAATATTTCATGTGATGATTGAGATGATGCTAGGTCATCTAGTGTGAACCCTTGTGTGCAAAATAGAAGTAGCTAAGTATTATTTGGTGATTGTATACCTTGTATTTACTATAGACGCTAGTATCAACCCGGGCTACGAGGAGGAGGAGTACTACGAAAAAGAAGAAGAGAACTTCAACAACTGCACCAACCAAGGCAAGCTATCCATGCAAGATAACCTATGCAAGATGTGCTATGCATGCTTGGTTATGCAACCTTGATTATACCAATCCCAAGTTTTACTTGCAAGCTTTATTCTTTTACCTTTACCAAAGTTTCTTATCTAGTTAATTAATTGTGATTAGTGGTAGGAATAAGATAGATGCCATCAAGAGCATAGAACTAGGCTTGGTTAGTTACACTTGATTAGCACCCCTCAATAGTGATACTCTCATTGATAGTGGCTAGTGCTAAACTAATATTGATCACTTTAGATGGGAACACTTGGAGAAAATGATTATGAAAACCTTGGGATGATGAGTCATTCTATTGAAATGTTTTGACATGTGTTATCAAACCCAATGATTTGGACATGATACTGAATGACGCATGTGCCTTGACTTTGATAAAAACTGATGGTTGGGTTCGGATGCGATACCATTCCAACTTTTACCGTACAACCATAATACCTGATTTGGGTAGGGCTTAAATGGAAGTTTATATGTCTTAGTATGGGTTCCCTTGCGGAAAGGGGTTAAGCTGAGGCTACCTTGTGAATATGAATGTCCACCTATGCAGTTCCCGGGATGGCAGATGGCCATGGCTGGGAGGCCAAACTCATAGGGGAGGTGCCTATACTAGGTTGTGTAATTGAAAGGTTAGGATTGATTATCCGCATACCAAGTATGATGATTCAGGGTTATCCATGATGGATGTATCAAATTTTGTGGTGAAAGTGTACCACCTCTGTAGAGTGTCAAACTATTCGAATAGCCGCGTCTGCGGTCATGGATAGTTGGAGTGGCCATACTATTCCGTTGTCAGATGTTTTCAAATCGACTTGCGCCTTGACTATGACTTTGAATTGACCACAATAGGGTTGTGGAAATGAAAACTAGGTTCCCACTTGAGTAATCTAGAGAACTAAATTATGTCTTTACTACTAAGTGCTTCTGAAGTAAACTTGGCTTGTTGCAAACAAGACTAGAGCTTAGGATTCCTACTAGTATTACCTTACTTGTGTTAGTGATAGTTTGCGAGTACTTTAAGAGTACTCATGGTTTTGTCCCTGGCTATTCCCATGGCCAGACTATGAAGAGGCCTATCTGGAGGATAGACATTAGGAGGTCTACGATAACTAGGATCATCTCCCATCGTCAGCATTGCCTGTGACAATGAAGATGGAGTCTACTACATTTATTTCCGCTACTTTGATATGTATTAAGACTTGATCATGAGCTCAACTATTTGTAAGACTATTATGGTTTCTAATGGATGATGTACTATGGTACCAATTCTGTTATGTCTCGCATGGTAATCCTGGGATTGTGATGTACATCATAACAGGCATCTGGACTTAAAAATCCGGGTGTTTACAAGTTGGTATCAGAGCTTGCCTGACCATAGGAGATCCTAGTTAGAATGAACGTATGAAAAACTCAGTTTCACAACAAAGAAAGTGAGTATTTATGAAAACCTATTCTCACTCCTATCCTTGAGATTCTTTCAAAAAGGAGTTCACATGTTCCTCAAAATTCTTGTAATTCTACATAACATTTGACACACTTGATCACCTCACTAACTTACTCATCCTAATTGCTTATAGATGGAAGTCAAGTACAGCAAGTACTACCAGTTGGGCAACATAGGAGAGCTCATCTTCGAGAGGGACTTAAGCCAGCTAACGGAGTTTCTTGGACGCTCGCACCCTGAGTTCTTTGGAGCACAACTCAATGACCAGTTAGGAGGAGAATTGTAGTGGTTGATAGTTGCAGATCTGAGAGGCAAGATGGAGCCACCCACCTCGGAGAAGATACAGTTCACCTTGAGGGAGAACAACTGGCTAGATGGACTAGCTAGAGCAATGTAGGAGCCACTTGCGCGTCTGTGTGCGCAGAACATCAACCAGATCAATGGCACCCGCTTCGCCCACTATGCAAGACGTGACTCTATTGGACAACCCTTGGCCATGCCAGGACATCCGGAGCTGAAGCACCATGTGGATCACCTTGACATCATGCTGCACGAGACCTAGAAGGAGTTGGACAACGCCCGTGCCTACGCCAACCGGAATCACACAGTCACAACATAGTGGAATCAAACTCTCACCATCCTAGCTAAGGAGCGCAAGTCACTTCATCGCCAGCGTGACAAGAAGGACTGCATCATCGCTCGCCTCCGTCAGAGGGTGGCAACCCTTGAAGAGAACATCCATGACCAGGAGATTCAACTTGAGGAGAAGGAAGAAGAAGGTGAAGATATCCGTGGTGATATTACCTTTTACCTCAGTGATGATGATGATTATCGGGAGGACGTCGCCATGGAGTTCCACACCGACGAGGATGACGCAGACTTCATGGATGATGAAGAACCCACCAGTTTTGATGATGAGTAGTCACACTAGAGCACTGTCGTAGGTGTGAGTTTGTATCCGGTCCCATTGTATTGTAGCGGGACAGAATACTTCTTAAAACCATCTGCTTAGTAGTTGTAGTGTGTTGCTTGTAATGTGTGTCTTGAATGAAGAAAAATGAGTTGTGGTTTTCAAACCCTAGCAATACTCAAGTTTAAATCTTTTGAACCAAACCCATAAGCCATAGAAATTTCCCTATTGTCTTATGATCTATCTCAATCTTCAGATGACTCGCGGAAACCCCGGTGGAAGCAGCTCATCCCAAGATCCGATGCTTCAGATTCTGCAGATGCTAGTTTTAGATTGTGAAGACGGTAGAGCCGAGAGTCAAGCCAATCTAGCCACTCTTTAGTAGATCGCCCAGATGGCACACAACAACCAAGGCCATGGAAACTAGGATCACCATGGATCTAAGCTCATGAACTTTCAAAACACCAATCCTCCTATGTTTAGCAAATCTGAAGAGCCTTTAGATGCTGATGACTGGCTGCAAACCATGGAGAACAACTTAGAAGTTGCCAGGGTAGATGTTGCGGAGAAGGTACTGTTTGACACCCACTATCTGGCATGTTATGCAAGATCCTGGTGGAACAACACTCGTACCATGAACGGAGGACAGATGATGACTTGGGAGGAATTCAAGCTCAAGTTCAGCAGGACCCATGTGCCCCTAGGTTTGATCAAGAGGATGTGGGATGAATTTAGGGAGTTGAAGAAGGGAATGATGACTAAGGTAGAGTACCGTGACAAATTCCTGTCTCTAGCAAGGTATGCCCCTGATGAGATTGGCATAGAAGCAAAGACGAAGGAGAGATTCCTGAATGGCTTGCATGATGAGATGCCGACAGTGTTAGTCAACATTCCCTTTGATGACCTAGAAGCTTTAGTGGATTCTGCTATCCAGATGGAAGAAAAGATCAACCAAGCCAGTGAGAACCGCAAGCGTCGTACGATGCACCAACCTTGGGGCTTGTTCGTCTGCGGTACCAAAGTTCGCAGGCTAGCGCATGGCGGTACCTAAGTTGCCTGAAGTTATCGCGTTTCGAAAAGTTGGGCCGCCAACTACTGAGAGGGGCCATTTCAAGGCAAACTCATCTCACCCCTGCCAAATCCCAACATGCCGTGAAACTACCCCGTGAAGTAGATGGTCAGGACCCTCATGTCGGTCATCTGTCTGTGACGCAAGTGCCAACGCGGAAACCTCTTAGGAAAATCGAGCAGCTAAGTGGATTGGATGCGTTGACCAATTTCACAAATCCATTCCCAGCTTTCCCCTAGCACCGGCGGCTTCGGAATCCACCCTCCAGGCAGGACGATCCCTTCGGACATTTGACTTCCGGCGCCAAGTTGCTACGCCAAGTTTCTGCGCCCAGTCACTGATCCCGAGCTCCAATGGCGCATGTCATAGCTATCGTTGTGAGGCTCTAGCCCGCCTCCGCCGCTGATGAGCCGAGCAGCTCGAAGGATGACAGATCCTACTATGAAGAAAGAAGAAGTTCTATCTATAAGCGGGTGAGCTATACTTCTCTTTGCTATTCGCACTAATTACAACTGCTAGCTGGCTACTGAACCTGAAATTATTTGTTAGCCCAACGCTGACAAACATATTTTGTCCATAGTTTTCTGTCAAGTGGGATATGCGTGGACCCCCTTACCTGGTTACGGTAGTCCTCTACAGGTACGACTCTAAGAGCAAGAGGTATGGACACCATTTTTTCACGATGGAAGAAGCGCCTACGCAGATCTGCACTATATCTGGTATGGTTGCTGCTCTGCGTAATCATGTTGAATTATGGCCGAAGCAGACTACAAAGTTTAGCTTCATGGATGAACGTGGCATCATGGTTCCTATAACGTGTGACAGTCAGCTAATTGGGTTGATGAAAAGGTATGCTTCGGCTGCCATGTTTGAGCTGAAATGTGATGTACTGGATGTGGAAGCTGCTGCAACTAGGATTCGCCCTTCTATGCTTGGACAGGGTGGTTGCTCGAACCCAATTAGCTCCTGGTAAGCAAAGGTCTCTTGGGGTTCGCATGTTTGTGCTGAATTGTAATTTTTATTTTATTTACTCTATAAATATTAGGCAGTTATGCAACCGTCTTGTTTCTTTGATAGGAAGCGCCGCAAGGTTCGAAACATGACTACCGGGTTAGTCATTTTGCTTCCTGAAGAAATTAAAAACGAGTGGAAAGATGTCATTTTGCTACCCGAAGAAATTAAAAACGAGTGGAAAGATGATGTTGGACACGATTCTGGTGCCCATTGCCCCGGCGATGCAGAGTACGCGAAGCTAAGAAAATTGGCACCGAGGAAGAGGAAGAAGGCAGGAAATGAAGAAACCAGTGGACGTGAAGGCTTGGCACCTAGGCTACGGAAGAAGGCTGCTGGCAATGAAGATGCATAATAATGTGTTGAACTTGAACCATTATATGTAATTCTGTTAAATTCTAATCGCTCTGTGTGTGGCACGTTGCTGGGCGAAACAATCTACCCACGTTCTTTGAGTAAAATGTACCGCAACTTAGGGTTTGGAAACACCCGAGTCAGTAGTTGAATCCAAAATTGTGATTGTGCCACTACTATCTGAAAACAAGGATCCACCGGTTCCACGATTGCTGAGGGGCAGGAGGTCTCCAAATACGACGGAATGTAAGTGGCACAGAAAAAAATTATTTAAGCTGCCACACTTGTCAGGGGGATGATCCCTAGGTACCCCAACCAGACAAGAAACAAGATAGTCGGACGGTGTCTGGCTGGCCAGATGCAGCCAGACAAGGCAAGACAGGCCGGCTATCGCATGGTAGCTGGATCAGCAAGAAGTAGCCGGCTACGGCAACGTAGCCGGAACTAATCAGTGAGATAGGACGACGTGCATATCAGTGCATGGTACGCCCTGTACGACGACAAGACCAGCAACTACTCGGCCATACCGAAGACTTTGCAGGGATGACGCAAGAACAGTGGCCCGATGCTGACGACGGGCTCGCACGGCGTCCACTGTGCCCACGACAGCCATACCGCTCATACTCCAACGTGACATGCCATACTGGGTACTGTAGATGACCAGCCGGCTAGGACCCACCTGTGGGGCCCGCCAGTCAGGCTGGCTAGTGAGACTGTTGCCTCTCTGCCTTTATAAGGAGAGGCAAGGCCTTAGTAGAAAGGGTTGATCTCATAGCATTTAAGGCAGTAGCTAGAGAATACAGCTCGAGGAGCACTTGTAGCTCGTATATCCCACATAGTCAGATCCGGCAGGAGTAGGAGCTTTAACTCATCACAAGGGCTCCGAACCTGGGTACTTCCCCCGTCCAGCTATGCTCGCTTGTATCCAATCCCGCCTGCGGACGCCGTCGATAGCTTCCCTGCTAGTCCCCACACCTCTATCTAACCTCTTCAGGTACTGCCGTTCCCAATACAACGACAGTTGGCGCCCACCGTGGGGCAAGATGGCTTCGACCGGAGTCACGTTCCGCACGGGACCCCGCACTTCAGCCGGTGAGCGCGTGGCCTCCGGCCTGGTGCTCACACTCGGCAAATTTGACTGCATCATCGACAACGCCTCCTGCTTCACCGGAACCTCCTTCTCGGCGAACGACACCGTCCTGCTATTCGGCGACCTCCCTGTCTACGTCGCCACCATTCCAGAGCGTTTCCCTAGGGAAATCGTCTCTGTCGCGGAGCTGCCGCGTCCAGGTGGTAGCGCCTCCATCGCATCCTACGGCATGGAGGTCATGATGGCCGGCTCCAGCTCTCACCCCCGCCAGCCGCGGGAGCGAGGCGCGGATGAGGTCGGAACTTCTGCTCCTCCGCAGCCTCGGAACCCGGTGGAGGATGCCATTGATCAGCTCCTAACGCCGGTTAACCTCGGGGATAACCCGGCGGAGGCGGAGGCCAACTTCACCATGGAGAGACAGATGCTCCTCCAGGAGGCCATGGAGCTGGCGGCTGCCCGCAAGCAACTCAAGATCACCCGGCGTGAGTACGACTGCGCGCACGGTTTCACTCCGGCTACCGCAGAGCCGAGCCGGCATGGCCAGGTGCGGCGCCGGGGCGGTGAGCTAGGCGGTAGGATGGAAAAGGATGGGGAGCCGGATCCCGCACCCGCCCTCATCCGGCCCACCTACAACACGCCCATCAAGAACCTGCATGTGGCACGAGCCGCGGCAGAAGAACTGCCCAGTCTGGAGGGCGAGGAGCGAGCTCGCCAGCACGCTCGCGTGCAAGAGCTCCTCCGCATCGTGGACGAGCAGGCTGACACCAACCGGCAGATGCAGGAGGACCCCAGCTACTCCAAGGGAGAAAGCTGCATGCCAACAGTAGGGGCGCACCGCGTGACACCCAGCAGGCGTCCTCCCCTCAGCCGGCTAAGGCCCGCAGCAGGCGTCGCAGCTCAGGCAACATGGTCCAGTCGCGCCAGGAGTAGACGGTGAATAGCAACCCGCTGCCTCCCCCTCCACCAACCGGAGCGCCTTCACCAGCCGGTTCCCATCTCTCGGGCCGGGTGGGAGCGCCCAACCCGGATTTTTCGGATGCCCGTGACCGCATCGAGCTCCTCGACCAAGCGCGCGTCACGGAGGAGGAAGATTCTACCGGTCCAGTTTGTTTCAGACCCCACATCTGGAACGAGCCGTTCCTGGATAAGTTCTCCCTGCCCAGGGACACCCCCAAGTACGATAGCAGCATGAAACCAGAAGATTGGCTGACCGACTATGCTACGGCAGTCGGCATCGCCCATGGGAACAAGCGCACAGCCGTGCGCTATGTCCCCCTCATGCTAACCGGGTCGGCAAGAACGTGGCTCAACAGCCTTGCGCCCAATAGCATTAATGCCTGGCCTGACTTCGAGAAGGTGTTCGTCCGCAACTTCAACGGCACGTACAAGCGTCCAGGGCGCCCACGCGACCTAGCCTTGTGCGTCTAGGGTGACCGTGAGACTGACCGCGAGTACCTCGCCAAGTGGACGGAGCTGCGCAACACCTGTGAGGGCATCCTGGAGAGCCAGGCCATCAGTTTCTTCATCGAGGGTTGCCGAGAAGGCACCATGCTTCGTCACCGGCTACTGTGTGACGAGCCGAAAACCATGGTGGAGCTCATGACGGTTGCGGACCAGTACGGCACGGCGGATGCCGCCATGAAGAAGCCCCTTCGAGTAAAGGCGGACGGGCTTCCGACTCCTACGGAGCCGGCTCGCGACCGTCCAAGCAATTCGGCTGGCGAAGCCGGATCCTCCAGATGCCACGGCAATGACAACCGGTTTCATGGGGACCGCCAGGCCGGACAACAGAAGCCCCGCTACCATGCGTGGCAGGTCAATGCTATGGAGGGCGCGCCCGACGCACCGGCTAACGATGCAAGGAGGCAGAAGCCACGGCTCACCTTCGACCAGATGTTTGACGGCCTGTGCAAGTGGCATAGCGGTCCCTTCATACCGGCTATGCACACCACCCGGAATTGCAGCTGGACCCGCCAGCTAAAAGACCAGGGTACCCAGCCTCGTCTCCCAGCTCCCCCTCCTGGTGGACCTCCACCACCGGCTAGGGGAGCCGGAAATGATGGTAACAGCGGCAATGGAGGCAACAACAACGGCTACCCCCAGCTGCACGCCGCCTACCACATCTTCGAGACCGAGCAGGACGACAAGCACAGCCGCAGGCGACGCTCCAAGGAGGTCAATGCCGTCGTCTCTCTGGTCCCCCAGTACCTGAACTGGTCAGAAACCCCCATCACCTAGAGCTGTGAAGAGCAGCCGGAGCACCTGCCGGCTCCCAGGAGCTACGCCATGGTGCTCGACCCCCTCATCATCTCCAACGCGCGCACCTGCCGATTCTCGTGCGTCCTCATCGACGGAGGCAGCAGCCTCAACCTCCTCTACAGTCCTCGCTAAAGTAGCTAGGCATTCGCGAAAGAGACCTGCGCCCGACTACCATGACATTCCACGGTGTACTGCCGGGGCCAGCCTGTGCCCCGCTGGGGAAAATCCAGCTGGACGTCATCTTCGGGACCGAGGAGAACTTCCGCCACGAACCAATCTGGTTCGAGGTGGTAAACCTGACAAGCTCCTACCATGCTCTCCTCAGGCGCCCCGTCCTTGCCAGGTTCATGGCCGTCCCCCACTATGCGTACCTCAAGACAAAGATGCCGGGACCCCATGGCGTGATCACCGTAGCCGGCTGCTTCAAGCGGTCGATGGAGTGCGCCTCAGCCGGCTCCAAACGGGCATAGGCCCTCATCATAGCCGAAGAAAAGAGCATGATCATGCGCAATGTGGCCATGGCCCAGCAGGACATACCGGCTAGCAACAAACTGGCTGGAGAAGGAGCTTTCCAGCCAGCGAAGGAGACGAAGAGGATCCTGCTCGACCCCTCCGACCCGACTAGGTTCGTCACCATTGGTGCCGGCTTGGACAACAAATAGGAAGGCGCGCTCGTCGACTTCCTCCGTGAGAATCGGGACATCTTTGCATGGTCCCCCAAGGACATGCCGGGTGTGCTGAGGGAGTTCGCCGAGCACTCACTTCATGTGCGGCCGGATGCCAAGCCGGTCAAGCAACCTCTGTGCCGGTTCGCGGAGGAGAAGAGAAAGATAATCGCCGACGAGATCACTTGGCTCCTTGCAGCCGGGTTCATCATGGAAGTGTACCACCTGGACTGGTTGGCGAACCCAGTCTTGGTGCTGAAGAAGAACAAGACCTGGCGCATGTGTATAGACTACACCAGCCTGAACAAGGCGTGCCCGAAATACCCCTTCGCCTTGCCCCGTATCGATCAAGTTATCGATTCCACGACCGGCTGTGATTTGTTGTCTTTTCTAGATTGCTATTCTGGGTACAATCAGATGCGGCTAAACCCGGCTGATCAGATTAAGATATCATTCATCACCCCCTACGGGGCTTTCTGCTACGTAACCATGCCTTTCGGTCTGAAAAATGCAGGCGCTACCTATCAGCGCTGCATGCATAAGTGCTTGCACTCGCAGATAGGCCGAAACATGCATGCTTATGTGGACGATGTGGTCATCAAGAGCAAGGAGAAGCGCACCCTCCTCGAAGATCTGGGAGAAACATTTGGCAACCTCCGCTAGTACCAGATGAAACTAAATCCGGAGAAGTGCGTCTTCGGAGTGCCATCGGGTAAGCTCCTCGGTTTCATCATATCACAACGAGGCATCGAGGAAAATCCGGAGAAGATCGCGGCTATCGGGAGGATGCAGCCGCCCAGGAGCCTGCTTGGAGTCCAAAAGTTCACCGGATGCCTGGCTTTCCTCAGCCGTTTCGTCAGCCGGCTAGGGGAGAAGGCACTCCCGCTGTACCAACTGATGAAGAAGACGGACAAGTTCTCCTGGACCTCGCAAGCCGACACCGCATTCCATGACCTCAAGCGCATGCTATCCACAACACCGGTTCTAGCCACGCCGGCTAGCAAGGAGCCAATGTTGCTCTATATAGCAGCCATCAGCCGGGTCGTCAGCGTCATCCTGGTGGTGGAGCGCCCCGAGGAAGGCAAGGCTCAGCCGGTTCAGAGGCCCGTCTACTACCTCAGCGAGGTTCTCTCCCTCTCCAAGCAGAACTACCCCCACTACCAGAAGATGTGCTACGGCGTGTACCTGGCATGCAAGAAGCTCAAGCACTACTTCTAGGAGCATCCGATTAAGGTCGTGTGCACTGCACCCCTTTCGTAAATCATCGGCAACAAAGACGCCACCGGCCGAGTCGCCAAATGGGCCATCAAGCTCGCCGCCTACTCCATCTAGTACGAGCCCCGGCTCACGATCAAGTCGCATGCATTGGCGGACTTCCTCGTCGACTAGGCTGAAACCCAGTACCTCCCGCCGGTTCCGGATTCGGACCACTGGAAGATGCACTTCGACGGGTCGAAGATGCTCGGGGGCTTGGGAGCCGGCATCGTGCTCACCTCACCCAAGGGGGACCGGCTGGAGTACGTGCTGCAGATCCACTTCAAGGCCTCCAACAACGTAGCCGAATACGAGGCGCTGGCGCATGGACTCTAGCTAGCCAGGGAGATCGGTGTCAACCGGATCCTGTGCTTTGGTGATTCGGATCTGGTGGTGCATCAAGTGTCCGGAGAGTGGGACGCCAGAGATGCAAACATGGCCCTCTACCGGTTCCACATCCAGAAGCTCAGCGCCTCCTTCGACGGATGCGAATTCCACCACGTCCCTCGCATAAACAACGAGGCAACCGATTCGGTCTCCAAAATCGGATCCACCAGGCAGGCGATACCACCAGGGGTCTCCTTGGAGCACCTACGCAAGGCCTCCATCAACCCGTCACCGGAATCGGACTCCATCATCTAGGCAGGGAGCACTCCGGCTGACGAAGCGGCAGAAGCGGAGTCGGCAGAGCTACCAAAGAAGAAGACCTGCACCAACTCTGACAGGGCAGTGCCCTCTGGCTCGCAAGACCCAGGGGCTGCCGGTTCGTCAAGTAGCTCGGGGGTTGCCGTCCCAGGTACGCCACCCGGACGACCCCACGACATCCGCCAACTGGAGGACGGGAGCGTCCTCGTCATTCGGGAAGTGCCATCCTGGGCACAACCCTTCATGAGCTACATCGCCAATGGAGAACTTCCGGATGACGAGGTGGAGGCCAGGCAAATCCGGCGCCGCGCGCACACGTACACCATTATCAATGGCAAACTGTACAAGCGCAGCGCATCCGACATTTTCCAAAGATGCGTCGATGTAGACACAGGCTACCGGCTACTCAAGGGCATCCACCAGGGCGAGTGCGGGAAGCACGCTTCGTCAAGGGCGATAGTCGCCAAGGCATTCCGCCATTGTTTCTATTGGCCCACCGCCCTCGAGGACGCTGAGCAGCTGGTCCGCGCGTGCAACGGGTGCCAACGCTTCAGGTAGCTCAGGCACATGCCAACTTCGGTACTCAAGACCATACCGATCACCTGGCCCTTCGTGGTTTGGGGCCTCGACATGGTCGGTCCTTTCAAGCGAGCACACGCGGGCATGACCCACCTGCTGGTGGTGGTGGACAAGTTCACGAAGTGGATCGAGGCCAAGCCTATCGGAAAGCTGGATGGGGCGATAGTCGTTACCTTCTTCATCGACATCATCAACCGCTTCGGCTATCCCAATAGCATCATCACCGACAACGGCACGAACTTCGCCAAGGGGGCCTTCGCCTGGTTCTGCAACAACAAGGGCATCCGGTAGAACCTCGCCTCCGTCGCGCACCCGCAGTCCAACGGGCAAGTCGAAAGGGCAAACGGCTTGGTGCTAGCCGGCATCAAGCCACGTCTCATCGAGCCGTTGGAGCGGTCACCCGGATGTTGGATCGAAGAACTTCCGGCTATGCTATAGAGCCTCCGCACCATGCCGAATAGATCAACCGGCTACACGCCATTCTTCCTGGTCTACGGATCGGAAGCCGTCCTCTCCGCCGACATCAAGTTCGACTCTCCGCACAAGATCCTATACGACGAAAAAGCCAACCAGGAGGCGCGGGAGGATGAAGTGGATCTCCTGGTGGAGGCCCGTGAGCTGGCTCTGTCCAGGTCAGCCCTGTACCAGCAGCGACTACGTCGCTACCATTCAAGCCAGATCCGCCCAGTCGCATTCCGCGAGGGCGACCTGGTTCTCCGGCTGGTGCAAGACACGAAGGGCATGCACAAGTTATCGCCACCCTGGGAGGGCCCCTTCATCATCAGCCGGGCACTGCACAACGACTCCTACTACCTCATCGACGTGCAGCAGCCGCGCAAGAACAAGATGGACAAGTCAGACGAGGAGACCGAGCGTCCCTGGAATGCGGCCCTGCTGCGCCCGTTTTACACCTAGTCACCAGACAGTGTATGTATCCCGCGAACCCTATGAATGAAAAAGCGGACCCCTACGAAAATCTCGGAGGCTCCTTGCTAGAAATGCGTATGCACCTGTTTTCCGGTTCTGATTTTCCGGCTCCGGCAACCCCTACTCGGGGGCTCGCCGGCTGGTCCGGCCTGCTAAGTCAACAAACCGACTGAGTAGTGTGCGACGATGTCGGAGGCCCACTCTTCGTCTCAGCTACAGACCGGAACCCGGCTATCTGGCTAGCAAGAGCAAAAGCCCGAGGCATCCCACACATAAAACGGGGAGGAGACGCGACATGCCGGGCGTCCCGGCCTTGCAACTAGCTCAAGCCAATCCGGTTACGAGGCTGTCAGTATCGTGCGTGATGTACTATCAGCTCCCTTCGATTCCGGCTGCAGACCACAACCCGGCTGCCCGGCAAGGACGCAGCGAAAACAGCAGAGCACACCGGAAAGCGACCAAGTGTCCAGAGAGGCACAAGCTAGTTTTCGAAAAAACACGCCGTTTTATGGCTACAATTTGGCAGACTAACCTACTAACCTGGGAGGACATGTGTATGTGTATGTATATTCTTATCCGACTACCTTGAGTCGGAATTCAGGAAGGAATGAAGAAGAAGATTCGAAGTCCTTGCCTTCATCAAGCGCTGCGAATCTCAGGGGCTACACCCACTGGGTGCGCTCGCGCGCCCCCAGTGGAATCTTGTAGTTCCTGACCGGCTAAGGGCGTTTAGCCGGCTGTTCGGAGCCCAGGTGAGGGCAAGGGCAGGTGAAGAGAGGGCAAGAAAGATTCGAAGCACCTGGCTAAGCTAGCTACTCCGAATCTCGGGGGCTACACCCAGTGGGTGCGCTCGCGCGCCCCCACTGGAATGTTAGTTCCTCTGGCTGAAGGTGTTCAGCCAGCGAAAGCAGCCGACTAAGACAGTCTAGCCGGATAAAGTTAGAAGACTCGGGAAAAACAAGGAAGATTCGAAGCACCTGGCTACGCCAGCTACTCCAAATATCGGGGGCTACACCCAGTGGGTGCGCTAGCGTGCCCCCACTGGAGGTGTAGTTCCTCCGGCTATAGGAGTGTAGTCAGACGAAGTAAGCCGGATAAAATCAACCGGCAAAATATCGAAGGAAAATTCAAAGCGCACAAGTTGAAGGAAACCCAGGCAAATTCAATATTAACAGGCAAAAAGGAGGCGAAGCTCCCTTAAGTTACCTGGCATCAGAGATAACCGGTACAGACAGATAAGTTTCACATATATCCGAAGCAAGACAAATACACCCGGCATCCTGGGGCGGTGACTAAACGGCAGGACCCTTGCCGTGAGGAAGATCTTGGCCGACATAAGCTTCAGGCGGACGAGGTGGCGCGGAGCTTGATCCGGTTCCAGCGCCCGCGGGCGGCGGCATCGGGCCCTCCACATCAGGAGTACCGACGGACTCCGAGTCGGTGAGAACCTCGTCGGGATCCATGTAGTCAGCGATCTTGATGGCGGATCCGCGGAGCTCTGGATGGGCTTGGCGGATGGCGGCAAGATCAGCGCCGGCACGGAAGCCTCCGTCGATGTTCTCGACATGGGCGTCCTTGTACCAGGAGAGCATGAGGGCCAGAGCCATCTCCGCTCTGGCCCGCGCTGCCAAGTCTTGCAGCCGGTCCATCGCAGCCGGCACCTCCCCCACCTTCGCAGCCAGCTGTGCCATCGTCTCTAGAACTGGAGACTCCGGCCACACGAAGGAGAAGACGTCCCGCTCCGCTTGGCGAAGCTTGGAAGCCTCTTCGCCAAGAAGGACGACAAGCTCCTGAGCCGTCAGCTGCGCTCCAAGCCAGTTCTCCTGCAGCCGGTTGTAGGCCAGCAGGTCTATGCCGGGATAAAATGCTGTCAGAAAAAAGGGTCAGATCCGGCTACCAGATCCGTAAAGAAAGGAAGGCGAGAAAAGGGGAACTTACCCTTAGCCATGTGGCCGACCTGCATCAGTTCCTCCACCAGAGCCTTCTCCTTCGTCGCCAGCCGTTTGATCTCCTTCTCTTGGTCCTTGTTCTGGGCCTCGAGAAGACTGAAGGCTTCGGTCTGGCTAACGAGCAAGGCATCGTGCTCCTTGAGGGTGGCCTCCAAGCCGTCTACCCTCACATGCCAATCATTATTCTGTAGCCGCAGATTAGAGTTGGACTTGCTCAGCCGGTCGTTCTCTTTCTTCAAGCGATCGATCTCGCGCTGAGCACACACGAGGATGGCTGCGACAAAACCGGCTATCAATAAAAAAAGGGCAAGACTGATGAGGCAAACTTACTCTGGGAGGTCCCATTGGCAGCAGCAAGCTTCTGCTCCAAGGTCCGGTTCCCGCCGGCTGCGGCCTCCAGCAGCCGGATCTCCTTCACCACCAACTCGAGTGTGGCGGCAAGGTCCGTCAGCGAGGCGGCGGAGGAAGCATCGCCGTCCACGGCGTTGACGGCCAAGGACTCCTTCGCGGCTACCACCGCCGTCCTCCACTCCTCCCCCGGCTCCTCGTCGGAGTTGTCATCGACGACAACCACGAGCTCCTTGCCGGCAGCCCCCCCGCGCGCCCGCGGGAGAGCCATCCGGCTGCTAGGACTCCGCTTCCGGCTGAGGACACTCCGGTCTGGCTGGGGCAGCCGGTTCAGCTCGAGATGGAGGTGGAGGCGGCACCTCGGATGAAGGAGGGGCGCCGGCAGGCGCAGTCGGAGCGGTGGGTGGCGACCCGGTCGGCGCTCGTGCCGGGCTCACGGCTCCAAAAGAAACCAACGTGCTAAGAAGACAGAAGAAGAAAGGGAAGAAAGAAAAGCAAGTAAGCCAAATGCAGAAAGGCAGGGAAAATGGCAGACAGAAAAACGATGAAGGGGAGAAGAAGCGTACCCTGGCACAACTGGAGGCGGCCCCTTCTTTCGGCCAAGACGGCTCGGCGGCAGGGTGCTGGTCCGGCTCCTCCATGGCAGATCGGCGGGAGCCGGAACGGTGGGAGCCGCTCCCACCAGCTTCGCCATCCATCGCAGGGCGCGGCGCCGGGTCAGTGGTGGCGCGGCCTCCTCCTCCTCAACAACCTCCGGGTGAGGGTCGGTGGCTGGCTCGTCGTTCCGGCTGGGGAAGGCATCCCCATACCCGTCTGATTCCTCGCCGGACCACCGAGCGCGCGGCTCGGGCAAGTCGGGCATGAATTCCTCAAGGGGAGCCTCACCCTCCTCGCAAATGATGAAAGGGAATATCTACCGAATAGAAGAAATCGGTCAGACGGAACAAGGAAGAAGTGCAAGAAATATAAAAGAAACATCCGGCTAGAAGAACTTACCCTGGGCGCGCGATTCTCCCGGCTGTAAGGCGCCAGGCCGAACTTCCAGTTCTCTGGCAGTCGCTCCTTGGTGATCGTCCACACCCACTCCTTTAGGTTGTGGTAGCGGGGATCACGACGCGACAGCCGGGTCGGGTCCAGCCAGCCGGAGTAATAGCACATCTTGTGCGCTCGCTGCTACAACGGCATCATCAGCCGGGACATCCAGCTGAGGGTGACGTCCAGGCCGGTCAGCCGGCAGTGGACGAGGGAGCGCATGCACTTCAAGTACCAGTTCTGCCGGCTGGACTCGATGTCCTGGAAGGCCGGGAAGATTGATCCGGTCGACGTTGGTGAGGTTCTTCACGTAGAAGTATGACTGCTGCCACAATCGTACCGTGTCGTGCAGAAGGAATTTGGGATAGCCGGTCTGTGAGCGAGAGTAGATGGAGGGGCCGCCGCAGACGACTAGCGGCCCTGCGTGAACTGCACCTGTGGCCGGACTCGGAAGAGCCAGAGAAGAGCCCGAGATCCAGCTGGATTCCGAGGTACCTCTCGCAGAAGGCCATGAAGTGAGCCAACGTCCCGATTGCGTTGGCGCCGAGGTGGTGGAGGCGGAGATCGAAGAAGGCAAGGAAGGTCAAGAAGAAGGGGTGCACCGGCAAGGCAAACCCACGCTCCAGATGGGAGAGGAAGATGACGTGCTCCCCCTCTGCCGGATGCGGCGACACCTCCCCCGCCGGCGCCAACCGCACTGCCACCTCCTCCGCCAACGGGAGAACGCGGGTGGCGCGGTACTTCTCGGTCTGGTCTTCGGTGACGAAGGAGCCGCAACAAGCCCCACGGTCGGCGGCCATCTCCGGATGACAGGGGGGAGCGGCGACGGAAGAGTGGCGGTGACCCATAGCGACGACGACGATGAGCGGGAGGCGCAGCGGGCTACAGCGTAGAGGGCAAGGGCGCAAAGACAGGAGCGCACGGGGGAAGAAGAAACTGCAGCGGGGGAGCGAAGGAAGGGAACTGCCTCCCCTGCGGCGTCCCTTTAAAGGGCTGGAAGGGCAACCATCAATAGAGCCTCGTGGCGTGCATCCGGACGACCCTCACCCCAACCACCGCCCAGATCCCGTGTGTCGAGGCAGGATGCTCAGAAGATCCCGGAGCAGGAACCGAAGCGCCGAACAACGGCTTCCCGAGGCGACGTGCGATGGGACGTTACGCTGCCTGCCATAGGGCAATGATGGCGTGCGCGCGCGTGGCCGGCATCAGCGCTAACGTCACGGGTAGCGCAACCGCCAAGCACAGCCGGACACAAATTCAAAACTAGAGGGAGTGCACACACATTTCGCCTAAGGGCGGAATCCACACGCGCTCGGGGGCTAGTGTCAGGGGGATGATCCCCAGGTACCCCAACCGGACAAGAAACAAGACAGTCAGACGGTGTCCGGCTGGCCAGATGCAGCCAGACAAGGCAAGACAGGCCGGCTATCGCATGGTAGCCGGATCAGCAAGAAGTAGCCGGCTAGGGTGACGTAGCTGGAACCAATCAGTGAGACAGGACGACGTGCATATCAGTGCACGGTACGCCCTGTACGACGACAAGACCGGCAACTACTCGGCCATACTGAAGACTTTGCGGGGATGACACGGGAACAGTGGCCCGATGCTGACGACGGGCTCGCACGGCGTCCACTGTGCCCACGACAGCCATACTGCTCATACTCCGACGTGACATGCCATACTAGGTACTGTAGATGACCAGCCGGCTGGGACCCGCCTGTGGGGCCCGCCAGTCGGGCTGGCCAGTGAGACCGTTGCCTCTCTGCCTTTATAAGGAGAGACAAGGCCTCAGTAGAAAGGGTTGATCTCATAGCATTTAAGGCAGTAGCTAGAGAATACAGCTCGAGGAGCACTTGTAGCTCGTATATCCCACATAGTCAGATCCGGCAGGAGTAGGAG
Source organism: Avena eriantha (assembly GCA_910589775.1). NCBI lineage: Eukaryota > Viridiplantae > Streptophyta > Magnoliopsida > Poales > Poaceae > Avena > Avena eriantha. The sequence continues at coordinate 253,407,299 of OU342740.1, forward strand.
CTTTACCTCATCACGAGGGCTCCGAACCTGGGTACTTCCCGTGTCTAGCTACGCTCGCTTGTATCCAATCCCGCCTGCAGATGCCGTCAATAGCTTCCCTGCTAGTCCCCACACCTCTATCTAACCTCTTCAGGTACTGCCTTTCCCAATACAACGACAACACTCCACGAAGCAGCAACTTATTTCAGATGCTGCAAAACGACGCGGCAACATAAACAATAATGTTCTCACCGATAATGCCCAGATGAGGAGGAAATCGGTACCACTTTCTGGCCTAATCTTGAGCCCGTCTATCTCACCGCCTCTCTGCTCCTGTATCCCCTGCATCTAGCGAAGCTCCCGGATCTCCAGTAACCGGGTATACATGCTTCCACTTTATAAATTGTGGTTGTGCCATTTGCATGCGGCACAATCCACGTAGATTACGTTTAAACAAACCACCAATGTCAGAATACACTAGTATAAAAGGTGTCTTTGGTCCACGGCCACGTTCCCAATCCGGGATAGAGATCTAAATCGAGGCAGAAATTGACCTAAATCACAAATTCTTCCACAAATTAATCGAGACAGAGATCTAGATCGAGGCATTTCATTACTTCAACCACAAATTCTTCTAAACAAAGGTGCGATTTCACATCCTACATTAATTCAACCACTAGTCAACAATTTCACTTCCGCTGCCACTGTCCTCCGAGCCGCTGGCTTCCTCGTCGCTATCGGACGGAACCTCCACGATGTCCGCATTGTTCGCGAGACGAAGCACCTCCTCGCGTTGAGCGGCGGCGATGACGGTGTACTTTGTATGTCCAGGGATGGACCAGAACCTCTCCCGCCCTTCTCGGTTGCGGAGATCCCGGTGCACCACGCGCCCGTCAACGATGCAGTTGCCAATCTTGGCCTTCCGCTCCTTTTTGAACAGCACCGGCCAGTACGGGCCGGCTGCTGCGTACCAGGGCAGCGCCCTCTTCCACGCGGGCATCTGGCGGTGGCGCGCCGCGATTTCGCTCTCCATCTCGGCTCGGCCAGGGAGCGGAGCCACCGGTACCCCCGCAGAGCTGATGCGCCATCCATGGGGCACCGTCGCGGTTGGCGGCGCGAGTATGTCGAGGTTCACGAACATCACCGCCTCGTAGAAGTTCAGATCGGGCATCTCCATGGCAGCGCGGTGGAGATTGGAGAGGACGAGGGGACGGACAACGAAGCAACACACTGTGGCGCCTCCTATTTGTACACGAGGACGACAAAAGAAGTAATGCGTGGTCAGAGCAATTTTTTTCCTCCCTGGAATCCGGGACCTATAGTTCAGACCACTAGGTCAACAAGTACAACTATTACAACTTAAAAAGGCACAGAGCTTAAGCTAAATAGAACGCGTTATCACACATCTCCTTGATCTTCCTAATCTTAGCCCGATGCGCATCTTCCTGTGAGAGCAAGGATCGAATCGTCTGCTCCTTCCTTTTAGCATCTTCCTTGCACAACTTCAATTATTTCTCTGCATTTTTCCTCATGCACTTGTCAATACTTGTAGTTGTCTACTGCAGGACTTTGGCCTGGTGGAGATCATTCCTTGCTTGAGTCAGTTCTTGCTCTGCTTTAGCCTTCAGGGCCAACGCCACGTCCCTCTCCTTCTCGACTTTGCTAACCTTGTCTTGCACCCACCTGAGATCTCGCTTATGCTTGGTCGTGTCAACTGGTTCCCATAGCTTCATCTCAACACTGTCAAGAAGTGAGCTGAATACTGATTCTTTCAACTCGACAGTCATTTCCCATAGTTTGTCCAGTGTTTTCTGCATCGATTTGGGCCACTCTGGATCTACCCATTTGACAACACCGCAACTTCCGCCTTGCATCATTACACGATGTCCTTCACACCGTAGAAACCTCCTGCCTGCGTTTCGTCCTTCGAACGCTACAAATTTAGCGGGCACATATCCATGTTTACATACCAGAGGACTGTCTTCATCCGCTAAACCGTGATAGTCAGAGTCATATATCGTCTGGTTGGCCTAACACATCATACGCGCATGAGTAAACATATTAGATCTAGCTCAAAAAATAGATAAATGGCCATAGATGATAGAAATAGAGATGAGATGACTCACATCGAAATCACCGTCCCTGACGTCACGATGCGTTTCCACGCCGTCTCCCCTTGAACCCATGGCGAGAGGGGAGGGGGGTGGCTGCCGGAGAGGGGATTGGGATGGAGGCGCCGTCAGCTTGCGGCTACGGCAGGATGGGAGTGAAGTGGGGAAAGTGGCTTCGAGGCTAAGGAAGAGAAGTATGGGGAGGAAGAGAAGCAATGGGGACGTGACACTGGGATGTGGCCCACTGAACTCATGACACATGACACTCGCAACAGGGGAGCGCCCAGTGTTGCCAGTTTGTCCAGAGCAAGCGTGGCCAATCATGCCACAGAACAGCCTACTCGCGGATCGCTCTCACGAAGACCATCCCAATCATCCAAGCGCCCCAATCAAACGGTATGTAACAATCGTCAAGCAGAACAACTGTGTTAGGGCGTGCCTTCTAGAATACTCGGTCTAACGGCTACCCATGCAATGACACTGGTGTATCGATGTGTGGTTTGTGAAAAGAATAGACATGCAATCACACTAGGTGGATCCATATGTGGTTTATGGAAGTAATAGACATGCAATGACTCTAGTTGTGATTCATGAAAAGAACAGACATGCAACGACACTGGTGGATCCATGTGTGGTTCATGAGAAGAACACACATCCAATGACACTAGTGGATCCTTATGTGGTTCATGAAAAGAACTGACATGCAATGACACTGGGTGTGGTTCATGAAAAGAACATACATGCACTGACACTGGGTGTTGATGACCCACAAGTATAGGGGGTGTACCGCAGTATTTTATTGATTCGACACAAGGGGAGCCAAAGAATATTTATAAGCCTTAACAACTGAGTTGTCAATTCAGCTGCACCTGGAAACAATCTTGCTCACAACAGTTTATCAGTCGCAACAGTTTTGTAGTAGGAATAGTAAAGTAATAGCAGCAGTAGAGTAAAGACAGTAGTAACAATAGCAGTAAACAATAGGATTCGAGTGCGGTAGGCATAGGGATGGATGGATGGGCGTTGCATGGACAAGACAATTCACATAGCAATCATAACTTAGGGCAATTGCAGATAAATAAGATAAAGCATCCAAGCACTAGATAATCCTAGGCATGTGTTCCATATATAGTTGATACGTCCATTTTGCATCACTATTCTATGTCTTAATTCACTATTATTCATTGATATATTTCATATTGAGAGGTGATACTTATGTTATTTCATCTGTTTTTGCATGGTTGATGACTTTTGGAGCATGGACCGCTGCAGTCAGGATTCTGATGGAAAAGGTGCTGCTTGGAGGCAAAATTCACGAAGATCAGAAAATCCGGGAAAATATACGGAAAATTCTATTTTTCCAGACGACTCAGGATGCCAGAAGAAGGAGCGGAGGTGGGCCACAGGGGGCCCACACCACCCCATGGCGCGGGCAGGCCTAGGCCGCGCCTGGGAGTGGTGTGGCCGCCCTGGCCCACTCCAGCCTCTCTCCTATGGCGTATATCATCCCCACGAAACCCTAAGACTCGGGGAGCGACCACAGAAAGATTTCGCCGCCTCTGCGGGGCGGAAAACACCGAGAGAGAAAGATCTCTCCGACAGACAGATTTCTGCCGGGGGAATTCCTTCCCGGAGAGGGGAGATCGTCACCATCAACACCACCATCAAGCTGGACTTCATCGGGATCATCATCATCACCACCATCATCACCATCAGCACCCTCATCACCATCTCCATATTGTTGTAACAATTGAGTTTAATCTTGCATAGCTCATAGGGGAAACTTTCCCGGTGTTGATTACTCTTTGTAGTTGATGCTATTGAGTGAACCATTGAATTATTGTTTATGTTCAGATTGTTATACATCATTATTCCATCTCTGATCATGATCTATATGATGTCTTGTGAGTAGTTTGTTTTGTTCTTGAGGACATGGGAGAAGTCTTGTTGTTAGTAGTGGAGTTGTGTTGAGAAAGATTCAATAGATTGTTATTTAAGTTGTGGTGTACTTATTCTAGTGGTGTCATGTGAACGTCGACTACATGAAACTTCACCTATATGGGCCTAGGGGAATGCATTGTGTATTTGGCTACTAATCGTAGGGGTTGCCGGAGTGATAGAAACCTGAACCCCCGTTAGGAAACCATTGCACAAGGGACGTAAGGGTCTTAGAGTTTAAAGCTGTGGTTAGTTTTCTACCTTAATTACTTTCTTGTACTTATGGATGTTTGCAAGGGGTATAATCACAAGTATGTATTAGTCTTGGATGGGGCGGTACATTAGCACAGGTTCACCCACACAACACTTAGCAAGCTAGAGAAGATTAATCGACTATATGAAGCGAAAGCACTTGACAGTCTTCCCATGTGTCCTCGAGAACGTTTGGTCATCCAGAGAAATACAACCGGCTTGTCCTTTGCTGCATAAAGGATTGGGCCACTTGCTACATTTATTCCTACTGTCTTTTATTTACTCGTACTTTGTTTACTTGCTTTATCGAAACCCCCTAAAAATCTGTTTGCTAAGTATTTGCAGAGAATTCCTGATCCATACCACTAGCAAGCACCTTCTGCTCCTCGTTGGGTTCGACACTCTTACTTATCGAAAATACTGCGATACACCCCCTATACTTGTGGGTCATGAAGACTATTTTCTAGCGCCGTTGCCGGGGAGTGAAGTGCAATTGGAGAGTGGAACTGGTAAAGGAAACTTCTACTGTGAGTATTGTTTACTTCTGCTACTTGCTTTATTTTCGTTATGGATAATTCTTATTTGGTAATGCTACTACCACTGCTAAGGTAGTAGATAAGCCACCACGTGCTGAGAAAGATGTTTTGAAAATACCTACAAGAATTATTGATCGTGTTATGGATAACTACTATGTTCGGGATGGAACGGTCCATCCCGGTGATCACTTACTCTTTATACACGAATTATGCGGGTTGTTCAAGTGTGCAGGTATTACTACAGATCAAGTTAAGAAGAAGTTATTCTCATTATCACTAAAAGGAAGAGCTGAAGAATGGTATAAGGTGCTAAAGAATGGTCAAGCTATGGAATGGGAGGAAATAGTGCCTCTCTTTTATTCAAAGTTTTATCCTCCTAGTGAGATTCATAAAGATCGGAATCAAATATACAACTTTTGGCCTCTTTATGGAGAGAGTACAGCTCAAGCTTGGGGGATATTGAAGTTACTAATGCTCAAATGTCCCATTCATGAGCTCCCCAACAATATTATTATCAACAACTTTTATGCAAGGCTCCCTCTACATGACAAGGATTTATTGGATGCTTCTTGTGTTGGATCGTTCAGTCGCATGGAAGAAGAAGTTAAATGGGACCTTCTAGACCGTATTCAAGATAATGATGAAGCTTGGGAGAATGATAAAGGTAGAAAGTCAGGTATAAATTATGATTATGAATGCATTGAATCTTTTATGGGAACTGATGACTTTCAAAATATTAAAAATGCTTATGGTCTAGACTCTCAAGCTATTGCTTTTATTTTAAGGCCTTTGCTTCTTATATTGAAGTGCCTAAAAAGAAGTGGAATAAGTATCATGAACCTTATAAAGATGTTGCTAAGAGTGTTCCTGCAAGAAATACTGAAGTTTATACTGCTAATCATGTCTTACCCAAACCTTATATTGAGAAAATGCCTTTTCCAATTAAGGTAAAGGAGCATTCTATGATAGTTAGTATGGTTAATGAAAGTACAAGTAAAGTTGTTGAACCTGATAAACAAATGGTTGATGAACCTATAATAGCAAATGTGAAAGACTTTGTCACTAAGTATGAGGAAGAGGGACACACTATCTTTGTAAGGATACCTCTAATATTGTTTCACATAGTAGTGTTATGAGAGCTAGTATTCCTGTGTTTTCTGTTAGAATAAGTGATCATCGCTATGATGGTCCTTGTGATAGCTATATTGTAAGTTTATGCATGATACTGAAAGTTACTATGAGAGGGGGAAAACTGTTCTTATGCATCTCAATAATATCAAGTTTCCGCGCTTTACGCTGAAAGTTTTTATGTTGCACTTCTTTTGCCTTCTTATGCAAGTTGCCTTTGGTTTCAATAACTTGCTTGTTTACAAAATCCCCTTGCATAGGAAGTGGGTTAGACTTAAAAGTGTGTGTGTTTTTGCTTCTTAATGCTCTCTTTTACTTTAATTCATATCCCTATGAGAGCTTCTTCAAATTATCTTGCCCATCTTAATGGCTATAAAGAAAGAGCTTTATGGGAGACAACCCAATTTGTTTTTGCTTTTAGTTTGTTTATGTTTATTTGAGTCTTGGAAGTTATTACTTCAGTAATAACCGCTCCTTATCCATTTTATTTGGTTTTTGTGTCAAGATCAACCTCTAATGAGAGAGAAGTAAGATTTGGGGAAGTTGCTGTCCCGAAACAGATTTTTGTGCTTCACCGTAAAAATTCGTGAGAGATCTCTGTCCGTCGGATTGAGCTGTAATTTTTTGTGCTTCTGCCCCAGATTGTTATTTAACTTTCTTTAGTTTTGCACTTTTTGATTTGAGCAACAGAAGAGTTTCGAAAAAATTTATCTTTACCTGCTGGTCTGTTATGACAGATTTTGCCACACTTGCATCTGCTTCTTAATTCAATTTCCTTTTTGAATTCTTTTTGGGTTTTCGGAAGGAGTTGCTACAGTAGATTTTGTTTTGATGGTTTTCAGTTGAAGTTGGACTCAAAAGGTTTTATCACTTCACTTATACTAATGTTGCTAATGAGAACTGTGTGAAGTTTTGTGTGAAAGAAATTTCCAGGAAATGGAGATAATGGTGTAATAAGGAAGAGAAAGGTTTTATGACTCAAGTGATAAGTGTATGAAGATGAAGATATTGATGTTATTCAAGTGATGACTCCGGAAGGATCCACTAAATACCAAATTCAGAGACCTGCAGAGTCCGTGTTCAAATAGGTAATAGTTCTGGTAAGAAAAGTTCCGCGAAAATACAATCCAACTATATTTTTGCAGTTTTCAGTCAATAAGGAAAGCTACGAAGTGAAAAAGGGACGGAAACGGAGCAAGGGTGGCCCACACCACCCCATGGCGCAGGCCCACCCCTGGCCGTGCCACCAGGTGGTGAGGCCACCCAGGACTCCGCCTCCGACTCGTTTTCTCCTAGTACCTTCCTTTTGATATGAAACTTCGTAATATATAACCCCCCGGATCTCCTGAGGTTCATATACCGTGTTTTCGTCGTGTTTTTGTTTTGATCTGCTTCTGCCAGGACATACTCTTTGAAGGTTTAGAAGCACAATGGTGTCCGCCAAGGATAAAGGGAAGGAACCTATGGAGGAAGACCTCCAAGACCCCGGGAAGGAGAAGGAGATCAAGAGTGAAGGTGAAGAGGAGCAAGGCCAACACCTGCATACCGGCACTACCGTTGCAAGCATTGGAGTGGTGGAAAACCCAGCCACTAGAGAAAGCCTCCTCATCACCGTTCAGATCCCTAGTCACTTCCTCCACGCACCAAGAATCCTTTCCACACTCTTATCCATGAGCATCAATACCAGAATATGCCCAAGGAGAAATTACCCTCCAATTGGGATTTGCCTCGTTCTAGCCATGCAGGAAAAGAAGACTTCAAAGAGGAAGAGTGGGGAAAGAATAGCAAGGGCCGGACTTCTCAACACGATATGATCATGAGTCACATTGAGCAAAACTCACAACTGATTCGAAATCTCACCTCCGAGATTGAGGACTTGGGGAAATTGATCAAAGGGCTCATCGAGAGGATACCACCACCACCTAAGGAGTAATTCGTCATCAGGTTTGGCATCCGCTTGGTTTGTTCCAAGCTTGGGGGAGTGTCGCGGTATCATATCACTATCTTCTATCTTTTTACCTTATTAGTAGAGTCATATCATGAATAGAGGAGTTATTATGTAGTATGGTTTGCATTATGGAAGTGTCCCCTCTCTTGTTAGATATGTATCCCTTGGTGTGAGTCTCCGTTATGGAATATTAATGAGAAGTTCTTTCATTCACTCTTTTGCATAGCTTATATTAGTTTTCAATTCGTGGTTATATGATCGATCTTGTTGTTAGTATTGGTATCACTTTGGGATCATTGAGTTAATTTAGTTGGTTTTGGCAAACCTGGCTCGGTCAGTAGCAACACCTTTTTGAGAGTTGAAAAGAAAAAGATAGAAGTACTCTAAAGAAAAATAATTTCATCATCTTTCTTTCTTGATTTGCTCATAAGTCTAGTATTCTCTAGTTAAAGATCTTTTGTGCTTCCAAGGAAGATTGCATGTTTGTTTTTATCATTTGTATGTTTGGTTGTTTCCTTCAACTCTTGTACTTGCTACCCAGCCTTGCTAGCCAAAAACCTGTACTGAGAGGGAATTCTTCTCGTGCATCCACTCCTTTAAACCAAAACCTTTTCCATTTGTGTCCACCATAGCTATCTAGTAGCATTATTGCTACTCCAAGTAAATTCTTGTTTTATCTACCTCCCATTAAACTTGTTATGTGAAAATTAGTGATTAAAGCTCTCATGAACTTGATGGCACACTTTACTTTCTTGCATTTAATGAACCTGAACCATTGTGAACTGTCCATGAAAGTTATATGCTTGCAAATTATAGGCTAGGGATTAGCAGAACCGTGCTATCACGGGGAACTCTTTCAACACTTGTAAATATATACCTAGTTGATACCTTGCTCTTTTGTTTGCGGATGTTGTCAGTGTGAAATAAAAGGGGAGCTTGTAAGTCCATGGAGTTATGTATGTGTGTTAGAGAAACGCCTAGGCCGCTGGTCTAATCCATGCCGACATGGTGGAAACCTGCAGCATAACCATAATGATATCTATGAAGCATTCTTCTTATAAAAAAAGAGAGAGATAGCTATTGAGAAAAAGAAAAAAAAGAGATACTATGAAAAGAGGAAAGAGATAAAAAAGCACCATTTTCCCATGGTAAATAAGAAGATTGCTGAGATACTCATTGTCTGCTTGCCTTGTCATTTTGATATGGGGATTCTTCCGTATCATCGGGCAAGGGGTACCCCGTTGGCGGTTATCAATGATACGCACATACTTACGATGACAAGAACTTACCGGTAACTAAAGTTGAGTAGCATGAGGAGCGGCCCTCGTACTCAAGGGACTTGGGATTTTCAGTTTATAGTCTATCAAGCATATAACTCAGATTGGACCCCACTTTAACCTAAATCACCTAAAGATGCCTATGATAGGGGCATTGAGAGCTGAAAGCTAGTAAGTATCATAATTTTTGGGAGCTCTTTATGAGACTTGCAATCCCTGCTTCCCTCTTTGAAGGGCATTTCTTTTACTTTGTATTTGAGTCAGTAAACCTATTCCCTTCTATCTCAGCAAGTATTTTGAGTTGATTTGTTTCATTCATTCATATGATGATTTATTCAATCATGTTTCTTATGTTCCTTGTTTTGCACGTTGCTCTTATCTTGATGTTTACCACTTTGAAAGCTTTCATTGAAAAACCAGGTATTTGTGAACTCTAGAAAATTATCAACTATTCTTCGACCAAGAGCTAAGTTTGCCATTACCAATTCTGATTCACTTTATGTATCTTTCTTGTGTTTCCTTTACTCACTGCAAGTTGAGTTATATAATAGTGAGTTGTCTTCTATTATGATCTATGTATTTGATGATTGTGATGCTTCTTGTCTGTATTCTTTTATCGACTCTTCACTCCATAAACCTAAGGTCATGTTTATTGAGCTCAGTTTCGCTTGGGGACAAGCGAAGTCTAAGCTTGGGGAGAGTTGATACGTCCATTTTGCATCACTATTCTATGTATTAATTCACTATTATTCATTGATATATTTCGTATTAAGAGGTTATACTTATGTTATTTCATCTGTTTTTGCATGGTTGATGACTTTTGGAGCATGGACCGCTGCAGTCCGGATTCTGATGGAAAAGGTGCTATTTGGAGGCAAAATTCACGAAGATCAGAAAATCCGGGAAAATATACGGAAAATTCTATTTTTCCAGAAGACTCGAGATGCCAGAAGATGGAGTGGAGGTGGGCCACAGGGGGCCCACACGACCCCATGGCGTGGGCAGGCCTAGGCCGCGCCTGGGAGTGGTGTGGCCGCCCTGGCCCACTCCAGCCTCTCTCCTCTAGCGTATATCATCCCCACAAAACCCTAAGACTCGGGGAGCGACCACAGAAAGATTCTGCTGCCTCTGCGGGGCGGAAAACACCGAGAGAGAAAGATCTCTCCGATAGACAGATTTCTGCCGGGGGAATTCCTTCCCGGAGAGGTGAGATCGTCGCCATCAACACCACCATCAAGCTGGACTTCATCGGGATCATCATCATCATCATCACCACCATCATCACCATCAGCACCCTCATCACCATCTCCATATTGCTGTAACAATTGAGTTGAATCTTACATACTTCATAGGGGAAACTTTCCCGATGTTGATTACTCTTTGTAGTTGATGTTATTGAGTGAACCATTGAATTATGGTTTATGTTCAGATTGTTATACATCATTATTCCATCTCTGATCATGATCTATATGATGTCTTGTGAGTAGTTCGTTTTGTTCTAGAGGACGTGGGAGAAGTCTTGTTGTTAGTAGTGGAGTTGCGTTGAGAAAGATTCAATAGATTGTTATTTAAGTTGTGGTGTACTTCTTCTAGTGGTGTCATGTGAACGTCGACTACATGAAACTTCACCTATATGGGCCTAGGGGAATGCATTGTGTATTTGGCTACTAATCGTAGGGGTTGCCGGAGTGACAGAAACCTGAACTCCCGTTAGGAAACCATTGCACAAGGGACATAAGGGTCTTAGAGTTTAAAGCTGTGGTTAGTTTTCTACCTTAATTACTTTCTTGTACTTAGGGATGTTTGCAAGGGGTATAATCACAAGTATGTATTAGTCTTGGATGGGGCGCTACATTAGCACAGGTTCACCCACACAACACTTAGCAAGCTAGAGAAGATTAATTGACTATATGAAGCAAAAGCACTTGACAGTCTTCCCATGTGTCCTCGAGAACGTTTGGTCATCTATAGAAATACAACCAGCTTGTCCTTTGCTGCATAAAGGATTGGGCCACTTGCTGCATTTATTCCTACTGTCTTTTATTTACTCGTACTTTGTTTACTTGCTTTATCGAAAACCCCTAAAATCCGTTTGCTAATTATTTGCAGAGAATTCCTGATCCATACCACTAGCCAGCACCTTCTGCTCCTCGTTGGGTTCGACACTCTTACTTATCAAAAATACTGCGATACACCCCCTATACTTGTGGGTCATCAAGACTATTTTCTAGCACCGTTGCCGGAGAGTGAAGTGCTATTGGAGAGTGGAACTGGTAAAGGAAACTTCTATTGTGAGTATTGTTTACTTCTGTTAGTTGCTTTATTTTTGTTATGGATAATTCGCTGAGTTTCTTATTTGGTAATGCTACAACCACTTCTAAGGTAGTAGATAAGCCACCACCTGCTGAGAATGATGTTTTTAAAATACCTACAAGAATTATTGATCATGTTATGGATAACTACTATGTTGGGGATGGAACTGTCCATCCCGGTGATCATTTACTCTTTATACACGAATTATGCGGGTTGTTCAAGTGTGCAGGTATTACTACAGATCAAGTTAAGAAGAAGTTATTCTCATTATCACTGAAAGGAAGAGCTGAAGAATGGTATAAGCTGTTGAAGAATGGTCAAGTTCTGGAATGGGAGGAAATAGTGCCTCTCTTTTATTCAAAGTTTTATCCTCCTAGTGAGATTCATAAAGATCGGAATCAAATATACAACTTTTGGCCTCTTGATGGAGAGAGTACAGCTCAAGCTTGGGGGAGATTGAAGTTACTAATGCTCAAATGTCCCATTCATGAGCTCCCCAACAATATTATTATCAACAACTTTTATGCAAGGCTCCCTCTACATGACAAGGATTTATTGGATGCTTCCTGTGCTGGATCATTCACTCGCATGGAAGAAGAAGTTAAATGGGACCTTCTAGACCGTATTCAAGATAATGCTGAAGCTTGGGAGAATGACAAAGGTAGAAAGTTAGGTATAGAACATATTCCTACTGTCTTTTATTTACTCGTACTTTGTTTACTTGCTTTATCGAAAACCCCTACAAATCCGTTTGCTAAGTATTTGTAGAGAATTCCTGATCCATACCACTAGCCAGCACCTTCTGCTCCTCGTTGGGTTCGACACTCTTACTTATCGAAATTACTGTGATACACCCCCTGTACTTGTGGGTCATCAATAGTCATACGTGCTCGCAATGAGAACTTGCACAACATCTTTTGTCCTGCCAGCCCGTTTGCAGCGGGGCCTCAAGGGAACTACTGGCAATTAAGGTGCTCCTTTTAATAGAGCACCGAAGAAAAGCATTAACACTCCGTGAACACATGTGATCCTCACATCAAAGCCATTTCCTCCGGTTATCCCGATTTCTGTCACTTCGGGGTCATTGGTTCCGGACAACAACGTGTGTATACAACTTGTAGATAAGACAAAAAACAATACTATCACAATGAATCAATAACATGTTCAGATCTGAAATCATGGCACTCGGGCCCTAGTGACAAGGATTAAGCACAACAAGTCGCAACAAAGTCATAAAGCACTAATAAAAGATACTAGGCACCATGCCCTAACAATCTGATGCCATTACATGAACGATCTCATCCAATCCCTACCATCCCCATAGCCTACATCGGGGGATTACTCACTCATAGATGGGGGAAACATGGATGGTTGATGGAGAAGCGATGGTGATGATGATGGCGATGATCTCCTCCAATTCCCCGTCCCGGTAGGGTGCCAGAATGGAGTTTCTGGTGCTGTTTCATGGAATCTGGTGGTGGCGGCGGAGTGGAACTCCTTCTGGAAAAACGTCGACCCCCCCGGAGTTTTTAGGTCAGAAGGCAACTTATAGGCGAAGAAGGAGACCGAGGGGGTGCCTGGGGGGCCCACACTACCCCCTAGCGCGGCCTGGCCTGGCCCGCGCCACCAGGTGGTGTGGCCACCCTTGGCTCTTCTCCGTCTTGTATTCTGGCTCTGGAGTCTTCGGGTGAAATAGGATTTTCTGCATATTTTCCAGGATTTTTCCTGATAGTTGATTTTCTGCACAAAAAGTAGACACCAAGGCAATTCTGCTGAAAACAGCGGCAGTCCGTGTTAGTTGTATCCAAATCACACAAGTTTAGAGGAGAAACAATAGCAAAAGTGTTCGGGAAAGTAGATACGTTTTGGACGTATCAAGTCCCCCCAAGCTTAGCTTATTGCTTGTCCTCAAGCAATTCAGTTGAAAACTGAGTGCGATAAAAGAACTTTCACGAACACATTTGCTTCATATGATGTAAATATTCTCAGCAATGTGATCAATTACTTAGACAATTCATAATAAAGACTATGCAACTGAGTCTACTTAATAGTCATTGCAAGCTATGAAGAGATTCCAACTCAAAAATAATAAGTAGCATGAAGTATAAACGTAAGCAACATTTGAATGCTCATAAAAAGGTATGATAGAGTGGTATCTCGCTTGCCTTTGATTATGAATATCAAGGCACCTCTGAAGTTCAAGTGATGACTAGAAGTAAAGATATCAAGGATACAAGCATCAAAGTCATAACACACAAGTAGTGAGGCAAACACAAACAATGACAACTATGCTCTTCAAGAAGGTGCTCAAAGAATAAATTGAGACTCAACAAGTAAAGGAAAAGGTTTTGAATAATTTGAAAGGCTTCCAAATGTTGAAAGTATGGTACTTGTTAGCTTTGATCTCTCATTTCCCCTATCATAAGCATCTTTAAATGGTTAAGGTTAAAGTGACACAACTAAGAGGATATGCTTGACAAGTTATAAATCGAAGTCTCATGCCCCTTACTTACGAAGGCCGATCCTCATGCTACTCAACTTCAGTCACAAGTAAGCTCTTGTCATTGTAAGTATATACGTATCATTGAGAACCGCCAACGGGGTACCCCTTGCACATGACACGGGAGCTGTCCCATAATCAAAATAATAAGGCAAGCAGACAATGAGCAACTCGGCGATCTTTTTATTTACTATGTGCATAGATTTTTATTGAGGATGCTTCATAGAATGCTCATTATGGTTATGCTGCAAGTTTCCACCATGATTAGGCATGGCTCAGGCTAGCGGCCCAGGCGTTTCTCTAACATACATACAAACTCCATGATCTTACAAGTTCCACTTTTATTTCACACCGCCGGGATCCATAAGCAAAAGAACATGATATCAACTAGGTACAAAGTACCAATGAAGTGTTGAAAGCGGTCCCCATGATACATGGTTCTGCTAACTTCAACTCATAAAGCACAAGCATATATGTAACAAAGAAGGACGCAATGGTTCAAGTTTATTAAGTGCAAGAATATAAAGTGTGCCATCAAGTTCGTGAGATCTTTACTAACTAACTTTCTCATAACAAGCAAACATTTTATCCGGAAGAAAACAAGGCATAATGAATATGCACGGGAGTAGCAAATGATGCTAATAGGTAGGTATGGTGGATACTTTGGAAATATTAGGTTTAGGGAGTTGGAAACATGAGTAAAACACTCAGTGGAAGTGAAGGCTAGCAATAGTGAGGGAGCGACCAATGAGAGAGCAATAGCTGTCATAATCGTACCTGCAACAAAACAGGACTAATCATGGCATGAAAGTGATTCAAGATCCTCAAGGAAAATAATTCATCAAGGCTTAACTGATTATCACAGTAATGTGCATGCGTGAGCATGTGCCAAGTCAATTCAAACGAAACATTCAGAGGAGGATACCACGGTGTCATACCAATTTATGAATAGAGCAATGCTAGCAAAAATTCATAAGACATGCTACAAACTATTAACGATCTGGAGCTAATCATAAGAAAGCAAGAACTACTAAGCATCCAAAGAAAACATACACTCTACATGAACGGACTAAGCATGCCCACAGTGATGAGTATATGTACAAAAATGAAAACAAATAGAGTTCGTTACCAGCCTCTTACCAAGCCTCAAGTTGTCATTAATCCTCATTATTGCTCTTCACTTATGTGGCTTGAATAATAATATGAGACCAATAATCCACTGAGGACTGCCAAACCCTGTAGCAAACTCACAAAAACCAAAGAAGAACGACAAATATTTTTGTTGTTTTTGATTTTTAAAGCAAGAACCAAACGAGGAACAACAAGCAAAGCAAAATCTTTTTGGGTTTTTCAAATAGTTCAAACAAAGCAAAAAGGGAAAAGCAAATCAAGGAAAAAAGAAGAAGCAAACCAAAGAGAAACAACAGAAATATTTTTGGTCTTTTTGTGTTTTAGGAAGCAAAAGCAAAGAAGAACGAAAACAAAAAGAGAATGAAAACATGAATATACAAAGTACCGACGCAACATGATATGGAGATGAGTGCGGTGTCGGCGTACCTCCCCCCAAGCTTAGGCTTTTGGCCTAAGTGGGTATCAATCCATGTACGAATAGGGGTTCCAAGCGGGCGGATCTTGGTAAGAATGGTCGTAGCTGGGCCGATGAGAAGAAGAAGAAGCTCCCCAATCATAAGCGGGATGCTGATATGAAGATTCTACCTCATTCGAGGGCTGGACCGAATCATCCGTGACCTCCCTTCTAGTGTCCTTCTCCTGTTGGGAGAGCTCTCCCAAGAACGTGTCAAGCTCCTCCTCAGTGAGGGACCATCCTTCCCTGTTATCAAGGTTAAACAAAACAGGTGCAGGCAAAAGAACAACACGCTCGGACTTGCTCTTTCTCCAACCAGCTTTGAGAAAGGTTATTTCATAAGATAACTCACTCATACTAGCCCACGAGGAAACAAATTTATGCTGTACCATGGAATTAAGATCAAGCCTCTCTATGGGAAACTGTAGGTCTAGATGATGAGGCACTAAACCATGCAATGCTAGTAAACGAGAAGCAATGAGGCCTCCACAAATTCCACCTTTCTCATGGTTAGCCGCAAGACGGAAAGCTATCAAAGCACCCAAGTTGTAAGACATATCTCGTCTAAGAGCAGCAGAGATAAATGCTAGATCAAACGAAGATAACTTATTGGCAGTTTTCCTAGCAAGAACACACTTGGCAATAAAGTAGGCAAAGTAGCGAATGGAGGGAAAATGAATGTTACGTATTTTTCCACTCTCCTTTGAGAAGATACTCCCTTGGCAAATTTCTGCATATAAATCCATGAGTGGTTCAGGTCTCTCCTTAATCTTCCTACATGATCCCCATTGAGGTACCTTAATAGCTGCACAAAAATCATTAAGAGAAAGGTTGGCAACAATATTGTAAATTTTGTAATGGACTATGGGGTTAGGCAAAGAGTGACTAAATTGGAAATCCTGCACCACAGACATGGTTAGCTTCACAAATTGACAAGGTTCATCTTCCAAAAAGTGCTCTAACCCTGCATTAGAAACCAAAGTGTGGAAATCTTGTAGAATTCCTACAGCTCTCATAAACTCAGAGCATGGATAAATGGAGGGAAAAACTTCCTCCTCCCGGTGGACCTTCATGACCTCAGGCACCCAAATCTCATGTTGGTTTAGGTGGTGTTCACTCATCTTCTATTCTGAAATTTAAACACCTATTAAACAAGTGATTGCAAAGTAAATATAATGAAGGATTCTACTCGTAGGGACTTGCAAGAGGCCTAAACATGGATCAAAACTATATATCTAAGCATTAAACAAGCTTACAAGCTCTCATAACCAGTCACCTACAGTAGCAAAATACTCAATATATAATCCACCAAACACAAATCTACTTGGACAAGGGGAGGAGTCAAATACCAGGGAACAAATGCTCCAAATTTCAGCAAGAAAGATGGGCTGAGCAAGGAGATCGAAAAAATCGAGAGCAAGCACAGCAAGAACGCGATTTTGAGCAATGAACTAGAGCTTACTCGGGAGAGAGAAGAAAGTGGAAGGTGAGAGAGTTAGTGGGGGGCCAGGGGTGGCCCACACTAGGGAATGGCGCCACCCAGGGCTGGCCGCGCCACCAGGTGGTGTGCCTGCCTGGTGGGCCCCCCTGGTACCTCCCAGGTACTCCTCTGCCCCTTTTTCACACAAAAATTTAATATGAATTTTCTGGAATTTTTCGGGACACTTTATTTTTGGGCATTTTTCAGAAATAGGAGAATGATTTTCTGGCAGACAAATTCTTTTTTTTGAAATGATGCAAAGACAAAACAAGGCTAGAACTACAGAAGTTCTAAGACACTCTAACATGCAAACAACTAACACCAAAAAGAAAACTAAACAAAAGCAAAAACTAAAATGCAAAGGATAGAAATAAACGGAGATAATCATAATGAAAACATTGTTTTGTTCAATGAAATCCTTTTGTTAACAAGGTTGATCAAGTCTTTCTACCAAAACAATTCCATATGAGACAAAAGTTTGTATTCCACTAATGATTATGTTACCTCAACCTTGATAGCAATGGTCCCAATCATAATAGTTTCAAATTTTTCTCTTGGTACAAGACAATATATTTCTCCAACTTGAATGCCTTCAACATGTTCAATTGAATTCAAACCATAAGTCCTTTCAATCTTCTTGGGGAAATAGACAGTATGTTCCTTGTCATTAACATTGAAAGTCATCTTTCCTTGATTACAATTAATAACAGCTCCTGTAGTATTAAGAAAAGGTCTCCCAAGAATAATAGACATATTATCATCTTCAGGCATTTCAAGCACAACAAAATCAGTTAATATCAAGCAATTATGAGCCACTTCAATAGGTACATCCTCACATATACCCACAGGAATAGTGGTAGATTTATCAGCCATTTGCAAAGATATATCAGTTGGTATTAATTTTTCTAGTTGAAGCCTTTTATAGAGAGTGAAAGGCATAACACTAACTCCAGCTCCCAAATCACACAAAGCAGTTCTAACATAACTGTTCTTAATAGAGCAAGGGATAGTTGGAATCCCTGGGTCTCCAAGTTTCTTAGGGACCTTACCATTGAAAGAATAATGAGCAAGCAAAGTAGAAATTTCTTCATTAGGGATCTTCCTTTTATTCGAGACAATATCCTTCATATACTTTGAGTAAGGAGGCAATTTAATAGCATAAGTCAAAGGAATTTGCAGGAATAAACGCTTCATCCACTCACAAAACTTATTATAGTGTTCATCTTCCTTTGACTTGTGTTTCTTATCAGGGAAAGGCATAGGTTTTTGGACCAAAGGCTCTCTTTCATTACCATGTTTCTTAGCAATAAAATCTTCTTTGGTGTATTTAGTATTCTTAGTGTGGTTTTTAGGTTCTTCTTCAACTTTTTCTTCATTAGGAACTTCATTTTCTTCATTACCACTTTTAGTTTCAGCATCAGAGATAAATATACTATTAGGATCTATAGCAGGTTCAGAGGGTTCTACAACAGTTTTATGTTTCCTTTTCCTTTTCTTACGAGTAGAGCCACTATTTTCAGCTTGTTGAGAATCCTGCTCGATTCTTTTGGGATGCCCCTCAGGATATAGAGGATCCTGGGTAGCAGCTCCACTTCTAGTTCTAATTTCATAAGCATGTTTTTCTTTAGCAGCATTAACTAGCAGGTCGTTTTGCACTTTAACGAGTTGATCTATTTGAGTTTGAACCATTTGAAAGTGTTTAACAATCATTTTAACATCATTAGAGGTTCTTTCCACAATATCTTTCAACTCAACAATAGCTCTAGTGTTTTCCATTAGATGATTTAGCACCCTTTTATTAAAATTATCTTGCTTAACAATAAAGATATCGAATTCTTCTAAGCATTGATCAGGAGGTTTAGAGTAAGGGATATCACCTTCATAAAAGTGTTGGAGAGAGTGTACCTCAATAGTGGGTGAGTAGGGAATAGGCTTACATAATTCTTCTATAGGAGGTAAATTCTTGACATCTGTAGCTTTAATTCCCTTCTCCTTTAGACATTTCTTAGCTTCCTTCATCACTTCATCATTTAATTCAATAACTCCCCTCTTCTTTGATATTGGAATAGGCACCGGAATAGATGGTTCGGTTACAATTACTTCAGGTATAGCTTGTTTAGGAGGAGTCCATTCTTCATAATTCTTGCTTATTTTAGCCATTAATTCCTCAGCTTCCTTAGGAGTCCTATTCCTGAAAACACAATCAGTACAACTATCTAGGTATGTCCTAGATTCTTCGGTTAGTCCATTATAAAATATATCAAGAAGCTCATTCTTAGGTAGTGGACTTCCAGCCTATGCATGAATCAAAGCACAAAACCTTGCCCAAGATTCAAGCAATACCTCTTTTCTCCCTGTTTAAAATCAAAAAGTTCCTACAAAATAGCATGTCTAGCACTAGGAGGAAAATATTTCTGCAGGAAAGTATTAATCAAGCACTCAGGGATATCAATAGATCCAGGAGGTAAATTACTAAACCAAGTTTTAGCTTCTCCTTTCAGTGAAAAGGGGAAGATCTTGGCAACAAAGTAAGTACGCATCTTAATATCATCAGAAAACAAGCCACTCATGGTAGAAAGTTCATTCATATGTGCTACCGCACTTTCATTCTTAGTCCCACAAAAAGGTTCTTTCTCAACAATAGCGATGTAAGATAGATCGAGAGAGAAATCATAATATTTATTTGTAATGTTTATGGGAGAAGCAGCAAATTTAGCAATAGGAGACAATTTGGGTCTAATAGTACGCCTCTCAAGGAGACTCTTAGCAGCTCTCCTATCATGGGTGTTCTTACATTCTTTAATAAATTCATCGGTCATCTCAACATAACCATCTTCAATATCATAACTTTCACTAAACTCAGGTGAACTAACAGGTGTGGTAGTGTCGTCATTAGGAGTTTCAGTATTTCCAGCTATAGTTCTAGCAATCGTAGCATCTAGGAAAGGACCTAATGAAGCACTCTTATCAAGCACAGTAGAAGCAGCATCATAAGCATCAGAAGTTTCAGATTCAGCAGTAGTAGCAGTGTGTGTAGCATGTGTATGTGGTGGTGTAACGAGCTTACTTATAATAGACGGTGAATCAAGAGCAGTAGAGGTGTTCAGAACCGTACCTCTTCTTGTAGTGGATGGTAAAATAGGAAACTTGCCATCACGAGACTTACCCATGATGGATGGATAGCAGAGAACAATAGATAATCCAAGTGAACTTAATAAATAAAGCTATGCTCCCCGGCAACAGTGCCAGAAAATAGGCTTGATGACCGACAAGTATAGGGGGTGTATCGCAGTATTTTCGAGGGAAGTGAAACCCAATTTATTGATTCGACACAAGGGGAGCCAAAGAATATTTATAAGCCTTAACAACCGAGTTGTCAATTCAGCTGCACCTGGAAACAATCTTGCTCACAACAGTTTATCAATAGCAACAGTTTTGTAGTAGGAATAGTAAAGTAATAGCAGCAGTAGAGTAAAGACAGTAGTAACAATAGCAGTAAACAATAGGATTCGAGTGCGGTAGGCATAGGGATGGATGGACGGGCGTTGCATGGACAAGACAATTCACATAGTAATCAAAACATAGGGCAATTGCAGATAAATAAGATAAAGCATCCAAGCACTAGATAATCCTAGGCATGTGTTCCATATATAGTCATACGTGCTCGCAATGAGAACTTGCACAACATCTTTTGTCCTGCCAGCCCGTTTGCAGCGGGGCCTCAAGGGAACTACTGGCAATTAAGGTGCTCCTTTTAATAGAGCACCGGAGCAAAGCATTAACACTCCGTGAACACATGTGATCCTCACATCAAAGCCATTCCCTCCAGTTATCCCGATTTCTGTCACTGCGGGGCCATTGGTTCCGGACAACAACGTGTGTATACAACTTGTAGATAAGACCAAAAACAATACTATCATAATGAATCAATAACATGTTCAGATCTGAAATCATGGCACTCGGGCCCTAGTGACAAGCATTAAGCACAACAAGTCGCAACAAAGTCATAAAGCACTAATAAAAGATACTAGGCACCATGCCCTACCAATCTGATGCCATTACATGAACGATCTCATCCAATCCCTACCATCCCCATAGCCTATAGCGAGGGATTACTCAATCATAGATGGGGGAAACATGGATGGTCGATGGAGAAGCGATGGTGATGATGATGGCGATGATCTCCTCCAATTCCCCGTCCTAGCAGGGTGCCAGAACGGAGTTTCTGGTGCTGTTTCGTGGAATCTGGTGGTGGCGGCGGAGCGGAACTCCTTCTGGAAAAACGTCGAACCCCCTAGAGTTTTTAGGTCAAAAGGAAACTTATAGGCGAAGAGGGAGACCGAGGGGGTGCCTGGGGGCCCACACCACCCCCTGGCATGGCCTGGCTTGGCCCGCGCCACCAGGTGGTGTGGCCACCCCTGGCTCTTCTCTGTCTCGTATTCTGGCTCCTGGAGTCTTCGGGTGAAATAGGATTTTCTGCATATTTTCTGGGATTTTTCCTGATAGTTGATTTTCTGCACAAAAAGTAGACACCAAGGCAATTTACCTAAAAACAGCGTCAGTCCGCGTTAGTTGTATCCAAATCACACAAGTTTAGAGGAGAAACAATAGCAAAAGTGTTCGGGAAAGTAGATACGTTTTAGACGTATCAGGTGTGGTTCATGAAAATAACAGACATGCAATGACTCTTGCTGTGGTTAATGAAAAGAACACACATGCAATGACACTGGGTGTGGTTCATGAAAAGAACACACATGCAATGGCACTGGTGGATCCTTATGTGGTTTGTTTATAAGAACACACATGCAATGACACTGGGTGTGGTTCATGAAAAGAACAGACATGCAGTGACACTGGTAAATCCTTATGTGGTTTGTTTAGAGGAACAGACATGCAATGACACCGGTGGATCCATGTGTGGTTCATGATAAGAACACACATCCAATGACACTAGTGGATCCTTATGTGGTTCATGAAAAGAACAGACATGCAGTGACACCGGGTGTGGTTCATGAGAAGAACAGACATGCAATGACACTGGTGGACTCTAGCTGTGGTTCATGAAAAGAAAAACATGCAGTGACACCGGTGGATCCTTATGTGGTTTGTCTAGAGGAACACACATGCAATGACACTGGGTGTGGTTCATGAAAATAACACACATGCAATGACACTGGTGGATCCATGTGTGGTTCATGAGAAGAACACACATACAATGACACTGGTGGATCCTTATGTGCTTCATGAAAAGAACTGACATGCAATGACACTAGGTGTGGTTCATGAAAAGAACAGACATGCAATGACACTGGGTGTGGTTCATGAAAAGAACAGACATGCAATGACACCGGTGGATCCATGTGTGGTTTATGGAAGTAACAGACATGCAATGACTCTAGCTATGGTTCATGAAAAGAACAGACATGCAATGACACCGGGTGTGGTTCATGAAAAGCACAGACATGCAATGACACTGGTGGATCCTTATGTAATTTGTTTAGAAGAACACACATGCAATGACACTGGGTGTGGTTCATGAAAAGAACAGACATGCAATGACACTGGTGGATCCATATGTGGTTTGTCTAGAGGAACACACATGCAATGACACTAGGTGTGGTTCATGAAAAGAACAGACATTGAATCACACTGGTGGATCCTTATGTGGTCTGTGAGAAGAACACACATGCAATTACACCGGTGGATCCTTATGTGGTTCATGAAAAGAATTGACATGCAATGACACTGGATGTGGTTCATGAAAAGAACAGACATGTAATGACACTGGGTAAGGTTCATGAAAAGAACAGACATGCAATGACACTGGGTGTGGTTTATGGAAGTAACAGACATGCAATGACTCTAGCCGTGGTTCATGAAAAGAACAAACATGCAATGACACCGGCTGTGGTTCATGAAAAGAACAGACATGCAATGACACTGGTGGATCATTATGTGGTTTGTTTAGAAGAACACAGGTGCAATGAAACTAGGTGTGGTTCATGAAAAGAACAGACATGCAATGACACTGGTGGATCCTTATGTGGTTTGTTTAGAGGAACAGACATGCAATGACACCGGTGGATCCATGTGTGGTTCTTGAGAAGAACACACATCCAATGACACTGGTGGATCCTTATGTGGTTCATGAAAAGAACTAACATGCAGTTACACTAGGTGTGGTTCATGAAGAGAACAGACATGCAATGACACTAGGTGTGGTTCATGAAAAGAACCGACATGCAATGACTCTAGCTGTGGTTCATGAAAAGAACACACATGCAATGACACTGGGTGTGGTTCATGAAAAGAACACACATGCAATAACACTGGTGGATCCTTATGTGGTTTATTTAGAAGAACACACATGCAATGACACTGGGTGTGGTTCCTGAAAAGAACAGACATGCAATGTCACTGGTGGATCCTTATGTGGTTTGTTTAGAGTAACATACATGCAATGAAACTGGTTGATCCATGTGTGGTTCATGAGAAGAATAGACATGCAATGACACTGGTGGATCCTTATGTGGTTCATGAAAAGAACAGACATGAAGTGATACCGGGTGTGGTTCATGAGAAGAACAGACATGCAATGACACTGGTGGACTCTAGCTGTGGTTCATGAAAAGAACAGACATGCAGTGACACCGGTGGATCCTTATGTGGTTTGTCTAGAGGAACACATATGCAATGACACTGGGTGTGGTTCATGAAAATAACACACATGCAATGACATTGGTGGATCCATGTGTGGTTCAGGAGAAGAACACACATATAATGACACAAGTGGATCCTTATGTGGTTCAGGAAAAGAACTAACATGCAATGACACTGGGTGTGGTTCATGAAAAGAACATACATGCAATGACACCAGTGGATCCATGTGTGGTTTATGGAAGTAACAAACATGCAATGACTCTAGTTGTGGTTCATGAAAAGAACAGACATGCAATGACACCGGGTGTGGTTCATGAAAAGAACAGACATGCAATGACACTGGGTGTGGTTCATGAAAAGAACACACATGTAATGACACTAGTGGATCCATATGTGGTTTGTCTACAAGAACACACATGCAATGACACTGGGTGTGGTTCATGAAAAGAACAGACATGCAATGACACTGGTGGATCCTTATGTGGTCTGTGAGAAGAACGGACATGCAATGGCACTGGTGGATCCTTATGTGGTTCATGAAAAGAACTGACATGCAATGACACTGGGTGTGGTTAATGAAAAGAACATACATGCAATGACACTGGGTGTGGTTCATGAAAATAACAGACATGCAATGACACTAGGTGTGGTTCATGAAAAGAACAGACATGCAATGACACTGGGTGTGGTTCATGAAAAGAACAGACATGCAATGACACCGGGTGTGGTTCATAAAAAGAATAGACATGCAATGACACTGGTGGATCCTTATGTGGTTTAGTTAGAAGAACACACATGCAATGACACTGGGTGTGGTTCATGAAAAGAACAGACATGCAATGACACTGGTGGATCCTTATGTGGTTTGTTTAGAGGAACAGACATGCAATGACACTGGTGCATCCATGTGTGGTTCACGAGAAGAACACACATCCAATGACACTGGTGGATCCTTATGTGGTTCAAGAAAATAACTGACATGCAGTGACACTGGGTGTGGTTCATGAAGAGAACAGACATGCAATGACACTAGGTGTGGTTCATGAAAAGAACCGACATGCAATGACTCTACATGTGGTTCATGCAAAGAACACACATGCAATGACACTGGGTGTGTTCCATGAAAAGAAGACACATGCAATGACACTGGTGGATCCATATGTGGTTTGTCTAGAGGAACATTCATGCAATGACACTGGGTGTGGTTCATAAAAAGAACAGACATGCAATGACACTGGTGGATCCTTATGTGGTCTATGAGAAGAACAGACATGCAATGACACTGGTGAATCCTTATGTGGTTCATGAAAGAACTGACATGCAATGCAACTGGGTGTGGTTAATGAAAAGAACAGACATGCAATGACACTGGGTGTGGTTCATGAAAATAACAGACATGCAATGATACTGAGTGTGGTTCATGAAAAGAACACACATGCAATGACTCTAGCCGTGGTTCATGAAAAGAACAGACATGCAATGACACCGGGTGTGGTTCATGAAAAGAACAGACATGCAATGACATTGGTGGATCCTTATGTGGTTTGTTTAGAAGAACACACATGGAATGAGACAGGGTGTGGTTCATGAAAAGAACAGACATGCAATGACACTGGTGGATCCTTATGTGGTTTGTTTAGAGGAACAGACATGCAATGACACTGGTGGATCCATGTGTGGTTCATGAGAAGAACACACATCCAATGACACTGGTGGATCGTTATGTGGTTCAAGAAAAGAACTGACATGCAGTGACACTGTGTGTGGTTCATGAAAAGAACAGACATGCAATGACACTGGGTGTGGTTCATGAAAAGAACCGACATGCAATGTGTCTAGATGTGGTTCATGAAAAGAACACACATGCAATGACATTGGTGGATCCTTATGTGGTTTGTTTAGAAGAACACACATGCAATGACACTGGGTGTGGTTCATTAAAAGAACATACATGTAGTGACACTGGTGGATCCTTATGTGATTTGTTTAGAGGACCAGACATGCAATGACACCGGTGGATCGATATGTGGTTCATGATAAGAACACACATCCAATGACACTGGTGGATCCTTATGTGGTTCATGAAAAGAACAGACATGCAATGACACCGGGTGTGGTTCATGAGAAGAACAGAGATGCAATGACACTGGTGGACTCTAGCTGTGGTTCATGAAAAGAACAGACAATGAGTGACACCGGTGGATCCTTATGTGGTTTGTCTAGAGGAACACACATGCAATGACACTGGGTGTGGTTCATGAAAATAACACACATGCAATGACACTCGTGGGTCCATCTGTGGTTCATGATAAGAACACAAATACAATGACACTAGTGGACCTTATGTGGTTCATGAAAGGAACTGACAAGCCATGACAATGGGTGTGGTTCATGAAAAGAACATATATGCAATGACATTGGGTGGGGTTCATGAAAAGAACAGACATGCAATGACACCGGTGGATCCATGTGTGGTTTATGGAAGTAACAGAAATACAATGACTCTAGCTGTGGTTCATGAAAAGAATAGACTTGCAATGACAGCAGGTGTGGTTCATGAAAAGAACAGACATGCAATGACACTTGTGGATCCTTATGTGGTTTGTTTAGAAGAACACACATGCAATGACACTGGGTGTGGTTCATGAAAAGAACAGACATGCAATGACACTGGTGGATCCATATGTGGTTTGTCTAGAGGAACACACATGCAATGACACTAGGTATGGTTCAGGAAAAGAACAGACATGCAATGACACTGGTGGATCCATATGTGGTTTGTCTAGAGGAACACACATGCAATGACACTAGGTGCGGTTCATGAAAAGAACAGACATGCAATGACACTGGTGGATCCTTATGTGGTCTGTGAGAAGAACAGACATGTAATGACACCGGTGGATCCTTATGTGGTTCATGAAAAGAACTGACATGCAATGACACTAGGTGTGGTTCATGAAAAGAACAGACATGCAATGACACTGGGTGTGGTTCATGAAAATAATAGACATGCAATGACACTGGTGGATCCATGTGTGATTTATGGAAGTAACGGACATGCAATGACTCTAGCCGTGGTTCATGAAAAGAGCAGACATGAAGTGACACCGGGTGTGGTTCATGAAAATAACATACATGCAATGACACTGGTGGATCCTTATGTGGTTTGTTTAGAAGAACGCACATGCAATGATAGTGGGTGTGGTTCATGAAAAGAACATACATGCAGTGACACTGGTGGATCCGTATGTGATTTGTTTAGAGGACCAGACATGCAATGACACCGGTGGATCGATGTGTGATTCATGATAAGAACACACATCCAATGACACTGGTGGATCCTTATGTGGTTCATGAAAAGAACAGACATGCAATGACACCGGGTGTGGTTCATGAAAAGAACAAACATGCAATGACACTGGTGGACTCTAGCTGTGGTTCATGAAAAGAATAGACAATGAGTGACACCGGTGGATCCTTATGTGGTTTGCCTAGAGGAACACACATGCAATGACACTGGGTGTGGTTCATGAAAATAACACACATGCAATGACACTGGTGGATCCATGTGTGGTTCATGCGAAGAACACAAATACAATGACACTAGTGGATCCTTATGTGGTTCATGAAAAGAACAGACATGCAATGACAATGGGTGTGTCATGAAAAGAACATATATGCAATGACATTGGGTGGGGTTCATGAAAAGAACAGACATGCAATGACACCGGTGGATCCATGTGTGGTTTATGGAAGTAACAGAAATGCAATGAATCTAGCTGTGGTTCATGAAAAGAATAGACTTGCAATAACACCGGGTGTGGTTCATGAAAAGAACAGACATGCAATGACACTTGTGGATCCTTATGTGGTTTGTTTAGAAGAACACACATGCAATGACACTGGGTGTGGTTCATGAAAAGAACAGACATGCAATGACACTGGTGGATCCATATGTGGTTTGTCTAGAGGAACACACATGCAATGACACTAGGTGTGGTTCAGGAAAAGAACATACATGCAATGACACTGGTGGATCCATATGTGGTTTGTCTAGAGGAACACACATGCAATGAAACTGGGTGCGGTTCATGAAAAGAACAGACATGCAATGACACTGGTGGATCCTTATGTGGTCTGTGAGAAGAACAGACATGCAATGACTCCGGTGGATCCTTATGTGGTTCATGAAAAGAACTGACATGCAATGACACTAGGTGTGGTTCATGAAAAGAACAGACATGCAATGACACTGGGTGTGGTTCATGAAAAGAACAGACATGCAATAACACTGGTGGATCCATGTGTGGTTTATGGAAGAAACAGACATGCAATGACTCTAGCCGTGGTTCATGAAAAGAACAGACATGCAGTGACACCGGGTGTGGTTCATGAAAAGAACATACATGCAATGACACTGGTGGATCCTTATGTGGTTTGTTTAGAAGAACACACATGCAATGACACTGGGCGTGGTTCATGAAAAGAACAGACATGCAATGACACTAGTGGATCCTTATGTGGTTTGTTTAGAGGAACAAACATGCAATGACACTAGTGGATCCATGTGTGGTTCATGAGAAGAACAGACATCCAATGACACTGGTGGATCCTTATGTGGTTCATGAAAAGAACTGACAAGCAGTGACACTGGGTGTGGTTCCTGAAAAGAACAAACATGCAATGACACTGGGTGTGGTTCATGAAAAGAATAGACATGCAATGACTCTAGCTGTGGTTCATGAAAAGAACACACATGCAATGACACTAGGTGTGGTTCATGAAAATAACACACATGCAATGACACTGGTGGATCCTTATGTGGTTTGTTTAGAAGAACACACATGCAATGACATTGGGTGTGGTTAATGAAAAGAATAGACATGCAATGACACTGGTGGATCCTTATGTGGTTTGTTTAGAGGAACAGACATGCAATGACACCGGTGGATCCATGTGTGGTTCATGAGAAGAACAGACATGCAATGACTCTAGTTGTGGTTCATGAAAAGAACAGAGATGTAATGACACCGGGTGTGGTTCATGAAAAGAACAGACATGCAATAACACTGGTGGATCCTTATGTGGTTTGTTTAGAAGAACACACATGCAATGACACTGGGTGTGGTTCATGAAAAGAATAGACATGCAATGACACTGGTGGATCCTTATGTGGTTTGTATAGAGGAATAGACATGCAATGACACTGGTGGATCCATGTGTGGTTCATGAGAAGAACACACATCCAATGACACCGGGGATCCTTATGTGGTTCATGAAAAGAACTGAAATGCAGTGACACTAGGTTTGGTTCTTGAAAAGGATAGACATGCAATGACACCGATGGATCCATGTGTGTTTCATGAAAAGAACAAACGTGCAGTGACAGCGGTGGATCCTTATGTGGTTTGTCTAGAGGAACATACGTGCAATCACATAGGTGGATCCATGTTTGGTTTATGAGAAGACCACACATCCAATGAACTCTAGTGGATCTATCTTGGCATAATTTGATGTATTCCACAATGTATTTCATTGTACAAGACACTTTCCATTTTTATACTACTCAGTTTTGCCCTTGGTTTTATGTGGTACTACTTAGTTTTGCCCCCTCTCTCTATCTTTCATAGAAGCCCAAACTTGTGCTCACCCTGACTGCTACTCCCTGATTCGTTGTCACAGTTGTCACGCGGATCGTGCGCACCAACCATTGGTTCTATGTGATCCAACGATGATCGTTGCACACGTCGTGCCCTTCATAGTATAGCATGAGACAGCACGAACGTCTCCCTCCGCAAGACTTCTACAGAAGGAACACGATGCCGTCCATGGAAAAAGTCATCGAGTGGTCATGTCAAGTTTAATCAAGTCTGAAAAGCCTACTACTGCTACTACAACTCATGCACAGGGCAACGGGGTCATCGAGTGCACGGTTGTCGATGGGACGCTGCAATTTATTGCCATCTGATTTGAATAAGACATATCCCATTTTTACGCAGCGCTCTCAATCTCACTTCTAGCTGGGCCCTACCGCTAGTAACTTCCATGAGTCAAGGGCACCCCTCGAGTAGATCTAACATTGCTAGAAATTAGTTCCGCGCCACTTGCATGCAGTGGAATCGAGGTCTGCCATGAGCGTGTTTTCAATGCAGCTCTAAAGTGGAGATCGTGGCTGTTTCAAAAAAAAGGGAACCCAAAAAAAGGGTGGAGATCATGGTAGCCCCCGCCCACCACACGTGTCCACTCGAGGACTACGAATGGTCCGGTGTTTATAACCCCCCTCGACCTTCTTCTTCCATGAGCTCGTGTCATTTCCCCCAGTCTGTCTAGTCCCAAGACCCCAATCTACACCTGCCGCGCGCGCTTAAGCTCCCTCGTTTGCACTAACTCCTTCCCTTGGTGCGCCATGAAGCGTACGCGTGGAGACGATCCGGAGGTGAAGCCAGTTGAAGGCGCAACAGCAGATGGCTCGGTCATCGCCAAGAAGGCGGAGGCGTCTTCTCTGGGCACGAACGCCGCTCGTCGCCGCGCCGTCGAGGGTAAGAGCTCATCTGTCCAGCCAGTAGCCGTCGCTGCCAAGCAGCAGGTGGTAGCCGTCGCCGCCGAGAAGCAGGTGGTAGCCATCGCCACTGAGCAGCAGGTGGTAGCCATCACCGCCGAGCAGCAGGTAGTAGCCATCAGCGCCGAGCAGCAGGTGGCCGACAATGTCATGGCCGACAATGTCATGGTGCCAGCGGCAGATCTGAATGGGGGGCAGGCGGCAGGCGGAGGCAATCCGGTGATCTACATCGACGACCCCATTGTCGTTCAAGAAATCTTCGACGCAATCACGGAGAATGATGAGTTCGAGGAGGAGGTCCCTGATGAGGAGTCCGTGGTACTACATTGCTAGCTTCTCTAGTCGCAGCCGCAGTTTTCACTATTCATACATAGGATTTGCTCAATCGTGAACAGATTCTTTTGCTCTTGAAGTAGGGTAGTATATATATATATGATTCGATCGGTTGATTGATGCATTTGCCATCTAGTCACAAAACCCCAATCCGTCTAGTCACAAAACCCCAATCTGCTCATCTGCCATCTAGTTGAGCTTGCTAGTTGAGTATTGATTTCGATACACAGCAGGCCTATAACATTACATTTCTATTCCTTACTGAGCCCAATGATTCAATTTTGCCCCAAAATAGTGCAAGGGCATCTGATGGTGTCATTTTCTTAGGGATGGTTAGTGAACCTGAGGCAGCAATGCACATAAACAATATAGGTTGTGCTGTTGGTATTTTGGTTCTCCGACTCCATAGCTGAAAAAATGAGGCCCTAATTTTTCTCTCATATGGAACCTAAATATATGATCTTTGTATTGTTTCTGATCTATGAATGTGTTGTATGATGCATTTGTATATCCCTGAATATTGTTTTGTACGATTACATTTCAATTTCTTATTGTGGCCAATGATTCAAATTTGCCCCAAAGAGAGGCATACACATTGGTGTCAAATTTTTTTAGGGATGAGTGAGCGAACCTGGGGCCATGTACAAGATCAATATAAGCTGTGCAATTGTTACTTGGTTCGCTTACGCCATCTCTGTAAAAACTTATGAGGCTGCAATCTTTATTCTACATTCATAGAACTATGATATTTGAATTATCTATTCCATGCATTCATAGTGTATAAGAATTACATTTTAGTTTGTCACTGAGGCCGATGATTGAAATTTGCCCCAAAAGAGTTCAAGGGGAGATACGTATGATGGTGTCGTGTTTTAGGGATGGGTTGGTGAACCTGAGGCATCAATGCACACAAACAATATAGGTTGTGCTGTTGGTACTTTGGTTCTCCAACTCCATCTCTGAAACAAATTATGAGGCCCTTTATTTATTCTCATATGGAACTACATATATAATCCTTGAATTATTTCTGATCTTTTAATGATTGGTATGATGCATATGTATATGAATGGTTTTGATCATAAGTATTTTTAACATGTACCTGAAGATTAATTGTTTGGTTTTTTATTTATAATTACAATATTTAGGCTTGTTTTTGTACCTGACTATATATATCCTTGAATATTGTTTTATGTGATTACATTTCAATTTATTATTGTGGCCAATGATTCAAATTTGCCCCAAAGAGAGGCAGACACATTGGTGTCAGATTTTTTCAGCGACGAGTTAGTGAACCTGGGGCGATGTACAAGAACAATATAGGCTGTGCAATTGTTACTTGGTTCACTTATGCCGTCCCTGTAGAAACTTATAAGGCCTTAATCTTTATTCTACATTCATAGAACTATGATATTCGAATTACCTATTCCATGCATTCAGTGTATTAGAATTACATTTTAGTTTGTCACCGAGGCCGATGATTGAAATTTGCCCCAAAAGAGTTACAAGGGGAGACACATATGATGGTGTTGTGTTTTAGGGATGGGTTGCTGAACCTGAGGCAGCAATGCACACAAACAATATAGATTGTGTTGTTGGTATTTTGGTTCGCCAACTCCATCTTTGAAACAAATTATGAGGCCCTAGATTTATTCTCATATGGAACTACATATATGATCCTTGAATTGTTTCTGATCTTTTAATGATTGGTATGATGCATATGTATATGAATGGTTTTGATCATAAGTATTTTTAACATGCACCTAAAGATTAATTGTTTGCTTTTTTATTTATAATTACAATATTTTGGCTTGGTTTTGTACCTGACTATGTATATCCCTGAAAAATGTTTTGTACGTTTACATTCAATTTCTTATTGTGGCCAATGATTCAAATTTGTCCCAAAAGAGAGGCAGACACATTGGTGTCAGTTTTTCAGGGATGAGTTAGTGAACCTGGGGCGATGTACAACATTACAGGTTGTGCAATTGTTACTTGGTTCACCTACTCCATCCCTGAAGAAACTTATGAGGCCCCTAGATTTATCCTACATTCACTCTGATGCAATTATTTATCATTGTGTTGAGATGAAATGATATATGAACCGATCAAACTATTGTTGAGATGCTTTATCTTTGATATCCACGGATATTGTCTTACATATACATGTTGTCAATTCTTGAGTTGTAATACAATTCAATCATATGTATGAGTTCTAAGTTATGTTCTTAAAAATAAATAGGAGGATGATGATGACGTGGATGATAGCAAGGAATCCAGGGACAACAAGATCCGCTACGTGCTGAGGCGGTTACGGTGTGGGCTAATCCATTTCCACCATAGGGGAGATTGTTTTGCCCATTCTATGGCAACGTGGACCTCAACAGCATGATCCAGCACGCGGAGAGTGTTGGCAGAGGTGGAGGCAGAAGGCATATGCCGATTACCTTGGCGCGACACGCAGCCTATGGCAAATTCCTCTGGGAGTATGTCAGGACTGGCTTGTATCCCATCTGCTAGGCTGTCGCTGCCTCCTGCTGATAAACCCCTGCCCTGCTATGCGTCTCCGTGTCCCGGCCTCCTGCTATAGCCCCTGCTTTTATTTTGTTCTAGTTAATTATTACCTGTGTGTGGCATGTAAGACAATATATCCGTGGTGTCTCTGGTGAACCTTCTATATTAATCTACACCTTTATATCGAGTGCCTTAAAGTTTCTAGTGTTCAATTATATTTGCTAATCATGCTCATGCACACTACAAAATATTTCTAGTGCTCGATTATATTATAATTGTCAATAAATACATCAACAAGTTAAATTGGTCGAAATATTGTATTGAAGTAACTAAATGTATCACACACATAATAAACTAGAAACTAAAATCTAGTTCAAACACATAATGTATCACCACCACTTGTTGTCATCCTTGACTTGCTTCCCCTTCAACCGCTTGATGTCACCACCGTCCCAAGATCCCTACTCGTCCTGAAACCGCTTTCTGTCCTCCTCGCGCTTCTTCTCCTGGGCTAACTTGCAACCAGGGCATAGCTCTCTCGCGAAAAACCCCGCATTAACCATCCCATCTTTCATGGTAATGAGCTTACTGTACAACTCGTACGCCATGTAGGCTTCTCTGGCTACATACTCGAGGCGCACCTTGCTCATCTCCTTCCACTCCTAGTAGTCGTGATCAAGTCGCTTCAATTTCTTCAGTTTTTCATAGGATTTATTGATGATTTCCACTACCAGATCGCCCATGCCATCCTTCGCTGGGTATGATTTGATCTTGTACAGATTTTGGATGTTGATGTGGTGCCCCTCTGGGATTTTTATCAACACACGAGAAAGCATAATTGTGTCATTTGTGATATCCACGCTAGTTAAAGTTATCCCTTTCCTACACAAGAACTCGACCAGAGCCGGACAGTGCATCTCAGTTGGTTTACTCCTACACTTAGATGGTTCTAGAGATGTAAGGGAACAAGGGATGCAGAAGTGGTGATCTCAAATTTAAATTTCACATACCTGCAGAAGTGGTAAACGAGGGCCTCCTCATGTATGGCGATTTGCACGACAGCGATCTCTTGTGGAGGATTTTTTGCTTATTTGCACGGGTGTACTCCAAGTCTAGCCCCACAAACTTGT
The DNA here is from genome assembly GCA_910589775.1 of Avena eriantha. Taxonomy (NCBI): domain Eukaryota; kingdom Viridiplantae; phylum Streptophyta; class Magnoliopsida; order Poales; family Poaceae; genus Avena; species Avena eriantha. The sequence continues at coordinate 253,441,539 of OU342740.1, forward strand.
TCTTCTCTTTCTCAAGCAATTGGTCAAACCTGGCGAGAGTTGTCTCCAGAGTCGCTTCATCATTTGTGTACACCACTGTCAAAGTCGTGGTGCCATGGGCAGGGACCAAGTGGGTCTCTGTTGTGCGTTTCCCATCGTCCATGCCTGCAAGGAAATGGGTGAAAGGAAATGCCTACAAGGAACTGCCTACGAGAGGAAGAAGAAGATGAACCAACGGTTCCAGAACAGAGGAAGAAGAAGCGCCCAGGAAAAACTGCAGAGGAATGACTGAGGAAGAGGAATGACTGTAGAAGAAACATGGTAACTGTAACTTTTGGTTCGAGAACTCACCGTGGTTACGTGGAGATCATGGCAGTGCCGCTGGTTCAACAAGTGGGGCCAGTTCCTGCGAGAATATGAAATTAGCCGTGCATTTTTCTATGCGAGAAATTGAGACAAATCATTTATATTTTGTCTTTCATAATTAAACACAATGAAGTTGGTACAGCCCAAGAGATTTGAACAAAAGAGATTTGCTAGTTCAACATACAACAACACTTATAGGCCCAACATGGCAGAACTTGGAGAGCCCCAGAACTTGAGCTACCACAGAGACCTCGGCAGAGGTGGCAGAATTGGTGTGGGTGCAACCACGGCGACAGCGAGCTCGGATTCTAGAGGAGGAAAACAGAACCGAGCATGGCCGACAAGGTGATAGATCTCACCGGGAACCAATTCTCGTCCCCGCACCATGCCATGGGTGCGTCCACGGTGAGGGCGAGCTCCGACTCAGGATGGGGAGGAGAGCAGGGCCGAGCAGCTTCGTCACGTCCCAGCTCTGTGCCATGGCCGCGACCACAGATTGCCGCTCCGGGGAAGAAGACGCGTAATGGATGCAGGCGCCAACGCTGCAAGCCTACAGGGAGGAGAGCTGGGCCGAGCAGGTTCGTCCACGTCCCAGCTCCGCGCCATGGCTGCGACACCCCACAGATTGCTGCTCTAGGGAAGAAGAAGATGCGTAATGGATGCAGGCGCCAATGCTACAAGACTAATTGACACCTAAGCGACGGGAGCGACAGGAGCGACATAACGGCGAGAACTGATAGGGGGGCCCAACTTGACGGCCGTTAGCCTGATTTTTTGTATTGAAACGTAAAGTTGAATTCGTGCCGAAAAAGACCCTCTGAGTATTTGGCACACCAACTGTAGTCATCGCGGATGATTTCAGGGAACTTGGGTACCGCGTTGCCTGGACATCCCAACTTTCGGGCCGCAAAATGATATTCTCCCAACCTTGACCCCACCAGACCCCGAAGTACCGCCCCAACCTGTCTGCAGGATTTGCACCAAGAAACAACAGGCCCCCTATGTCCCGTCCAAACTATCCCAATCATGGCGGAGGAAACCCGAGGCCCGGAGGCCACAACAACAATAACCACAACACCGGTAACACCCACAACTTCAAACGTGCACCGCCAAGGTCCACCACCACCACCACCAACAACAACAACAACAATACTGCCCCAAGGACTAGAAGCAATGATGTGCCTATTGCAGGGAAGGACAAGTCAATGATAACCTGCTTTGAATGTGGAGTCACGGGTCACTACTCCAATGAGTGCCCCAAGAAGTTTGATGTAGCCACCAACATCACTGCACCTGCCCAGCAGCAGCGTCGTGTTTAGCCTGGAAAGAGGTTTGCCCCAGGAAACCCGCACAACCGTACCGACCGTCTATTCCACATGAATGCGGAAGAAGCCCAGGAAGCGCCAGATGTCGTGCTGGGTATTTTTCTAATAACTCAGTACTTTCAAGAGTGTTGTTTGATTTTGGAGCATCGCACTCGTTTGTTACAGAAGAATTTACATGCACTAGTAAGATTCAACCAACAAATTTGAAGCATGCTATGATACTTCAAATACCTGGGTCAACCACCAAAGCTAGAAAAAATTGTAAGGCCGTGCCTATCAGAATACATGGGATAGATTTTTATGCCAACCTAATAGTACTTGGAACCAAAGGTTTGGAAGTAGTACTAGGAATGGATTGGATGTCGAAACATCAAGGACTAATAGACTATGCCAAGAAAGCCATAACCATGACCAGTAGCACCGCACTATCAACAAAGCATGTATCTGAGACGCTGCCCCGTCAATTCAAATGCAACAAGAGTTTAGTCAAATCAACCATAGACCAAGTTAGTGTAGTCTGTGAATACCCCGATGTGTTCCTAGATGAATTACCCGGCATGCCCCTAGATCAGGATATCGAGTTTATCATTGAACTAGTTCCTGGAACTGGACCCATAGCTAGAGACCCTATAGTATGACCCCCGCTGAATTAGTGGAACTGAAGAAGCAACTTGATGACATGTTGTGGAAAGGTTTGATACAACCAAGTGCATCACCATAGAGATCACCTGTTTTGTTTGTGGATAAGAAAGATGGTGCCAACCATTTGTGTACGTATTATCGGAAGCTGAAGGATGTCACCATCAAGAACAAGTACCCACTGCCAAAGATAGAAGACATGTTTGATCAGCTGACTGGTGCCAAAGTGTTTTCTAAGATTGGCCTTAGAACTGGTTATCATCAACTAAAGATCCGCGCAACGGATATCCCAAAGACTGCCTTCACTACCAGATATGGATTGTATGAGTACAATGTCGTGTCATTTGGATTAACCAATGCCCCCACTTATTTCATGAATCTCATGAATAAGATTTTCATGAATTTCTTGGATAAGTTTGTCGTTGTTTTTATCGATGACATTCTGATCTATTCCAAGTCAGAAGAAGACCATGAGTAGCACCTAAGAACCATCCTTGAAACCCTTAGAGAGGATCAGATGTATGCCAAGTTTTGCAAATGCGAGTTCTGGTTAAAGGAAGTAGGATTCCTAGGACATATCTTGTTGGTAAGAGGAGTTGATGTCGATCCTGCCAAGATTAAAGATGTTGAAGAATGGAAAGCTCCAACCGCTCAAACCAAAGTCTGCGCATTTCTTGGATTAGCCGGGTATTACCGCAAGTTTGTTGAAGGATTTTCAAGCATCGCAAGGCCGATGACCTAGGTGTTGAAGAAAGATAAGAAGTTTGAATAGATGGACAAATGTGAAGCATGTTTTCAAGAGCTCAAGAAGAGATTGATTTCAGCCCCAATTTTGATCATGCCGGATATCGCGAAGCCTAATGTATATTGTGATGCATCCAAGGTTGGTCTCAGATGTGTGTTGATGAAGGAAGGCAAAGTAATATCATATATGTCCCGACAACTAAAGAAACATGAGCAGAACTACCCCACCCATGACTTAGAACTAGCAGCCATAGTTTTAGCCTTAAAGACATGGTGTCATTACCTCATGCGTAAACGTTGTGAGATGTATTCGGATCACAAGAGTTTGAAGTATATTTTCACCCAGAAGGAGCAGAATATGAGGCAACGGAGATGGATAGAGTTAATCAAGGATTATGACCTTGACATTCACTATCACCTCGGCAAGGCCAATGTGGTAGCGGATGCTCTTAGTAGACTACCGTGTAGATTAAACACCATGATTAAGGAGACAGGCCAAGTTTGCATGAGGAGTTGGAGAATTTTAAAATGGAGCTAGTTAACGCAGGATTTCTAGCCAGTATAGAACTTCAACCCATGTTGATCAGTCAGATAAAGGAATCCCAGAAAGGAAATGCAAGTATCGACGGAATTAAGCGTTGTATCGGTACAGGGAAGGTACCTGGATTCACTGAAGATGAAGAAGGAGTTCTGCGGTATAAAGGATGTATCTGTGTGCCAGCAGATTTAGAGTTCAAGCAAGTCATTATGCAGGAAGCCCATGATACTCTTTATTCTAATCATCCGGGAGGAACAAAGATGTATCAGGATTTGAAGGAGCAATTTTGGTGTCATAAAATGAAGACAAAAGTTGGAAGCTATATCGCCAAGTGTGACATTTGTCAAAGAGTCAAAGCTGAACATCAGCGACCCGCAGGACTTTTGCAACCATTGCAGATTCCGGAATGGAAATGGGATTCTGTTGGAATGGATTTCATCACAGGTTTGCCTACATCTAGTAGGGGAAATGATTCTATTTGGGTCATAGTAGATAGACTGTCCAAAGTAGCTCATTTCATACCCGTCAAGACAACCTATCAAAGCTCGAAGCTAGCAGAGTTGTACATTTCTAGGATAGTCAGTCTGCATGGAACCCCCAAGACCATTGTATCAGATCGAGGAACCCAGTTTACCTCGAGGTTTTGGAAGAAAGTCCAGGAAGGATTAGGAACCAAACTGAACTTTAGCACAACTTATCACCCACAGACCAATGGACAAACAGAAAGAGTAAACCAGATACTAGAAGATATGTTGAGAGCCTGTGTGTTAAAATATGGATCTAAATGGGAAGATTGTCTGCCTTTCGCAGAATTCTCATACAACAACAGTTATCAAGCTAGTTTGCAAATGGCCCCATTTGAGTTTTTGTATGGAAGGAAGTGTCGTTCCCTCTTGAATTGGTCGCAAGTAGGAGAGAGTCAGATATTTAGACCAGACATCCTATGAGAAGCCGAAGAGAAGGTTCACAAGGTCCATGAACACCTCAAGACCGCCCAATACAGACAGAAGAGTTACGCTAACAAAAGGCGCCGAGACTTGACCTTCAATGTCGGAGATTTTGTGTATCTCAAGGTATCACCCTTGAAAGGATTGCAGCGTTTTCAACTGAAAGGGAAGATTGCCCCAGATATATCGGACCCTTCAAGAATTTATGTTGCCGAGGAGAAGTATCCAACCAGCTAGAACTATCGAAAGATATGTTAGCAGTGCATGATGTGTTTCACATCTCGTTACTTCGCAAATGCCTAGAAGTTCCGGAGAAGACCAAAGTTTTCAAGAACATCGATCGCAAAGCCATAGATATCAACAAGGATTTAACCTATCATTAAGTACCCATCCATATTTTGGAAGAAGCCTTCAGAACCACCCAGACCAGAAGTATCAAGTTTTTAAAAGTTCAGTGGAGTAAGCATACTGAAGAAGGAGCCACCTGGGAGCGAGAAGATTATATTAGGTCTGAGTTTCCCAATCTCTTTAGTTTCTAGTTTTTCCTGAATCTCGGGACGAGATTCTGTTTAAGGAGGGAAGGTTTGTAACATCTCAAAAATATTAAATAAGATTATCAATTTCCAATTAACCCAAAATTAGGGTTAACAAAAGCTTTTTATTATTAAACACCATATGAATGCATGTGTGTTTATTAATGATGTATGAATGCATCTTATGCCATGTTTGATTATTATATATGTTAAGGATTAGCTTAAGGATCAAAACCATATCATCTAGGTCAAATCTAAGCAAAATCAAATCAAATAAGAAGGCATATGATCTAATGGTTATTTTTGCCAAAGTTAACCACTAGCCCACTTTGGGTATCTCTAGTAAATGATTTCCAACAGAAAAAATTCTATTTCTTTTCTCCCCTTGCAAGACCAAGTGAAAATGAACACAAGTGAACTTTACAAATTTACAAAAACAAATTCAAATCCATTTGAGGGACATTGCAAAATTGAATCAAGTGTAGATATCTAGATAACCATTTTTCAAAAACCACTCAAACCTTCTCCATTTGACAAATCCTAGCAACCAGAGACACTCAAGCATGTGACCAACACACCCACCAAAAAGAATTTGAAAATTCAAATGTTTAGTTCATGCGGCCATTTAATCAAACACTTAGTAGGCACAGTACAAGTCTACCAACTATCTACTGTTTTGATCAATCTAGTGCTCACCATTGTACTCATTTTAGCCTCAATTACTCACCTACGATCACCCCAGTACCATCCCCTGCAGCTAGCACCGCTCACTCAACCCAATGACTAGTGCAAGCATGTACCCAAGCGTGCCATGCCGGTCGAGAATGGAAACAACGCCACATGTCGCTCCGCCCTCTACCACGACCACGAGGAGATATGTGTGACCTCACCGCACCCCCAGTCCACGCCTCGACCAAAGACAAGCAGTGGAAAGCCATCACAGCCATGCCCATTTATCTCTCTGCCATGCCGAGCGCACGCCAAAGCACCGAGCCGCCTCACACAGCCACACCGCGCCTCGCTCTCTCCTTGCGTAACTACACTCGTCGCATCACTAGCAACCTCCTAGACACGACCGTTCAATGCCATGCGCCCCTTAACCATCGTACGCCATGGTGAACACCATCGGTACCCGAACAGAGCATGAACGCCCCGACCGATTAAGATCGCGCCTTGTCGTGCCACTATGCACATCACGACCGCCAGGGAACACCGCGTCGACCTATGCCCGCATCCATGCCGATAGCCCCCTGTAGCGACATCCCCGACGACCCCGAGCCATGTCACACTGCCCCTCTCGCCGGGGTATAAATATACCCCTCCCTGCCTCCAATTGCACACCACTCGACTCACCTCTCCCCTAGAAACCCCCTGACCCTTCCCCGGAGCAAGGAGAGCAGCCCATCATCGGAATTTCGTTGGAGCCCGCTGTTGCTGTGGTGGAATGGAGCCATTGATTGGAGCCGCCCCAGGAGCTGCCACGACCACCATTCGTCTACCAGTTCGTTCGCCCCAACACCGGACCTAGATGGAGCCCTGGTAAGCCCGCGATGACCCCTATCGTAGCGCTAGGGTTAGAATCTCGCGTGCTTAGTGCGACGGAGATGATGACGCTCAGCCATCGATCACGCTCTAATCGTGCGGCCTAGATTAGCTAATACCGTTTCGCTTAGACACAGGCGCTGACACGTGGGCCCAGCCTGAGTGCAGCCCGTTGCACATGCGCTACGTAGCTGGGCCAGCCCATTAGCATTCCCGCGCATATCCCAGAGATTCAAACTTAGATTTTACATTTAGTTCAAACCCTATTTTGTCAGTGATTTAAAAATTGAATTCAAAGAGATTTACTTAACCAAATTGCATGATTCCAAATTTGTTAGAAAGGGATTGAAAATCTCTACACACTCATGTTGGATTCAAACAGTTTGAAACTATAGGTCACCTATAGTAAAAATAACAAGACAGAGACTTTTCCAACTTTAAACATTTTTGTAAAATCAACCATAAATGCTTTTGAGTTGATTCCAACTCTCAAAAAATCACGTTTTCCATGCTCTATCTGGATATGTAAAAATATTTAGTTTTACATGAAGTGATCATGGACTAGTATTAAAAGAATGCTATCTAGGCATTTCTAGTCATGTAAATATTATTAAATAGTAATATTCAAATTTGTAATATATGCCAACCCATTTAAATCACATTCCCAAGTATTGGAATATGTGGTGATGACATGTGTCAACATGATCCCATATTTTAATTAGAGAATATTAAATCTTAAGTATTTTTCAGTGAGTAGAAATTGCATTTCCATAATAAGATAAATAAGAATATGTCAATATTTCATGTGATGATTGAGATGATGCTAGGTCATCTAGTGTGAACCCTTGTGTGCAAAATAGAAGTAGCTAAGTATTATTTGGTGATTGTATACCTTGTATTTACTATAGACGCTAGTATCAACCCGGGCTACGGGGAGGAGGAGTACTACGAAAAAGAAGAAGAGAACTTCAACAACTGCACCAACCAAGGCAAGCTATCCATGCAAGATAACCTATGCAAGATGTGTTATGCATGCTTGGTTATGCAACCTTGATTATACCAATCCCAAGTTTTACTTGCAAGCTTTATTCTTTTACCTTTACCAAAGTTTCTTATCTAGTTAATTAATTGTGATTAGTGGTAGGAATAAGATAGATGCCATCAAGAGCATATAACTAGTCTTGGTTAGTTACACTTGATTAGCACCCCTCAATAGTGATACTCTCATTGATAGTGGCTAGTGCTAAACTAATATTGATCACTTTAGATGGGAAAACTTGGAGAAAATGATTATGAAAACCTCGGGATGATGAGTCATTATATTGAAATGTTTTGACATGTGTTATGAAACCCAATGATTTGGAGATGATACTGAATGAGGCATGTGCCTTGACTTTGATAAAAACTGATGGTTGGGTTCGGATGCGATACCATTCCGACTTTTACCGTACAACCACAATACCTGATTTGGGTAGGGCTTAACTGGAAGTTTATATGTCTTAGTATGGGTTCCCTTGTGGAAAGGGGTTAAGCTGAGGCTACCCCGTGAATATGAATGTCCACCCATGCAGTTCCCGGGATGGCAGATGGCCATGACTGGGAGACCAAACTCGTAGGGAAGGTGCTTATACTAGGGTGTGTAATTGAAAGGTTAGGATTGATTATCCGCATACCAAGTATGATGATTTAGGGTTATCCCTGACGGATGTATCGAATTTTGTGGTGAAAGTGTACCACCTCTACAGAGTGTCAAACTATTCGAATAGCCGCATCCGCGGTCATGGACAGTTGGAGTGGCCATGCTGTTCTGTTGTCATATGTTTTCAAATCGACTTGTGACTTGACTATGACTTCGAATTGACCACAACGGGGTTGTGGAAATGAAAACTAGGTTCCCACTTGAGTAATCTAGAGAACTAAATTAGGTCTTTACTACTAAGTGCTTCTGAAGTAAACTTGGCTTGTTACAAACAAGACTAGAGCTTAGGATTCCTACTAGTATTACCTTACTTGTGTTAGTGATAGTTTGCGAGTACTTTACGAGTACTCATGGTTTTGTCCCTGGCTATTCCCATGGCCAGACTATGAAGAGGCCTATCTGGAGGATCAACAGTAGGAGGTCTACGATAACTAGGATTATCTCCCATCGTCAGTATTGCCTATGACAATGAAGATGGAGTCTACTACGTTTATTTCCGGTGCTTTGATATGTATTAAGACTTGATCATGAGATCAACTAGTTGTAAGACTATTATGGTTTGTAATGGATGATGTACTATGGTACCGATTTTGTTATGTCTCGCAAGAATGGTAATGGTGGGATTGTGATGTACGGCATAACAGGCATCTAGACTTAAAAATCCGGGTGTTTACAGTCCCCTAGAAATTTTATTTTGTGTAATAATGAGGTTGTACTCCAACTTCGTGTGAGCTTGGAAACACTCATGTTGGTTTGTTCCAACACTTTTTTTCTTTTGCTTTTCGTTTTCTTTCATTTTTTCTTTTCTTAGTTCCTTGCTTAGTCGCAAGTTCTTTTCTATTCTTTAATCCACATCCTCAAAAATACAAAAAGATTTTTCCTTTTATCCTTTTTTGCAAAAGTGAATTTTCCCATTGCCTCTTTGCTCCAATATCATTATGAGAGTGATTTTAACTTGAGTTTTGAAGGAACACATCCCCATAAGGAAGGATCTATGAAGTCACTCATGAGAGGTACGCCCTATGTCTCCCACTTAGAAGTTTGAATTGTTTATTTTAGTTAGTTGATTTGTTAAGATGTCATGCTACTAGGAGTAATTCAAAAAAGCTAGAGTAAAGCTTTTTATCTGCACGAGTAATTAGTTGTGGAAGCTTTTGCTCTAGTTCTTGTAGCTAACCGAGTCTTGCCTTGGAAATAATATTGTCAAATAAGTACAACAAGGAAAAGTCTCAAATTTATGACTTGTTTGATAAATGATTGTCTTGAGAGTATACCTTTGAAGATACTTAACTCCATAGATGATTTGATAGACTTGATGACACTCTTGAACAGAGTTGTTTGATTGAAATGAAGTCTATTGGTAATTGTGATTCGTGCCAAAGTAAACCTTATGGATCAAACTATGTTACTATTTAAAAAGTCTATATGTTTTGATGCACACCTTTGGATGCCAACAACCCCGCTAGCCTCTGAACGATCATTGGTACAACCCCTGATTTTGGCTATGAGTGAACGACATGGGTGTCACTTGTCACCTTTATGGGAAAAAGTATTGGTACTCTTGAAGGCTGTGCAAACCATTTGTTAAAAGAATCACTCAGTGATCCTTAAAGAAAATAAAGATCCACACTAAACTGTCTTTGGCATGGTCTCGTTACTACACTATGAATTTTCTTGAAAGACAATGATTGGAATAGTAGTGACACTTCAATGTTATGCTACTTAGGACATGATCTCTGTTACTTAATTTTGCTATTATAAAACATCCTTGTGCTCCTTGGTAGGCTAAGAGTTAACTAGGGGAATTAGATTGATTGTTACACTTCTAGTTATTCATACTTATATTAAACTCTACTTTGATTGTTTTGAGTTATCGAAGCTTGTATAGTAATCTTAGAACCTCTCTAACTTTGATGAGCATTTCAAATGGAAGAAGTGATGGGTGCATATGACTACCGATTGTAAGTGAATTCATACTCTCGTTGTTTCAGTTTAAACATAGAGTTATTTATGGTTTTGTTGTTTTCTTGCTTGAGGACGATCAATGTTTGAGCTTTGGGGAAGTTGATAGTTGTGAAAATAGGCATCTTTCTCCGTGCTGAAACTTCGTTTTTGTGAAGTAATAGACCAAGAATCTCTCTAGACTTGCCACTAATGATTAATTATTGCAAATATGTGCGATCCATTGTTTTGAATTGTGTTGTGCATGAAATCATGCTTTTAAGGCAAAATCAAGAGTCATAAATGAATAGTTTGAGGAAGGTCACACGGCCAAGCAATCCTAGGTCAAAACCAAGGCTCTAGAGAGCTTAACAACCACTAGTACGGGCAAGCTCCGCCCGTAGCGTCCACCCATACCAGGTGGCATTGGCTTCGTCTCGTCAAATCCTACAACTTTCGTGTAGACACCTATATATTTCAAGGTCTCAGCCACCGCATAGAGGGCCGCCATTCTCAGATTGCATCATAAAACCACCAAAGGAGATCCACCACCATAGTTCATCCTCTCCACCATCCATCCTCTCCATATACATAGCCATTAGCTTGTACTTAAGATCTCTTTGTGATTCGGCGACCATTGTAAGAATATTTGATTTCAATCTAAAGTATTTTTGACAATGTTTTCTATCTTTGATCTTATTGTTATGAGTGAGTAATCCTCACGGGATGCGGGTTGGGGTGAAACCTTGCAGCGATTCTGTGCATCTAATCTATGGGAGTACTGTGTATTGATTGAATAGATATGTGTATCTTTGTTTCTTTGTCTCATGTCTCGATCTATGGACTTGTAGGTACCCAAGATCCTAGAGATTGATAAAGGCTCGAGGTGAGATACTTCGTTAGTGGCGATCTCATAGGAAACCCAATGACAGGAAGTGGATTATGGTATTTTCTTAGCAATCCATTGGGGAACAACAACAACATCACTTCTTAAGGCTTTGATTTGTGTTTTCATTTAATAATTGTTTGTAGCTCGGTGCTTCGTGGTGCAAACGATTGGATCAAAAGACTATCGCAAAGCCTGTGACTCCTAGGGGCTCTAGTATAACAGGATGTGTTGCCCACAAATTTTATCTATATTAAATCATAAGACATGAATATGCGTACTACTATCTGTATCCCATATGATGTGCAGGTGTAGGTGAATCTTCAACCCTGGCCTACCTCCATCCATTGACAAAACCCACATTATAAAGTAAACTAGAAAGGTCTGGTGAATGAAGGTAAAACAAAGAAGCAAGTCTTGTAGACATGCCTTATTATTTTCCTTTTAGGATTTGATTAAACCTAGGTCTACTAGGGTAAAAGCTATTATACTACATCCGTAAATCCGGATCAAAGGCATCAATAGGCTTGTTTAGGTATTCGACATCCCTGGGGTGCTCCTATGGTTGCAAGAGTAAGTGTTAGATTTGTATAACGGTGATAATATGAGGCAGTTGGTGAAGACTGTGATGATGTGTGCTAACCTGAACATGCCCCTGGAAGTGCCACTAGTAAGAAGAATTGTGTAGGTGTCCTCGCACCACTATGCGCTGCTGCAGTCTCACAGCTTGCTAATCTAGATCCAACGCACCCTCCACTTCCTTAGGTGGTTGTACACATGAGTTCCTAAAACCTCATCGTCGCAATGCTCGAACAATGCCTTAGCACAGGAATTTAGATGGATTTCCTTGAATCCCTTTTCAGTCCCAATGCTGCTCTTGACAATCTGATACGTCCATTTTGCATCACTATTTTATGTCATAATCCACTGTTATTCATTGATATATTTTGTATTGAGAGGTGATACTTATGTTATGTCATCTGTTTTTGCATGTTTGATGACTTTTGGAGCATGGACTGCTGCAGTCGGGATTCTAATGGAAAAGGTGTTGTTTGGAGGCCAAATTCGCGAGGATCGGAAAATCCGGGAAAATATACGGAAAATCCTATTTTTCCAGAAGACGAAGGAAGCTAGAAGGGGGCTGGAGATGGGCCACAGGGAGCCAACACCACCCCCTAGGCCGTGCCATCCTAGGCCGTGCCACCAAGTGGTGTGGCCACCCTGGTCCACCCCTAGCACTCCCTCTGGCGTATATTATCCCCCCGAAACCCTAAGACTCGGGCAGTGGCCCCAGAAAGATTCCGCCGCCTCTACGGGGCGGAAAACACTGAGAGATAAAGATCTCTCCGGCAGACTGATTTCTGCCGGCGGAATTCCTTCCCAGAGAGGGGAGATCATCGCCATCAAGACCACCATCAAGCTGGACTTCATAGGGATCATCATCATCATCACCACCATCATCACCATCATAACCATCATCACCATCTCCATATTGCTGTAACAATTGCGTTGAATCTTGCATAGTTCATAGGGGAAACTTTCCTGGTGTTGATTACTCTTTGTAGTTGATGCTATTGAGTTAACCATTGAATTATTGTTTATGTTCAGATTGTTATACATCATTATTCCATCTCTGATCATGATCCATATGATATCTCGTGAGTAGTTCATTTTGTTCTTGAGGACATGGGAGAAGTCATGTTGTTAGTAGTGGAGTTGTGTTGAGAAAGATTCAATAGTTTGATATTTAAGTTGTGGTGTACTTCTTCTAGTGGTGTCATGTGAACATCGACTACATGACACTTCACCTATATGGGCCTAGGGGAATGCATTGTGTATTTGGCTACTAATCGTAGGGGTTGCCGGAGTGACAGAAACCGGAACCCCTGTTAGGAAACCATTGCACAAGGGACGTAAGGGTCTTAGAGTTTAAAGTTGTGGTTAGGTCTCTACCTTAATTACTTTCTTGTACTTACAGATGTTTGCAAGGGGTATAATCACAAGTATGTATTAGTCCTAGGAAGTTCGGTACATTAGCACAGGTTCACCCACACAACACTTAGCAAGCTAAACGAGATTAATCAACTATATGAAGCAAAAGCACTTGACAGTCTTCCCATGTGTCCTCGAGAACGTTTTGTCATCTTAAGTAATATAACCGGCTTGTCCTTTGCTGCATAAAGGATTGGGCCACTTGCTGCATTTATTCTTATTGTCTTTTGTTTACTCATACTTTATTTACTTGCATTAACAAAAACCCCTAAAAATTCGTTTGCTAAGTATTTGCAGAGAATTCCTGATCCATACCACTAGCCAGCACCTTCTGCTCCTCGTTGGGTTCGACACTCTTACTTATTGAAAATACTGCGATACACCCCCTATACTTGTGGGTCATGAAGACTTTTTTCTGGCGTCGTTGCCAGGGAGTGAAGCGCTATTGGAGAGTGAAACTGGTAAAGGAAACTTCTATTGTGAGTATTGTTTACTTCAGCTAGTTGCTTTATTTTTGTTATGGATAATTCGCTGAGTTTCTTATTCGGTAATGCTACTACCATTGCTAAGGTAGTAGATAAACCACCACCTGATGAGAATGATGTTAAAATACCTACAAGAATTATTGATCGTGTTATGGATAACTACTATGTTGGGGATGGAACTGTCCATCCCGGTGATCATTTACTCTTTATACACGAATTATGCGGGTTGTTCAAGTGTGCAGGTATTACTACAGATCAAGTTAAGAAGAAGTTATTCTCATTAGCGCTGAAAGGAAGAGCTGAGGAATGGTATAAGCTGCTGAAGAATGGTCAAGCTCTGGAATGGGAGGAAATAGTGCCTATCTTTTATTCAAAGTTTTATCCTCCTAGTGAGATTCATAAAGATCGGAATCAAATATACAAATTTTGGCCTCTTGATGGAGAGAGTACAGCTCAAGCTTGGGGAAGATTGTAGTTACTAATGCTCAAATGTCCCATTCATGAGCTCCCCAACAATATTACTATCAATAACTTTTATGCAAGGCTCCCTCTACATGACAAGGATTTATTGGTTGCTTCTTGTGCTGGATCATTCACTCGCATGGAAGAAGAAGCTAAATGGGATCTTCTGGACCGTATTCAAGACAATGCTCAAGCTTGGGAGAATGACAAAGGTAGAAAGTCAGGTATAAATTATGATTATAAATGCATTGAATATTTTATGGGAAATGATGACTTTCAAAATATTAAAAATGCTTATGGTCTTGATTTACAAGTTATTACGATTTGGTTTAGGGCTTTTGCTTCTTATATTGAAATTCCTAAAAGGGGATGGAACAAGTGCCATGAACCTTATAAAGATATTGTTGACAGTGTTCCTGTTGGGAGTGCTGAGTATTGCATTATTGATCCCATCTTACCTGAACCTTATATCGAGAAGATTCCCTTCCCAGATAAGGTAAAGGATCATCCTATGATAACTAATGTAATCACCAAAAGTGAAAAAAGAACTGTAAAACCTGATGAACAAATAAACGTTCAACCTGTGGTAGCAATTGTGAAAGACCTTATCACTAAAAGCATAGAAGATGGACACATAGTCTTTTGTGAGGATGCTTCTAATATTGTTTCACATCCTAATAGAACTAAAAAAGCTAGTGTTCATGTGCTTTATGTTAGAATTGGTGATCATTGCTATTATGGTTTATGTCATATTGGTGCAAGTTCCAGTGCTATTCCTTATGAGCTTTACAGAGAAAACATGCATGAAATCAGTCCCTGTGAATTGGAAGAGATTGATGTGGTTATTCACCTTGCTAATAGAGAGACCATCTCTCCAATTGGTATTGTACGAGACGTGGAAGTCCTTTGTGGTAAGATTAAGTACCCTGCTGATTTTCTAGTGCTCGGTTCAGCTGCTAGTAAAACATATCCTATTATTTTTGGTAGACCTTTCTTGAGAACTTGTGGAGCTATTATAGATTGCAAAAGGGAGAAAATCTTGACTAAGTTTGATGGGGAATATTATGGTTTAATTTTTCGAAATTTACTAAAGAACCTTGTGAAGAGGAGACCCATAATGAGGATTTTAGAGTCGAACAACTTGCTTCTATTTCTCTTGCTCCTAACAATGCTTTGCAGCAATTTATGGAAGATCATGAAAGTGAAATCTTCATGGAAGAAAGGAATGAGATTGACAAGATTCTTCGTGATCAGCCAAAGATGCTTAAGCATAACTTGCCTATAGAAGACTTGGGTACCACGTTGCCACCTAAAAAGGATCCGGTCTTCGATCTAAAACCTCTCCCTGATGATCTTAAATATGCTTATATTGATGATAAAAAGATATATCATGTTATTATTAGCTCTAAACTTTCAGGAAAGGAAGAAGAAAGGTTATTGGAGGTTTTAAAGAAACACCGAGGGGCTATGGGCTATACTCTGGATGATTTAAAAGGGATTTCACCTACTATATGTCAGCATTCTATCAACATAGAGCCAGATGCAAAGCCAGTAGTAGAGCACCAACGACGTTTAAATCCTAAGATGAAGGAAGTGGTAAGGAATGAGGTATTCAAACTCCTTGATGCTGGTATTATTTACCCTATTGCTGATAGTGAATGGGTTAGTTCTGTTCATTGTGTTCCTAAAAAAGGAGGTATTACCGTTGTTCATAATGATAATGATGAGCTTATTCCTCAAAGAATAGTAGTAGGCTATAGGATGTGCATTGATTTTAGAAAAGTCAATAAAGTTACTAAGAAAGATCACTACCCGCTTCCTTTTATTGATCAAATGTTGGAAAGGTTGTCTAAAAAGACCCATTTTTGTTTTCTTGATGGTTGTTCCGGTTTCTCTCAAATTGATGTTGAACAACAACATCAATAAAAAACTACTTTTACTTGCCCTTACGGAACTTATGCTTATAGACGAATGCCTTTTGGTTTATGTAATGCTCCTGCTACTTTTCAAAGGTGCATGTCTGCTATCTTGCATGGTTTCTGTGAGGAAATTGTAGAAGTGTTCATGGATGACTTTTCTGTCTATGGAACTTCTTTTGATAATTGTCTGCACAACCTTGATAAAGTTTTGCAGAGATGTGAAGAAACTAATATTGTTCTTAATTGGGAGAAATGCCACTTCATGGTTAATGAAGGGATTGTCCTTGGTCATAAAGTTTCTGAAAGAGGCATAGAAGTTGATAGAGATAAGGTTGAGGAAATTGAGAAGATGCCATGCCCGAGAGACATCAAAGGTATTCGTAGTATCCTTGGTCATGCTGGTTTCTATAGAAGGTTTATTAAAGACTTTTCTAGGATATCAAAACCCCTTACTAATCTTCTTCAAAAAGATGTGCCCTTCGTTTTTGATGATGATTGTAAGGAAGCTTTTGAAACTCTTAAGAGGGCTTTAACTACAGCCCCTATTGTTCAACCACCTGATTGGAGTTTGCTCTTTAAAATAATGTGTGATGCTAGTGATTTTGCTGTAGGTGTTGTCCTTGGGCAACGAATTGATAAAAAGTTAAACGTTATTAATTATGCTAGTAAGACTTTAGACGCTGCCCAAAGGAATTACGCTACTACTGAAAAAGAATTTCTAGCTGTCATTTTTGCTTGTGATAAGTTTAGACCCTATATTGTAGACTCAAAAGTCACCATTCATACTGATCATGCTGCTATTAAATACCTTATGACAAAGAAGGACGCTAAGCCTAGGCTTCTTAGATGGGTGCTGCTTTTACAAGAGTTTGATGTACATATAGTAGATAGGAAAGGTGCTGAAAACCCTGTAGCTGATAATTTATCTCGATTGGAAAACAGCTCTTTTGACCCTATGCCTGTTAATGATAGTTTCCCAAATGAGCAGTTAGTCGTAGTAGGGGTAAGATCGCGAGGGAGCCCTTGGTACGCTGCTTATGCTAATTTTATTGTCTCCAAGTATTTGCCTCCAACTTTTACAGCTCAACAAAGAAGGAAGTTCTTCTATGATTTGAGGCATTATTTTTGGGATCGCCCACACTTATACAAAGAAGGAGTGGATGGTATTATGCGAAGATGTGTTCCAGAATATGAACAAAAGGAGATATTGTGTAAATGCCATGGTAGTGCTTATGGAGGACATCATGCAGGAGATAGAACTACACAAAAGGTGCTACAGTCAGGTTTCTACTGGCCTACCCTTTTTAAAGATGCAAGAAAATTTGTTTTATCTTGTGATGAATGTCAGCGCGTTGGTAATATTTCTAGACGCAATGAAATGCCTATGAACTACTCTCTAGTTATTGAACCCTTTGATTGCTGGGGATTTGACTTTATGGGTCCTTTCCCTTCTTCGAAAGGTTATACTCATATTCTTGTTGCCATTGATTACGTTACTAAGTGGGTAGAAGCCATTCCTACGAAGAGTGCTGACGGGGAAACTTCTCTAAAAATGCTTAAGGATGTTATCTTTCCGAGGTTTGGAGTGCCTAGGTATCTCATGACTGATGGGGGTTCTCATTTCATTCATGGTGGTTTTAGAAAGACCCTTGCTAAATATGATGTTAATCATAGAATTGCTTCAGCCTATCACCCCCAAACTAGCGGGCAAGTAGATTTATCAAATAGAGAAATTAAATCCATCTTGCAAAAGACTGTTAATAGATCTAGAAAAAACTGGGCTAAAAAGTTGAATGATGCTTTATGGGCCTATAGAACTGCCTACAAAAATCCTATGGGGATGTCTCCTTATAAAATGGTTTACGGGAAAGCTTGTCACCTACCTTTAGAATTAGAACATAATGCTTACTGGTTGTTAAAGAACTCAATAGAGATTGTAAGCTCGCTGGTGAGAAAAGATTATTTGACTTAAGTTCTTTAGATGAATGGAGGAGTGAAGCCTATGAAAATGCTAGGATCTTTAAGGAAAAAGTTAAAAGATGGCATGACAAGCGAATACTTAAGAGAGAATTTCATGTTGGTGAGAAAGTTCTATTGTATAGGTCTCGTCTCAGATTTTTTGCAGGAAAGCTACTCTCAAAATGGGAATGACCCTTCATTATTGAAGAAGTATACCATTCAGGAGCAATAAAAAATTCTTCTTTAAAAGATAATACTACACAAGTAGTGAATGGGCAACGACTCAAACACTATATTGCTAGGGATTCTTATAATGAAAATGTTGATGCCTTTCAAGTTATAACTCCAGAAAAAATTATCAAAGACCAAATTCAGAGACCTGCAGACTCCATTTTCAAATAGGTAATAGTTCTGGTAATAGAAGTTCTGCGGAAATACTATCCAACTATATTTTTGCAGTTTTTTAGCCAATAAGGCAAGTTACAAAGCGAAAGAGGGACGGAAACGGAGCCAGGGTGGCTCACACCACCCTGTGGCGCGGGCCCACCCCTGGCCGCGCCACCAGGTGGTGTGGCCACCCCAGACTCCATCTCTGACCCGTTTTCTCCTTGTACCTTCCTTTCGTCATGAAACTTCGTAATATATAACCCCCCGGATCCTCCGAGGTTCGTATATCGTGTTTTTGTCGTGTTTTCATTTCAATCTGTTTCTGACAGGTAGAGTCCCAGATTTGGAGCTACAATGTCTTCCTCTGGATCAGCTAAGGAAGATTCTTTAGAGGATATCATCAACCCATACATGAGAGAGTTGAAGATTCATCCCAAGGAGTTTTTGCTTGAAGATGGGGAACTCTGGATAAAAGAGGTTCGGTGCCCTAAAGGTGAAGGAAGTCTGGAGGACAGGATGGAAGCGCTGGAGCAAGAAGTCTTTAGGTATAAGAAGATGGCGGAGCGCGAAGTGGATATCATCCACAAGATTTGTTTCGAACTCATCGCAGAGCACCAAAAGGAGACTGCTGAACTCAAGGATGAAGTCCTCTCACTCCGCCAAACAACCAACAAACTGCAAGCACAGTTCTATGACGTTCAAAATCAAAATTGTGAGTATGAGGTTAGGTTTAAACGCATAAGTGATGCTGCAAGTTTCAGGATGCTGGAAACCATGATGTCCTTTTTTGATGGGAAGCCCTTACCCTGGAAGTCGGACGAAGATGAGAGGATACCACCACCACCGAAGGAGTAATTCGTCATCAGGTTTGGCATCCCCTTGGTTTGTTCCAAGCTTGGGGGAGTGCCGCGGTATCACATCACTTTCTTCTATCTTTTTCCCTTATTAGTAGAGTCATATCATGAATAGAGAAGTTATAATGTAGTATGGTTTGCATTATGGAAGTGTCCCCTCTCTCGTTAGATATGTATCCCTTGGTGTGAGTTGCTGTTATGGAATATTAATGAGAAGTTCTATCATTCACTCTTTTTCATAACTTATATTAGTTTTCAATTCGTGGTTATATGATTGATCTTGTTGTTAGTATTGGTATCACTTTGGGATCATTGAGTTAATTTAGTTGGTTTTGGCAAACTTGGCTCAGTTAGTAGCAACACTATTTTGAGAGTTGAATGAAAAAGATAAAAGTACCTCTAAAGAAAAATTATTTCATCATCTTTCTTTCTTGATTTGCTCATAAGTTTAGTATTCTCTAGTTAAGATCTTTTGTGCTTCCAAGGAAGATTGCATGTTTGTATTTATCACTTGTATGTTTGTTTGTTTCCTTCAACTCTTATACTTGCTACCCAGCCTTGCTAGCCAAAAACCTGTACTGAGAGGGAATTCTTCTCGTGGATCCACCTCCTTTAAACCAAACCCACGCCATTTGTGTCCACCATACCTACCTAGTAGCATTATTGCTATTCCAAGTAAATTCTTGTTTTATCTATCTCCCAAATTAAACGTGTTATGTGAAAATTAGTGATTAAAGCTCTCACGAACTTGATGGCACACTTTACTTTCTTGCACTTAATAAACTTGAAGCATTGTGCTCACCTATGTTGCATATATGCTTGCGCTTTGTAAGTTGTGAATTAGCAGAACCATGCTATCATGGGGAACGCTTTCAACATTGCACTGGTACTTTATACCTAGTTGATATCATGTTCTTTTGTCTATGGATGTCGTCGGTGTGAAATGAAAGGGGAGCTTGTAAGTCCACGGAGTTATGCATGTGTGTTAGAAAAACGCCTGGGCCACTGGTCTAATCCATGCTGACATGGTGGAAACCTGCAGCGTAACCATAACGAGCATCTATGAAGCATTCTTCTTATAAAAAAGAGATAGAGATTGAGAAAAAGAAAAAAAAGAGATATTATGAAAATAGGAAAGAGAGAAAAAAGCACCATATTCCCATGGTAAATAAGAAGATTGCTGAGATCCTTGTTGTCTGCTTGCCTTGTCATTTTCATATGGGGATTCTTCCGTATCACCGGGCAAGGGGTACCCCGTTGGCGGTTCTGTATGATACACATACGCTTACGATGACAAGAACTTACCGGTGACTAAACTTGAGTAGCATGAGGAGAGGCCCTCGTATTCAAGTGACATGAGATTCTCAACTTACAACTTGTCAATGCATATCCTCATATTTGATCACTTTAACCTTAATCACCTAAAGATGCCTATGATAGGGGCAATGAGAGCTGAAAGCTAGTAAGTATCATAATTTTTGGGAGCTCTTTATGAGACTTGCAATCCCTGCTTCCCTCTGCGAAGGGCCTTTCTTTTACTTTTTAGTTGAGTCAGTAAACCTACTCCCTTCTATCTCAGCAAGTATTTTGAGTTGTTGTGTTTCATTCATTCATATGATGATTTATTCACTCATGTTGCTTATGTTCCTTGTTTTGCACATTGCTTTTATATGGATGTTTACTACTTTGAAAGCTATCATTGAAAACCATTTATTTGTGAACTCTAGCAAATTATCAACTATTCTTCGACCAAGAGCTAAGTTTGCCATTACCAATTATGATTCACTTTATGTATCTTTATTGTGTTTCCTTTACTTCATTGCAAGTTGAGTTATATAATAGTGAGTTGTCTTCTATTATGATCTATGTATTGACGAATGTGATGCTTCTTGTCCGTATTCTTTTATCGACTCTTCACTCCATAAACCTGAGGTCATGTTTATTGAGCTCAGTTTCACTTGGGGACAAGCAAAGTCTACGCCTGGGGGAGTTGATATGTCCATTTTGCATCACTATTCTATGTCATAATTCACTATTATTCATTGATATATTTCGTATTGAGAGGTGATACTTATGTTATTTCATCTTATTTTGCATGGTTGATGACTTTTGGAACATGGACCGCTGCAGTCAGGATTCTGATGGAAAAGGTGTTGTTTGGAGGCAAATTTCGCGAAGATCAAAAAATCCGGGAAAATATACAGGTCCTATTTTTCCAAAAGACGAAGGAAGCCAGAAGGGGGGCTGGAGATGGGCCACAGGGGGCCCACACCACCCCTGGCACGGGCCACCCTAGGCCGCGCCACTAGGTGGTGTGGCCACCGTGGTCCACCCCTGGCACTCCCCTCTCGCGTATATTATCCCCCCGAAACCCTAAGACTCGGGGAGTGACCACAGAAAGATTCCGCCGCCTCTGCGAGGCGGAAAACACCGAGAGAGAAAGATCTCTCTGGCTGACAGATTTCTGCCGGGGGAATTCCTTCCCGTAGAGGGAGATCGTCGCCATCAACACCACCATCAAGCTGGACTTCATCAGGATCATCATCATCATCACCACTATCATCACCATCAGCACCATCATCACCATCTCCATATTGATGTAACAATTGCGTTGAATCTTGCATAATTCAGAAGGGAAACTTTCTCGGTGTTGATTACTCTTTGTAGTTGATGCTATTGAGTGAACCATTGAATTATTGTTTATGTTCAGATTGTTATACATCATTATTCCATCTCTGATCATGATCCATATGATGTCTTGTGAGTAGTTCGTTTTGTTCTTGAGGACATGGGAGAAGTCATGTTGTTAGTAGTGGAGTTGTGGTGAGAAAGATTCAATTGTTTGATATTTAAGTTGTGGTGTACTTCTTCTAGTGGTGTCATGTGAACATCGACTACATGACACTTCACCTATATGGGCCTAGAGGAATGCATTGTGTATTTGGCTACTAATCGTAGGGGTTGTCGGAGTGACAGAAACCTGAAACCCCATTAGGAAACCATTGCACAAGGGACGTAAGGGTCTTAGAGTTTAAAGTTGTGGTTAGGTTTCTACCTTTATTACTTTCTTGTACTTACGGATGTTTGCAAGGGGTATAATCACAAGTATGTATTAGTCCTAGGAAGGTCGGTACATTAGCACAGGTTCACCCACACAACACTTAGCAAGCTAAACAAGATTAATCAACTATATGAAGCGAAAGCACTTGATAGTCTTCCCATGTGTCCTCGAGAACGTTTGGTCATCTTAAGTAATACAACCGGCTTGTCCTTTGCTGCATAAAGGGTTGGGCCACTTGTTGCATTTATTCTTATTGTCTTTTTTTACTCGTACTTTATTTACTTGCATTATCAAAACCCCCTAAAAATCTATTTGCTAAGTATTTGAAGAGAATTCCTGATCCATACCACTAGCCAGCACCTTCTGCTCCTTGTTGGGTTAGACACTCTTACTTATCGAAAATACTGCGATACACCCCCTATACTTGTGGGTCATCACAATCTCACACATCTTGTTCAGCACAAAGGTGAACATTTTGGGGAGCCATTTCATGGTTCCCTTCATCTACACCTTCTTCTACGCATTTGCTAGCTTTGCTGCAACATTTGCAGCAACTATGGTGACAAAAATTTGCACATTACGATTAAGAGAAACAATTGCACTACCAGGGGCCGTCATTCTAGGATCCGCCGCATCAGAAGTCAAGGGTTGATTGTCATCCACATAGGAAGTGACCTGGGAGTCCCAAATAGGGATCATCATGTAGCTAAATTCATTGCAGAATGATTCCTACATTCATCACGTAAGATAAATTGGTGAATGGTAGACATAGCTACTAATCAAACTACAATGTGCGGCAAACAAACGCTACAAAATAATCTACATTCTATAGCAGATGAAGGCTACGAAGCAAGATAAAATGAACAACATATCAAGGCTAGAAATCATGCTACGATGTATAATATATCAGGGTACTAATCATGGTACAATGTATAGGTGATCAATGCTAGAAATCTAGGTACAATCTACATCACATTAGGGCTATGAATCAAAGCAATGACTAAAGCAACGATCTACGAACCCTAGAGGATTGCAGATCTAAGAAACCTAGATGGATGAACCCTAAATAGAGGTGTGGTCACTTATTGTCATCGCTGGAGATGGTGGCCGCATATCAAAACTGTTAGAGAAGGAGGAAGTTATCTTCATGCTGCCGCCTCTGCCAAAGACCGGAGAAGATGGAGCTCCTCACCTGGCATGGACTGACCGAGAAGCGGTGCTTGATGTGGGGGAAAATGGCGGATTCACTTCTGGTGTGAGCGGGCAGGATACAAATAGGTGAGGGTTTTGATGGAGGGAAGCGATTATCTCTAGCCTCACGTTTCACTGTAGTCAAAAAGCTCCCTCCTTTGCCATCGTTGACCGCGCTCGTGTGGGGATCACTGCTTTTTCAGCAGGTGAGCGCACGATGATCTTGGCTCCATGGAAATGCTCGAAACAAGCGTTGTCATTGGGCCTGACTATGGACTGCTTTAATGTTCTCGTTGGTGCATCCCAAAGTCGCGTGCAAGCTACCAAACAACCCCATTTTCATGTCCACGTGTGTCGTGGTGGGGGCACGGAAGATGCCATGGATAGGCTATAGATAGGGCCAATGAGTGTGTCAACACCCGGATTTTTAATCCCAGATGCATGTTATACCAAACCTCGCAATCCTAGGATTACCATTTTTGCGAGACATAACAAATTGAACATCACAGTACATCATCCATTACAAACCATACATAAGGTCTTACACAAATAAGGATCTCATGATCCAGTCTTAATACAACAAACATCGGAATAAAAGATAAGCGTAGCGGTGGGGTCCATCTTCAGGGGCACAAGCAATGCTGACGAAGGTAGATAGTCCTAGTTATCTTAGTCGTCCTGCTGGCCATCATCTTGGTAGTCTCCTTCATAGTCTGGCCATGAGAATAGCCAGGGACAAAAGCCATGAGTACTCTTTAAGTACTCGCAAACTACCACTAACAAGTAGTATAGATTCTAAGTTAAAGTGCTAACTCTAAGTTTAACTATAAAGTTAAGTTTGAAACCTAAGCTAAGTTCAGAAGCAAAGAAAGATAAAATAAAGTTCTAGAATCACTTAAGTTGGGAAGCTAGTTTCATTGTCACAACCCTGTTGTGGTCAACTCAAGATTCATCATTCATTTCATAAGTTATTTTGAAAACATCTGAGAACGAAACAGTATGGCCATTCCAACTGTCCATAACCGCGGACGCGGATATTCGAATAGTTTGACACTCTGCAGAGGTGGTACACTTTCACCACAAGATTCGATACATCTGTCAGGGATAACCCTGAATCATCATACTTAGTATGCAGATAATCAAACATAACCTTTCCTTTACACATGCTAGTATAAGCACCTCTCCTATGAGCATGGCCTCCCAACCATGACCATCTGTCATCTTGGGCACTACATAGGTGGAGAACATTGAGAGGTAGCCTCAGCTCAAAGCTCTCCCGCGAGGGAACTAATACTAATGCATATAAACTTCCGGCTAAGCCTTACCCAATTCCGGTAATGTGGTTGTACGATAAATTTGGAATGGTATCGCATCCGAATCCAACCATCGGTTTTATAAAAGGGTTAAAGCTCCTGCCTTAACATTTTCATCATCATAAACCATTTTTGTTTCTCAACACATGTCAAAACATCTCAATAGAATGACTCATCATTCTAAGGTTTTCATAATTCATTTTCACCAAGTTTTCCCATCTAAAGTGACTCAAGTTGTTATCTACTCTAAAAGACTAAGTTAAGAGTGCTCACTAAGGTGGAAAATGATGGGATCAGTCTCATGCCATAGAATGACATCTAAAGGGTTCCATATAGGTCAAGTTTTATACTCTTTATGGTACCTTCTAAACAAATAGGGAACTTTATGTAAAGTAAAGGAAGTAAAGCTTGAAAATAAAACTTGGGGTAGGTAAATGGTCAAAGTGGTATAATCAAAGCATGCCTAATGCATTTTCTTAGATTATCTAGCTTGCAAGGGTTAGCTTGCATTGTTAATGGTGGCTTGCCTTGGTTGGTGTAGTGGTTAAAGTTTTCTTCTTCTTCTTGGTAGAACTCCTCCTCCGACTTGGTCGGTACTATCGTCTATAAATACATACGGAGTACACAATCACCAAACAATACTTAACTAGTCTAATTAGCACTATAAGGCACACATTTGATGATCTATTATCATCACAAGCATCACAAGTTCTATTCAGTAGATTCATTCTTTTTATTTTAGAAAAGTAATTTCTACTCATTGAAAAATTAACTAAGACTTAATATTCACCACTTAAAATATGGGATCATGTGGACACATGTCATCACCACATATTCTAACATGTGGGAATGTGATTTAAGGGTTGGATCACAATTACTTTGGTTTAAGTTCATTATTTAATGATTTAAAGTGACTATATGCCTATATAGCATTATTTTGGTACTAGTCCAAAGTCACTGCATGTAAACCTTAATATTATTACATATTCAGATAGGTATGGTGAAATGTGATTTTTGAGAGTTGGAATCAACTCAAAAGGTATCTTGGTTGATTTTATAAAAATGTTGCAAGGTGCAAATGCTTCTGTCTTATTATTTTTACTAGGAGAGATCTCTAACTCTAATTGAATTAAATCCAACGGTCTTGGGTAGATATTTTCAGTAGCTTTCTAACAAAATTGGAAGCATTCCATTTGGATTTATAAATCTTTCTGAATTGAATTTCAAACTAGTGGACAAAACTAGGTTTAAACTAAAAAGAAAAATCTTAATTCAAACTAACTGGGTTGTGTGGGAAAGCTAATGGGCCGGCCCAGTGTCACTCCACAGCGCGGGGCTCACCTGACAGGGGGGTCCATCGGTCAGCGGCTCATAACGCGCGAAGCGGTACGGGGCGATATGTGTCGTTGGATTAGAATGGAGATCAACGGCTTGGGATCGTTGTCGATGACGAACTAGTCGCCAGTGAACTCTAACCCAAGCGGCTCGGTGGGGGTGCTCAGGGGGCGTACCAGGCTCCACCGACGATGGCGAGGCGGGCAACTGGACTAGTAGACGACGGCGAGCTCAGGGACGGTCAAGGCAGCTCTAGGGGTGGTCGCAATCAGCGGCACCCTTCTCCTCCAGAGGCAGCCTGCTCCGGTGCAATTCCGGTGAACTTCTGCTCGCCTTGCTCCGGCTAGAGGTGTGGGACGATCAGTGAGGTGAGGGGAGGTGAGTGGTGTGTCGAATGGGGCTGGGGTGGTCTCTATTTATAGGACGACGATGCGACCGAGAGGGATGGGCGAGTGGCTCCGGCGAGGGACTGCACAGCATGCTAGCGGCGTGGCTCGAGGTAGGGGGCGGTCGCTGGTCTCCGGGCGGTGCTCTACGTGATCAATGCGGGACTAGGGGCGGTGGTATGCAGTCAGGCAGTGCTAGCGCTCTGAGCGGCAGAGGCGGCGGTGTCCATGGCGAGTGGTGGCTGTGGTGCGTTGGGCAGCGAACGTGCATGTTCGGCGTGCTCCCTGGGTCGTGGCGAAGCGGTGGGCCTGGGCTGCGGTCGAGCGGCGGCTTGTGCACGCGTGTCGGGCGCGGTGCTCTGGCGCGTGCTCGGCATGGCGTAGACAGGCAGTGCGGGGCGCTTCCTCGGTGGTCCACGCTCTGGCTTGGCTCGGGGAGGGGACAGTGGGTGGCGGTGAGGTCCTGGCTAGCTCGTAGACAAGGTGAGAGAGAGGGGGACGGTCTGCTGCAGCGGTGACCAAGTTGGTCGGCGAGTTGGTGCTCGGCATGGCTTGGCCTTGCTGCTAGGGGGTAGGGGATGGGTTGGTTAGGCCTTGGTTTGATCAAGAGGGGACAAAGGGATTAAGTGGGGATCATTTGGGGGCAAAACCCTGTTGTAAATAGTGAGCTAGCTATTAGTGTTTGATTCTGCATGCCATGTGTTTGATGAAATGGCCGCAAGAACTTTCTTTTTGAATTTTGAAAAGATTTTTGGTGGGTGTGCTAGTACTAAGCTTGAGACTATGTGGGTGCTTGGGTTTTGAAAATTGAGCTTGTTTGAGTGGTTTTTGAAATAGTGGGATCTTCCCATATGAAATAGATTCCATTTGAAACTGCCATTTATAATTAGTGTTTGAATATTTTTAGCAGATCACAAAGTGGGCCTTGGTACATCATTATCTGTACTATCAAGGGGTGCAAAGATCCACAATTGTTTCTGTTAGGTTTTGAGTTCTAGGAATAGCCAAAGTAGGCATGGTAGTTAATTTGGCAAAAATGACCATTCACTTCTTTTATTCATTTTGATTTGTTATTCTTTGGGAAATGTTTTGGAATGATTTAGATGATGTTTATTTCACCTAAGAATCATTTTACAAGCAATGGATCACAAAACCATGGCGATTCAAATCAACTCCTAATTAAATGCACATACACATGAATGCTTTAATAATTTTAATTGGAAAAGTTTTTGTTAACTCCAATTTTGATGATTTGGATCTTGATCACTTTGATTAGAGTTTTGGGATGTTACAAACCTTCCCCCCTTAAACAAAATCTTGTCCCAAGATTTACAAACAAAACTAGGAACTAAAGAGATCTAGGAACTCTGTCCGAATGTAATCTTCGCGCTCCCAAGTGGCTTCCTCCTCGGTATGGTTGCTCCACTGAATCTTGAGAAACTTGATACTCCTAGTCCTGGTGGTTCTGTAAGCTTCTTCTAGTATACGGATGGGCACTTCCCGATAGGTCAGGTCATTGTTGATCTCCACAGCTCTGTGATCGATGTTCTTGAAAACTTCAGTCTTCTCTGGCACTTCCAAGCATTTGCGAAGTAACGAGATATGGAACACATTGTGGATGGCTGACATCTCTTCCGGCAGTTCCAGTTGATACGATACTTCTCCTCGACGATTCAGAATTTTGAAGGGCCCGATATATCTAGGAGCTAACTTTCCTTTCAGACTAAAGTGTTGAGTTCCTTTCAATGGTGAAACCTTGAGATATACAAAATCTTCGACATTAAAAGTTAGGTCTCTCCTTCTTTTGTTAGCGTAACTCTTCTGTCTAGATTGGACGGTCTTGAGGTGCTCACGGACTTTGTGAACCTTCTCTTCTGCTTCCCGGAGAATGTCAGGTCCAAAGATCTGACTCTCTCCTACTTGTGACCAATTCAAAGGGGTACGTCACTTTCTTCATATAGGAACTCAAATGGTGCCATCTGCAAACTAGCCTGATAACTATTGTTATATGAGAATTCTGCGAAAGGCATGCAATCTTCCCATTTTGATCCATATTCCAACACACAAGCTCTTAACATATCTTCTAGAATATGGTTGACTCTCTCAGTCTGTCCATTAGTTTGCGGGTGATAAGCTGTGCTAAAATTCAACTTGGTTCCCAATCCTTCCTGAACTTTCTGCCAAAATCTTGAGGTAAACTGGGTTCCTTGATCTGATATGATGGTCTTGGGGGTTCCATGTAGACTAACAATCCTAGCAATATATAGTTCTACTAGCTTCGAACTTTGGTAGGTTGTCTTGACTGGGATAAAGTGAGCTACCTTGGACAGTCTATCAACTATGACCTAGATTGAGTCATTTCCCATACTGGAAGTAGGTAAACCGGTGATAAAGTCCATCCCGACGGAATCCCATTTCCATTTCGGAATCTGCAATGGTTGCAACAGTCCTGCAGGACTCTGATGCTCTGCTTTCACTCTTTGAAAGATGTCACACTTGGCAATGTAGCTTCCGATTTCTCTCTTCATCTTGTGCCACCAAAAATGCTCTTTCAAATCGGATACATCTTCGTTCCTCCGGGGTGGATAGAATAAAGAGTATCATGAGCTTCCTTCATGATAACTTGCTTCAGCTCCGAATCTGCGGGCACACAGATACGTCCTTTGTACCACATAACTCCTTCTTCGTCTTTAGTGAATCCAGGTACCTTTCCTATACCAATACGACGTTTGATGCCGTCGATACTTTCATTTCCCTTTTGGGCTTCCTTGATTTGGCTAATCAAAGTGGGTTAAAGTTCAATGCTAGCTAAGAATCCTTTGCTAACTAACTCAGTTCTGAACTACTCCAAGTCTTCATACAAACTTGGATGTTTCTTCTTGATCATAGTGTTTAGCCTACAAGGCAATCTGCTAAGAGCATCCGCTACCACATTGGCTTCGCCGGGGTGATAGTGAATGTCATGGTCATAATCCTTGATTAACTCTATCCATCTCCTTTGCCTCATATTCAGCTCCTTCTGAGTGAAAATATACTTCAAGCTCTTATGGTCTGAGTAAATCTCACAGTGATTACCCATAAGATAATGACGCCATGTCTTCAATGCCAACACTACGGCTGCTAATTCAAGATCATGGGTTAGATAGTTCTGCTCGTGCTGCTTTAATTGTCGAGACAGATATGCTATGACCTTGCCTTCTTGCATCAATACACATCCGAGACCAATCTTGTATGCATCACAATATACATCAAACGACTTCTTGATGTCTGCCATGGTCAATATTGGGGCTGAAATCAATCTCTTCTTCAGCTCTTGAAAACTGGCTTCACATTTGTCGGTCCATTCAAACTTCTTGTCCTTCTTCAACAATTGGGTCATGGGTCTGGCGATGCTCGAAAAACCTTCTACAAACTTGCAATAATATCCCGCTAATCTGAGAAATGCATGGACTTGGGTTTGAGTGGTTGGGGCTTCCCATTCTTCGACATCTTTGATCTTGGCGGGATCAACAGAGACTCCTCCGGCAGACACAATATGTCCTAGGAATCCTACTTCTTTCAGCCAAAACTCACACTTGCTGAACTTGGCATATAACTGATGCTCTCTCAGGGTTTCTAGGATGATTCTCAGATGTTGCTCATGCTCTTCTTCCGACTTGGAGTAGATAAGGATGTCGTCGATGAATACAACTACAAACATATCTAGGAAATTCATAAAGATCTTATTCATGAGATTCATGAAATAAGCAGGGGCATTGGTTAATCCAAAAGACATAACCGTATACTCGTATAAACCATAGCGAGTAGTAAAGGCGGTCTTTGGAATATCCGTTGCACGAATCTTAAGTTGGTGATAACCAGTCCTAAGATCAATCTTTGAGAATACCTGAGCTCTAGTCAACTGATCTAATAGATCCTCTATCTTTGGCAAAGGGTACTTGTTCTTGATGGTGACGTCATTCAACTTTCTGTAATCTGTGCACAAACGATTGCCTCCATCTTTCTTGTCGACGAATAACACTGGTGATCTCCATGGCGATGTGCTTGGTTGAATCAAGCCTTTTTCTAACATGGCATCCAACTTTCTTCAGTTCCACTAACTCTGAAGGGTTCATGCTATAGGGTCTCTGGGCTATGGGTCCGGTTCCGGGGATTAGTTCGATAATGAACTCAATATCCCTATCCGGGGGCATACCTGGCAATTCATCTGGGAATACGTCGGGGTATTCATAGACTACTCTGACCTGGTCAATGGTGGGCAGGGCTACACTCTTGTTGCACTTGAATTGACGGGGTAAGGTTTCAGAGATATGCTCTACTGTTACTCCAGAGCTACTGGTCATGGTGATGGCTTTCTTAGCACAGTCTATCAGTCCTTTATGCCTTGACATCCAGTCCATACCTAGTACTACTTCCAATCCTTTGGTTCCGAGTACAATTAGGTTGGCATAAAAATCTATCCCATGTATCCTGATAGGCAGAACTTTGCAAATTTTTCTAGCTTTGGTTGTTGAACCGGGGATTTGAACTATCATCACATGCTTCAAGTTGGTTGGGTGAACCTTACTAGTGCATGCAAATTCTTCGGTGATAAATGAATGCGATGCTCCAGAATCAAACAATACTCTTGCTAATACTGAGTTGACAGAAAACATACCCAACACTACATCTGGTGCTTCTTGGGCTTCTTCCGCGTTCATGTGGAAGAGACGACCGTTGCGGTTGTGAGGGTTCCCTGGGGCAAATCTTCTCCCTGGTTGAACACGACGCTGTTGTTGAGCTGGGGCATTCACATTGGCATTGGCGGCAGTCTTCTTGGGACACTCATTGGAATAGTGACCCTTCACTCCACACTCGAAACAAGTTATCTGGGACCTGTCCTTTACTGCGACAGGCACAACATTGCTGCCAGTTCTAGGTGCAGTGTTGTTGTTGTTGTTGTTGGCCTTGGGAGGTGCACGGTTGAAAATGTTGGCATTGCCGGAGTTGTGATTGTTTCCTCCGCACTTCACATTGCTTTCGCTACGGTTGGGGTAGCTTGGGCGAGACATTGGGGGTCGATTGTTTCTGGGTGCATATCCTGGTGAGGGGTTGAGACGGTACTTCTGGTGGCTGCTGGATCCAGATTGTTGCATCATACGACGCTTGTGGTTGTCGTTTGCCTGATTAATCTTCCCTTCCATTTGAATGGCAGAGTCGACTAGCTCTTCGAGATCCTGGAAACGGATGTTGACAAGGACAGTCTACATCTCATCATGCAGTCTGTTCAAGAATCTCTCCTTCTTCTTGGCCTCCGTGTTGATCTCATCAGGTGCATATCTGGCAAGTGACAGGAATCTCTCACGGTACTCCACCACAGTC
This sequence comes from Avena eriantha, assembly GCA_910589775.1. Lineage (NCBI taxonomy): Eukaryota > Viridiplantae > Streptophyta > Magnoliopsida > Poales > Poaceae > Avena > Avena eriantha. Next base: position 253,473,383 of record OU342740.1, read on the forward strand.
ATTCTGCCTTGCTTCAAGTCACGGAATTCATCTCTCATTCTGTTGACTAGACCCTGTGGCACGTGGGTGCGGCTGAACTTGACTTTGAATGCTTCCCATGTCATCACTTGACCATGGTTCATGTTGCGGATACTAGTCCACCAAGCTCTTGCATCTCCCGCCAGATAGTGGGTGGCGAAGAGAACTTTCTCGTTGTCATCAACTCCTGCAACTTCTAAGTTGTTTTCCATGGTTTGCAACCAGTCATCAGCATCTAATGGGTTTCATCTTGGTTAAAGATTGGGGGATTGGTGTTCTGAAAGTTTTTGAGTTTGGATCCATGGTGATCCTGGTTTCCATGGCCTTGGTTGTTTTGGGCCATCTGGGCTATCTGCTGCAATGTTGCTAAGTTGGCTTGGCGCTCTGCCCTACTTGCTTCATGGTCTGCAACTAACATCTGCACAATCTGCAGCATTGGGTCTTGCGGCGAGCTACTCCCTCCTTGGTTTCCACGAGTCATCTGAAGATTGAGGTAGATAAGGGGGTAAGAGGGAAAGTCCTAAGTTTTGTCGTTTTTGGTTTCAAGTCTATAACTTTGAGTTAGACTCAGGTTTTGCAACTAACTCCATTACATTCATGCAAACAAGCACACGATACAACACACACACAACAATCAAAGGAAAACACATGGTTTGAAGAACCATTCTGCAAGCTAAGATACAGTGGGACCGGTACATCTCATGCTACGACAGTGCTCTAGTGCATCTACTCATCGTCGATGAAGTCAGAGTCCTCATCGTCAGTGTAGAAGTCCACAACATCCTCCTCCAGAAAGTCATCATCATTGTTGAGGTAAGAATCCATGTCTCCATGGATGTCTTCACCCTCATCTTCTTCCTCCTTGGCTGCAAGCTGAGCTTCCTTCTCCTTGACGGTCTTCTCGAGGTCGGCAACCTTCTTGCAAAGACGGGCGATGGTGCGATCCTTCTTCTCGCGCTGGCGGCGAAGAGACTGAAGATCTTGGACGAGCAGTGCGAAAGTCAGGGCCTTCTGGTCAGCAATGGCACGGTTCTGGTTGGCTAACTCTCTAGCATTGTCCAGCTCCTTCTGACGGTCATACAACAGGAAGTCAAGGTTCTCCACTTGGCGCTTCAGTGCTGGATGACTTGGCATCTCCATCGGCATTCCCATGAAGTCATGTCTTGCATAGTGGGCAAAACGAGTTCCTTGGATCTGGTTGACACTGAGGGCACATAGACGTGCGAGAGCTTCATGCATTGCCCTGGCTAATCCATCTAGCTAGTTGTTCTCTCTCACGGAGAACTGGATTCTCCCGGACATTGGTGCTTCGATGCTTCCCAGAAGATCAGCGGAGACTAGCCATTGCAAATCTCCTCCTGGGGGTCCTCGAAGTTGAGCTCCAAGAAACTCCGGATGTGGGCGTCCCAGTAACTCCGACAGTGAATCCAGATCCCTCTCGAAGATCAGCTGACCCCCGTTTCCCAACTGGTAGAACTTGCTAAACTGAGACTCCATCTACAATAATTTAGGATGAGGAAGTTAGTGAAGTGATCAAGTGTGTCAATTTTTAAGTAGTAATGTAAGAAATTTGAGAACATGAATTTTTGAGAAAGAATGAATTCCCAAGGATAAGAGAGGAAATAGTTTTTCATAAATACTCACTTTGGTTTTGAAACTAAGTTTTCGGTTTGGACGTCCATTTTAACTAGGGTCTCCTATGGTCAGGATGGCTCTGATACCAACTTGTTAACACCCGGATGTTTAATCCCAGATGCCTGTTATGCCAAACCTCGCAATCCCAGGATTACCATTTTTACGAGACATAACAGATTGGACATCATAGTACATCATCCATTACAAACCATACATAAGGTCTTACACAAATAACGATCTCATGATCCAGTCTTAATACAACAAACAGCGGAATAAAAGATAAGCGTAGTGGTGGGGTCCATCTTCAGGGGCACAAGCAATGCTGACGAAGGTAGATAGTCCTAGTTATTATAGCCGTCCTGTTGGCCATCATCTTGGTAGTCTCCTTCATAGTCTGGCCATGAGAATAGCCAGGGACAAAAGCTAAGAGTACTCTTTAAGTACTCGCAAACTACCACTAACAAGTAGTATAGATTCTAAGTTAAAGTGCTAACTCTAAGTTTAACTATAAAGTTAAGTTTGAAACCTAAGCTGAGTTCAGAAGCAAAGAAAGATAAAATAAAGTTCTAGAATCACTTAAGTTGGGAAGCTAGTTTCATTGTCACAACCCTGTTGTGGTCAAGTCAAGATTCATCATTCATTTCATAAGTTATTTTGAAAACATCTAACAACGAAACTGTGTGGCCATTCCAATTGTCCATAACCGCGGACGCGGCTATTCGAAGAGTTTGACACTCTACAGAGGTGGTACACTTTCACCACAAGATTCGATATATCTGTCAGGGATAACCCTGAATCATCATATTTAGTATGCATATAATCAAACATAACCTTTCCTTTACACACCCTAGTATAAGCACCTCTCCTATGAGCATGGCCTCCCAACCATGACCATCTGTAATCTTGGGCACTGCATAGGTGGACAACATTGAGAGGTAGCCTCAGCTCAAACCTCTCCCGCGAGGGAACTAATACTAATGCATATAAACTTCCGGGTAAGCCTTACCCAATTCCGGTAATGTGGTTGTACGATAAATTTGGAATGGTATCGCATCTGAATCCAACCATCAGTTTTATAAAAGGGTTAAAGCTCCTGCCTTAACATTTTCATCATCATAAACCATTTGTGTTTCTCAACACATGTCAAAACATCTCAATAGAATGACTCATCATTCTAAGGTTTTCATAATTCATTTTCACCAAGTTTTCCCATCTAAAGTGACTCAAGTTGTTATCTACTCTAAACTACTAAGTTAAGAGTGTTCACTAAGGTGGAAAATGATGGGATCAATCTCATGCCATAGAATGACATCTAAAGAGTTCCATATAGGTCAAGTTCTATACTCTTTATGCTACCTTCTAAACAAATAAGGAACTTTATGTAAAGTAAAGGAAGTAAAGCTTGAAAATAAAACTTGGGGTAGGTAAATGGTCAAAGGGGTATAATCAAAGCATGCCTAATGCATTTGCTTAGATTATCTAGCTTGCAAGGGTTAGCTTGCAATGTTAATGGTGGCTTGCCTTTGTTGGTGTAGTGGGTGAAGTTTTCTTCTTCTTCTTCTTGGTAGAACTCCTCCTCCTCGTAGACTTGGTCGGTACTATCGTCTATAAATACATACGGAGTACACAATCACCAAACAATACTTAACTAGTATAATTAGCAATATAAGGCACACATTTGATGATCTATTATCATCACAAGCATCACAAGTTTTATTTAATAGTTTCATTCTTTTTATTTTAGAAAAGTAATTTCTACTCATTGAAAAATTAACTAAGACTTAATATTCACCACTTAAAATATGGGATCATGTGGACACATGTCATCACCACATATTCTAACATGTGGGAATGTGATTTAAGGGTTGGATCACAATTACTTTGGTTTAAGTTCATTATCTAATAATTTAAAGTGACTATATGCCTATATAGCATTATTTTGGTACTAGTCCAAAGTCACTACATGTAAACCTTAATATTATTACATATTCAGATAGGTATGGTGAAATGTGATTTTTGAGAGTTGGAATCAACTCAAAAGCTATCTTGGTTGATTTTGTAAAAATGTTGCAAGGTGCAAATGCTTCTGTCTTATTATTTTTACTAGGAGAGATCTCTTACTCTAATTGAACTGGTCGTTGGCGAACTCTAACCCTAGCGGCTCGGTGGGGGTGCTCAGGGGGCGTACCAGGGCTCCAGCGACGATGGTGCGGCTGGCAACTAGACGGTTAGACGACGGCAAGCTCAGGGACGGTCGAGGCAGCTCCGGGGGTGGTCACAATCAACGACGCCCTTCTCCTCCAGAGGCGTCCTGCTCCGGTGCAATTCTGGCGAACTGCTCCTCGCCTTGCTCCGGCTAGAGGTGTGGGATGATGGGTGAGGTGAGGGGAGGTGAGTGGTGTGTCGAATGGGGATGGGGGTGGTCTCTATTTATAGGACGACGATGCGACCGAGAGGGATGGGCGAGCGGCTCCGGCGAGGGACTGCACAGCATGCTAGCGGCGTGGCTCGAGGTAGGGGGCGGTCGCTGGTCTCCGGGCGGTGCTCTACGTGATCAATGCGGGACTAGGGGCGGTGGTATGCGGTCAGGCAGTGCTAGTGCTCTGAGCGGCAGAGGCGGCGGTGTCCACAGTGAGCGGTGGCTGTGGTGCATTGGGCGGCGAACAGGCATGTCCGGCGTGCTCGCTGGGTCGTGGCAAAGCGGTGGGCGCATGCTGCGGTCGAGCGGCGGCTTGTACATGCGTGTCGGGCGCGGCGCTCTGGCGCGTGCTCGGCATGGCGCAGACAGGCAGTGTGGGGTGCTTCCTCGATGGTCCATGCTCTGGCTTGGCTCGGGGAGGGGACAGTGGGTGGTGGTGAGGTCCTGGCTAGCTCGTAGACAAGGTGAGAGAGAGGGGGACGGTCTGCTGCAGCGGTGACCAAGTTGGTCGGCGAGTTGGTGCTCGGCATGGCTTGGCCTTGCTGCTAGGGGGTAGGGGATGGGTTGGTTAGGCCTTGGTTTGATCAAGAGGGGACAAAGGGATTAAGTGGGGATCATTTGGGGGCAAAACCCTGTTGTAAATAGTGAGCTAGCTATTAGTGTTTGATTCTGCATGCCATGTGTTTGATGAAATGGCCGCAAGAACTTTCTTTTTGAATTTTGAAAAGATTTTTGGTGGGTGTGCTAGTACTAAGCTTGAGACTATGTGGGTGCTTGGGTTTTGAAAATTGAGCTTGTTTGAGTGGTTTTTGAAATAGTGGGATCTTCCCATATGAAATAGATTCCATTTGAAACTGCCATTTATAATTAGTGTTTGAATATTTTTAGCAGATCACAAAGTGGGCCTTGGTACATCATTATCTGTACTATCAAGGGGTGCAAAGATCCACAATTGTTTCTGTTAGGTTTTGAGTTCTAGGAATAGCCAAAGTAGGCATGGTAGTTAATTTGGCAAAAATGACCATTCACTTCTTTTATTCATTTTGATTTGTTATTCTTTGGGAAATGTTTTGGAATGATTTAGATGATGTTTATTTCACCTAAGAATCATTTTACAAGCAATGGATCACAAAACCATGGCGATTCAAATCAACTCCTAATTAAATGCACATACACATGAATGCTTTAATAATTTTAATTGGAAAAGTTTTTGTTAACTCCAATTTTGATGATTTGGATCTTGATCACTTTGATTAGAGTTTTGGGTTGTTACAGAATGCTAGGGGAATCCAGGGAGGAAAAACATGGTGATTCCATGCATAGATGTTGTTATCTTCCTCTATTAATGGTTGGTACGAATGCTCCTTGAGCTGTTCGTGAGAAGGAGACAATGTCTCTTACCCCCCCCCCCCCCACTTCCTAGCTCTAGAGTTCTACCTTCGACAGAGAAAATGACCGATCCCTCTCTATGGAGGCCCCGGTGCTCCTTATATAGGGGAGCCCGGGTTACAAAGTTAGGGCACACGTGGCAGCATATTCCCGTAATATGCCCGTTGATTAAAGCTAGATGCTTCTTTATTCTCTTTAACGGCTCGTTCGGACTTTGGATATAACCAATAGAGAAATCCTTGCCTTTAAGCATCACCAGACACGGTCTACGTCAGCCGACATTACCCGCGTCACCTTGGTCGCCCTGTCCCGCTGGTCCTTCCCTCTCCTTTGCTTCACTCACGCTACAGCTAGGTAAGGCCACCTTTTGACCAGCAGGAGATTCCTTCCTTCTCTTGGAAGCCAAATGGTAGTTCGGCTAGCACGTAGCTAACCCGACTGCATGGGTACCTGCATAATAGATAGACAAACAAGCCCGACATATAGTTTATCCCGGTCGGGTCAAGGCTAGGGAGATGCTCATCGGGCCAGGTTACTCTGTAGGTCGGCCTGCCTTCAGGTGACCCGGCCAGCACTTGTTTTGACCGCGCCGTACCTCGGCTAACTCGGCCTTTATACCCCGGCGTTACCCTACCCGGGGGTATCTCCCCAACATTAGTCTCCGAAGCTGGTGCGGTCTTAGCAACTTCAACTGTTAAGGCCAGAGCAGGTTCCCATATCCGGATCTTTGCCTTTTTGGCCGAGTTACTCCGTAATCCGGACCTTTTTTCTCTTACGTTCCCTTGACTCATTCCGAGTTGTTCCTCGCTGGCCGGGTCTTTTGCTCACATATCTGGATTACCTTTCCTTCTCTCGTACGCTTCCCCACATCCTATGTGGAGGGTAATCATCGTCTTGTCTCATTTTAAGGGCCACGCCCATTTACTGCGCCAGTTACTGTTGCAATGTCAGGAATAACTGTTGTGCACGTCCCTTCACTGCAGCGCCTCGTTAACCATAACACCATGTTGCGTCACAGGATTTTTTGCTCCCTGTGTTCCTTGTTGTGGCTGGCGTCTGATTGGTTGGTTTGGCCGCGCACACGCCCGTTGCGTGTGGCAGGGCAACCGCAAAGGATCCCACTACACGCCCTCACGCACGGTTAAATAGGGGGTTGGGGGCAATCTTGGGGAAGTTCCCCACATATTGCGCGCTCCCCTGCCTCCTTTCTTCTTCGCTGCAACTCTACCACCACCACTGCTTCTTTTCCATTGTTGTGCCGTCGCGACCGTTCTCAGCGGCTCCTCGCGCCTGTGCCGCTGCTTCCGTTCAAGATTTTCGCCACGGGGCCTTGTGCTTTCAGATTCCCCGCGGCCGGCTACCTTTACTCAGACTTCATCCTCGAAGAACTCGACCTTGTCATGACTGAGGAGGTTGCCGTAGCAAGAGGAGGAATACGAAGCTCGCGAGCGCGGCGGGTGGGACGGTGCGTTCGTCTACGAGGACGATTTGGATTGGCTTTATGCCACGCACCGCATCCCCGCAGGCATCGCCTACCGCCGACGATGTTTCTCCCTCTCCCAATCCAGGGGAGTACGTGGTTTGCCTCTCCCACTTTCAGCACGGCTTCGGCCTTCCTATTTCTGATTTCTTCTTCGATTTCATCTCCACTTACCAACTGCAACCACACCATCTCACTGCCAATGCCATCACCTCTCTCTCCTCTTTTGCCTCCAGCATTGAGGGCTACAGCGCCCTATGGCCCTCCAAGGAGATGTGGATCAAATTCTTTGGTCTGTGGAAGAATGTCGTTTCGGACAAGCTTCTCACCCCGGTGGAGAAGCATCTGACCCAGTGCGGGGGAGCCTCCATATATCCTTGCAAGGGCTCCGCTTTTCCCCGGGTTACCGGGATCGAGTCTTGCAAGGGCTAGGCCCGGACCTTCTTTTACGTCCGGAATACCTCGGACGAGGATTTGATCCGGCTCCTCCCCTTCAAGCTTGGAGTCCCGGACACCTCTCTTTGGGAGAGCATTCCGAAGCGACCCACGACTCTGGCAAACCTGGTCGACCGCCGGAATAAGGAGCTGCTCAAGGAGAAATTGCGGGGGGAGGATATTATGATGACCTTCATTCGTAGCTGGGTCTCCCCCTGCAAAAATGCGCCCATAAGATCTGCTACTTGAGCGGCCCCCTCGATCCCCACCGGATTTCCTCCTTCGAGCTCGATAACTCGGCGATATACCGCCGGGTTAAGGCCATTTTCAACATGGAGAAGGAATTCTCCAAGGCTTGGGAATGGGGGCTTGCGCCCTACACCCGAGATAACCCTCCTCCAAAGGTAAACTCTTTACTATTTTTCCGGATCTCTTTGGTATGTCGGACAACTTTCTTAATTTAACCAGTGATGCTTTATCCTCAGCGATTTATCCAGCAGCCACTGGAAGATGGCCAGGAGCTGGCGAGCAAGTGGGTGCCGGATCGTGCCGAGGTGGACGAGGTGGAGCCTGATCCGAAGAGCTTTTTGCCCACTCCAGACACCGTCAAACGCACCTTGGGTACGGACTCTTCTTTAAGGGATTGGCCGGATGACGATGACTCGGAAGTTGAGGTTCTTGAGGTACTTGACTCGGTGCTCATCTCTTACGCATTTTCGGTTATGTTCGAATCTTCAGCTAACCCGACCGGTGAGGTCCACGAGGTTCCCCCCTTGCTACGAGTGGTCCGGTCGCTGCTCCCTCCCAAAAGCGCGCGGCTACCTCGGCCGCAGCTTCGGAGACGCCGCCGCCCAAGAAGAGGCAGAAAAAGTCCGGGGTGAAAGCTCCGGCCAAGCCAGCGGTGAAGAGCACGGTCCGGAGGGCACCCAAACCTCAGGCACCTCCAACTTCGGATGAGTAAGTCTTTCTGTGTTTGCTTTTGCCTCTTATTTGTTCTTTCTTTCTTTCCTTGACGTGTTGCTCCTTTATTTTCCAGAGCTCCTAGGGTCATTCCATAGAGCGGCTCCAGCATTGCCTCTCCGATCTAGAGCAGTCCTTATCCCCCCCCCCCCCCCGTGACGACGACGCTCGCCCGCTCAGCCCTATTCAAGAGGGTTCTGTGGCTGCGCCTGATCAGAGCCCTTCTCGTCATGAGGAGGGCAATGTCGGCGTGGGGGTTAGTGGGGCAGCTCAGGATATGGCTATGTCGGATCATCCTAACTCCTCTTCTATGGCGCCAGCGCCCAGTTCTGAGGTTCCAGTCTCATCGGCACCGTCCCAATCAAGTTTTTCTTCAGCTCCAGTTTCCTCTGAACCAGCTGCACCAGTACCAGCAGCACCAACAGCACCAGCACCAGCAGCACCAACAGCACCAGTAGCACCAGCACCAACAGCATCAGCAGCACCACCAACAGCATCAGTAGCAACACCAACAATAGCACCAATAGTATCAGCAACAGCAGCATCATCTCCAGCACTAACCTCGGCACCAAAGCCAACAACAGCAACAACCTCCACCAAGCCTCCAAAGAGGAAAGCTCCATCAGCTGCCTTCGAGTCTACGGTGTCCATTGCGGACATCTTTCAACCAGCTTCTCAGGTGCCATCCGGACCAACATCCGCTGATCTTCTACAGCGCCCTGCGTCATCCGGCAAGCTCAAGAAAGCTGTCGGGCCAGCCGAGGGCACCACTTCTGGGTCTCCCCCTTCTAGATCAGAAGGGAGTAGGCAACTGGTTTTGCATAGCAGTCCTGCTGTTGCCCAATCCGCGAGGCGAGAGGCCCATATCAAAGGCTTGGTGGCGAGTCATTATCCCAGCAGCGAAAGTTACAGCCCACTGCTCCTAGAGTACGTGAAAACTAGAACAACACTGAATTCATTGATCCAAGGGATGATTTGCCGAAGAAGTTCGGCCCAGCAGAGTTCAGCGTGCAAATGAACTCCGCCACCAAGGCCATATCTTTGGCTGGCCGGATGATGGAGGTAACCCTTTTCTTCCGTTGTGGTACTTTGTATGCATGAACACTTATAGATATATCCCCTAGTCCCTGAGCCTCCGAGGGAGTAACTTGTTACTCGGTCGGATGCTCCTAGAAAATTCAATTTACGTCGTTAGCAATTTCAAATAGTGATAAAGTTAGAGCCAGGGTAAGTTTCACTTGGTCCGGATCTTGTATGCTTCGAATATCCACACACCTAGAGTTGGGTTAAGTTCCGCTTGGCCCGGATCTTGTAGACTTCGAATATCCACACACCTAGAGACGGGTTACACTTGGCCCGGATCTTGTAGACTTCGAATATCCACACACCTAGAGCCGGGTTAAGTTTCGCTTGGCCCGGATCTTGTAGACTTCGAATATCCACACACCTAGAGTCGGGTTAAGTTCCACTTGGCCCGGATCTTGTAGACTTCGAATATCCACACACCTAGAGCCGGGTTAAGTTCCACTTGGCCCGGATCTTGTAGACTTCGAATTATTATCACTTTTGCCTGTGAACCAACATTGTCTTGCTTTTTTCAGATTACCACTAACCGCCGAACTGCTGAGTTCCAGCGTCTGCTGGACTCCTATAAAGATGTTCATGTGCGGTATGGCAAGTTGTTCGAGGATCACCAGAAGAAAAGTAACTTTCCTTATTCAAGACTTTTCCTTTTTTTACTTGCATTCATCCGAGTTATTCATGATCCATATTAACTTTGTATCCGAACTATGCAGTCGAGGTTGAGGCTGAGAACATCATTATGCGAAAAAATCTGGCTGAAATCCAAGGTATTTTGTCTTGTTCACACGATCATTGCGTGCTCTTTTCTTGACTCGGTAGATATTTATACTTCAGCTCTGCCGGATTAACCCATTGTTGCAGTTGCCCTTGAAGACATCGTACCTATTCTTGAGATGATGACACATTTTCTCGAACAAGCAGGAAAACATCAAGCCGAACTGAAGAAGAAGGACGATGAGATAGCTCAGCTACGCCTACAGGACTAGGAAATTACTCGGCTAAATGCCAAAATCCAGAGGCTTAAGGGCCTTCATAAATCCGAACTAGAGAAGGCTGACCAGGAGTTTGCCGAGGAAAAAGAGCGTCTAGCCACGCAAATTTCCAAGGACTAGGATTTGTTGCAGGAAGCTGATGTAAAACTTACGTTAGTGACCTCAGAATACGAGAAACTCCAGGCCCACAGCACTAACATCCATGCCGAGCTCCAGCGTCTCCTCTTCCAGATTGCCCGTGAGTTCCTTTCCCTTGCTCAATTTTCCTTTCTCCGGATTTAGTTCTTTTGCTCATTGTTTCCTTTGTCCTGTTCTCAGGCAAGTTTCAAGAAGGTGACACTCTAGCTGCTGTTGCCGTAGTCCGGTCTCGTGAGCAACGTGGTATCCCCACAGGTCCTATTGCCGAGCCAATCCCTTATGATATAGAGGATCTGCTGGCGAGCTTCACTTCCTGCCTAGAGCTAGTAAAGAATTATGGCGCAGATATTATGCCGGCAGCGATGCGGATGCTCAACTCCCTCTGGCCCACTGAGCCCACTCCCAAAGGAAATGCAGCTCTCATAGCCAAATTGATGGAGTGCGAGACTTGGCTGCACTTATGGCGTGAATCTGCTGCATGAGCCAGGGCTGACATAGCATTGTAGTTCATCCTCTCGTGGTATGAAGGAATAGACCTAGGGATGCTCACCCGTATGCGCCCCGGATCAAAGTGGTCCGATGATTTGGAGTGTGTTGTGCGTCGCAAAGCCTGCGCCAACAAGCTCATCCAATACTCCTTCTGGCATGCTTGGAACGAGGGGCCGAGCTACCTTGATGTATTTGATGATGAAGTTGCTTCTGAGGGTGAAGAAGACGAGGGAAGCGAGGGCGAGGCCTCCAAACTTGGCGACGAAGCTGAAGATCCGGAATATGGAGAGGCCAACCCCGAAGATGAGGCCGAGGCTAGCGCCCCACCCACAAACTCCGAAGTACCTCCTCCTTCGGTCGATGATTTGGCTTCTTCCCCTGCTCCTTGAAAACACTTAACCGTATTTGTCAGATCCCCGGAATGCCGAGTGAAAATGTATTTAAGTACCTTGGTTTGGTTTTGCTACAATTTGTGTTGTTAGCGACTAAGTTTTTAATGTCGGATTAATGTGGGCGAAGTCCCCGAGTTTCCTTTTCTTGTTCTCCCAATTTTTGACTCGGCTCGTGTCTACCTTGATTAGGTTTTTTGACTTACAAATCCGAGGTTCAAAAAATTGACTTAACAATACTTGAAACTTTGAGATTAGCTCAAAATAATCCGGCGTTAGATGAATAAAGTAAACACAGGGTTAGTCTGAATAACAAATGTCGGCTCGCTTAAGTTCTTTTCCTTAGTCGTTTTTCATGTGCTTTGCAATTCCAAACTTGTTCTCTTGCTTGCCATGAAGCCAATTCTTGTTGCACAACAACAAAGTCGAAGAGTTGGGTTTTTGATGCTCACACATTACTAATCTGGCTAAGATATAAGCGACTTAACCAAGCCGACATATAAAAATACGAAAGCAAGAAGGACAATTATTAGGGCAGTCCCCGAGTTTCTGCTTGGGGTGCCAAAGTTTTATTAATAACCTCATTGCCGACATACATACAGACAGATGAGTACCTCGGATACATTCACCTCTTTGTCAGGTGTAAAAAGGACGAAGTAGTGCTACATTCCATGGTCACTTAGATTCCTCTCCGGACATGTCCGCCTTGTTCTTTTCCTGTGGCTGTTCATCAATAAGATAGTAGGAATCATTGTGCAAAGCTTTGCTCACAATGAAAGGTCCTTCCCATGGAGGGGATAATTTATGCATGCTAGCAGTGCGCTGTACCAACCGGAGTACCAGATCACCTTCCCGGAAAACTCGGGGGTTTAATTTCCGGCTATGGCAGCATCGAAAATTTTGCTGATATATGGCGGATCTGGACAGGGCCAGTTCTCTCGCTTCTTCCAGCAGATCAACATCATTTTGCTGGGCTTCGCACACTTCAGCTTCTGTGTATTGGGTGACTCTTGGCGAATCATGCTCTATGTCGGCTGGTAATACAACTTCTGCCCCATATACCAGAAAGAATGGTGTATATCCTATTGATCGATTCGAGTTGTCTTAAACTCTACAGTACCACTGGTAGCTCTTCTATCTAGCACCCTGCTGATCTTTGCAGTGGCTCCATGAGCCGGGGTTTTATCCCGGACAATACCAGTCCATTGGATCTTTCCACTTGCCTGTTCGATGCGGGGTGGGCCACTGAGGCTACATCTAGCCGGATTTTCTTTTCTCGGCAGAACCTCGCAAATGCTCCTTCAGCGAAATTTGTGCCATTATCAGTTATTATACTATGGGGGTAGCCATACCTCAGGATTATATCCTTGGGGAACTTCACCGCTATTGCCCCATCACATTTCCTGATTGGCTTCACTTTGATCCATTTAGTAAATTTATCCACCATAACTAGGATATGGGTCATTCCTCCTTTAGCCGGCTTAAATGGCCCTACCATGTCTAGGCACCATACAGCAAATGGCCAAGTAATGGGGATAGTTTTGAGTTCCGATATTGGCAGGTGGGTTTTTGTGGTGTATCTCTGACAGCCATTGCATTTCCTCACCAAATCTTCTGCTTACTCCAACGCACTTGGCCAATAGAATCCATGCCGGAAAGCCTTTGCCACTAATGCTCTTGAAGATTCATGGTGGCCACATTCTCCTTGGTGGATATCTCGGAGTATGTCAAGCCCTTCCTCTAGGTCAACGCATCGCTGCAGCACCGTGGTTACACTTCTCTTGTATAGTTCGACATTGATAATAGTATAGGCCTTTGCTCTTCTCTGCATCTTCCTTGAGAGTACCTCATCATCTGGCAAGATTCCCTCTTTCAGGAAGTCAAATATTGGCTTGGCCCAAGCGGGTATGGCTCGGATGGAGAAAGGTTCCTCGTCAATTTCCATTGCATCCACCGACATAACTCCCTCCGGGTTTGGCTAACCAGTCCCCAGGTTTGCTGAGGCAGTCCCCGAGTTTGCTGAAGCAGTCCCCGGGTTTGCATAGGTGCCTCCCCAATCTATCTCTATTGGCGTATCTTCTGACCCGGAGAAGGTCGGGATATAAATTAATTCGGATTCGGGCTATGGGGAAATAGATGGTTTTCTTAAGTGTTCCAAGGCAACATTTGGCGGGATTGGTTGTCGGGATGAGCCCAACTTTGACAGTATGTCGGCTGCCTCATTTTCAATCCGAGGTACGTGGTGAAATTCACATCCCTCGAAGAATCCGCTTATCTTTTGCACATGAAATATGTAAAGGGCCATGTTGGCATCCAAGGCATCCTAGTTGCTAGATGCTTGCTGCACCACCAAATTTGAGTCTCCAAAGCACAGTATCCGACGTCTCCCTACTTCTTTTGCCACTTTGAGGCCATGCACCAGTGACGCATATTCTGCAACATTATTCAAGGCGTTGAAGTGGATTTGGAGGACATATTTTAGTTGGTATTTCTTGGGCGAGGTAAGCACTACTCCGGCGCCCAACCCGTCCTTCAGTTTTGATCCGTCAAAGTGCATTCGCCAATAATTGGAGTCCGGCAGAGGTGGTTCGTATTGCTTCTCGGCCCAGTCTACAAAGAAATCCGCCACAGCCTATGATTTGATCGCATCTCTTCTGTCAAACTGTGGTGCATATGGGCCTAGATCAATTGCCCATTTTGTTACTCATAATCTCTTATATAGGTGCCTCACATATCACATTGATGGGTTGTTCTTCAAAATAGTGTTTGAGTTTCTTGGCCGACATATACACGCCATACGCCATCTTTTGATAGTGAGGGTAGTTTTGTTTCGAAGCCGATAACACCTCACTTAAATAATACACCGGCCTTTGCACCGACTTTCATTCCTCTTTGCGCTCCACTACAATTACTGCACTTACGACTTGGTTGGTTGTGGCTACGTAGAGCAACATTGGCTCTTTGGGTAGTGTTGCGGGTAGGATTGGTGCAGTAGACAACAGCTTTTTTAATTCCTGGAATGCGCTGTCCACTTGGAATGGTGTCCATGTAAACTTGTGGTGTCCATGTAAACTTGTGAACTTCTTGGAATTCTTGGAATACGAACCGGCTTAACGATGCTAGGCAACGAGTGAACTTCTGCACATCGTTAAGGCATTTTGGCAGTTCCATTCTACCTCGGCTGGACACCAGAAAACCGAGTAATTTCCCTGCGGGCACACCAAAAGTGCATTTTTCCGGGTTAAGCTTTATTCGGAACCGCCTAAATTCGGAACCGTCTAAAGTTCGCGAATGTCTGCCGGATGTCTTCAAGGAGCGTATTGCTTTCCTTAGTTTTTATCACCATATCATCCACATAAACTTGCACATTTCGACCTATTTGGTCATGTAAACATTTTTGCATGCATCGCTGGTACGTTACTCCAGCATTATGTAATCCAAACGACATTGTGTGATAGCAATAAGCCCAATACGGGGTAATAAACGTAGTCTTTATTTGATCTTCCGGGTTCAGGGGTATCTAGTGGAAACCAGAATACGCATCGATGAATGACAACAGTTCACATCCAGTAGTTGAGTCTATGACTTGGTTTATTCTAGGGAGTGGGAATGGATCTTTGGGACACGCCTTATTCAGGTTCCTGTAATCAATGCACATGCGCCATACCACGGCCACGTTTGGATCATCCTTCTTCTTTTCCACCAGCACCGGATTAGAGAGCCAATCCGGGATAGAGTACTTCCATGATAAATCCGGCTGCAAGGAGTCTAGCTATCTCATCCCCGATGACTTTTCGTCTGTCCTCGGCGAAACATCGGAGAGGTTGCTTCACCGGCTTAGCATCGGGTCTCACATTCAAAGAGGGCTCGGCCAAATCCCTCGACACACCTTGCAGATCCTGTGTGGACCAAGCAAAGATATCTCAATTCTCACGGAGGAAGCTAACGAGCTTGCTTTCCTATTTGCTACTTAACCTGGCACCAATAGTTACAGTGCGCTCTGGGAACTGATCATTGATTGGCACTTTCTTTGTATCCTTGGTTTCCTGAAATGATACACTTCCATGCGGATTGGTCAGTGCCGGCATATGTTGCTGTGCAGATTGAGCCAATGCCACCACTTCATGTATCCTTCTCTTTTCCTGAGCTATCATGAGCGACCTGGCCAAGTTTGATTCGACAGAAGCGCACTCGATCGAACGCCTGAAGCCCCGGATACGGTTATCACTCCCCTAGGTCCAGGCAGTTTCATTTTTAAGTAGATGATGTGAGTACTTTCCATGAACTTATTCAGCGCGGGCCTGCCGAGCAATGCGTGATAGGCGCTCTCCAGATTCATCACTTCGAACTCCAAATTTTCAGTCCGGCAATTATCCCTTGTACCGAATAGCACATCAACCCGGACCTTGCCAATTGGCTCACAGGAGATACCTGGCACGATGTCGTGAAAGGTGGTCCTTGTGTCCTGCAGCATGTTTTCTGATATCCCCAACTTGTGCATGGTATCCTTGTACATGAAGTTAATGCTACTGCCATTGTCAATCAGTACTTTGGAAAACCTCACATTAAGATTCGGCCCGATGAACGTCGAATCCAGGTCCCTGGGCTACGCATGAGCTTCGGGTGATCCTTGATACTCCACGTAACCTCCTGATCCGACCAAGGCATATATCTCACCACTGCTGGCATTACCGCATTTACCTCCATATGTTGGTGCTGCATGCTTTTCCGGTCAGTTTCTTCCGTCATAAACACACATTAGCTTTGACGGTGCTCCCTGTATTCGTTTCGTCCCTCATTTGCATGGTAACCTTGGTCCTGCTGCTGGTTATTGTTCACTTGATGCACAACATCCCTCCTTTCCTGATTTTCATATTTCGGCGGAGGTGGAGGCAACATTAGTTGTTGTCCATTCCCCCAGTTAACAATAGTTGTCGTGGTGCTTCACTCTGAGGTGCTTCATTCCGAGGTGCCTGAGAATTCCCCAAACTACCCAGTTCTAACTTCCTCATCCACTAACACTGCCGGGCTGTATGATTTGCCGGGCTATTCGTACTTGGCATATGAAACTTGCAAGGTTCATCTAGCATAGACACGAACGTATACCTCGGTCGATCTTTCTGCTCCTACCATTGATTTTTGTATTCCGGGGTCCAGGGCTTCTTCCCCTCATTCTTCTGCTACCAGTTCTGCCCTCCAGTTTTCTAGCGCTGGCTAGCGCCAGCATTGGGTTGATCTCGGTCCACCGTTGCCACCTGCTGCGAGTTATACCTGTAATCCGGGCGCTCGTCCCTTCTCTTTCCCTGAAAGTCGTTTCTCCTTGATGACCCGGAGCCATCTCGATTGTAATACTCCTCGTTTGCCTTGGTTGACATTAGCCGGGGTAGAGTTGGGTCTCCCAAAGCGTACGAATCTGCAATCCGAATCATCTCTGCCAAAGTGGTTGGCATATCTCGCTGCAGCCTTTGCCACAACATACTTCCATATCTATAGCCTTGGGCGAACCACGCAATTGCTTGTGATTCAATTACCCCCTCGCATGACTTGCACACATTGCACCAGCGGGTCAGGAAATCTCGTTCTGGCTCATTTGGTCTTTGCCGGCGTAACGCCAGAGTCTGCAGCCTATTGGGCCTCTTGTAAGTGCTTGAGAAGTTGCTAACGAATAACTCCTCAAAGTCCAGCCAGCAGTTAACACTTCATGGTGGCAAGTTGTTCATCCAAACTCTCACCAGTCCCTCTAACATCTGAGATTCATACCTCATTGCCCATCTCAAATTTACAGTCGCAATCTTGACCATTATTGCGTAATCGATAAACCAATCCTCCGGTCTGGTACTACCATCGTAGGTCCTTGTTCCTCTAGCCAATTGGAAGTTCGTCACTGGTGGCTCCCTCATGATCCGGGGCCCAAAACACGCCGGACCAGGAGGACCATGTACCTCGATCAACTCCGACCTGTAAATTCTATCCAGTTTCAGCCTCATATCATCTAGCTGCAAGTTTCTGCTTCCCAGCCTCGACCCAATTACATGGTGCTCCGGTCTGGGGTGTCCGTCGTTAATCATTGCCGATTAACCATCATTGTATCTATCCTGATCCGGACAAGCATTCTGTTGTTGTGCTGCTTGACCTGCACTTCTCTCCTACCAAGGTGTGTGTTGCTGCTACTGCCGAGGTACATTTTGTCCTGCTCCCGCCGGATCACGCTGTCCGGCATTGCCGTTGGCAGCGTTCCTCTGACCGGCATTGCCTTGGTCGCGGTTACCTCGGCCAACTTCACCTCGGCTGGTACTGTGACGATCTTCGTCCACTTGCATTGCTTTGCCTTTTCCTGCTCTTACTGGGTCGTAGGGAACCATCTATTTGTCTCTTCTCCCGGAGTTTACCACTTCTTCTCTCCTGGGGTTGTGACCCGAAGATGATGTGGCTCCGCCAGATTTTGCCGGGTTATTTCTAGGCGAGTGAACCACGCACGATGCTCCTGGCGGTGCCGGGTTTACTTTGTTAATTTCTTCATTTTGCTCTAAGTGGTGTTGCTACAATTGACTATTCATTTATTCTGATATGATTCTCTTAAAACAATTTTGTTATGATATCTTGGTATTGCAACAACTAGATGGATGTGGCACGCCATATATTTAAACATATTTTTTGTTTAATCGGTGTGAACTTATAGTATACGGCTTGTCCTGCTAGTGATTATGTTAGGACGGGTACTCCTGATATCTGTTATTTGCAACAACCTTGAGATCAGCTGGTAGTGCAAGTGCCAATTAATTTACATATTACATTTGGAAAGACTCGTGTTTATCTTGTCAAATTCAAATGCAGAGACATGAATTGGTACCTGACATAGATTTTCAAAATGTTAATAGTATAAGTAGGTACATTTATAAGAGTTATCATAAATAAGAACATACTGAAGAATGCTAAGTACATGTATGCACATTATTACTCTCAATTTAGAGTAATCTTATAGGTTCCTTGAGATTGCAAAATTAAAAGTTGTCGTGTCCTGATTTTCCACACTGGGGATAGGGATCCCCATTGTTAGTTCATCCAAGAGCGCAATGTCCGGCGAGCTCGATTGGCGAGCTAGACGAACACACACATATACATGTTTTTTACCCAGGTCCAGGCCCTCGATGTGAGGATCCCTACGTCTTACAACTACCAACTATCTGGTGGATGATCACGAGTACAAGGGTTACTTCATCGAGAAGGATCTAAGCTAAGAACTCTCCTCCTTTCCTTTAGCCGACATGGGCCTCGTTTTATAGAGGTAATGGGACTCCACAAGGATCATTGTCTATGTGGAGTGGACATGGTGTGCATGCCTTCAACATGGCGATGCGCTTCGGACGTGTCACCGCATGTCGCTTGTGGTAAGCATACTGGCACTAGTGTTTGTCCCCCAGCCATAATCTTGTTGGAGGCTGGTTTCCCGGTTCACAGTCCCCAGGCCTATAGCCGGGAGCCCGGGAAAGAACCCTCTTAGGATCCCAGAGGCAGCAGGGCATGCATGGCTGTGACATGGCATGTTGCTTCCTCCAGCATGCGCGTTGTGCTAGAGTCGTGCTATCATCGTAAGAGAGGGCCCGATGAGGCGTTTCCAGACGGTAGTTTGTCCCCCAGGTCAGGAATCATCGGCCACATGTCCCCTTTATTTAACCGAGACAACCACGGGTTCCATGTCCCTGGGCCCAGCACCCGAGTAATCTTCTCGGGCAGGGGCTTCGATCTGCTGGCACTAATTTCCCATGGAGCACCCGGTTCGAAGACTGTTGTACCGCTATCCCCGAAATCTGTTGAATCGATAGTAGCCCCCGGGTGTGGTGTCGCTTGCGCGGACTCCGTTGCATGGTGGTACCTCGCCCATCTGGGCGAAGGACTGCCTCTGCTCCTAGGTAGGTCGTGGGGCTTCCCAGTTTTACTCCTGGGAACACGTGAAGGCGACCCCAAAGCAGAGTCGGCGGGACACGTACTCTATCTGGGAGATCGCAAAAGCTGCGTTGGGCAGTTAATGAGGGCTCCTAGACTCTGACCGGTAGTGCCCTTTGGCCTATTTAAGCGGCCTCGTGGGGCACTTTGACTAGTGTGTTGTCTTCTTTACTTCTCCTTCCTTTTTTGAAGAGACATGGCTACTCCACGAGGTCGGTGAGGAGGAGTCCGCGGGCGTGCCCGCCACATAGAGTTTGATCACTCCCCTCTAGCGGTGGCCCCTCAAGACTTGTGGCTAGATTTTGCTGGCTTTGAGTTTAATGTGAGGGTAAACCACGAGAATGCAGGGATGATGCATCTTCCAGATGTGTCTGTGTGGTCCTTCGGCAGCCGCCGCTGCCCTCGCAAGTTAATGCTTCAACCCGCTTGTTGCTGCAACACCATATGGTGGGCCTGAGTCTTCATTGACGATGGAGAGAGCATGTGTCTCGGAAGGGGATGAACCTGCTTCTCCGAAACTCACTACCTCCAACATGGTGACATCCTCATATTTTCCTTCGATGGGGCGGAGTTGCTATCGATCAAGGTGTTCAACAACAGCCAGCACCGCATCGACTTCTTCCATGAAGAGGGGCTCAGATTCCTTGAAGGGCCCTTTCCAAGGGGATTTCTAGGGACCCCTGGGTAGCAGGAGGGCTGTCCCTGCGTAGAATATCAAAGAGAGAACCATGTAATGTCCAGAAAAGTGATTTTCACTCTTCTTAGTCACAACTTAGTACTTTTGTTTCTGAATAAGAATGCACTTATTTGGTTTTTCATGAGATCGGGCCATTATGCCTTCTTCCTTTTCTTTCTTGCTTCTCGACTGTCTGCATATGAAAGATGTGCTCAGCAATACTTCATAAACAGAAAGCCCCAAGGTGAGTGATCACAGAAGATGAGCGCAAAAAGGTGCTTCATTTTTATTCAGCAATAGGGAAAGTCTTGGATACATTTCTTGCACTACGGGGTTCATCCATCGCATAAGGCTCTTTCTTTTGGGGGCTCGAGGGCAGCCCCCGAGCATTTCTTCTCCTCGGTTAGCTCTACTACCGTTGGATACCAACCATGAGAAATCCTAGCAATGCCCACTATCCTAATGGCGTGTCCATCTGGTGCACAAGTAAGACATGCAGGGTGATCCCACCTGGACTCACGCGTTGCATAGCTAACTCGACAACGCGTAACCTTATTCTGCTCCATTGGTAACTATGCTACCATTGGAGACCAACCCGGGCAAGCTCTACTATGCCCACTTCCCTGATAGCGCGTATATCAGGACAGCAAGCCAGACACACGGGGTGATCCCACCTGGACTCACACACTGCACAGCTAACTCGGCAGCGCGCAGCCTTATTCTGCTCCTCTGGTAGCTCAACTACCATTGGAGACCAACTTGGGCGAGCCTGGATATGCTTGTTATCCTGATAGCGTGTCTATCAAGGCAGCAAATGAGACACGCAGGGTGATCTCGTCTAGACGCACGCGCTAAAGAGCTAACTCGGTAGCTGATGACCCACAAGTATAGGGGGTGTATCGTAGTATTTTCGTGGGAAGTGAAACCCAATTTATTGATTCGACACAAGGGGAGCCAAAGAATATTTATAAGCCTTAATAATTGAGTTGTCAATTCAGCTGCACCAGGAAACAATCTTGCTCACAGCAGTTTATCAGTAGCAATAGTTTTATAGTAGGAAAACCAAAGTAGCAGCAGCAGTAAAGTAAAGACAGCAGTAACAAAGCAGTAAACAGTAGGATTCGAGTGCGGTAGGCATAGGGATGGATGGACGGGCGTTGCATGGACAAGACAATTCACATAGCAATCAGAACATAGGGAAATTGTAGCTAAATAAGATAAAGCATCCAAGTACTAGATAATCCTAGGCATGTGTTCCATATATAGTCATACATGCTCGCAATGAGAACTTCAACAACATCTTTTGTCCTGCCAGCCCATTTGCAGCGAGGCCTCAAGGGAACTACTGGCAATTAAGGTGCTCCTTTTAATAGAGCACCGGAGCAAAGCATTAACACTCCGTGAACACATGTGATCCTCACATCAAAGCCATTCCCTCCGGTTATCCCGATTTCTGTCACTTCGGGGCCATTGGTTCCGGACAACAACGTGTGTATACAACTTGCAGATAAGACCATAAACAATACTATCATAATGAATCAACAACATGTTCAGATCTGAGATCATGGCACTCGGGCCCTAGTGACAAGCATTAAGCATAACAAGTCGCAACAAAGTCATAAAGCACTAATAAAAGATACTAGGCACCATGCCCTAACAATCTGATGCCATTACATGAATGATCTCATCCAATCCCTACCATCCCCATAGCCTACAGCGGGGGATTACTCACTCATAGATGGGGGAAACATGGATGGTTGATGGAGAAGCGATGGTGATGATGATGATGGCGATGATCTCCTCCAATTCCCCGTCCTAGCAGGGTGCCAGAATGGAGTTTCTGGTGCTGTTTCGTGGAATCTGGTGGTAGCGGTGGAGCGGAACTCCTTCTGGAAAAACGCCGAGCCCCCCTAAGTTTTTAGGTCAGAAGGCAACTTATAGGCGAAGAGGGAGGCCGAGGGGGTGCCTGGGATGGCCACACCACCCCTGGCGCGGCCAGGCCTGGCCCGCGCGGCTAGGTGGTGTGGTGCCCCCCTGGCTCCTCTCCGTCTCGTGTTCTGGCTCCAGATGACTTCCAGTAAAATAGGAACTTTGGCTTTTGTCCCGTCCAATTCCGAGAATATTCATTTTCTAACTTTCATGGAACAAAAAGCAGCAGAAAACAGGAAGCTGGCACTTTGGCTCTTGTTAATAGGTTAGTCCAAGAAATCATATGAAAAGTACTCCAAAGTGTGGACAAAACACAAGAAAGTGGATAAAACCAAGCATGGAACATCAAAAATTATAGATATATTTGCAATGTATCAGTAGCGCGCAACATTATTCTGGAGCTCCTTAAGGGTAGAATTTGTGAAGATGGTACTCGTGCAGGTGCTATATTTTCTACGAGTTTTCTACGGGAGTACCATATTCGGTCTCTAGGTGGACTGCTCCGGGCCCGGAGACTTGTACCACCGGTAAGGGCCCTCCCACTTCGGTTGCAACTTGTTGCTACCTTTCCTGGGG
This sequence comes from Avena eriantha, assembly GCA_910589775.1. Classification (NCBI taxonomy): domain Eukaryota; kingdom Viridiplantae; phylum Streptophyta; class Magnoliopsida; order Poales; family Poaceae; genus Avena; species Avena eriantha. The sequence goes on from OU342740.1 coordinate 253,495,935, forward strand.
CATGCCTGACAAAGGACCATGTCCCCTTCTTTTATTGCTCGTTGTCGGACCAGCAGTTGTGATAGACATGCATGCTCTATTGGTAGTGAGCAGCTCGCAGTAGCCAGGTTCCAAACCTCTTCAAGGAAGTTGATGTCGTTGATTCTTCGCTCCGCCTGGGCGGCCTCTCCATAAGCTCGCACCCGGGGGGATCCGTGTGGTAGCTCGGTGGGTAGCACGACAACTCCATAGACCAGAAAGAAAGGTTTTTCTCCCGTGGCCCTACTTGGGATGGTCCTTATCAACTAGAGGACAACCTGGATCTACTCAGTCCAGTTCTGTCTGCTGGTTTTGAATCTATCAAAGGACTGGGTTTTGAGCCCACATAGCACCTCCGTGTTGAGGCCCTCTACTTTCCCGTTACTCCAGGGATGCACCACTGAGGAGTAACTAGGGGTGTAAACAGATCGGATCGGATTTTGATCGTACCGTATCTTTTTCCATCTTTGTTTCTCAGATTCGGATCGGAGCGGATAATGACTAGTTGCAGATTCAAACACAGATTTACTGGACCACGGATTCGAATCGGAAACGGAGCGGACTCGGGCCGGAAATGAAAGTAGTCGGATAATACTCTCATAGGTAGACAATTATATTTCTAGCAAAGTTTTGAGAGAGAATCAGTATTTTGGCCTTGCATGAATCAACTAGATACGATAATAAAGATATGGTGTTAAAAGACGGAGTTAGACATGTTCGCCAAATGAACTCGGTAACTAAATAAGTAGTAGCTTTGGGATATTTCCCTTGACTTTTGACTCTAAAATCGGATTATCCGGTTTGAAACACTCGGATAATCCTAATTAATTTTCGGATAATCCATATCCGCAAGCTATTTTCTATACCATATCCTACACCATATCCGGGGCATCACGTCGGAATCAGATATTCTTATCGACCAGATTCTATAAAATCGGATATGGATACCTTAAAACGTTTTCGGAGCTGGTTTCGATGCGGAAATTATCCTATCCGTTTACATCCCTAGGCGTAACATATCTTCATGTTGAGGTTGTCGCAGTAGGCGATGAAGGCGACGCTAGTGAATTGTGACCATTGTCGGTGATGATCTGGTTAGGTACACTGAATCGGCATATAATGCCCTAGATGAACTTGACGGTGTCCTGAGAGGTGATAGCCTGCACTGGCTTGTGGTGACCCAGAATACCACTACATGATGTAGTACACTATATTCGTTGACATAACACTCACAGAACATCATTTCGCAAATATTACATCCCTCGGAGTGGCACAACAGAAACAAAGCGAGTCCACAAACATACATTATTATTACAACCAAAAATTACATGACAACTCTAAGATCCTCCTAGGTCCATAGAGGAATCCCGATGACTCAAAGCTAAACTATAATAACTTGAGAACAAGATAAATAAGCAAACTAAACCTTACTATAATACGAGATTACTAGCTATAGCATGGAGACTTATAATACTAGACTTATTTAACTACATCTGACATAATTACGCTTCAAACTCTTCGGCCTCCATTCCATCGAAATGTTTTCGTAGTTGTTTCCTTCGACGCTTCTAGATAACTCTGATTCCTCATCACGAAATTATGTTTGGTCTTCAGATGAATGTTGAGTTTCATCTTCTTGGTCATCAATGTGTTCGGAATCTAGCAAGGGTTAAGAAGGTATGGTTGAGTACGAGCGTAGTCAGCAAGTTCACTAAAAGGAGTGTTTGATGCACTAACTACATCCACAGACCATAGGTCGTAGGCTATGCAAGTTTTTGTAAACATTTCTTCACAGATTGCTTTTAGTCTGAAAAGCTATGTCTGTCAGCCTTCACAAGTTAATTAGAACTTTGTGGAGTTCCTTTCTTGCAGCATTCGCATCTCCTTCCCAGAACAGGGAGTAACATGTCACACTTTTATACACTCTACAGAGGTGCATTGCTTTACCCATGATAGATCTTTATCATTGTTACACAACCAGGTGATCTTTCCCGTCCACACTTCCTTTGGTGTGGGGCCTAGTATAAGAACCCAAGCCAATCACAGTCCTTCTCCTCGACCCCGCATGCTAGTTGGATTGCATGCTAGACCCAGGATAAATCTTGTTTCCAATTACAGCCTGAAATGCACAAACCTCGTAGATACCAGATGCTGTGAGATGTTGAGGGATCCCACACTGCTGTCAATCCTCTCCGAGAATTACAGCCATGGTCCAGTCATCCATTGACATGCGAGATGAAGAAGATCCAGCTGACTTCCCTAGAGCCCATATAGATCTCATGGTTAACGCATAATTTATGATGCAAGAATCACTAGTGACATTGGTTGTTAAGTCCTAGATGATGTATTCCTACATAATGGTATTCCGATTGCGAGATTTAATAGATTATCTAATCACCCTAGATCAGTAACCAATAGTTTACATTATTATAAAACTAGTGTTTTCTGACCTTTTTAAAATGCAGGTGACGACAACTTTTCATTTGCAAATACTTGATAGAAAATAATCAAAGGACATGAGCAAGTGTGACCTTGCATTGATATAGCGAAGTATTATAGTCGAATGTGTCGACTTGACCCAGGACCTCGGGTCCTACAAAATACCATCATTGCCTAGTAAGGACAATGTTTAAAGAAGTAATATGATGTTATGCATAAGTAATGAGATGCATGTTGTAAAACCCCCAAGTAACCCCTAACATTACAAGTGAGTTATATTTAGGTGATTTTTTTAAGATTTGATTTATATTTAAGTTTACTTCACCAAAGAATACAGTTGCAAGAACTTTAAATTTAACTTAGAAGACATAAATGGTGAAGTATAATTGTAATACAAGATTAAAGTTGAGTGGTATCTAGTAACTATTACAAAGCTCATGTTTTAAGTTGTTATATCTCAAAGTAAATAGCATAGTGCTTATTTTGAAGTGATAAAAAGAATATTATTTGAAGAAAATATTTATTTAAGTTAATTAACTCTAAAGATTATTAGATTTAAAGCTATGGTTTTTTGATAAGGTCCAAATGAGCTTGAGTTATTATATTCTTAGTTTATTGTATATTAGACCAAAGTTAACTATAAAGAATAATAGTGGGTTTAGGACATATTGTTTGAGACATCATCATGTTTTAAGGTTTTTTCTAAACATATTCAAAGATAAAATCTTATAAATATGAAGCTTAACCTTAAGGTCTTAGATCTAGTATGTTTAACATTTATAGATCATAGTATAAGATTTTTCTATGGAAAATATGTGAATTTATTCTATAGGTTATTCACTTAATACTCAGTTTAGGTGTTATACAAAATATGGATATATATAAATTGAGATCACTCAATTCTAATATAAGTTAATGATTTTCAAAATGATCTTGTAAATCTTTGACTTACAGTTAGTTAAAGTTTTTTAAAGGAATATTATATAGTTAACAATTTACTTTTAAATTTTATTAGAAGTTATATTTATGGTTTTAGGTGTAATATTTAGACTTAATCTTTGTTTGGTGTTTTACCTAATTTATTAAGTAATATTTTTTTGAGAAAATATTAATTCTTTTCCAAAGTAATAAATTTTAAATAACTTAAACGAAGTTATAAGGAAATTTATTTTTGTTTTACAAAAATAAAAGAAACAAAATTTAAGAAGGGAATTTTATAAAGCTAAACACAATACTATTTTCTATAAGTCCTAAGACAACTTGGAATTTCACAATTAATATCTTTGTAAGATAATATATTTATTTTAGTACTCAAAAGTGATTTTAACCATTTTTTGGATTTTTCTTTGATTTACTAAATTTCATTTAGTGATTTAATGGTGTTAATATTTATTTGCATTTTATTTAACTCAAATCTGCATTATTATATTTTTCCAGGTTAGATATTATTTTTTGTGAGCATTATGATATATTATAAGTATTTTCATGATTTTTATACATCTTTCTAGGGCTAAAGTAATAGCAGGGATATTTTGATAATTTTATTTTATTTATCATTTTATTTTAATTTCTTTTAGAAAAAGTTTTGGGACCATCAGTCAGTCTGGCCCACTGTTGGGCTAGACCAATCCGCTCAGTAGACCGAGCCAGTAAAAACGACCCTCTCGATCCCCTGTCCTTCCTCGCACGACCTACCTTGCTTCTGTGCTTGTGATGGCTTGACACCATTGTTGCTCGATTTCGGCGAGCATAGCCCGTTGTAGCTGCCGCTATCACTCGTGGTCGACACGCCCCGTTGAGATCTACCTATTTGTCCAAGCTGATTTGGAAACCTTGATCATTTCTGATCGTCCCCTTCCTCTGATGGTTCTAGGTTTCGGCTCTTCTCCACCCTCCGCCGCTGGTGGGACAGCATCTTCTGCAACCCCGGCGATTCCTCATGTGGCGTTGGTGCTCGGATGCTAGCGCCGTGTTGGTGAGGTGGCTCAAGTGGTTCGGCTCGGCACAGTGCAGCGCAGTGGCGCTCTCCATGCCGCGGGTGGTTGTGGTGGTGGTGCTAGTGCACAGTGAAGTCTCCCCATGTGTGTGTCACCGTAGTCGCGCGAGCCCTGCCTCGCCACACTGCGGTGGTTATGCCATGGGAGACAGGTACACACCCAGATACTTATCTTTCTCACCCCTCTTCATTTCTTTCAACCTCTCTCTCATAGTACACTGCTCTAGCCATTGCTATCGAGCATAATTCATTGATGTGCTACAACCTATTGTTGCCAAATGTGTTGCTTGAGAGATAAGCTTGTTTTCCAACTAGATGGTTGAATTCAATTTATGTAGGGCGTTGTGCTGATGGAAATATGGTGGTGCTTCCCACATACTGTTAAAATGGAAGTTATCTAGTTGGAATGATTCCTAGGATATAAATTGTGGCTTGTTGACTCTTGTTTAATGATGACTGAGACTTGATTTGATCAAGATTCCTAGGTGCCCTTCCTAAGGGAAATGATTGATATGATGGTAAACTGAGCTTATGTTTCAATAATGATACCTGACGTGGGCATACCTTATAGGTACTCGAGCTTAGCATATACGGTCCAATCTATCAGAAGCCCACAGCGTTACCAAGGCCCAATCAAATATTCGGGTGACCGAAGTAGACTCCGACTACTTGCGACACACGGCAAGCTCAAAGATAGAAAGTTTAAAGGGAAAGACCCTAACTTGTAACTAACTCGACCTGCTATCCCGAGACCTAGCCTATCTATATAAAGGCTAGGAGGGGGCGGCAAGGAGGACAATCACAACCCTAGTTTCCACAACCTTGCCAGATTGCATCTGCGCACCCCCTGTAACTTTTGCCTCCCTCGATAATTCCAAGAGTAGACAAGAAGGAGTAGGGTCCTCTACAAGGCCTGAACCTGGGTAAACCTTGTGTCCTTGTGTGCTTGTTTGCTAGCCGATTGATGCCTCCAGCGCTCCCTTCTTCTCCAAAACCCAAGTCCATAACAATGGGCATTGATGAGTTTAACTCTCATCAATACCTGTCTCTTAACAAATATTTCTAAACTTCTTAGACTGATCCCTTGCTGAATATCATTAGGGAAATGATGTATTAGTTTTGTTTTCATAGTGGCTTTTACTGCCTATAAATTGTTGTGGTGGTGCCTCTTTCTAGATTGTGCACATCAACTTTCCATGTGCATGACTTGCTGTCATCCAGATTAGAAGTGGCTCATTCATCTGCTGGCTACTTTATGTATGCCATACTTGTGGCTTTATGCAGATGTTCTGGCTGCTATAGTACCTCCTTGGAGGATGCATAGGGGCCAGATTATATTTATAATCTTGATATATCATTTCTTGTTAAAAATTTGGACTTTCCCTAACCAATGATATCTTAACTTGAGGCTTAGGCTTTATAAGAGCAGTTATGAATGGATTCTTCGCTTGAAGCCTTAAGAAAGAATTTTCTTCCTGTAATTTTTTATAGTGAAGTAATGTATATACTTGACTCCTAAAACACTTGCTAGGAAAATGATATGTTTTGATTGGATTATCATTGTTGCTTAAATAAATGGCTTCTATAACATGACTGTGTTGTTGTGGAACCTCCATGGGAGTGACCACAACAACATAGATCATTTACATGGTCTGCTATACTTTTACTTAACAAAATGTTGGTCCATGTGCTTGCCAATGATGCCAAGTCTGAGGCCAATCCCTTTCTAAAATAAGAACAGATATTATTTGTCCCTACACCTCTATGATGACTTGCATAGCATCTATGCATTCTGAGAGCTCCCTCTCACTCCCAGACTCCCTTCTTTAAGTAAAAGAATAAGAGAAAATGATATGTTTGATTTATGGGAGATAACTACCTATAATTGTGTTGAGACTCTTCTTGCTATAGATTTGATTCAAATGTGACTGGATCTTGATAACTAGCTCCACTTGTCTCACCTCCTGGATGGCTTCTCAAAGCAACCAAGATATTAGATATGTGTGGTTGGTACAGTTTATTGTTGCTGATGCTTGATCTTCTCTTGGCTTGATCCACTCCTCCCTAATTTGTTGGCCTTCCCTCCCACGCTTGATCTTCTTCTCCTCCTCCTCCTCCTCCTCCTCCTCCTGATATTGCTTGATCCTGACCTACTTCTGGATGGCTTATCGAAGCAACCAGATTGCTAGGGATGCAGGGTTGAAAATATGGTGGTTGATGTGATGTAGCTATTGCTTTATGGTGAAGAACTGGAAGAATAGATAAGGTTTTGTACGTGTTCTTGCTATGTGTGGGGGGCTGTATTCAGCAGAGAGCTCTCTGCTACTACAACTATGAAATGATGTGCTGAAAGAGAAGTGATGCTAAGGTTGGGCTTAGTATTTTACTTGAGTGCTTCCTGTGTTAACATCACAACATGTGCATGATGTGTGTAAGCTGCTTGCAAGTGGAACCCTTCCCTTGTGGATCAGTTCAAGTGCAACTAGACCTTTTGTTGGGTATTACTGTTTTACTTTTTACCTTTTACTAATTTGGTGAAATTTGCCGTCTCCCTATGTAACATCTCAAGATTTAGAAAAATTGGGACAAAAAATCATCTTTATGTCATTCATAAGCATTGCATCCATGCAAAGTTTTGAATTAAAAAAGAACTTCAAATTCTATTTGATTTTACTAATGTTCATATAAGGAATTGTTAAGAAATTTGAAAATCCAATATGTTAAAAACTAAATAAAAAGATTGCAAAAATGCTCCTAAGTTGTTATGCTATTTTTTACAAAAATTTAGATACCAAAATCATGTGAATTGGATTTAATACAAAAAAGTTATGAGGTAAATGGTATAATTAGAAAAAACACAAATCAACCTAACCTAGGCCAGCCCGAGCCGACCATCTCTCCCATCCCGCACCCTTGCACTACGCTATGTAGTCAACGTCCCAATGCAAGAGCTACACTAGCCCATCCGGACATACCTACTCCTCTCTATTTTTCCTTGCTGCCGCTGACATGTGGGGCCTACTTGTCATCCCCAACCAGGAGACCCTGCTCCCCACGGGTTCGAACTGCCAACGGAATCCGCTTGATTTCCTATCGATCTCTACCCCCTCCTCCATGTTTCTTGCCATATAAATAATTCGTGCCCTCCTCTCAACAAACCCTAGAGAATTAGATCGAATCGGCCCCAAGACTGCTCAGTTACTTCTCCACTGCCTACCTCACCGGTGAAGCCCAAGATCGATCTCGATGCAAGGTTACTGAGCACCCCCAAGCCCCTATATTTACCTCTCCATTTTCCCTTTCTTCACTTCGTCGTTCCTCACCTTTTTAAACCTCGGTAGATCGAAGGAGCGCTGGGAATTTCTCGACGTAGTATCGCCAGAGCTCGCAGAGACCAGTAAAGTGCTGCTGCAAGACGAAGAAGAGAAGGTCGACGTCGTGCACACAAGTGATGTCGCGAGGAGGAGAGGAACCCCATTGTCAAGTTCGCCGACGTTGGGGATCACCGGAACACCGCATGCGTACCCACCTGAGCCAGCACCACCGCCTTCAATGTTGTCGTTGACCACGCACCACCGATGGTAAGCATCCTATGCTCGTGGTTGTTTGATCTATAGCATACGGTGAAGATTAGAACTGGCAACGAAGGGGTATCGTCGTATCATGCCTCGCCTTATCGTCAGCTAGAGCCGGGCCAAGCCATGGAGCCGAGCTGAATACCAGTTGGAGCCAAGCCAGGAGCTGATGCATCGCGATCGCCAGATCGAGATCCGATGGCCTAGATTAATTGCAGTAGTTTTAAAAATAGAATATCTTTGCACCTTGCTAAATTCATAGAAAAATAATTGTAGCTCCGTTTTAGTTGATTCTTATCGTGTTGGCTTTGTAATAACAAAATCTATCTATTGGGCTTGGAATATTTTGTTTATCAGCCATAATATCTATCGTGGTAGATTGGAAGTAAAGATCCCTTTATGAGCATATTCGGTATAAAAATAATCAAAATAAATTGAAATCTGTTAAAAATCGATACCAATGATATCCTTAACATATTATAGCTCCTGAATAAAGTTCTTGGTCGAATCAAAATCACCCTCGCATACTACCATGTTGCATGCATGCATAGTTATCATTGTGGCATTGTTTTGTGCAAAATTGTGAATAGATCTATTTTTGTGTTTTTGCTAGATTGCTCGAAGTGCGTTGAGGAGTATTGTTGTGTAGAGTGCTGCTCGGATCAAGGAAAGATACACCTTTGTTCATATCCTTGTCACAGTTTTGCTACAATGCATGTTTTGATCTTCAAAATAGTAGTATGCAAGTGTAGGATGTTTTAGTAGAAGTACTTTGAAATATTTTACAAGTGCGATGTTGTTTTGTAGTATGTTGTAGCCTATACTTAGGAATTCAACTCCTAATAGGTTCTCCTGGATTTTTTCTAAGTGTTATGCTTGTGCTATGCTATATATATGCAAATACCGATGGGATTCGAAACACAGAAATTTTTCTAAGTAAAAGAGCTATGTTTATGAGAGCAAGTTTTTCTCCTCAAGTCTACTCCAAAATAAAACTAAGTTTTTCTCTGGGCTGAGTGGTATGTCGGGAACAACTACAAGGGGAAGTATCCTAGATTGGCTCTGCTATTGCCCAGGGACAAGTATCATGGATTGGCTCTGCTCGTGTCCTCCACCGACCAGGATCAAAGAAGTATGTCATGTTCCAGAAGTCGGAAGCTTCCAGTGCAACCACAATACATATGGGAACTATCTGGGCCTAATACTTAGTGGGAAACCTCACCTGAGTACCATAGTTTTGGCTCACGTGGAACCGGTAGAGGGGCTACTAAGGGAAAGCTTTGCCATGGTCTTGTTTGTAAAAGGACTTGATTGTGGATTGTGGGTAAAGTGCACAAACTCTCGAGAGTAAACAATCTGATCGATTAGCCATGTTCACAGAAAAGAACAACTTTGAGCATTTGAAGGATGGACCCTCTGAAGGATTTCCTCTCTTCTTTTTCTAAATGAACTATTTTAAAACTCTATGGTCATGGAATCGTCCATAGATGGGATTTTAGGTTGCATGGTGTACTCCATGTGTTAGGTTGAGGGATGGTAGCCTGGTGGAATCCAGTGCAATCCACTTGACCCTATATTACTTATCAAAGTTCTACAAAGTAGGATAAAAGATTTCCTCTTTCTTCTTGACTTAAGAAAATTGGCTTTATGCAAACAAACCTCAAGCCTTCTCCTAGCCTTGCATGTAGAGATAGTCTAATTCTTTCCTTGGTGTAATTTTCCAATACATTCAAAGTATTGACCAACTCGCTTGGCTGCATGTTATGTGTAGAATCTGAAGATTGAGAGGTGCGTAGGATTCGCGGGTCTACACTCAACAAGCCTAGGGCATTGATGGACTCAAGTTTTACTTAAGTTTCCATTGTTTATTTGAGCTAGCTTTAACCTATGCAAAGATGTAATAAATTAAATTCTGGATTATTCGTGTAATAATGACTTGTGTTTTACATGATATTTCATCGACTGTGATTGGCAGCTAATGATCGAGGACTAGCATGTTAATCACATGGACTTAGGATCTTTATTGATCCCAGGTCACTGCAGCCTATGAGATTGTACTGAGGCAGAATATACTGATAAGAACACATACTCTTTTGGTATAACTTGCCCCTATTCTGATATGCTCAATGATGTGTTAAAGCAGTCCAATACACTGATGCTACTGAGAGCACTAATACTAACCCCTAAACCCTTTCTTCCGTCTTTGTTTGTAGTATCAAAAACAACAAGTATCTGAGAAGATTTAGAAGACAAGACTAACTAGGTTTAGTGTAGGATTTTATTTTATTATTCTATAATTTTCCTTTTTGTTTGAGAATAATGGAAAAGCATTGTAATATTTTAGTTCCCATTATTATTATTATCCTTCTTCTTCTTCTTTATTCTTTTCTTGTAAAGGAATATCGTAAAACTTGTATCAATTAATAAGATTACTCTTTTCTTGTATTTCAATTTATTTTTACTTGTATTTGGATTATTGTAAACAATTCCTTAATCCCATATTTATAGGGATTAAAATTAAAGAATACTACTTTGTTATTTGTATTCAATTTATTTTATTTATTATTTACTTGGAATATAAATATTCTTTATTCATTTAAAATTTCTTTTCAGTACTTACTTCTGCTTAGTTATATATATTGTTTATTAGTATTCATAAATTAAACTTCTCCCCTCATAAATCATAAAAACACTAGAGGTCATGTCAAAATTCACCCTACTCATCTCAGATGACCTAAACCTAATTCATCAGAGTGAGAGATCTCTGATTTAGTATTTTAGTTTGGCAAAAAATTTACCCGGGCTTTCAGATGCATGCATGTAGATGCACAAAATCCTAAATCTATCCTTCATTTAGTCCTAAATGCTAGGATTGTACAGTCATCCCCCCTTAAATTAAACTTCATCCCGAAGTTTGTGATTTCTTGTTCCAAAAATGTTTTGGATAAACTCGTCTTAAGTTTTCTTCCTTCTTCTCAATATCCTTTCATCTAGAGTGATGTTTTTATGAAATTTGCAATCCTTGAGTTTACCCTACACCTAGATTTCAGCTATGGTTAATCCCTAGTGCTAAATTTGGACTTCTTCTCAATGCTCCATGGGATTACTTTTAATCATGAACACCACTAATGATGAAGAATTACTAATTCTAACATACCTATCATGGTCTTCTCGGTGTCGTACCATCCGAAGTTTCCACCTCTTGATGATGATCCTACTCCTTGAGTAACTAACTTGTTGGGACAATCAGGTCTCTTATGTCCGTCCAGACCACATTCATAGCATACCATTCTGGTCTTCCAATATTTCCTCTTGATGTGACCTGTAGATCCGCACTTATTGCATATGATTCGTTTCCTCCGTTTTGACGCCTCATGATTTGATGTACCTCTAGTGGGTATGAGTCTGGGTATAAAACTTAAGTTTGGTGTTGACATAGGAGATGGAAACTTCTTTGGCTCATTCATAGCTCTTTTCTTGGATAATTTCTTCCTCTCTTCCAGTAGTATCATGTAATCATCCTCGAAGGTAATTGTTGCATCAACCATTCTTGAAAACATCGTGTTGTAGCCTCCCGTATCTTCATCTTCATGTAAGGATTTAGTCCCTCAAGAACCTTTTCTTGCACATCTCCTCTATGTTCCTCATCAATAGCATAACTAGATAACTGACTAAATTACCTAATATATTTCATCACGGTTGCATTGTTTTGCCGTAAGTCCTAGAATTATCTCCTCTTAAGCTCCATAATGCTCTCTGGAACATGGTACTCTCAAAACTTCTGCTTGAATTCCTCCCAGGTGACTACTTCTGGTGTATGCATTGCCAACTGGTTCTCCCACCAATTTGAGGCTGGTCATGATAAAATAAACGTTGCATAATGTTACTTGTCCTATTCATTGCATCCAATTTTTTTAAGCTTCCTCTATGTATCCATCAGCCAATCCTCCGGATCCATAGGTTCTGGTGCCGGTGCAAAAGGAATTGGTTTGGCATTCTGGAAATCAGAAAGACTTAGTCTTGTATCTTTGTTTTCTTTTCCGGATCCAACTTATTTAAATATCTTCTACAAGAACTTATTATGGTACTCTTGCATCATTTGCATGTATTGCTTCAAATTTTCCTCCATTAATGGACAAGTTGGCGACGATCCAGTTGTGGTTACACCTTCATTGGTTTCCTTCTACTAAGCCTCGTGCTCCAGATATTGTCCTTTAGACCCAGCTTATACTCCTATATCCATACCCCTATAGTCCTGTTACATAAAGTGAATACTAATACTTACATCATGCATATGTTTTCTGAGGTTAACCCTATGCACATTGCTAGTTACACAAGGAAATCAAGAACCAAATCCAATAACTACCAAACATATACCATGTATTATACATGGGTTTTATAAGCTATTACAAACAATCATTACAACTATGCCACGACTCTCATCTAACACAATACATGTATATTACAAGACCGTTCTTGCCCATGTGAGCATACTCTCACTTATTACGTCATGCCTCTCAAACACTATAATACGCATTACCGGGTATGTACATCATCCCACACTCTACTTCTATCAATTGTTCCTTCTTACTTTTCTCCCACTTCTTAGTGCTTCTTGGAATTTTGTCCATGATGGTGTGAAGTATGACGTCTGCCTTCTGGAGCATATGAACGTCCAGAGGTGCGCACTCTTGATTAGAAGCACCTAGATTAAGGTCAGTGATTAAAAAATGACAAGAAAATGCGTGATCTCCTGTGGAATTCTACTGTCCACCTTCAAACACACTTTCGAAGTAAGATGTGTTCTCTGCTTTTTCCTTGATCCAATAATTCATAGTGGTGTGATGACCGCCAATGCACTCTTCCAGGTCAATAGGATTGATAGTACCCCCATATGAACCATAGGGTTCCATAGTATTGTAACTGGTTTCTACTTCCATACCAGAATCATAGGGTATTAGATCCTCCCTCATTCCAGTGTAAAATTCTACTCCATATTTGGCTCCTATATCTTTAGGTTTCTAAGGTTCGTGCTAATAGTAGGCATAGGTTTCAGACAGTGGATCATTAAACTCAAACTCCACAAATACATTCCCTGAAAAGGCTAGTTTAGGATGTCTAACCTCTTCATCTAATTCCTTTATGTGTTCAATTGCCCTTATAGGATCAGTAAAATCCTCAGGGATAGTATCCAACTCCTGCACTAGAACTTTATAGGTACTATGATAAGTATTGAGTAATATCTTATAATGATTCACGTATTCAGCAGCTAAAGTAGATTCAGTCTACACAAGAGCAAAATGATCTAACTCGGACTCTGAACTTAGGGAATCATAAGGTATAATGGTATGAGTACTGCCTTCCAACTCCTTGACTTTCTACTTTTAGATCATGGTTATTGCTTTTGTTATTGTAATTTGATATGCCACCTCCATACATCTCGCCTCCCCAAATGGCTTCTCTCCACTTATCCCCAACCTTTTGGGTAGCATAAGCACAACACGGTACTTGGCTAACACATGTCCATCATAATGACTGTAAATCTTGATGAGAAGTCGAGATTCGCAATCCAAACTACGCAGAAGTTGTTGCAAAAGATGGATTCATTCGCTTCCATAGTCATCTAAAGTCCTATTCGGTACTTGAGCATTCGGGCATGTATACCAAGATGCTATACCTATCTATGGATAAGTAATTATAACTAGTCCTATGGAGTTGTAACTCATTATTATTTCCCAAAATGCATCATAATAAAGAATTATCGCACTAGGAACATGAAAATGTAATTCTCAATAGAATACTCATCATATTTCTGGAGAACTATTTATCGTTGCTATTATACTTCCTACAGGTTCTACCCATTTAATAGGTTTCCAACCGAAGGTCAAAGCTTTTGCTCTGATACCAGCTACGGTGACCCAACATACCACTGCATGATGTAGTACACTATAGTCATAGACATAACACTCACAGAATATCATTCCGCAAATATTACATCCCTCAGAGTGGTACAACAGAAACAAAGTGATTATTCTTACAACCAGAAATTACATGACGACTCTAAGATCCTCCTTGGTCCATAGAGGAATCTCGATGACTCAAAGACAAACTATAATAACTTAAGAACAAGATAAAGAAGCAAACTAAACCTTACTATAATACGAGATTACTAGCTAGAGGATGGAGACTTATAATAGTAGACTTATTTAACTATATTTGACGCAACTAAGCTTCAGACTCTTTGGCCTCCATTCCATAGATGTCTTCGTAGTTGTTTCCTTTGATGCTTCCAGATAACTTTGATTCCTCATAACGAAATTATGTTTGGTCTTCAGCTAAATATCGAGTTTCATCTTATTGGTCACCAATGTCTTCAGAATCTAGCAAGGGTTAAGAAGGTACAGTTGAGTACGAGCGTACTTAGCAAGTTCACTTAAAAAGGAGTGTTTGATGCACTAACTACAATCACAAACCATAGGTTGTAGGCTATGTAAGTTTTCGATAACATTTCTTTAAAGGTAGCTTTTATTCTGAAAAGCTATGTCCATCATCCTTCACAGGAATAGATTATAAATTTGTGGAGTTCCTTTCCTGCAGCGTTTGCAGCTCCTTCCCGGAATAGGGAGTAACATGTCACACCTTTATACACTTTATAGAGGTGTGTTGCTTTACCCATGAGAGACCTTATCCTTATTGCACAACCGGGCAATCTTTCCCGTCCACACTTCCTTTGGTGTGGGGCCTAGTATAAGAACCCAAGCCGATCATTGTCCTTCTCCTTGACCCTGCATGCCAGTTGGATTGCACGCCAGACCCAGGATAAATCTTGTTTCCAATTACGTCCTAAAAAGCATAAACCTCGTAGATACCAGATGCCGTGGGACATTAAGGGATCCCACCCTGCTGTCAATCCTCTCCAAGAATTGCAGCCATGGCCCAGTCATCCGTTGACATGCGAGAGGAAGAAGATCCAGCTGACTTCCTAGAGCCCATATAGATTTCATAGTTAACACGTAATTTATGATGCAAGAATCACTAGCGACATTGGTTGTTAAGTCCTAGGTGATATATTCCTGGACAATGGTATTCCAACTGCCAGATTTAATAGATTAGCTAATCACTCTGGATTAGTAACCAATAGTTTCGGTTATTATCAAAAATAGTGTTTTCTAACCTTTTTGAAATGCAGGTGATGACAACATTTGATTTGCAAATACTTGATAGAAAATAATCAAAGCACATGAGCATGTGTGAACATGCCTTGATATAGCGAAGTATTGTAGTCAAATGTCTCGACTTGACCCTGGACCTCGGGTCCTACAAAATACTATCATTGCCTAGTAAGGACAATGTTTAAAGAAGTAATATGATGTTATGCATAAGTAATGAGATGCATGTTGTAAAAACCCCAAGTAACCCCTAACATTACAAGTGAGTTGTATTTAGGTGATTTGTTTAAGATTTGATTTATCTTTAAGTTTACTTCACAAAAGAATATAGTTGCAAGGACTTTAAGTTTAACATATAAGACATAAATGGTGAAGTATAATTGTAATATAATATTAAAGTTGAGTCGTATCTAGTACCCATTACAAAGCTCATGTTTTCAGTTGTTATATCTCAAAGTAAATAGCATAGTGTTTATTTTGAAGTGATAAAAGAATATTATTTGAAGAAAATATTTATTTAAGTTAAGTTAATTAACTCTAAAGATTATTAGATTTAAATCTATGATTTTTTGATAAGGTCCAAATGAACTTGAGTTATTATATTCTTAGTTTATTGTATATTAGACCAAAGTTAAGTATAAAAGAATAATAGTGGGTTTAGGACATATTCTTTGAGACATCATCATGTTTTAAGGGTTTTTCCAAACATATTCAAAGATAAAATCTTATACATATGAAGCTTAACCTTAAGGTCTTAGATCTAGTATGTTTAACATTTATAGATCATAGTATAATATTTGTGTATGGGAAATATGTGAATTTATTATATAGGTTATTCAGTTAATACTTAGTTTAAGAGTTATACAAAATATGGATATATATAAATTGAGATCACTCAGTTCTAATATAAGTTAATGATTTGCACAATGATCTTGTAAATCGTTGACTTACAGTTAGCTAAAGTTTTTTAAAGGAATATTATATAGTTAACAATTTACTTTTAAATTTTATTAGAAGTTATATTTATGGTTTTAGGTGTAATATTTAGACTTAATCTTTGTTTGGTATTTTACCTAATTTATTAGGTAATAAATAATTTTGAGAAAATATTAATTATTTTCCAAATTCATAAATTTTAAATAACTTGAATGAAGTTATAAGGAATTTATTTTTGGTTTACAAAAATAAAAGAAACACAATTTTAGAAGGGAATTTTATAAAGCTAAACATAATACTATTTTCTATAAGTCCTAAGACAACTTGGAATTCCACAACATATTTTTGTAAGATAATATATTTCCTTTAGTACTCAAAAGTGATTTTTAACCATTTTTAAGATTTTTCTTTGATTTCCTAAATTTCATTTAGAGATTTAATGGTGTTAATATTTATTTGCATTTTATTTAACTCAAATATGCATTATTATATTTTTCCTAGTTAGATATTATTTTTGTGAGCACTATGATATATTATAAGTATTTTTATGATTTTTCTACATCTTTCTAGGGCTAAAATAATAGCAGGGATATTTTGGTAATTTTATTTTATTTATCGTTTTCTTTTAATTCTCTTTTTAGAAAAGTTCTTGGGCCCACTAGTCCGTCTGGTCCATTGTTGGGCTAGACCAACCCGTTCAGTAGACCGAGCCAGTCAAAACGACCCTCTCCATCCTCTCTCCTTCCCCGCACAACCTACCTTGCTCTTGTGCTTGTGATGGCCCGATGCCATTGTTGCTCGATTCTGGCGAGCACAACCCGTTGTGGCTACTGATGTCTACGCACTTCTATTCTTGTAGACAGTTGTTGGGCCTCCAAGTGCAGAGGTTTGTAGAACAGCAGCAAGTTTCCCTTAAGTGGATTACCTAAGGTTTATCGAACTCAGGGAGGAAGTGGTCAAAGGTATCCCTCTCAAGCAACCCTGCAATCAAGATACAAGAAGTCTCTTGTGTCCCCAACACACCCAATACACTTCTTAGGTGTATAGGTTCACTAGTTCGGTGAAGAGATAGTGAAATACAAGTGGTATGGATAAAAGACAACGGTGCCAGAAAATAGCATGATGGCATGGAAGAGATTAAAGGCAAACTTAAATAACGATGGAAGCAAGCAAACATGTAACAAATCTAGTTGCAAACGGTGTTTCAATGCTTAGAAACAAGGCCTAGGGATCATACTTTCACTAGTGAACACTCTTATATAAATATCTTCTCTTTATGATACTACTCTGAACTACTCTCCGGTTGGACACTCTAATCCATGGTAGGGCTATAACAGCACACCTCAAAGTTTGCTTTTCCCATCTTGATAACCCCACACTGTCACCTTGAGCTCTAGATGGTTCCAACAAACACCACAATTTCATAGAAACATGTAACAAGTATTTGTAATCTCTAGCCTAAGTGCCACCATGGTGTGCATGTTGTCACTTTCACACACATGGGGAGAGCAGAGATCTATTAAAGCACTTGAGTAGCAAGGAAGATCTACTTGCTTACAAAGCTCATGATCACAATATAATCATGCATAGAGAGAGATGAACACATAGCTACCGGTAGAACCCTTAGCCTCGAGGAAGAACTACTCCCTCATCATCATGGGAATCAGCAACGGCGATGGAGATGGTGGTGGAGATCGATGGAGATGGATTCGAGGGCACTTCCCCATCCCGGCAGGGTGCCAGAACAGAGACTTTCTATCCCCCGAATCACCCCTTCGGTGGCGGTAGCGCTGTGGAACTTTTCGTGGTTGGAGGCTTCCGTATTTAGGGTTTTCTCATCAGAGGCTTCTTATAGGCGAGAGGGGAGCTTGAGGGGGTGCTGGAGGGGCCCACACCACCCCTTGGTGTGGCCTGGCCTGGCCCGCACCACCAGGTGGTGTGGCCAGCCCCTGGCCCCTCCCCATCTCGCATTTTGGCTCCTTATCCCCCTCGGTGAAATCTTGACTTTGGCTTTTGTCCCGAACAATTCCGAGAATATTCATTTTCTGACTTTCCTGGAACCAAAAACAGCAGAAAACAGGCAGCTAGCACTATGGCATCTTGTTAATAGGTTAGTTCTAGAAAATGCATAAAAGTAACTCCAAATGTAGACAAAACATAAGAAAGTAGATACTAAACAAGCATGGAACATCAAAAATTATAGATACGTTTGCAACGTATCAACATCCCCAAGATTAACTCCTACTCGTCCTTGAGTAGGTAAGTGATAAAAAGAAAAGAATAATTTTTGAGGTGATATGCACCATCATAGACTTGATCAAGGAATTTATAAAACATTGATAGCTGGGATCATAGTACTTTAACATAGCATGAAAGATATAGTTCTAACAATAATACATAGCAACTATGGTGTAGCATTAAAGGATACAATCAGATTCATGAATAATAATGCATTGAAATACGTTTGTTTGTTTCACATAAAGAAAACATAGCATAGTGGCATTCAGCTTGTCCCTCATGGAGTAGCAAAACATAAATGCATAGGACACCTTCAAAGTTCATAAGGGTGACTAGATACAAATAGTTCAAGATCAAGCAATATTAACATTATGAATCAGTCAATAAGTTTTGGGACAATGCACATAGAACTAAGAATGGCCACTATGCTCTCTTAATAGGTGCATAAAGATAGAAGATGTAGACTAAACATAAAAGTAAAAGAAAGGCCCTTCATAGAAGGAAGAAGGGATTCAAGTCTCATAAAAGAGCTTCCAAAATTATGGTACTTATTAGCTTTCAGCTCTCATTGCCCCTATCATAAGCATCTTCAAGTGATTAAGGTTAAAGTGACATAACTAAGAGGATATGCTTGACAAGTTATAAGTTGAAATCTCATGCCCCTTGCTTACGAGTACCGAACCTCATGCTACTCAACTTCAGTCACAAGTAAGCTCTTGTCATTGTAAGTACATATGTATCATAGAGAACCGCCAATGGGGTACCCCTTGAACATGATACAGGAGATATTCCATAATCAAAATGACAAGGCAAGCAGACAATGAGCATCTCATTGATCTTTTTATTTGCTATTTGCATAGGTTTTAATTAAGGATGCTTCATAGAATGCTCATTATGATTATGCTGCAAGTTTACACCATGATTAGGCATGGCTTAGGCTAGCGGCCCAGGCGTTTCTCTAACACACATACAAACTCCATGATCTTACAATTTCCCCTTTTATTTCACATCGGCGGGATCCATAAGCAAAAGAATCATGATATCAATAGAATATAAGTGCAATGTTGAAAGCGTTCCCCATGATACATGGTTCTGCTAACTTCAACTTATAAAGCGCAAGCATATACGCAACAAAGATGGACACAATGGTTCAAGTTTATTAAGTGCAAGAAAGTAAAGTGTGTCATCAAGTTCGTGAGAGTTTTAATCACTAATTTTCTCATGACAAGTTTAATTCAGAAGGTAGATAAAAACATGAATATACTTGGAATAGCAAATGCTAATAGGTAGGTATGGTGGACTCTTTGGAATAACTTGGTTTTATTTGGAGTTGGATGCATGAGTGGAACTCATACTTGGTTGTGGAGACTAGCAAAAGACTAGGAGCGACCAACTAAGAGAGCAATAATGTCCATAATCATGCAAAGCGATAAAAAATCATTAATTAAAGCATAAAGTGATATTACAAGTCGAAAACTAAAGGATCATAGAGGCTATGGTGACTTGGTATAGTCTTAACATGGTGTGAGCATGCGCCAAGTTAACTCAAATAAAGCATTAAAGGAGAATACCACAATATTATGCTTTTATATGCTAAAACAACGCATGATTTCTTTCAAGGCACATTAAGCAATCTCAATTGTTTATAACATGTCATGCTACAGAAAAAATCACTAAGCATAAAGCCAAAACAATATCAAACATGACATGACAAAGCATAGGCCACAGTCAAAAACAAGCTCCTTTTACCACTTAAGCATGAACTTTTCCTACTCTTTTCCAATCCAAACCAAACTTATTTGAAAGAACCCACAAAGATAATAATAAATAAATATCAGTGAGCTTGTCTCACAAATCCAAAAATAAGAACTAAAAAGTTCTAAGCTGAAAGCACAAGAAAACTACGGGTAAACACAGTGCTATCAAAAGAGAACACTCACAAAACAATAAGAATGAAAACTAGAGTGTTCTAGGCAATGAAAACGGAGTGTGTCTCTATCCAAAAGAAGTGTGTTGGGATCCAACCAACTTATTTAAGAAAACCAAACAAAATAAAACTAAAAACAAAAACAAAGAAGCTCCAAGAAAAACACAATTGTGTATGAAACAATAAAAATGAAGTGTTTGGAAGAAACCTGAGATTTTTATTGATTGAGAAGGGGATGCCTTGGGAATCCCCAAGCTTTGACGCTTGTCCTCTTGAATACTTCTTGGGGTGACACAGGCTGGCATCCCCAAGCTTGATCTTTAGTCCATTCTTCATCTCATTACATCATTCTCTCGATACACCTAAAATTCTTCCTTCATACAAAACTTCACACAATCTTTATTAGCAACATTAGTGCACTCAAGATAATAAGTCTTTAGGTTTAGTTTTAACACCAATAAAACGTCCATTAAAACACAAGATACTATAGCACTTCCCTTTAAAAGCTCAATTCCCCAAAGAGAACCCAAAAAGGAACCAACAAGAAGCAAATGCAAATAATGGCAGAAATCTGTCAAAACAGACCAGCAGGTAAAAAACAATTTTTTCGAAGACCTTATGTTGCTTAAATCGAAAAGGGTTGAACTAAAGAAAGTTAGATAACAACCTGGGGAAGAAGCACAAAACTTCACGTCTCAAAACGACGTACGGAGATTTTATACGAATTGTTACAGTGAAGCACAAAAATCTGTTTCAGGACAGCAACTTTCCCAAGCATTACTTCTCTCTCATTAGAGGTTACTCTTGGCGCAAAAAGCAAATAAAAAGGATAAGGAGCGGTTATTACAGAGGTAATAACTTCCAAGTCTCATCTAAAACTTTTGGGTTATCTCTCAATAAGTACTTTTCTTTAGCGCCTTTAAGTTAGGCATGACAGTTTGAGAAGATGCTAACATAAGAAATATGAATTGAAGTAAATGAGAGCATCAAGAAGAAAATTCAAAGCACATTTAAGTCTAACCCACTTCCTATGCATAGGAATCTTGTAAAGAAACAAGTCATGAAAACACAAAGCAACAAGCATAGGAAAGCAAAACAAGTGCAACTTCAAAAAATTCAACATAAAGAGGGGAAACTTAATATTGTTGAGATACATAAAACCATGTTTCCCTCTCTCATAATAACTTTCAGTAGCATCATGAATAAAATTAACAATATAAATATCACATATAACATTATTATCATGAGCCACATGCATATAATCATTATTACTCTCCACATAAGCATAGTCATCCTTATCAATCGTAGTGGGAGCAAATTCAACAAAATAGCTATCATTATTATTCTCATCATCATAATCATCCAATATAGGAGGCATATTGTAATCATAATTAATTTTCTCCTCAATAGTAGGTGGACTAAAAATATCATATTCATCATTGTAATCATCATATATTGGAGGTTTTGTATCATCATAAGCAATATAATAGCTATATTCCAAAGCTGGGGAACTAAAAAGATCATTTTCGTAAAAACTAGCTTCCCCAAGCTTAGTCTTTTCCATAGAATTAGCAATAATGGTGTCCAAAGAATTCATACTAACAACATTGATGTTAGCATGCAAATAAAGTTCCATAGGTTTTTTAATTCTCTTCAAACAGTTCATGTCCTAACTCAAGATAAATACTATAAAGTTCTCTAATTTTTTTGTTGTTTTCCATTGAGCCTAACTAGTGAAAACAGGAAACAAAAAGACAAAATTGTAGAATCTAAGGAAATAACTTAAATCACTCACACCGGAGGATGTGAGTACCTTTTACCTTACCTTCCCGGCAACGGCGCCAGAAAATAGCTTGATGTCTTTGCACTTCTATTCTTGTAGACAGTTGTTGGGCCTCCAAGTGCAGAGGTTTGTAGAACAGCAGCAGGTTTCCCTTAAGTGGATTACCCAAGGTTTATCGAACTCAAGGAGGAAGTGGTCAAAGGTATCCCTCTCAAGCAACCCTGCAATCAAGATACAAGAAGTCTCTTGTGTCCCCAATGATACATTGCAAATGTATCTATAATTTTTGATGTTCCATGCTTGGTTTTATCCACTTTCTTGTGTTTTGTTCCAACTTTGGAGTACTTTTCATATGATTTCTTGGACTAACCTATTAACAAGAGCCACAGTGCCAGCTGCCTGTTTTCTGCTGTTTTTGGTTCCAGGAAAGTGAGAAAATGAATATTGTGGGAATTGGACGGGACAAAAGCCAAGGTGCCTATTTTTATGGAAGTGATCAAGTGCCAGAATACGAGACAGAGAAGGGCCAGGGAGCCACCACACCACCTGGCCGCGCGGCCAGGCCTAGCCCGCGCCAGGGGGCACCCCCTCGGCCTCCCCTTCCGACTATATATTGCCCTCGGGACGAAAACCCTAAGTACCCGATCAAAAATCCACGAGAGAGTCTGTAGCCGCCGTCATCTCCATCCCTAGATCGGGAGGGATCTGAAGCTCTTCTCGGCACCCTGCCGGAGAGGGGAATTCACCCTGGAGGCTTCTTCATCACCATGTAAGCCTCCGGTGTGATGCGTGAGTAGTTCATCCTTGGACTACGGATCCATGTAGTAGCTAGATGGCTGGTTCTCCTCCTTTGTGCTTTCATGTTTAGATCTTGTGAGCTCCGTTCATGATCAAGATCATCTATTTGTAATTCTGCATGTTGTGTTTGCGCGGATCCGATGGATATTGAGATGCTATTTCAGATTGATTATTGATTCTATCATGTCTTTGTTATTTGAGATCTTGCATGCTTTCCGTTGTTAGTAGCTATCTTGGCCAAGTAGATGCTAGCAACTCCAAGAGTTAGTATTTATGCTCGATAGTGGGTTCATGCCTCTGGTAATCTGGGGAAGTGACAGAAATCTCTAAGGTACTAGATGTGTTGTTGCTACTAGGGAGAAAACAACAATCCTGTGTTCCTAGAACAATCGTATTGTTTACTTTACACGCAGTTCGTAAAGCAATAATCTGTTGCTTGTAACTTAATACTGGAGGGGGTTCGGATGATAACCTGAAGGTGGATTATTAGTCATAGATGCAGTTGGATGGCGGTCTATGTATTATGTTGCAATGCCCAATCAAGTCTCAGAGGAGTCAAGATGATTAGTATATGCATGTATTCCTTTCTCGGTGTTTGTCAATTGCCTCGCTGTAATTTGTTCACCCAGCATGTTATCTATCTTAAGGAGAGCCACCTCTAGTGAACTATGGATCCCGGTCCTTTGTCATTACATACAATCTACAATCTTTTACTGCTTTGTGTTTACTTTATGCAAACTTTTACTTCTTTCCATTCGATACATTTAATCCTTTGTTTTCCGCAAAACACAGTGAGATTGACAACCTCATCGCAAGTTGGGGACAAAGTTCTGTGGTTGTGTTGTGCAGGTCTCCACGTTGCTACTAGCACCGGTAGTGCGCCCTGCCAAAGCTCAGCTAGTAACACCTTTGGGGTGTTTCCTTGCTCCTACTGGTTCGATTAAACCTTGGTTTCATAACTGAGGGAAAACTTGTTGTTGTGCTCATCAAACCTTCCTCTTGGGGTTCCCAACGAGCTCTACGTCGATCGTCGAGTACATCACCCAACACACGCAATACACTTGTCAGGTGTATAGGTGCACTAGTTTAGCGAAGAAATAGTGAAATACAAGTGGTATGGATAAAATACAACGGTGCCAGAAAATAGCTTGATGGCGTGGAAGAGACTAAAGGCAAACTCAAAAAAAGATGGAAGCAAGCAAACATGTAACAGATCTAGTTGCAAACAGTGTTTCAATGCTTAGAAACAAGGCCTAGGGATCATACTTTCACTAGTGAACACTCTCATATAAATATCTTCTCTTTATGGTACTACTCTGAACTACTCTCCGGTTGGACACTCTAATCCATGGTAGAGCTATAAAAGCACACCTCAAAGTTTGCTTTTCCCATGTAGATAACCCCACACTGTCACCTTGAGCTCTAGATGGTTCCAACAAACACCGCAATTTCATAGAAACATCCAACACCAAATAGAACTCATAACAAGTATTTGTAATCTCTAGCCTAAGTTCCACCATGGTGTGCACGCTATCACTTTCACACACATGGGGAGAGCAGAGATCTATTAAAGCACTTGAGTAGCAAGGTAGATCTACTTGATTACAAAGCTCATGATCACAATATAATCATGCATAGAGAGAGATGAACACATAGCTACCGGTAGAACCCTTAGCCTCGAGGAAGAACTACTCCCTCATCATCATGGGAATCAGCAACGGTGATGGAGATGGTGGTGGAGATCGATGGAGATGGCTCCGGGGGCACTTCCCCATCCTGGAAGGGTGCCGGAACAGAGACTTTCTATCCCCCGAATCTCCACTTCGGTGGTGGCGGCGTTGCAGAACTTTTCGTGGCTAGAGGCTTCCGTATTTAGGGTTTTCTCATCGGAGGCTTCTTATAGGCGAGAGGGGAGGCTGAGAGGGTGCCGGAGGGGCCCACACCACCCCCTGGCGCGGCCTGGCCTAGACCACACCACCAGGTGGTGTGGCCAGCCTCTGGCCCCTCTCCGTCTCATATTCTGGCTCCGTGTCCCCCTCGGTGAAATATTGACTTTGGCTTTTGTCCCATCCAATTCCGAGAATATTCATTTTCTGACTTTCCTGGAACCAAAAACAGCAGAAAATAGACAGCTGGCACTGTGGCATCTTGTTAATAGGTTAGTTCCATAAAATGCATAAAAGTATCTCCAAATGTAGACAAAACATAAGAAAGTAGATACTAAACAAGCATGGAACATCAAAAAATATAGATACGTTTGCAACGTATCAGCTACCGCCATCGGTCATGGTCGACACGCCCCGTTGAGATTTACCTATTTGTCCCAGCTGATTTGAAAACCTTGCTCATTTCTGAATAACCCTTCCTTTGATGGTTCTAGAGTTTTGGCTCTTCTCCACCCTAGCCTTCCACCACCGGTGGGACAGCATTTGCTGCAACCCTAGAGATTCCTACGGTGGCCTTGGTGCTCGGATGATAGCGTCATGTTGGTAGGGTGGCTCAAGTGGTGTGGCTTGGTGCAGTGTAGCGCAGTGGTGCTCTTTGTGCCGACGTGCCGCAGGTGGTTGTGGTGGTGGTGATGGTGCACGGTGAAGTCTCCCCGTGTGTGTGTCGCCGCAGACGCGCGAACCCTGCCTCACCATGCTGCAGTGGTTATTCCTCGGGCACCAGGTACACGCCCAAATGCTTATCTTCCTCACTCCTCTTTATTTCTTTCAACCTCTCTCTCGCAGTACACTGCTCTAGCCATTGCCGTCGAGGATAATTCGTTGACGTGTGCAACCTATTGTTGCCAAATGTGTTGCTTGGGAGGTAAGCTTGTTTTCAAACTAGATGCTTGAATTAAATTTATGTAGGAAGCTGTGCTAATGTAAATACGGTGGTGCTTCCCACATACTGTTAAAACAGAAGTTATCCAGTTGGAATGATTCATGGGCTATAAACCGTGGCTCGTTGACTCTTGTTTAATGATGACTGAGATTTCATTTGATCAATATTCCTAGTTGCCCTTCCTAAGGGAAATGATTGATATGATGGTAAACTGAGCTTATGATTCAATAATGTCACATGTCTCTTAACAGATATTTACAAAGTTATTAGACCGATCCCTTGTTGAATATCACTAGGGAAATGATGTATTAATTTTGTTTTCATAGTGGCCTTTACTGCATGTAAATTTTTTTGTGGTGCCTCTTTCTAGAGTGTGCACAACAACTTTCCATGTGCATGACTTGATATCATCTAGTTAAGCAGTGCCTCATTGATCTGCTGGCTACTTTATGTATGCCATACTTGTGGCTTTATGCAGATGTTCTGGCAACTGTGGTACCTCCTTAGAGGATGCATAGGGGCTAGATCATATGTATAATCTTGCTATATCATTGCTTGTTAAAAGTTTGGACTTTCCCTAGCCAATGATATCTTAATTTGAGGCTTAGGCTTTATAAGAGTAGTTATGAATGGATTCTTGCTTGAAGACTTAAGAAAGAATTTGTCTTCCTGTATTTTTTATAGTCAAATAATCTATATACTTGATACGAAAATGATATGTTTTGATTGGATTATCATTGTTGCTTAAAGAAATTGCTTCCGTAACATGACTACGCTATTGTGGAACCTCCCTAAGAGTGATCACAACAACATAGATCATTTACATGGTTTGGTATACATTTACTTAACAACATGTTGGTCCATATGCTTGCCAAATGATGCCAAGTTTGAGGCCAATCCCTTTCTAAAACAAGAACAAATATTATGTGTCCCTACAACCTCTATGATGACTTGCATAGCATCTATGCATTCTAAGAGCTCCCTCTCACTCCCAAACTTCTTTATTTCAATAAAAGAATAAGAACAAATGATATGTTTGATTTATGGGAGATAACTGCATGTAATTGTGTTGAGACTCTTCTTGCTATAGATTTGATTCAGATGTGACTAGATCTTGATATCCAGCTCCATTTGTCTCACCTCCTAGATGGCTTCTCGAAGCAACCAGGATATTAGAGATGTCTGGTTGATACAGTTGATTGTTGCTGATGCTTGATCTTCTCTTGGCTTGATCTACTCCTCCCCGATCTGCTGGCCTTCCCTCCCAAGCTTGATCTTCTCCTCCTCCTCCTCCTAATATTGCTTGATCCTGACCTACTTTTGGATGACTTAACTAAGCAACCAAATTGCTAGGGATGCAGGGTTGAAAATAGGGTGGTTGATGTGATGTAGCTATTGCTTTCTGGTGAAGAAATAGAAGAACAGATAAGGTTATGTATGTGTTCTTGCTATGTATGTGGGGTTGTATTCAGTAGAGAGAGTTCTCTGCTACTACAACTATGAAATGATGTGCTGAAACAGAAGTGATGCTATGGTTGGGCTTAGTCTTTCACCTGAGTGCTTCCTGTGTGATAGCACAACATGTGCATGATGTGTGTAAGCTTCTTGCAAGTGGGACCCTTCGCTTGTGGATCAGTTCAAGTGAAACTAGATATTTTACTAGGTATTACTTTTTTACCTTTTACCTTTTACTAATTTGGTGAAATTTCCCTCTGCCTATGAGGTTGTACTGAGGCATGATCTAGTGATAAGAACAGATACTCTTTTGGTGAAACTTACCCCTATTCTGATATGCTCTATGATGTGTTAAAGTGGTGCAATACATTGCTACTACCGAGAGCACTAATACTAACCCCAAACCCATTTCTTCTATCTTTGTTTGCAGGTATAAAAACAAGTATCTGAGAAGATTTAGAAGACAAGATTAACTAGGTTTATTATTCTATTTAGAAGACAAGATTAACTAGGTTTATTAACTACTGATTTTATTTTATTATTCTATAATTTTCCTTTATATTTGAGAATAATGGAAAAGCATTGTAATATTTTAGTTCTCATTATTCTTCTTCTTCTTTTTCTTTATTCTTTAATTGTAAAGGAATATTGTAAAACTTGTTTCAATTAATAAGATTAATATTTTATTTTATTTCAATTTATTTTTACTTGTAATTGGATTATGGTAAACAATTCCTTAATCCCATATTTATAGGAATTAAAATTAAAGAATACTACTTTCTTATTTGTATTCAATTTATTTTATCTATTACTTACTTGTAATATAAATATTCTTTATTCATTTAAATTTTCTTTTCAATACTTATTTCCGCTTAGTTATATATTGTTTATTAGTATTCATAACTTAAACTTCTCCCCTCATAAATCATAAAAACACTAGAGGTCATGTCAAAATTCACCCCACTCATCTTAGATGACCTAAACCTAATTCATCAGAGTGAGAGAACTCTGATTACTCTAGTCTTTTAGTTTGGCGAAAAATTTACCCGGACTTTCAGATGCATGCATGCAAATGCACAAAATCCTAAATCTACCCTTTGTTTAGTCCTAAATGCTGGGGTGCTACATGGCTCCACCTCAGGCAACTTGGTGAATTTGTCAATGGTGACGAACATGTATTGGTACCCTCCTACCGCAAGTGGGAATGGTCCAATGATGTTGAGCCCCAAATGGTGAATGGCCTTGACAAGGGACGGTTTGAAGAGATTGAGCCGGTTAATGAGTGTCATTGGCGTGGAATTGGAAGGCGTCGCAGGTTCTGACCAATTAGTCGGTGTACAATAATGTCGTTGGTTAATAGAACCCTTGACGAAATGCTTTCTCTACCAAAGTCCGTGAGGCGAGGTGACTCAAGCACTCTCCCTCATGGATTTCAGCCAAGAATTGGTGTCCTTTATCTTGGGATATGCAATGGAGCTTGACACCAGATTCGCGTTTTGGTAGAGGTCTTCGTCCACCAGGGTGTACATCTTAGCTTGTCAGAATAGTTTCTTGGCATTGGTGCAGTTGGGGGAGCTCCTGGTCCCGGTGGTACCTTAGTACATTCGTGGCCCAGGGTAGCCTAAGCATCTCGCCCACATGGACGACGTGTTTGACAGGAAAAGTTCCCTCATCTCCATCCCCGAGGGCACACAGCTCCGAAGCCATCACTTCGCATACTATGGCCGGTGTGAGGGCTTCCCCCGGGGTTCTTGGTTTGCTTATTTCCTAGGGGCATACAGCTCCGTAGCCTTTTCTTCGCATACAATGGTCAGAGATGAGGGTTCCCCCAGGGTTTGGTGCTTGTCTTATTCTCGGGTGCACATGGTTCCGCATCCATCACTTCCTATGCAGCGACTGCTTCCAAGGGTTCTCCCCAAGGTTCTATGTCTACTTCTTGTCTGAGGGCACATGACTCAGCAACCATTTCTTTGCATATGATGGACGGTGCTGAGGCCTCACCCTGTGATATCTTGACGGAGGGGTTGATTAGCCACTCCATGAGGACTTCCGGGGTATGCATCCCCTGGAAAAGACATGATCTTCGATAACTCATCAGCAATGGTTTTGGAGGCACGGCAGATGTGCTCCATCTAAAGCCCATCAAAGTACTGCTCCAACTTTCTGACTTCTTTGACGTAGGAGGCCATCCGTGGGGAATCGTAATCTTTATTGATCTGATTGATGACCAATTGTGACTCCCTGCGGATGACGAGGCGCTTGATCCCTAGGTCTCTCACAATCCTGAGGCGGAGGAGTAGGCCTTCATACTCGGCAGTGTTGTTAGTTAAATGCTCTCCATGATAGATCATCTCGAGAATGTACTTTAGCTGGTCCCTAATTGGCAACACCAGGAGCACGCTAGCCTCCAAGCTATCAATGGAGTAGGAACCATTGAAGTACATCGTCTAGTCGCACGGGTCAGCATTCCCGGGAAGGAAGGAGGTAGGTTCCTCCTCGTCCTTCGGCGTGAGAGTCCACTTGGTGATGAACTAAGCCAAGACCAAGCTCCTAATTCTTTGGGTGTGAGTGAAATGAAGATTGAAGCCTGATAGCTCCATCGCCCATTCTGCCACACACCCATAGCTTATTTCTTGCGTAGCATACGCTCCAATGAGTGCTTGGTCACTACGGTAACCCGATGGGCCTCGAAGTAGTGACGAACATTCCTTGATGAGATGAGGATGCCGATCAGGAGCTACTAGAGCATAGGATAATGGACCCACGCATCACGCAGCATGGTGCTGACAAAGTACACGGGGCGCAGCTCCTTACGCTTTTTTGAGGGCTCCTGCTGCTCCTCAGCTCTCGAGTTGCAGGGCCCAGGAGTAGGTGCTTTTGGGCATCTAGGGTCACTTCCCGACTCACATAGTGCAGGAGGTGTGCCTGGCTCAGCCCTTGAATCGGGGCCCTCGGTGATGACACCCTAGTCATCTCCCTCCACGGGCTCTGCCTCGCTAGGATCAGGAAGGGGCACTTCCAGGCATCCAAGCTCGCTTCCTCACTCAATAAGTTTAGGAGGTGTGCATGTATTGGTCCACTGATCGGGGCCCTTGGCGATGACTCTCGAGTGATATCCTTCCTTTTCCACAACGAGCACTGCGTTGACCACCTGTGGTGGCAATGATGTAGAACAATATAGGCTTCCTAGGTTTGGGAACCACTAGCACCAGAGGGGAGGTCAGGTACCATTTCAAGTCCTGAAATGCATCCTCCGCCTCCGAGGTCCACTCCACAGGCCTCGACATTTTTAAGAGTTTGAAGAAAGGGAGGGTCCGTTCTCCCAGACGGGATATGAAGCATCCTAGGGCCGTAATACACTCGTTGAAATGCTGCACACCCTTTACCCACCTAGGAGCTTCCATCTAGTTTATGGCCTTGATATTTTCAGGGTTCTCCTTGATTCCCCGTGAGAAACCAGGAACCTGAGTAGCTTTCCCAATGAAACCTTAAAAAACACACTTTTTGACGTTGACCTTGAGGTGGAACTTGCGTAGGTTACTGAACGTCTCTTCCAGGTCACCGAGTAAGGTACCATGATGCTTGGTATTGACCATAACATCATCGATGTAGGCCTCCATGTTGCAGCCAATCTGAGTGCCCAGACATGCCCGCATAGCGCGTTGGAACATGGCGTCGACATTCTTTGGACTAACGGGCATGCAAGTGTAATAAAAGCATCCCTCCGGGGTGATGAACACAATATTTTCTTCGTCTTCCTTCGCATCTTGATCTGGTGGTACCAGGAGAAAGCGTCGAGGAAGTAGAGGAGATCGCACCCTGCCAGATCATTAGGGTAGGCCTTGTTCGGGTCCGTGAGGTCGACGCACAACCTCTTGTCGATATTGTGCAGCTTGTGCACCACAACGGGGTTCACAATCCAAGCCGGGTGCCATACTTTGCAGATGACTCGAGAAGCCCTCAACTTCCTGACCTCCAAAACAATGAAGTCCTGCTTGTCCTGCGCCTAGCGCCGGACCTTTTTCTTTACCAGGTGAGCTCCCAGGCACACTGCCAGACGGTGCTCGATCACCTCCCCGGGACCCCGGGAAGAACCGCAGGCTCCCAGGCGAGCACATTAGCATTCTCCCAAAGGAAGGTGATGAGCGTGCTTTCCTATTTGTTGGTGAGGTGGACCCCTATTGTGATGGGGCAGCCTCCACCCTCAAGAAGAGGGGCCTTGGTGAGGCAATGATCTTCGGTCAGGCGCTTCTTCCATAGGGGTGACGGGACCAACTCATTGGGGTCCCGTGGCCCCCAGGAAAACACTACTAAGGTCTCCCGGTAGGCTTGCTCATGAAGAAGACATCATCCCCTAGATTGGCCTTGACGATGATGACCCCGTTCGTGGCTGGGATCTTCATAGTGTTGTAGGTGTAGTGTGTGGTTGCCATAAACTTCGTCAAGGCGGGTCAATCGAGAATGTCATTGTAAGGAAAGACGATCTCTGCCATGTTGAACATTATGTTCTCCGTGCGTAAGTTCTCGGGTGTGCCAAACGTAATGGGCAGAGTGACTTTCCCTAGTGGTTGGGTCACCCCCGGGTTGATCCCCTAGAACGCCCCCCTGGGGCATAAACGTTCGGCGGGGATCTGGAGCTGCTTCATGAGCTGGGCAGATAGGAGGTCCAGTTCTGCACCTCCGCCCACCAACATAGTGGTCACCTTGACATTGCTGATAATCGGGGATACTACCAGCGATAGGATCCCCACGCCCGTGCATTGGACAGGGTGATCCTGAGCGTCAAAGGTGACTGATATGGCTGGCCATTTGAGTGGGCATTGTGCTTCCAAGCTCAAATGCATAGCACGTACCTCTCTGGTGAGCCGCTTGACGGTGATGTGCGAGGGAAAAGACAAAGAGCCCCCATGGATGCACAACACATCACGTGATATGAAGTTGGACCAGGTTCGCCCTCGTGATGCCTCGCGACGGGCATGCGCCCGGGGCCTGTGAGGTAGGCGGGCCAAACGCTGGTCTCCCCCGAGGAGCCACTATGACCAAGGGGACAACCCCAGCTTGGCGAGGGCGCGTCAAATGGTGGTGCTGCAGGGAATACCCCACTAGATCCACGAGCCTAACAAGTCATGACCCTACGCTAGGTCTATCTCCAATGGCCTCCGGTGGAAGCGCGGGAGAGCGTCGACGGCTGCTAGCACAACTCGGGGGGGAAGTGGCAGTATCTCACTAGACGCATCAGCTGCTTTGTCTTCGGTCTCCCCTCCTTCAGGGGCTAACAATGTGGTTCCGACCCTGCCACCTACGAGACCGTCGTGTCTTGTTCTGTGGAGGATACGGGCGATCCTTCATGCTTGTTCCATTGCACAGAGCACCCTCTGATGGCACCTGCCTCAACTCCGTGCAGTCATTCACGAAAGCAACGGTGAGCCTCCGATGAAAGTTCCTCATAGGCGTGCACCCCCTACCTGGCGTGCCAGATGTCGTGTCCTGATTTTAGACACCGGGGATGGGGATCCCTATGTTAGTTTGGCCAGGTGCGCAACATTCAGTGAGCTCGATCGATAAGCTAGACAAACATAGAGAGAGAGACACACAAGTTTTTATCCAGGTTTAGGTCCTCGATGTGAGGATCCCTACGTCCTGCAACTATCAACTATCAAGTGGATGATCATGAGTACAAGGGTTCCTTCCCTACGAAGGATCTAAGCTAAGAACTCTCCTCCTTTCCTTCAGCCGACCTAGGCCTCCTATTATAAAGGTAAGGACTCCACAAGGGTAGGTCTCTACGTGGCGTGGACATGGTGTGCATGCCTTCAATGTGGCGATGCGCTTAAGTCGCCTCATTGTGTGTCGCTTGCAGTAAGAAGATTGGCAGTGGTGTTTGTCCCCTAGCAACAATCTTGTCGGAGGTTGGTTCCTAGGTTCGCAGTCCCGGGGCTTTTAGCTAGGATCCTGGGAAAGAACCCTCTTAGGATCCCAAAGGCAGCGGGGCGTGCATGGCTGCGACGTGGTGTGTTGCTTCCTCTAGCATGCGCATCGTGGTAGAGTCGTGTTGTCATTGTCAGAGGGGGGAAATGAGGCGTGGCCAGAGGGCAGTCTGTGTGATTCCCTTCAGAGAAAGCTCTCCAGATCAGAAAGTGTCATAGAATGGGGTGTTGCCTTCTCTCCACGGTCTGTGGTAGGATATGCAACATGCTGGATCGATGCTAGTAGGGGAGGAGAGCGTAGCCCCTCGTCCCTTCAGAGAAAGCTCTCCGGATCAGAAAGTGTCGTAGAACAGGGTGTTGCCTTCTCTCCATGGTCTGTGGTAGGATACACAACATGCTGGACCGATGCTAGTAGGGGAAGGAGAGCGTAGCCCCTCGTTCCTTTAGAGAAAGGCTTGATAAATCCTAGACTTCAGTCTGACATAAGCCTAACCTAGAGCTCAAGAATAACAAGTGAGAAAATCGGTAACACAACAGTGACCCTACAACATAAAAATTACTACAGCAAGCTCATAACTGAGCAGAGAACCAAAATATTACAAGCAGAGGTCACTGACCACAAACATCAAACAATGGAAGGCAAATTGTGCTATTAAGTATAACAAACTTAACAAATGGCCTAAGAGTCCTAAAGCATAATGATGATGTCCCAACCCATAGATTCTAGGCTGCTGGCTGGGAACCCCAAACTACTCGTCAGTGTCGATGTCATACCAAACTCGTCTTCAGGGGAAAACTTACTATGCTACAAAAGTATCAACAAACAAAGGATGAGTACAAGGTGTACTCTGCAAGACTTATGGCTGGTGGACCTATTTTTTCATAAAGCCATCTTTGTTTGTAAAACAAGAGGAAGAAGAAGCTCGTCTAATCAGAACATTTTAAAAGGGGATAAGAGAGCGACATCGACAAAGTATTAATTATATCTTTGATATCCACCAAATCATCATCATCTCCTCAACTAGGATCACCCCCTCGTACCCATGAGGAAGCATCCTTAAGCACACATTGATCTGCCAAGTTTTATGATTAGGTTAACATTCTCTATGATCATAGAATTCGGTCACCAAGCATTCATAACCATGAACAAGGCTTGATTTAACCATGCAAGGGTGTACAACTTTAACCACGCGTACCAACCATCTCTTAATGCCACTAGATAAGCCCTCTTTCTTGTAAGGCCGGCAGAGGGTGGTTGACCACGACCTTTACCTTTCTTTCTCCAAGACCATGACTCATGCCACGACCTTTCCTAGTGGTGGCGAGCATGGGACTACAAAAACCACATCCCACTATGGCCTCCCATACAAACCTTAGCACGTTTTATCTCATATCACCTTCATACCTCGTTTTACTGTCATACTAGATTCTTTGCATCTAATACATCATCTGGATGAACGAGACTCAATAGCTAAGCATGGCTAAGTAGAACATAGATATAAGCTCTAGCAATGCACACAAGCCATACCTAGTTATGCTAGGAGCATTGGATCAGGTAATATAAGCTCAAAGGGAGTAATGCAATATGATACTCTATTATTGATAAAAGACCACAGTGGAATCGTATGCATCATGGCAAGAATTGAAATACTTTAAAAGCTTGGAATTGTATAATGGTGGGGCTATGTTTGCCTTTTACTATTGATAACTAATAAGAAGATCTTCAGACACCTTGTACTTGACTTGATTATAGTTGGTCAAGTATTGGTCTTCGAGCTTCCATGGTGTTGATCTTTGTGTTTGATCTCGATCTCGATATCGTATTCTACGGAGAAGAACCAAAACACCACAATGAAAGGGAAACAATCAACACATGGCATCGATTTAATTCTCATGCAA
This sequence comes from Avena eriantha, assembly GCA_910589775.1. Classification (NCBI taxonomy): domain Eukaryota; kingdom Viridiplantae; phylum Streptophyta; class Magnoliopsida; order Poales; family Poaceae; genus Avena; species Avena eriantha. Next base: position 253,530,924 of record OU342740.1, read on the forward strand.
TACTGATGATATGACAAGTTAAATAGTATTGAAATGTAACCCTATGACATGCTTGACCATTTTAAGCAGGGTCCGAGAGAAGTAAACCCTAATTCTAGGAAACCTCGGAACACCTATGAGATTTTACTTTGTTCTTATAATTAAACTTGTCATGAAGGTTGATTAACAATGCATGAATTGATGTTCAGGGATAGATCTCATTTTTCTAAACTTTTTGATATATTATACATATTTTTATGACTTAAAGATTAAAAGTTATCGATCTTACAAGATTAAGCCATTTTCTAAATTTATTAAACTATTTACTGCGTCGGGCTAACGTCAGCGTAACCCTAAAACGTTTCACACCCAAGCCAGAGCCAGCCACTAAAACTATCTGCTAGGCCCAAGGCCAAGTCAGCTGCCACGTTGGCTAACCTTGATCGACATTGATGTCGGTGCCACACGGGCGACATGCAAGTGCCATGTCACCTTGTCGGTGACACGTCAGACGACGACGGCTGGCGGTGGTAGGGCGAACGGGCTAGCGCAGATGCGTGCGTATGAACGAGGCCAATGCGGAAAACCTAGATATGGTGGCGCCGCTAGCATTTTGTCACCAGAGTGACCTCTCCAACGGCGAGCGGGGAGGGACCTTGCTGGTACTCATGGAGGTAACACTACGCCATGCAATTAACAAAATGAAATTGACCACTTGATCGAGGATCTCGCTAGGAGTGTGTAGCACTTGTTAGCAAGGCTAGGCGAGCTCGGAGTCGACGGAGAGCAGCGGCTACTAGCGGCAGAGGGGAGGGTTCGATTAGTGATTCCGGCAACGTCGGCTTCTGTGGCCTATCTAGGAAGGATCAGGAGTACAAGAGGATCTCGACAATGGTCTCGGTTTGCCCTCGGGCGGTCGGAGACAGAGGGGACAATGATGAGCCGTGGGCTAGGATTTCGGCCAAGAGAGGATTTGCGGAAGAGAGAACACACGAGCGGGAGAGAGAGAGGCCAGGGGAGAGAGTGAGGCATGTGTGCCTGCTCCTTATCTCCTTCTCCTAGGGCGGTGGGGTATGCATAGCGGTGGAACTAGGATCGACAGCACGGGTGGCGACAACGAGCTACCTACCATCATTCTCGAAAATGATGTGAAACAGAAGGCCGAAGGAATATTGGGTTGGGGTGGGCTGCAGTGGGGTGTGGGCTGCATCTGAGCAATATATTGAGGTGAGAGGCAACTAGGCTGTGGCCTAGTTGCTCTAGCTCTATTTTTTAGCAAAATGTTTTTCCTTTTCCTATTTTCCTCTTTTTCATTTGAAAACCAATTTCAAATCTGATTTGTATATTTCAGAATACCAGAGAGCTTTATAAAGTTATTGAAATATTGGGGGCCCTTTTAGTCCATTTTGGCTCCATACATTTTGTTAATTTTCAAAATACAAAAACCATTTGAATGGATTTGAGATAGAGAGAGAAATTAGGGTTTAGGGTTTTGCATTTTTTTCTTGTTTGCATTTTGTCTTAGCAAAATTACATGATGCTCATGAAATTCGCAAACAAAACCCTAATTAACTAACTAATAAAACTAGGGGTGTTACAGCTCTATCCCCTTACGAGAATCTTGACCTGAGATTCCTAAGATAGGAAGAGAGAGAAGGAAATAGGGTCACTCTAAGGAGAAGAGGGAACCACCACAACACACCGAATATCTCATGGTCAACTCATGAAAGGAATGTTCAGAAATGATTCTGAGATGACAAACATGAAACACATCAAGGTAACGGAGGAAACAAGAGGAGTCGGTTCCAAGTTGTTAAATAGTTGATCTTCATAAGGATGCAGACCATGGAACTTGCACGAGATTTTAAACTTCTGAGGAACGAGTCTTCCAACAGATGGAACATGACCATAGACTTCGAGAGATGAAACTCTACTAGATGGCTTAAGTAGAGATTTCAGGGGTACAAAGATATAGATCAACAAAACCAAGTTGTTGAACTACTTTGACAAGAAGGGTCACTCTTTCATTCAATAGAAGGTCAAGACAAAAGTTTGTTTTGGTGAATAGGACTCATAAGAGTCACAAGAAACATGTAGTAAAAGGAATTATTTATTACCAAAATCATAGTCACTCTTTGAACATGGATTGATAGAACGGAAGGAAATCTTTATTCATCCAGGTCTATCAAAATCTTTGCCAAAGATTGTGATATTACTTTACACCACCAAGATGAATAGATAACAAGATTCCTGATGACACAAGAATAAGGAAACTTCATTCTCGGACTCCAAGTACTTGGCATAAAAAGACGCTTGCCAACATAAAGGGTCTGGAAGACTTACTGAGATACATTTAGCAACTCTACTTTAAATGTTCTCCTTGATGTTCGAGAAAGCAGACATCAAGTAAAGACCGGACTTCGGATACAAAAGAAACCATGAGCACAAATTCTATAATAAATCATAGAAGAAGCCTCATGAAGAGTGGTTGTTATTGCTAATTCAAGAAAATATGACAATATGCCTTTGGCTAGTTGATAGAACTTTTTTCTTACAACTCTCCAAGTTGTTTCTTAAGACAACCAACTAGTTAAGGGGTATCCAGTACGAATCCTTGGAGAAAGGAGTAGTTCAATGAACTATCTTACTCAAGAACTTGACAACATGGTCATGTGGCATCATGGCGATACTTCTAGTAGACATCTATAATATCACGAACCACCAATATGTCACTTAGTTCAAGAGGAATCTTGCTTGATAAGGCAAGAAGACATAGTCTCAAAGCTATCTTCAGCACAAGCCTAACTCTTTGACCAAAGGAAGTGTACCAAAATAGCGGACTTGGTAGGACAATCATCCTTTGCTTAGCGATAGGGTAATAAATCACGCTAAGAATGACACAAATGTTGTTATAGTTCATAGCAATAATAATTGCTAAGAATCTTAGATGACCAAGTTATTACACACACGCATCATTCATGAGCATTAATAGCTCGTAGGAAGGGTGGGTAATAATATGTAAGAGCATCACTTCATTAAGAGGGTCAAGTAACTCAAAACAACCTCTTGGAATATAAGAGTGTGATACTCTAAGGTAGAGCAGATAGAAGGTAATCAAGCCTCTTAATCTACGGATTACAACACTTTGAACTGGTTCTAGAAATGACGAGGTACATGAGTTTGTTTCTCCTGACATCCCAAAATGAAATGGCTGACGAGCCACAAGAGTATCTTGCATCAGAATACACCAATTCACATTTACTACTTGGCTACCAACTAGTAGACAAAGGTCAGAAAACAATAGAAGGGAAGGAACATGCTCAGAATGAAATCTTGATATGTAGATGCATATTATCAATCTTTCGAAAACCAATGCATAGAAGTGAAAGGTCGGGTAGAATCACGAATTCACGAGTATAAATGTGATACTCACGGGGAGTGCTCTTGTCGTGACCTATTTGGTTCCATTAAAGAACATATGTCGTAGCCGGTGGTAGGGGAAGTCCTTAGTTGTCATGATTCAATAGCGACAATAACCACAAGCTTGAAGGCTAGAATTGTAGTACTAGCCATCCTGAGGTAATGTATGATCATTAACAACAGGGATCAACGGAATGGATCTTGGGTTAAAAGTTAGCTTCATGTACGAGATTCACATCAATATAATCTAGCACAATCCAAGACCTTTGGTTCAAGTCTAAGGGTTAAAACCCGAGAAACAAGTAACTATTACTTTAGTGGCATAGCATACACTACAAGGTAGTAGACACGAGTGTTGGAAATATGCCCTAGAGACAAATAATAATATGGATTTGTATCATATTTCATAAAGTTTATGATTAAGTTTTATATCATGCTATAACTGTATTGAAAGGAAATGTCAATACACGTGTGATACATAAACAACCAGGAGTTCCTGGTGAAGCTCTAGTCATTGGTTCATTGGTCAACAGATGATCAAGGTTTCCTGATCATGTGGCATTTATGCCAGCTAACAATTGAGTCACCTCATTGTGAGAATTAGATGATGAGCAATACCCAACCTAAGCATCATGACCTGATCATGTCACAAATTTCAAGTTACGATGATTAGAAAATACCTAGTGTCCTATTTCTTAAATCGTGAGGCCATATCAATCACTGTTACTCGAGGATATTATGATAGCATCAAACGTCATCTGGTGACACAGTGATTATAAAGGTGTGTTCTAGTACTTGGTGCAACATTTGAGGCAATATGCATCAAGAGCTGGATTTGTCCATCCGTGTGACAGAAAAGATACTCGAGGGCCCACTCAGAGAGGTTATATCCAATAGCTGTGCAGCGTGTGATTAGATCACGGGGATATCACTTGTCAGAACAAGTCAAATAGAAATTGTTGGTAACGATATTGAACACGACATGGTAATGTCATTGATCAGATCTCAGACAATGCAAGTATCGAGAGACAAAAGGAGTGCAACACGACGTTCATGGTTCAACGACAAAAGATTTTGTGGAATGCACAGGGATCAACATGGCCATCCAGGTCCCTCTGATGATCATTGGTACGAGAGGGTCCCGACCATGTCTGGAGTGTTCCCTAACCATGGGGTATCACGCTTAAGGGCTTGATGATGCTCAGAGAGTGTTTTTATATCGGCAAAATCACCGACGAAAAGAGAGAGAGAAAACCGAAAGGGTTTTGGTAAGACCGGAGGATGTCCGGAATGGGATGGAAGGAGTTCCAAATCAATGGGGATTGAATAACATGTAAGTGAATGTTGAATAATGATTTAATCATTCATTTATATTTATTAAATAAAATAAAAAGAATTAAAAAAAGGTCAGATACCTAATTGGGTCAAAATCCAGCGAGAAAAGGGCCTATGAGGGAAAGACCAAAGGGAGGAAGGAGGAGCGGGTGGCTGGCTGGTCCAAGGCACCCCTCGTGGGGCCCACTTGGGCCCTGGTCGGTGGCGGTCAGCCCCCTCTCCCTTCTCCTTTGTTTAGTCCCATGTGGCTAAGGCAATTTCCTATGTGGAGGTTTTTCCCCTATATAAAGAGAGGTATTTTGACAAATTAAATACACAATAATCAATAAAAGGTTCCCTCTCTTTTGGGGAGACCTCTAGTTGATTCCCCCTCTCTCTCTTCTATGGCTGTGGTCCCAAGTCTGGATCACGCGAGCAAGAGTCTTCTTCACCGCAGAGCGCCATCGCGCTGTGGGATTCAGATCCAAAAGCTCTACTTCCACAACTGTTGTTGGATTAGAGGAGCGGGTGTCATTGTCAGGCACCAGACGTGTGTAACTCCCCGCGAGGTGCAACACTTGGGGCACTAGGAGTCGTTGGAGCCGCAGGTGCTGTCAGGATTTCAACACGACCTCGAGGTCGGTTACATCAACCACGCTCTCCCGAGCGTTGACAATGCTTTTCAGTCTTCAAGGGTAAGTTCGCGAAAATCCCCTCCCACTACTACATTACTAATAGATAGGTCCTGATATTAGGGTTCTTGGCATAGGGGAAATTTTATTGTTTTCATGTGCGAACCTCTATAGTGGTATCAGAGCTAGATCTATGCATAGTATTTCTAGTGCGGGTAGAACACACAAGTTGTAGCGTGTGGGCGTTGATCTTTTAGTTGTTACCATCCCACGTGTACTTATATATACCGTAGTAATGCTTGATGAAGCGGCCCCCAACCTACTTTATGCGTTCATTCGCGAGACTAGTCTATGCTTTACATACAGCTTGTACCGTATAAAGTAGTTTTGGGGTGTCTGTCTCTCGCATTAGTTGGTATGCCATTTGCAATGGAGGGACCCAAAAGGGGTGTAGACCCAAAAGGGGTGTAGTATATACAACTACTTGATCAACGTTGTGGTGGAAGTTCATAGGTAAGAATGGTTCTTGTGTGAAATCCCTATCAGCCACGTAAAACATGCAAAGATAAAGTAGAGGAGTCTAACTTTCTTTTGTAGGGGGCGTTGTGATGTGATATGGTTGTGGAAAAGGTAAAGTAGTTTACTTTATGTTGCTAAGTAGTAGTAGATGGTCATGGGGATGATAGACTACCACGCCGGAGGCACCGGTACCCTGGTGCCTACGGCCCCGGAACCCTGTCGCTGGAATCCGAAGGTGCAAGATGGAGATCACGGCATGAAGGACCATATCACATCACACTTACATTCAATTTTTATTGTTTGTGCATCTTATTGTGTGCTAGTATTGGATACTCGATGGTAGCCTAATAAGATGATCCCTAATTAAAATACCAATATAATTGTTCTCCCTTAGTGTGCACCACCAAGAAAGTTCTCCGATATGAGGTAGGCCATGATGATCGGGTGTCAGACATATCAGCGTTCACATACAGTGGGTGTAAGCCATGTTGCACAGCGAATACACCAAGGTTGAGTTCGCGAGCCTAGCATGTGCAGACATGGCCTCGGAACACGGATGGTCGAAAGATCGAGCATGAGTCGCATGAATGATGTGATCGATGTTTCAGCATCCACCTTTGCAACCACATCGCCGACCGTGACGATCTGGGGCGATGTAGTGAATAGGGATCGTGTAATCACTAAAACCCTTCTAGGGATAGGAGATTTTAGTGGAGTTATTGTGTTAACTCATATAACTATAAACTTAGTCTAAATTCTTTTTTGCAATTATAAATGTAGAAAATGGTTCTCCGCGATGCTACCTTCCCTATTGATGATTGGTCGGATGGAGAGAAGCTCAAACTAGACGGATAAAACTTTTCTATGTGGGTTGCGCATCACCATGTTCTCCTTAGTGAGAATGATGTGGTCGACTATATACTCCACGAGATGGATTTGTAGCAGCCCTATTTCTATGAGACCCTAGATCAGCAGGAAGACCGCTATTACCGTTGTGAGATGTCCACCTTCATATCAGTGACGATGCTCTTCGGAATGGTTGATGAGTTGTGGCCAATTGTGGGTAATCTTGACCCTCACACGATAATGGTACAGTGATGACTGCAACTGCACAGATCAATTATAGCTAGTTTCGAAGTAAAGATATCGAACCCACAGAGAGCTATTGGTAAAGGTTTTTATGCCCCTCGTTGCTATCTACCAAAGGATACTTGTAAGCTGCATTTGATCTCAAGTAAAGGGTGTTTGAAAGGTTAATGGTTGTTTGCAGAAAAGTAATTAAAATAAGTAACTAGTTTGTATGAAATCATGGTTGAACTCAATAGGGATAAAACGTTCTCTAGGATGTAGGATACACCACTAGCATAGTATTATTGTTATATGTAATCAAGATAACATACTCCTTGTGTCATGATATGTGTGGAGAGATCCCCATAATAAGATGTTCACTACAAGGCGCATAGGAAACCACTTTGTTGAGCCAACAGTGAGGTCACCTCTAAATAACAACTATGATATCTAAGAGCAATCACCCATACAAACCACCACAATTAAGGGTTTCCCCATGGATATCGTAATTAGCTTAGGGAGTCCCTCTTTAATCCTCCTTTGACCGTGTAGGTTAGCCGACGTCAATCTATCACGGGGCATTCTGGGTATGCTTCCAAGACACATCCAAAGGATTTCTCCCTCCCTTTAGTCCTAAGGATATGCGGCCCACTACACATACCATCTAAAGAGAGAGATTAAACACAAAGAATAATTATATCATAGACAAGCAAGTCATATGGACACAAGAATAAATCATCTTTATTACAAGTTCATAATAGTGCAAGGGTTTCTCCATCTCCCTAAGAACAAAGGAACTACTCACTCATGGAAGCAATCAACAACATCAGCATAATCAAATGAATGCATAAAAGTATGGAGGTAGATCTAATGCAAACCACAATTGATCTAGAATTACAACGAGATCTAATAGATAAAAGATGGGGGTAATGGTGGTAATGGAGATGCAGCGATTGATGATGAAGGGGATGATGTGTTGTCCTCCAATGATCCGTGAAGCAGCTGGGATTTTACCCCAGCCAAGTTCCCCCTTCTAATCCCTCTCAGATGTGGTTTTTCGTGGTTTCTGGTGGCTGTGAATGTCGGATCTCTCTCTCGTCTTCGCCAGGAGGAAGTATTTGACGAGGCGGTCACGATGGCGCCTGGTATGGATGGACGGTACGGGTAGGCTCTACCCGTACTAGTGGCTGTTATCGGTACTGATGCCTTCTCCTTGTTTGGTATTCTTCCAGGTGCGAAGGTAAATTCATAAAATGTCTTTTATCACTTAGGAATATCATATAATTACACAATATGACAGTTCTAATTGATATGTTCATATATGACTCCATGATTTGGGATCCTGTTGAAACAAGAACAAAATAGTGTGTGTAGACGCAGTAAATACAAAGTTCCCTACTCCATTTATGCAAACAAAAGGTAAATATAATTCAATTTTGGACTCATCAACTCCCCCAATCTAGGCTCTTGCTCGTCCACGGGCAAGATGGTGGCTTATGGACAAGATCATCATGTTCATGAGACATGAGTTGTTATAATAAATGAGGCAGAAATTGAAACAGGAATACAATATCGGATGTAGAGATACTTCGGGGGTATTAGCATACCCTTACACATTACATAACTTCGGATGTAGAGATACTTCGGATGTATCCTATGTCTATGTTTCTCTTACATAAGACAAATGTGGAACAAGTGGAGAAACATACCAGATCTTTCTTCTGGTATGGTAAAGCAGGAAAAAAGAAATATCAGTTTGTTAAATGGAAGTATGTGTGCAGACCAAAAAAAGGGGGCCTGGGGATAAAGAACATTAGAATTTTTAATATCATCCTTCTGTGCAAGTGGTGGTGGAGGTTGGAGTTTGAAAATGGTCCCTGGAAAATGTTTGTGAGGAAGAAATATCTGGGCAATGGAGGAATTTTTCCAATCAGGCATAAACAAAGTGACTCTGCTTGCTGGTCTAATTTGTTAAATGTTAAAGAAATTTATATGTCTGGGAGAAGAATGGTGGTTGGGAATGGGTTGCGTACAGATTTCTAGGGGGTGCATGGTGTTTGGATGTACCTTTGAAAAGTAAATTCCATGAGTTGTTCAAGATATGCCGACAGCAGAATGTGGCTGTTGATGAGATGGCTGGAAGGAATTGGCAATGTTCTTTTTGAAGATGGTTCGATAGGGATAATCAGGTGCAATACAGAAATATGCAGGTGCTGTTGGCTGATATTTCTCTGTCTGAAGAAGTTGACAGACCAAGGTGGTTGTGGACAAAGTCAGGGATGTTTAGTGTTAGGTCTATGTATAATCATCTGGCAAATGGGGGGATTGACAGGAGCTTTAAACATCTGTGGAAAGCAAAAATTCCTCTGGAAATTAAGATTTTGTTGTGGCTTATTTGGCATAATGCAATTCCATCCAAAGATAACATGAAGAGAAGGAAATGGAAGGGTGACACACTATGCAGGTTTTGTGATCAGGAGGAGTCGATTGGCCATCTGTTCTTCTCCTGTCCTGCGGCCAAATATGTTTGGAGTGTGGTGGCAAGATCCGTGGGTGCTGATACCAGGCCGGGATCCTTCTCGCAATATTTTTGATGGATTATTAGGTTCTTGGCTGTGAGTCGTAATATTCAAATAACAGCTATTGTTGATATCTGTTGGGCAATCTGGAAGCTGAGAAACAGAGCATGTTTTGAACATAAGCTAATCAAGTCCCCGGTTGATCTAGTGATGTATGCTTGTGTTTTTATGAAACATTGGGCAGGTCTTCATGATGCTCAGGAAGGGGAGATGCTACGGGAAGGAGCAGATATGCTACAAAGGAATGCGCTGGGGGACGCGGGAGGCATGGACAGAGCGAGAGTGCCTCTCCTGGGATTACCATCCATCAGCCGCAAGCGACCTAGATCACCATCTGATGAACAGGAAGAAGACTGAGGGGGTGCCAACTTCCATCTATAGAACTTCTCGTGGTTTCAGTGTGGATGGGCCTTTTGTCGTGTGATCATTTATTTGATCCTGGTAGTGTGTTGCTAGTTGTGGCCTTTTAAAACACTAGCCTCGTCAGTGACGGTGATCTTGTGTCTCCCTCTCTTTCTTGTTTTCTTTCTTTTATGTCTCTAGGTGGTGAAAATATCTTTGTTGATAGTAGTTGGTAGCAGTGGGTGATGTTTAGTGGCTCCCAGGAGCATGAACCTGAGGTCGTGGTTGTTTGGTGGCTTTTGTTCCATTATCGGTTGATAGTGGAACCCGACCCCTATGTGATGGGAGTTGTATGGAAAACAACATAACTTAGAGGCTTCCACATGTTTTCTAGTATTAATGAATTCATAAGAAGTTGCTAGTGATTTAACATATCATATAATCATAGAGTTTTGATATAAAGGGCACTAAGTTTAGTAATGAAGATTCATGGTCATTCTTTTTTTCTATGTTTGATTCTTTTAATAGCTGCTCTCTTTTTCTTTTGATAGCTGTATGTCTATATTTTGAATGACAGTTGTACAAGTATCATAACACTCAACCTATTTCAATCATCTAATATAATAATCATGAATCAAACACAACTTCAATTATCATAAAGTCTCGCAACTCAATGGATATAAATCTTCTCTTGAACAAAAGGGAGCTCGAAGATGATGCAACTAATGCAAATTTGGAAATTAAAGTCAAACATGCGTGTAGAAAAGTAAACATGCTTAAAACTGTAAGATAGATTACAAGGGTCTCATAGATCCACCCAAGCTTGGAATCAAGCTGGGTGGATCAAATAATTACTTGCGATTATTTGATACTGTGGCGTCTATCATGGTGAAGTAGTTTTGTTGGAGAGTGCCGCCCGGAGCTGCTTGTTTGTCTCTTCCAGAGTAGATATGCATTGAAGACACTTCTGTAGATTTGAACACAAGAAGAACATCCCATCTGCAACTTTGCTCATCACATCATTGAGTTACTTATTGCCTTCAAGATCCAAAAGATGCTTGCGCATGATCTCCCTATGGATGAGCTCTTCTTTCTGGTACTTCTCTATCCTGTGAGGACAGTGTTCATTGTACAGTACGTGCGTGCCAACTGGCACGTCCAGAAGGTTGCACCCCCAATCCTCTTGTAGCTTCACGCTCATGCGTGCGTTTAGTGTGATCTTCTTTGTTGTTGAGGTATGTGCCATAGTCTCCTGATAAGTTCCTGCATTGGAATGGTAAGCTTTCTTACGCTTTGGTGAAGATTAGTTGATGGTGATGAGCTTGAGAGACTCTGTGCAACCCTTCCCATGAGGTTTCTTGGCTTCTTCTTCATCTTCAGGCTTCACCGTAGCTAGGTAGTCCGGCTGCTTCCATCCCCTCTTTGATTGCTCCATGAAGATCTAGAACTTCTCGTCTTCAGAATCATCATCATCGGAATCATAAGTGTACCGCTTGTTCTTTGGGCTTAGGCCTTGAGCTTCACGATCATCATCTTCGATGGAGGAGGTCTGGAAACTATCCCACGAATAATCCATGAGGTTTAGAGGCTTACCTTTTCCTTGAATCAAGTAGCGCATCAAATAGATTAGATCTGTTGATATAAGAGAGAGGTGGACCTCTAAAGAGACTTATTATGGGTCAGGGGTAGAGAGAAACTCGTATTAGAACAAAAAGGTCACCCAAGAAAATAATCCTAACAAATATGGAAACAAATAAGTGCAAAAGAAGAAAATTTGGGTCATAACTACCAACTGGTTCGGGCGGACGCCCGTACGGCGCGCACGTACCTGGTCATTTCCAAAAACAACACGGGACAAAGTCGGTATTAGTCAACCAACTAAGTGGTACGGGCGGGTTCTGCCCATACTGACTTTGCGGCTCTCTTTCGCTTTTTTCACGAATACAAATCAAAAAGTAGAAGAGGGGTACATAATAGATAACGACCAGCCGTACGGGGGTTCACCTGTACGGTGCGGTCATACCAATTATGTGAAAACTAAACCAAGGCATTAGCAGGCTTAACGACTAGCAGTACGGGCAGATCCGGCCATACCGCCCGCTCATACTGATCTTGTAAGACCAGCAATGAACTCAGAAAAACATAAGGAATTCAGATATGCAAAAAGAAACAATATAAAAATATCTAGAACAAAGATAAATTCAGAATTTCATAAGCTACGATCATCGAGGGAACATGAACTCATTTGAGCATCTTTGTCTTCCTCTCTACGAATAAAGCTGGTTGTAGAAAATCACCACAACCATTGTAAGAAGAAATAGAAAAATTCATTTTTGGTAGTGTGGTTCCCACAGGTATATACATGGATGACACCTCCTTAGGATGAGCAACTTCTTGAGTATCCATGAATGTTTCCTCCATCTCTTCTTTTCTTTGTAGGGTATGTAAATCAAATTCTTGCAAAAGTAAAGTCCAGCGGATCATTCTTGGCGTAACATCGGTCCTTTCTAGGATTTCCTTTAAGCAAACACGATCGGTGTGTACTCTTACTTTAGAGTCCATGATATAAGATCAAAATTTATCACAGGAGAAAACCACCATGAAGAATTCTTTTTCTGCCATGGGGTAGTTCTTTTGGGCCCCGTTTAAGGTGAGACTAGCATGATGAATGATATTAGGGATTTCTATTTCCGTGCCCTTGGTTCGCTAGTTGTACTCAGTTTTCCCCAGCCGCTTAGTTTTTCCTCACTTTTTCCCTCCCTCTATTCTGAAACCCTCACAGGCGCTCAGACGTGGGGATGCCGTCAGGTCAAAGTCTTGACCGTTACATGCTGACCAGTGGGACCGCGTTGGGGCGGGTCGTGCGTTGACCATTACGTTACGTCGCCTCGACCGTTACATGCTGACGAGTGGGGCCAGGATACACGACGGACTAGCCATCCATCTCTCGTTAACTTGTGGGCGCTATTTTTCCTGATTGTCTGGCTAGTGCAGCCAATGCCAAATGGGCCCGTTCTGTGGGGTCGTCGAAGCCAATTAACGATAGGGTTGCTATGTGGATCCGTTTTGTGGGGCCGTCGTAGCCAATGACTAGTGGGGCCATCATGTGGGGCTGGAGGGGGATTTGCATATTTGCCATGTTTTGCTTTGTAACTTGCATATTTGCTATTTTGTGTGTCACTGATATGTGATGGTCATGTGGAAAATATGCAAATTTCAAAGAAAAAGTTTGGCAGAAATGGAAAATTGGCAAATATGCAAAAAATGACAGGTGGGGTCATGTATGACACGTCAGCTCTCTCTCTCTCTCTTATCCGTTGCCAGCCCCTAGCTCGAGCAGCTCCTATCCCACCGGCGGACAGAGTAGCCATCGTCGGCGTGTCGACGCGTCGCCGGATCTGTCCTACAGCGGTATCAGATGGACTACCACGATGCACCTCAACCACGGCTCCGGCACCTGTTTCGTCCACACGCATTCTATGTTGAGGCAGTACCGACCGCAGGCAGGTCCTCCGCCCACGACGACCGGGATTTTGTTCCGCTGCCATAGTGATACATTGCAAATGTATCTATAATTTTTGATGTTCCATGCTTGGTTTTATCTACTTTCTTATGTTTTGTTCCAACTTTGGAGTACTTTTCATACACTTTCTTGGACTAACCTATTAACAAGATGCCACAGTGCTAGTTGCCTGTTTTTTGCTGTTTTTGGTTCCAGGAAAGTCAGAAAATTAATATTCTCGGAATTGGACCGGACAAAAGCCAAAGTCAATATTTTACCGGAAGAATCACGGAGCCAGAAGACGAGACGGAGAGGGGCCAGGGGCCAGCCACACCATAGGGTGGCGCGGGTCCCCCTTGGCCGCACCACCAGGTGGTGTGGGGCCCTCTGGCCTACACCGACCTTGCCCTTTCGCCTATATATTCCTCCCGATGCCAAAACCCTAAATCATCAAGCCTCCAGCCACGAAAAGTTCCGCAGCGCAACCGCCACCAAAGGGGAGATTCGGGGGACAGAAAGTCTCTGTTCCGGCACCCTGCCGGGACGGGGAAGTGCCCCCGGATCCATCTCCATCGATCTCCACCGCCATCTCCATCACCATTGCTGATTCCCATGATGAGGAGGGAGTAGTTCTCTCTCGAGGCTAAGGGTTCTACCGGTAGCTATGTGTCCATATCTCTCTCTATGCATGATCTTATTGAGATCATGAGCTTGTAATCTATAGATCTACCTTGCTACTCAAGTGCTTTAATAGATCTCTGCTCTCCCCATGTGTGTGAAAGTGACAGCGTGCATACCATGGTGGCACTTAGGCTAGAGATTACAAATACTTGTTATGAGTTATATTTGGAGTTGGCTGTCTTTATGAAATTGTGGTGTTTGTTGGACTCATCTAGTACTCAAGGTGATAGTGTGGGGTTTTCTAGATGGGAAAGGCTTACTTTGAGGTGTGCTGTTATAGCCCTACCATCGATTAGAGTGTCCAACCGGAGAGTAGTTAAGAGTAGTATCATAAAGAGAAGATATTTATATGAGAGTGTTCACTAGTGAAAGTATGATCCCTAGGCCTTGTTTCTAAGCATTGATACACCATTTGCATTTAGATCTGTTACATGTTTGCTTGCTTCCATCTTTATTTCAGATTGCCTTTAGTCTCTTCCATGCCATCAAGCTATTTTCTAGCACCGTTGTCTTATATCCATACCACTTGTATTTCACTATCTCTTCGCTGAACTAGTACACCTATACACCTGACAAGTGTATTGGGTGTGTTGGGGACACAAGAGACTTCTTGTATCTTGATTGCAGGGTTGCTTGAGAGGGGATACCTTTGACCACTTCCTCCCTGAGTTCGATAAACCTTGGGTGATCCACTTAAGGGAAAACTTGCTGCTGTTCTACAAACCTCTGCACTTGGAGGCCCAACAACAGTCTACAAGAATAGAAGTGCGTAGACATCACATAGCTCGAAGAATTGTCGGAACAATTGCTAGTAGTGCTTGCTAAGACCTCCGCTCCTGCTCCGCCCACCCTAATCGATTTGGTTCCCGTAATTTCCTCGATATTGTAGGTGCAAATTAGTCCTTAATGTCTGGTTCTAGGGGGTACACCGACGAGGGTGGGGAATCGATCATGTTGTGGCCACATTCTCCTTCTCCTACCACGTTGGAAGTGCATGTAGCTCCTTCTCTTTATACTGTCGTTGAATTTGAAGTGCTGACATGGCATGTCGGGCTGATTCCAATTTGGTTTGTTTTTGGATTGTTACAGTGTGCTATGCAGGCCGATGATCCATGGTACATTGCATACCAAGATGAATCAACCCAGTGGTCTAGCCATAGGGTGGATTTGGAGGATATGGTTGCCAAGTTAGGTGATGAATTGGCCCATAAAAACCTATTGATATTCAAGTTGAAGCGTACTATCGAGGAAGAATTCAGACCTTATTCGTAAAGAGAAGTTGACACCTGAGGCTGATCTTGCCGTATCTCATCAAGTGGTAGAAAATCTAAAACATGAACTTCAAGTGAAGAGGAGGAGAGAATAGTAGATTCATGTGGGCAGTTTTAGTAGTTGTCATCTGCGTCCTAGCAATTATAGTATGCGGTTGTGGTGAAGGGTGGCATGTGTAATGATTAGTTGAATAGATAGCTAATTTAGAGAGTAGAATTGTTATTCAATAGATGGTTGTGATTTACTGCTAATTTAGTCACTTTGCGGTCCCAAAGTTGTCAAGAGAATGCATTGCGGTGCCCGAGTTGCTTGCCATTGGATCTAGCAGTCCCAAAGTGGTCGAGAGAATGCATTGCGGTGCCCGAGTTGCTTGCCATTAGATATAGCGGTCCCAAAGTTGTCGAGAGAATTCATTGCGAGGCCCGAGTTGCTTGCCATTGGATCTAGGTGCCCATAGTTGGCGTACCAAATGCCTAGAGGGTCAAGTTGGGGCCTATTAGTTTTGACTATTCTATCGCTGCCATCATGGCTGCCATGTAGACTTGCAGCGTTGGCGGCAGCATCCATGCCCTATTCCAAATTATTGGCTGAGATTGTCAATCCAAGTTAGTTGACTCAAATTCGTCAAGATACAATCGAATCTAGACAAATTTAAATCAATTAATTTGAGTCGGAGGGAGTACTACTTATGAATCATCTTTAGAGCATATCCACCATCCTCACTACTCAAATACATATCAATTTTGATTCAAATCATACAAATTTCGATCAAATTTGTACAAGCCCACCAGAGATTGTCAAAGCAAGTACTACTACTTATGAATCAGCTTTAGAGCATATCCACTGGTCTCATGGCTCAAATACATGTCAAATTTATTCAAAGCATAATTATATTTTAAGTCACAGAATTTTGGTTCAACTTAGGCTTAAATCTGTCCCAATTTTAAGTGGATGGTGAGCTAGCCGCCCTCCCAGCCATATGTGTACTCCAAGAAGTACGGTCAAAGTGCTCCCATCTGGCCTTCACCATCGAAGTGCACCTCGATGTGCCAGCTGCGGTCGTGGCCTGCCTCCCACAGCTTCGGTTCACGAGGGCTTCATCTGTGCCGTCATAGTGATGTTGCAGATGATGGCTTTGTTGGGTCCGCAGCATAGAAAACAAAAAATTTCCTATGGTGGGAACTGTACGCCAAGATCTATCTACTAGATACAAGCAACGGGTGGATATACATCCATAGAGAACTTACCCTCGAAGACAACAAAGCTTTTTTAACGAGTTGGAACTCGTGGATGATGTAGTCGTACACTTGCCGATCTCAAGACCGTGATGAAGTATAGCAGGGCCGGCTCCATCACGTCCATCAGATCCGGCTCCAGCAAGTCCAGCACCACCAAGTCCAGCACCGCAAAGCAGTGGTGCATCCGTGATCGCACACACGTCCGGTACCCCGAAAACCTCCGTCCCTCGTTCCAGCAAAGCATCGGAAGCAGCAACTCCTTTCCAGATAAAGCCACCGGGAACATGTATCTCGCTAATCCGAGACCATGGGGGAAAAAATACTAGAGGGGGAGAGAGATCCTTCACGAGGAGGTGTTAGGAAGAAGGGGTGTGAGGGGGGGACTTTTATAGGAGGAGGGGGGTACCCCTCCCCCATGGCCGGCACCCCATGGGAGGGTGACTCCTCACCTCCCCCATTCATGTGGTGGTAACCCCTCCACATTAAAATGCCCCTTCACATTCTCTTTTAAAGTCTCCACTTTAAATGCATTAAATTTCTCCAAATTTAATGCTCTCTCATTTAATAAAACTCTTTTATTAATTTTATTCAGAATTTTGTTAATTACTTTAATTAACAAACATTCACATAAAACCCCCTGCAACATTTCAATATTACATGCAGAACCAATTTCAGCAATTTCACCCGAAACAGTTTCAGTGTCTATTGAAATAATTCCAGCGCTTTCTTAAATCTTTATCTGAAACATATTTCCTACAAATGGTGTCGGTATCCCATAAGTGTGTCACCCTACGGTTCGTGAATAATGCATACATGATCGAGACCCCTCTCAGATCAATAATCAGAAGCGGGGCCTGGAGATCCATACTAACTCCTACACATTCAACGATGACTTCTGTGATTATGAGAACCTTTAATGCTAATAACTAAATACCTTTGTCTCGTGATATATTACATGTCCGAGTTTCGATCATCGGTATCTCCATACCTAGTTTGATCTTGTTGCCGACATGCACTCTTTTCTCGTTCCCGTGATATAACATTCTAGTGATCACATCACTTGCTTGCAAGCTATCTTAATGTGATATCACCGAGAGGGCCTAGAGTATATCTATCCATCATAGGGATGGACAAATCCCACTCTTGATCCATGAGCCTCAACATAACACCTTTGTAGCACTGAACCCACCTTTATAGTCACCCTGTTACGGTGTGACGTTTGATGTTATCAAGATACTCTTCTGGTGTCAGCAGTTAACATGATCTCATGGTCTAAGGACTAAGATTACTTCGTATGATGTTATAGAAATATAAACATAATGACTTTGATCGTAATGATATACTTCGGATGAATGTTCATCACATCATTCCACCAATGTTGTGACCTCGTTATTAACAACATCCAATGTCCATGATCAGGAAACTTTGATCATCTTGTTAATCAACAATCTAGTTTATATGAGAGGCAGTACTAGGAACTTTGTATTTTGTTTATTAAACACACATGTATTAACGTTTCCAATTAATACAATTATAGCATGCAAAATAAACATTTATCATAAACATGGAATAAGATAATAACCACTTTATTATTGCCTCTCGGGCATATTCCCTTCAGTCTCCCACTTGCACTAGAGTCAATAATCTAGTTTGTAAACTTGTATATACAATACCTAGGTGTTGAATATATGCGTTTGCTAGTGGTTAACATAATCTCCGGATCTGGCACCTTCAAGCCCGTGTGTATTTGCATGTCTTTGCGTCTCTACGCATCACTCATTCTCAAATGAGATGGCATTGTATAAATTTGGTCCTTTAGTGAGACCTTTAGTTCGTTCGGGTTAAAATATGTTGATATTATTTTCATACAATATATCTTCATAGTATTAGCCCACTTTGAACCACACCTAGTTTGATAACAAACTTCTTAACACAAATGCCCTCCTTTGCTGCTACTATAGCAGTCATATACTTAGCCTTTTGTTGTAGTATCCATCACAATGTGTCAACTTGGAACTTATCCAAATCCATCATGGAACATCCTTTCCATTACATTGTGCCACCCATAGTCTAAATTGAAATAAATTTAATTTGTATCTTGTGACAAAACTAGTATCAATGTAACACTTTACAATGAACTACCTTTAACTATTTGTCACTTATACATGATATATTCTAAGTTCTTCCAAAGCTCATAAGAATATCTTTACTATTGTCCAATGATCATCTTATGAATCATTTTGGTATGTTCTCGCAACATTTAGAGCATGGGACATTCTGGATATATACATATCACGGTATAATCGATCAAAATCTTCATGTGATTTTACTCACCAAGTGTTGAAACACTTGAATCTGGATACAATCCTTTCCATGCAGCAAGAACCTTTCTTGTTGTTTCCATATTGAACCCTTTCATTATATTATATATGTACGTCTGGCATAACCATATTAGCACCTCAATCTATCCATATAGACATTGATGCCAAATATTCCGGTTTTGCCCAAGTCTTTCATCAAAATCCTATTTTAATGAAATTCTTAACTTGTGTCAAAAAGATACATCATTTCCAATCAACAATATGTACTCTGCATAATGTATTGGAAATTTGTCTCAGCGCTCCCACTTAATTTCTTTCAAATGCAAGCATCTTCATCATCTATTATGAAATTAAACTCCTTTAACATTTTCATCACGGTGAAGATTCCAACTCCGCTATGCTCACTTCAACTATTGAAGTTTGCATGCCCTTTTTAGCACCCTTTGAATTAACAAAACCCTTCGGGCCGTGTCTTGTACACGTCCTAGGTAACCATTCTATTAGAAGAACATTGTTTTGTTTGTTCAACTACCATACATCAAATTATATGTACTGGTTGCTACATTAATCCGTCAATACTAAATATCACTATGAAAGATCAAATCTTGTCATAGTCAATTCCTTGAACATTGTCGTAAAATTCTTTCCGACATGTCGACTATTTCATAGATGTTAAACATCCATGTCTATTTCTTTATAGATCCAAACACGACCGATAGGCTTCACGCCTTTTCGGAGGGTCTTCCAAGTTCAGAAACTTGATTTCTCGTGTATGGATACTATCACGGATTCTATGTATTCTAGTCATTTTATGGAGTCAGGGCCCATCATCGCTTCTTTGCATGTAGTCGGTTCATCATTATCAAAACAAATAACGTCTTGTTTATCAAATCTCACTATTTGATTCTTACCGACCCACACGGTTCAATAGGAACTCTAATCTCCGAGATCACAACCTTTGTAATCACGGGAGCCATGAGCATTGTGGCCGCCACCGGGACACTTTCCGGCGCTGCGCTACTTAGCACATATAGCTAAGGTTCAACAACCTTATCAAAGTTCTATTGTCCTCCCACTTAACTTTTCGCGAAAAATTCCTTCTCAAGAAACTTGACGTTCCAAGCGACAAACTCTTTTGTCCTCGGTGTTATGGAGAAATTCCCAACAAATTCTTTGGGATAACCTACAAAGACGTGCTTATCCGACTTTGGTTGTAAACATTTTACTTATGCATAGCATACCAAAATTTAAGAAAAGACAATTCGGGTTTTATCCCAAACCATAGCTTATATGGTGTCATTTCAATGGATCACGATGGTGCTCTTTTCAGTGTAAAAGCGGTAGTCTCTAAAGCTTCAATCCTTAAAACATAATGGCAGTTTTATAAATGACACCCTTGATCTTACCATGTCAAACAAGGTTTGATTTGATCTCTTGAACATACCATACTCATGTGGTTTATCAGGAAATGCAAATTCATGGAACAATTCCTGAAATCTTAGGTGTTTTGCTAAACCTGTAACTCAAATATCTTCCTTTATGATCAAATCATAAAATCTTTTATTTTCTTGTTACAATGATTTTTCACTTCATCTTGAAAGTCTTTGAACAATTTTCAAATGTTTCATACTTCTTCCTTATTAAGTACATATATAGATATATTTACTTAAATTTCTAGAGAAAGCATATGAAGCAAAAAGATGCATCACATATGGCTACACATAATGGACTATATACATCAACATGCATAATATCCAATAAGTTAGTCATCCGTTCCTCTTTGGCCTATGAACGGAGTTTCAATTATCTCGAGAAAAGTCTCACAAGCGTCAATTGATCAAAATCAAAGACTCCAAAAATCCATCAACATGGAGTTTCTTCATGTTTTCTTTTCAATATAATTTAAACAGCGATGTCACTTCATAAGTGATCTTTCAATCATTTGCCTTGTGACATTTTAGCAATAGTTTTTATGGATGTGATTTCTCCAACTAGACTTGTAAAAGTTCATCCATCCTTTATGGAATATGGTAATTATGTGAACAACCATTGTTCTCGTAATTCTGGAACAAAATAACAATTATTTAAAACAAATCTTGAAGGCTAGGTTTGACGTCAACGAAAAGCACAATAACACTTTATTTGTTTTCGATGAACATCATCACTTATTCTCTTGCTAGTTACTTAGGCCATTGCAGTTCATGAATTGCATTGTCCTGTATGACACTTCATACCAACCAATTCGGTATCCAATACCTAAGAACCACATTGTTTAACAAGCAAATAATACAACCATAACATGTATATCTTCTATATACCTAAGTTGGACATCTCCAACCTCTTCTTTTCTACCAAATATTTTATAGATTCTGTTTCAGCAATTCCTTTTTCTTTGAAAAGAATCTATCAACATCCATAGTGGTGTCATTCACATGACACATAGTACAAAGTGTATATAGTCAAATACTTATACCTTTGGACTTGCACTTTGAAGTGGATCACCGTCATCAAATGTTTGGTGTCCTTTAAAAAATCCATTCTTTAGTAATCTATTAGTGTAGTAAACATTTTACTTACATCTTCTATTCATCCTTATCATGACAACTTTCATGATCAAACTACTATAGCCTATAAGGATGAATCGTGAGTATAATATCAGTTCCCAAAACCTTTTAGTAGATTAGCACGCCTAGCGTCTCCAACCTTCACAAATTTTCATATAATATGAGAACATGTATTTTGATAAATTATACTCTATCATAATACAACCAAAAACATTGTTTCATATATCACAATATCTTCCACACATGATGGTTTCTGAAACAATTTTTCAGCTCCTAGATAATCTTGATATTAAAACAACTTTTGAATATCAATAATCATGGAGGCAAACATGATACTTTAGATACTAACATTGGAATTCTTACTCTTGATTTAATATTACTTATTAAACTTCATGGAGTAAATAGAGTTTGCTGAAAGATTGCAATAGGACTTCTAAACTTCAAATTGACATTCAAAACAATACGATACCAGTTCGTAAAGTAAATATCTAGAATTCTATAGTTCTATTATCTCAATTAAAACTAAGCATAAGGTAGTGAAAAGACGCCAATGACAACAACAAATTATGCAAATTCACTTCGATTTAGTTTATGACAAATTGAGTTTGACTAATCCAAATTAGAAATGAACTCCCACTCAAAAACGACATCCCTCGTGCCTTTTTGATGATTACATGAACCAAATCCACTACACCAAGTCCGATCATCATGTGAGTCGGTGTAGCTTCAAAGGCGAGCATCTATATGGGCATCATATCAACTATATGACTCATGCTTAACCTTTCGGTCTGTGTTCCGAGGCCATGTCTGTACATGCTAGGCTCGTCAAGTAAGAACCTTAGTATTCCGCGTGTGTAAAACTGTCTTACACCCGTTGTATGAAAGCGCGGAGTCGAGTACACCCGATCATCATGTGATGTCTCAAAACACGATCCATAGAACGGTGCATACTTAAGGAAGAACACATTTTTATCTTGATATCTAAATGAGGGATCATCTTAAAATGCTACTAAAACGCCAAACTAGCAATATAAGATGCAAACATCATATGTGTAAAGTGGAATGATATGGTCCATGATTTGATCATCATCATGTGCATCGTGGTATGATCTCTATCATTCCTTTGTGTGTAAGTCCAATGTCTATGGAACTTACACGTTAAGTGTGTTGTAAGAGTATCTATCATACATCTACTTACAACATTACCATATCATGACACTAGCCCAGCAACTATCTAAACTAGACGCCTCTAATTTATCAATTGCAAATTTTTACGTGGCTTAGGGCTTTCAAAGATAGAACCGGTCTTACCTACGAACATGGAACCACAACGATGATAACTAAGTTATTAGCAACTCGTTGTAAATTAGATATTGACTATAGTAAGAGAGACAGACACCCGCCAGCCACTTATGCAAAACTAGTTGCATGTTAGTCGTGGAACCGGTCTCATGTGTGATGACATGTAAGGTTGGTCCGGGCCGCTTCATCCCACTATGCCACCAATATCCAAAATACATGAAAGAAGCAATATCATGATTATCATCGCCCACATATAAACATATGTGTACTACCCGTGCAAAGCACCTACACATAGATCAGGCTCTGATACCACTGTTGGGTTCGCAGCATAGAAAACAAAAATATTCCTACGGTGGGAACTATACACCAAGATCTATCTACTAGATACAAGCAACAGGTGGATATACATCCATAGAGAACTTACCCTCGAAGACAACAAAGCTTTGTTAACGAGTTGGAACCCGTGGATGATGTAGTCGTACACTTGCCGATCTCAAGATCGTGATGAAGTCCAGTAGGTCCGGCTCCAGCATGTCCATCAGATCCGGATCCAGCAAGTCCAGCACCACCAAGTACAGCACCGCAAAGCAGTGGTGCATCCGTGATTGCGCACACGTCCGATACCCCGACAACCTTTGTCCCTCGCTCCAGCAAAGCAGCAGAAGCAGCAACTCCTTTCCAGATAAAGCCACCGGGAACATGTATCTCGCTAATCTGAGACCATGGGGAAAAATATACTAGAGGGGGAGAGAGATCCTTCACGAGGAGGTGTTAGGAAGAAGGGGTGTGAGGGGGGCCTTTTATAGGAGGAGGGGGGTACCCATCCCCCATGGTCGGCGCCCCATGGGAGGGTGACTCCTCACCTCCCCCATTCATGTGGTGGTAACCCCTCCACATTAAGATGCCCCTTCACATTCTCTTTTAAAGTCTCCACTTTAAATGCATTAAATTTCTCTAAATTTAATGCTCTCTCATTTAATAAAACTATTTTATTAATTTTATTCAGAATTTTGTTAATTACTTTAATTAACAAACATTCACATAAAACCCCTGCAACATTTGAATATTATATGCAGAACCAATGTCAGCAATTTCATCCGAAACAGTTTCGGTGTCTATTGAAATAATTCCAGCGCTTTCTTAAATCTTTATTTGAAACATATTTGCTCCAAATGGTGTCGTTATCCCTTAAGTGTGTCACCCTACGGTTTGCGAATAATGCAGACATGATCGAGACCCCTCTCAAATCAATAATCAGAAGCGGGACCTGGGGATCCATACTGACTCCTACACATTCAACGATGACTTCTGTGATCGTGAGAACCTTTAACGCTAGTAACTAAATCCCTTTGTCTTGCGATATATTACATGCTCGAGATTCGATCATCGATATCTCCATACCTAGTTTTATCTCATTGCCGACATGTACTCTTTTCTCGTTCCCGTGATATAACATTCTAGTAATAACATCACTTGCTTGCAAGCTATCTTAATGTGATATCACCGAGAGGGCCTAGAGTATATCTATACATCATCGGGATGGCCAAATCCCACTCTTGATCCATGAGCCTCAACATAACACCTTTGTAGCACTAAACCCACCTTTATAGTCACCCTGTTACGGTGTGACGTTTGATGTTATCAAGATACTCTTTCGGTGTCAGCAGTTAACATGATCTCATGGTCTAAGGACTAAGATTACTTCGTATCATGTTATAGCAATATAAACATGATGACTTTGATCGTAATGCTATACTTCGGATGAATGTTCATCACAACATTCCATCAATGTTGTGACCTCGTTATTAACAGCATCCAATGTCCATGATCAGGAAACCTTGATCATCTTGTTAATCAACAAGCTAGTTTATATGAGAGGCAGTACTACGAACTTTGTATTTTGTTTATTAAACACACATGTATTAACGTTTCCAATTAATACAATTATAGCATGCAAAATAAAAATTTATCATAAACATGGAATAAGATAATAACCACTTTATTATTGCCTCTCGGGCATATTCCCTTCAGGCTTCAATCGTCTTCGCGTCAATGACCACTGTCGGCACCACTGTCGTCGCACTGATGTTGCGGATGATGGCTTCCATCGGTGTCTTTCATTGATGACCACTGTCGACACCACCGTCGTTGCACTAATGTTGCAGATGATGGCTTCCATCGGTGTCTTTCATCAGCGACGGATCTGAGGATGTGAAAGGAAGTGAGACAGACAGAGATAGAAATTTTAGATGGTTAGATCCTCACCGCCGCACGCTGTTCTAGTAGCCGCACTTAGATCCGTGCCGCCGTAAGCCGTTCCGACCCCCACGTGTAGGTCTGTGCCACCGCACGCCGTTCTGACTGCCACGCTTAGGTCTGCGCCTCCGCACGCTGTTCTAACCGCCACGCTTAGATCCATTCCACTGCACGCCGTTCGGACCGCCACGCTTAGATCCGCATCGTCGCACGCCATTCGGACTATTGTGTCGCCGTACTTCGATAGGAGGGGAGGAAGATGCGGCTGGTATACGTGTGATAGGGAAATGGAGGGAGAGACATCCAGCCCGTCGGGCTCTCCTCTCTATAGCCCAACGGGAGGGAGATACCTCCAGCCATCGGATCATGATGTATCCAACGGTGGTTAGCCAAGATTCGTGTGACATACATCTTGACCAATTAGAGCGCATCCAAACTGAGCGCTAGTTGATGCAGCTGGTATATGTGTGTCAAGGGAAGGGAGAGAGAGACATCCAACCTGTCGGGCTCTCCTCGCCGTACAAGGTTAGGTGCGCCCATCGAGAGAGAGAGAGAGATCTCCAGCCCATCGGATCATGATGTATCCAATGGTGGTTAGCCAAGATCCATGTGACATACATCACGACCAATCAAAGCGCAGCCAAACTGAGACATGAGAGAGGGGAAAAGTGAGGAAAACTTTAGCGAGAGGGAAAAACTAACGAAAACTTCATTAGGAGGGGAAAACTGAGGAAAATTTTAGTGATAGGGGAAAACTAAGTAGAGCTAAGGAAAACAAGGGAGCTCAGATAAGAAATGACTAAGGGAAATTCAAGCTTCTAGCATAACAAATGGAAAATGTGTTATTTGAACAAAATATTTCATCTTGGCAGACATTATATTGTTTGCAACTCAAAGATACACAGGTGTGCCAAATTTGGCCTCATTTAGACAAAGTATGTTTTGGGATGGGTTATTTTGGAGGTTGACTAAGTAGAAAGCCATGCATCTTCATAGCTAGTAGCTCATTCCAAGAAGGATTTAAGAAGTGGTTTAAGGGAGAAGTCCATTTCTCTTTATTTCCTTTTCCTTTATTATTCACGCTAGGTTGTAGGTAACATAACAAGACTCCATGCGAAGGTTGCACTATGTTTTAACTTCTTTTTTGAATTAAAATAAACCTAAAACCATTTATTTGAATTTAATCACTTAGAAAAGAAAATTGTGGCTGATTACAAGTAAATCTAAAATTTCCAATTTCATACGGTAAATCAATCCAGGATACACAAGTGTGCCAAATTTTGGATCAATTGGTCAACGTTTGCTATGGTTTAAGCCATGAACTAGCTAAACCCCATGTGTTAACCACATGTCGAGGTAAAACTGAGCAGTGCTAAGCAACTAGGTGGATGATAATAGAAACTTGCAATAACACATACATTATGGGGTTATCCAACATACAAACTTGGGAGCGTCACACTAGTTCGAATTCAATACAAACATTGATAGTAGTTCAAATTCATCATACAAATTCAAATTAATAATTCAAATTCATTTTTTTTCTTGCTCCTATTTTTTTCGTTGGAATATTCTCGGAGTTCACCACCTTGCTCTGGGTGATCCTGGCTGGAATATTCTCGGAGTCCACCATCAGCTTCTTCCATTTGTTCCCTTTGTTCTTTTTCTCTACATCCAATGAATCAAGTGCTTCAGTCTATCATACAGTTGGTTCAACCATGTTTCGATTCATTGGTTCATACGGTTCAAAAGGCATTGGCATCATTTCTTCAATATCCTCTTGTGTAATTCCTTTACTTTTAAACTTTGCTTCCAATGAATAAATTGCTTCAATCTCCCATGCATTTGGTGCAATCTTCCCTTCATTTGGTGCAATCACCCCTTCATTTGTTTCAATCTCCTCTCAATACATTGGTTCGGTATCCCCTGCATTTGTTTCAGTCTCCCCTGCATTTGGTTCAATCTCCTCTCGATCCATTGGTTCAATATCCCCTGCATTTGTTTCAATCTCCCCTGCATTTGGTTCAATCTCCTCTCGATCCATTGGTTCAATCTCCCTTGCATATGGTTTAATCTCCCCTGCATTTGGTTCAATCTCCTCTCAATCCGTTGGTTCAATCTACAATGTATCCATTGCTTCATTCTCCTCTCGTTCAAATACTTCATTCTCATCTGCATTTGCTTCTCCCGCCTGATCATCCATTCCATAAGCTGGGTCCACTGCATTTTTACAAAGCCTAGCAATGTGCCCTAGGATCCCACAATGTTTGCACTTACATTGTCGAGGTGGTGCACCACCCTCTGCACTAGCTCTCATCCTATTCTTCCTTGGCCTACCTGTTGGTCTAGTAAAAACTAGAGGGTATAGCTTGAAGCCTGGATTCACTTCCATCCATTGGTCTTTTCCCAACAAGGCTAGAACATTCTGAGGATATGCTGCCCTAAATTTTGCAAAGGAGAAACACTCCGACACGTACTGATCAACTTCACCCTATTCACCTCCTAGAACACCCATGAAAAACAATGCATGTATGCAGGGTTCCCACGGAGCTACCATTGCCTGCAATGGCATGTCATATCAACCAACTCACTAGATACCTCCATTTCCTGTCTTTATTGTTAGTGTATGTGACCCCATCCTCCATTTCTCTTCTAATGCATTTCATTTCAATTGAATATGGGAGGATGAGATGGCCATCATATACTATTGATGCAATTCTTTGACGCAAATCGATCTTTATCATGATCATCTGCCTAATCTTATCAAATATTTGCCACAACATAAGCCCTTTCAATGACTTGACCTTTGCATTGAAACTCTCTGCAAGGTTACTTGTCACATAGTCTACCTTGCAAATTTCATTGAATTGGCTTCTTGACCACACCATTCCATGATGTGCATCCAAGTACTCCTTCACCGCAGGTTTTTGTTTATACAACACATCCAAATGATACAGATGCTTCCTCAAACTGCATGTTTATGAAGTTGGCCATAGGTTGTCAGTATAAACTTTACCCTTAAATTTCTTTGTAAAATTCTACACTAAGTGTCGCATACATTCCCTATGCTCCACTCTAGGGAATACTGCTTCTACAGCTTTCTCCAAACCTTTGCAAGCGTCTGTGTGGATAGTAAGTCCTAGTGGATGACCTATAAGGTCGCGCAAATTCTATAGAAACCAAGTCCAACTTTCCTCTAACTCAATCTACAAACCTCCAAAAGCAATAGGGAACATCCAATTGTGGCCATCAACTACAGTAGCAGCTACTAGCTGTCCTTTAAATCTGCCATGAAGAGTTGTCGCATCCACGGCCAAATAAGGCATGCAACCATCTAGAAACCCTTCCCATCAAGCTCTGAAACAAACAAAATCCCTTCTAAAGCACTCCTCCATTGTGTTCCCTCTTATTTTGTACTAAACTGTATGCCTGTCTATCTGTACAACACTACCTGGACTAGCCATCTCCACTTCAACTTTGAAGCTATAAAGCAACTAAAAACTTTCATTCCATGGACTATTGATCCTATCAAGAGCCATTTCCTTTGCATAGAACATCCTCATGTAAGGTACTATAATACTAAACTTTTCAAAAACTTTTTTATGAGCGTTGTTGCACCAAGTTATGGGTTCACTCTCATCCAATCCATGATTGCATCTGCCAACCACCTAGTCTTTGCTAGTTTTGTTTTGTCCTTTGGTTGTCCCCCTTGAGGTGGACAAGAATGTTCGAACCAGTTACCTTTTATCTGAAACATAATGAAAATGTCAGGTACAGTTAACAAATTCAACACGATGATCTAAAATACACAACTGGTTGTAATACCTGAACCAAACTGCTCCTGAGCATAGTGGATACATGCATCCTCCACCTACACCTCTTGTATGGGCACTTCATTGTGAACCTTGCTAGCTCACTCTTAATAACAACATAATCATTATTGGTGCAGATGCAATATGTAGTAAGGGCATTACGACAGTCCTGCATCATTTCAAATATAGTGCCTTCTGAAATCTTAGGATCATTCTTGTCCCACTCAATTACTGGCAAGTCCTCACCATCGTACTCAACTAAAACGAGATTATCATTGTTCTCCTTGTTCTCTTCTTCATCAGTGTCATCAAATCTGGCACTATGGGCCAATTCCTCCATGTATTGATCCTCTAGTGCTTGTTTATCAAATTTATCTACCAATTCAGAAAACATCAACTCATCCTTGTCATCTAGTGGAGGCGCTCCCTCGGCAGGCTCTGCTTCGTCCTCCACATCAGCCGCACGAGCTATTTGGATTACACTCGTAGTGCGAACAGATGGTACTGTTGTGGACCTACAAGGAGCGCGGGGGCGCATACTATTAGCAGAGATAGCAGGGACACATGATGCCCAACCACCTGATGATGCCTGACCACCAGATGATGTAGCCCTCTTTCCCATGTGTTCAACTTTAGGTTGCACATGGAGATGAATTCGACCAAAACGTTCGGCCGCATTCAAAGAGAAGCATTACCAGATCATCTTCGCTAGTTAGTGGGAGTAATCTTTGCTCTCTAATGTTGAAACTTGCAAATCAACTGAATCGCCATTGCTCTAGGGGAATTTAGAATATATTTTATCTTTCAAATCTCTGAGAGTTATGGAGGTTGCAACCACCGCTGGGAAGTAAATTCTAGAGAGATACCGTTCACAACCACGAATTACGCTAGTATCCAGTTTAACCACCAGCCGAAATGCCAGCATTGGATCAATCCTATTCAAAAAGCAAGGCAGTTAGCTGAGCACCGGCGATTCGCGCTCAATTACTGCCTATGATCAATCCACAAAGGGAAACGATACTTACCTAGATGGAATCCATGCGTTAGATCCCTCTGATTCCACCCAATCTTCTCCGCGCTCGACGGGGAGGACCGGTACACCCACCGGTGTCGCATACTATTCCACGAAAGGGGTAGATCTAGTGGGGAGGAAGCGGAGCTGGAGTGGGCTTCGCGGCTAGGGGCGGCTAGGGGGCCAAGGATGACATAAGGTAGGAGGGGCTCTCGGGTAGGAGGGCACGACGATGGGGGAGCGGAGGGGTGGTGTGGGAGCTGTTCTAGGCTTGGAGCAAGAATGGCTGGTCCGACGTGTCTCCATGCGGCCCCACCCTTCACCACGTATGCAAGACCCGTCTCAACACTGCCCCACCCTTCACCACGTATGCAGGACCTGTCCCAACACGGCCTCACCCGTTAGCACGTAACTTCCGAGGCAACGTAATGTAACGCTCAACGTAGGACCTGCCCCAACACAGTCCCACCTATCAGTCTGTAACGGTCTAGCCTTTGACCTGACGGCATCCCCCCGTCCGAGCATCTGCGAGGGTTTCGGAATGGAGGGAGGGGAAAAGTTAGGAAAAACTAAGCGGATGGGGAAAACTGAGTACAACTAACGAACCAGGGGCACGAAAATATAAATCTCATGATATTAAGATCATCACTATCATACTAACAAAGAATTTCTCCTACAGCTTTATGACTAGCCTCATAAAACAAATCAAAAGGTTTCTTCCAATTAGGTGGTTTTATAATGGGAGCTTAAAGGAGGGCTTGTTTTAATATGTTGAAAGACGAACATCTTTTTGAAGAAGGTTAGTTAGAGGTCTAGCGGTTTTCAAAAAATTCTTAATGAATCTTCTATAAAATCCTACATGACCTAAGAAGCTTCTTATACCTTTTATGTCTCGAGGAGGGGGTAACCTTTCTATTTCTTGAATCTTTGATTTATCGACTTCTATGCCCTTACCTGAGACTTTGTGACCAAGCACTATGCCTTCTTGAACCATAAAATGGCATTTCTCCTAGTTCAATACTAAGTTAGTGTCTTCACATCTCTACAAAACTTTATGAAGATTATGGAGACAATGAATAAAGGAAGTTCCATAAACAGAGAAGTCATCCATGAATACTTCCATAATACTTTCAACATAATCAGCGAATATAGCAGTCATACATCTTTGAAAAGTGGCAGGAGCATTGCAAAGACCAAAAGGCATATGGCAATAGGCATAAAGGCCATAAGGACAAATAAAATTAGTTTTAAGTTGATCATCAGGATGAAAAGCAATTTGGGAAAAAACAGAATAGTTGTCTAAGTAACAAAAATGAGAATCCATAGCAAGCCTTTCTAAAGTTTGATCTATAAACGGTAAAGGGTAATGGTCCTTCCGAGTTTCCTTATTAAGTTTTCTATAGTCAATGCACATCCTATGTTCCACAACAGTTCTAGTAAGTACCATTTCATTATGTTCATTTTCTACAACCGTAAACCCACCTTTCTTAGGAACACAATGAACAGGACTTACCCATTCACTCTCCTCTACATGAAAGATGACGCCTCCATCCAAAAAATGTATTTTTTTTCTTACCTCCACTTTCATGTGAGGTTTAAGACATCGTTGAAAGTCCGCGACCGGCTGAGCTCCTTCTTCCATGAAGATTCTATGGATGTCTATCGAGGGACTAATCCTCTTCAAGTCACTCATCGAATACCCAAGAGCATTTCGATGCATGCGAAGAACCTTCATTCAGTTTTCCTCCTCTTTCTCTGCAAGGTTATCACTTATAATAACAGGAAATTTATTAGTTTCATCAAGGAACCTATCTTTGAGTTCCTTTGGTAGGTTTTAAGGATTGGAGGAGGAAGGTCCTTGTCTCCTTTCCTTATGGGTTCTTCATATTTTTGATTAATCTCGATGTCCACCTCAGATGTGGAGTCGAGATAATCATCCATTTTAGCTTTTTCTGTGTCTTGAAGGATATTATTATTGACTAAACTTCTTGATAAATCATCTTCCAAAGTCTCGATGACTATTGAGGCTAAATTTACGATATTACCTTCTTCCTCACATTCATACTCATCATCATCCAATTCTTCAATAGCCAGCTTATGATCAAATTTAGAGAAGTGAAAATCCATCTTCTCTTCACCAAACTTGAGAGACACAGTTTGTCTCTTGCAATCTATGTTTTATCCTATGGTATTTAGAAAAGTTCTTCCAAAAATGATGGGACAATAAACATCAGTGGGCATATCGATAAGCACGAAATCAATGGGATACTTATATGGTCCAATGCAAATTGGAACATTCCTAATTACTCCCATAGGGACTCTGAGTGTTTTATCTGCAAGCATTATAGTCATATCTGTATCTTCTGGTTCGGCTGGAGTTAATTCATTTTGAATTTTTAAGTAAAATTGAAAGGGATAACGTTAACAGTTGTACCAATATCACAAAAGCCATAATAGGAAGTTCCTCCAAGAGTGCATGGGGGAATAGGCTTACCAACTTCTTTAGCTTTTACCTTTCCTTCAATGAATTGTGAAGCTTCGGTATCTAGCTCAATTACATTACAGTGTGCGAACATGGTTAAAATATCTTCCTTTATTAATGCATCTACCTCTTGTACACGTTCTTCTTCAGTTTTTCTTGTTTGTGTTTCCTCTTCCAACTCCTTGAGAAATAGTTCTTCCTCTTTGCGTTGATCCTCTAGTTGCTGAGCCATCATATGTTTTCTCACCGTCCTTGGGAAAGGAAAGGGTTCAACATATGGGGATACCTCCTTTAATGGCTCGACAGGGCCATGATTATTGGATCTTCTTCTACAGCTGGCTCAGGTGGTGGAGTATAATGGAGCCAGTCTTTCTTAGGGGCCTCAATATGTTCTATAAAAGACTAAAGGATTTGCAAAATAATATCATCATCAAGTTGCAGTTCATTAGCAGTTTCTTTTACTTTACCAGAGTCTTTATAAGCATTGAGACAATCATATTCAATTTCTATACCTCCTTCGCCTCCTAAATCAAATCCCCATGTTTCTCTATTACGGCAAATTTGTTCTGTTAGTTCCCAAGCTTTAATTATAGTTAACTCCATGAAAGAGCCTCCTAAATTCATGTCAAGCTCATTCTTAATTTCTTGATTAAGTCCTCCATACAAGATATGCAAAATGTACCATTTGGGTAAATCAAGATGGGAACATTTATGAAGTAGAGACTTATACCTTTTGTAGGCTCTTACCAAACCTTCACCTGGGTGGTTCTTGAAGTTTGTGCTTTCCCTTCTTACTTCAGCAGTTTTTACCTTGGGAAAGAATCAAAACACAAATTCTCCTTTAAGTTTTTCCCAAGTATCAAATTTCTCTACAGAGCAAATTCTATACCAAGCAAAGCAGTGTTGGTTAGAGATTGGCTAAACAGTTTAAGTTTTAATTCATCATCGGAATAGCCTCTCAGTTTAAGGGTCCAACATAGCTCGGTAAAATGCATTAAATGATTGTAAGGATCCTTATCGGGATCATCTCCTACAAAAGTTTTCTATTTAATAATAGCGATAAAACGAGGGTTGACCTCGTATTCTGGTTCGCTCCCACTCGGGAATTCTTTGATGAGTCCTCTATTGGACTTCCCGAGGTATTTAGTAGCATCGAGCTAATTAATCAGTCCGAGTGTAGTCATGGTGCTTACTTGAAACTAGTAAAGAACTTTAGTAAAATAATGAGTAAAATAAGTAACTAAGAACAAAGACCAAAAGCACTTAGCTCCCCAGCAACGGCTCCAGAAAATAGCTTGATGACTGCAAGTGCACATATAAATTGTAGCTAGTTTCGAAGTAAAGACATCGAGCCCACAGAGAGCTATTGGTAAACGTCTTTATGCCCCTCGTTACTATCTACCAAAGGATACTTGTAAGCTGCCTTTGATATCAAGTAAAGGGTGTTTGAAAGGTTTATGGTTGTTTGCAGAAAAGTAATTAAAACAAGTAAAAGAAAACAAGTAACAAGTTTGTATGAAAGCACGGTTGAACTCAATAGGGCTAAAACGTTCTTGGGGATGTAGGATACACCACTAGCATAGAACTATTGTTATATGTAATCAAGATAACATACTCCTTGTGTCATGATATGTGTGGAGAGAGCCCCCATAATAAGATGTTCACTACAAGGCTCATAGGAAGCCACTTTGTTGAGCCAAGAGTAAGGACACCTCTAAATAACCACTGCGATATCTAAGAGCAGTCACCCATACAAACCACCAAAATTAAGGGTTTCCCCGTGGATATCATAATTAGCTTAGGTAGTCCCTCTTTAATCATCCTTTGACCATGTAGGTTACGAGCCAGCACCAATCTGTCACGGGGCATTCTGGGTACGCTTCCAAGACACATCCAAATGATTTATCCCTCCCTTTAGTCCCGAGGGCAAATGTGTCAACACCCAGATTTTTAATCCCAGATGCCCGTTATGCCATACCTTGCAATCCCAGGATTACCATTTATGCGAGACATAACGTGTAGCATCCCAATTGTCTAACAATTGTAATGCTACTTGTCCTAGTAAGATATTGGCTACTTCATATATATTATTGTTGCATCATAATTATATCATGCTCATGTCATCATGCCACCTTGCATTTGAGCATCATATAAAACCCTTTTTCTTTTGGTTCCTCTCTCATATGCATTATAAATTGTATTGGCCTCTTGATATTGTATTTGGTTATTGAGATATTGTTTAAATGCCCAAGTTGAGTTGGGGGCATATCTTTTATTTCAACTCCACCACCTTTCTTTCACCACCTTATAATTCCACCATCCCTATAATCATGAGCTTGTATTCTTTTCTTTTGATATTATTATTCTAGCTCATGTGGTTTGGGGTGGATCTAATCCTCTAAATTCTTGTGCTTGGCTTTTTCTCCACTTCATGGAAATGCATAAGAATAATGCCATAATATTATTATTGTTTTCACAAAATAAATCATGGCATTATTATTTTGCATGGGCCATGCAAACTTCTTCACCACCTTTTACTCCATTGGATTTTCTTTTGATTTAATGGATCCTATCTTGGGAAACCATCTCCTACCTTCCACCATTCCCATATCCTCACCCACATCTCTTCCTTTTATTTTATTTTCTACATGCATGATCATATGAGACTCTTTCCACCTATTTGTTTTCTTCCTCTTTCTTTCTTGTTTCTCTTCCACATTAGCTCAAGCTAGATCAAGCTCCATGGTCCTTCTTGGTATGGCCTCATAAACAAAAAGTAAAATCTGAATACCTAATAAAACCTAAACCTAGCTCCTCTCTCTAATTTTCTCCTAACCCTAATTCTACTAAACCCTAACATTGATCTCTCTCTATCTATCTCTCTCCCATGAGCACCACCTGATCCCTTCTCTCTCCCTGGCCCACCTCAGCTAACCCTAACCCTCTATCTAACCTAAGCAAAACCCTAACCCTAGCCCATGTCTACTTAGCCCGAGCTACCCCCCCTCCTCTTTCTCTCTTTTCTCCACCGCGTTCTAGCCCCACCCTGCAGCCACCACGCCATCCTGGTCCACCTGCCGCCACCCCCGCCGTGCTTGCCTGCTCCCAGCTCGAGCCAGCACGTGAGGAGAAGAGAAAGGTGGCACCCGAGGCCACCTTTATCTACTCCCCCTGCCACGACTGCCCCTCCTCCCTCTCCCTCCTTTTTCCTCCTCCCACACGGCTCTCCTGGCTCGCCCAGATCTGCCCGAGCCGCCCCTCTTCTTCTCCTTCTTCCTCTCCGACCACAACACCTGCCGCCGGTCGTCGCCAGCACCACCTCGCCCCCGTCGTTCCAGCCGGTCAGCGCGACGTGGAGGTGGCCAGGAAGACCGAGGACGATCCTCTCCGTCGCCCTGCACGCACCGACTTGGACGAGAAGCCCCAGATGCGCCAGTACTGCGCCGTCCCGACGAAACCCTAGCCCGCCAGAGCGCCAGCAATCTCGCCACGCCGCCGCTCCTCGCTCCGATCCGAGCCCGCCGTCGAGCAAGCGGTGAGCCCCTCTTTCTCCCTGACATGTTCCGCCTCGCCGTACCGCCCTAGCCCTGCCGTTCGTTTCGTCGAACGCCCACCGTGTGCCAGAGCTCGCCGGTGTCTACAGGTTTTCCGCGCCGCAGCGAGCTTACCTAGGCCCCAGACCCTCCCCTGTCAACTCCCCTCGCCCTACCGCACTGGTTAGCCCCCCCCCCCCCCCCCCCAGCGCGCACGCACGCGACCTGGGTTCGATCCCCCGCCCCGCGCCGCGCGCCGATTTCTCGTTAGACTGAGGAGAAGAAGAACAGTACCGGGCCTATGGAAAATTTACATTAAGCCCCCCCTTTTTACTTCGCTATTAACCCGCGCTCCTAGAGACCCCACTAGTCAGCCGCACTAGCATTATTGCAGAAAACCCCCCAGTTTTCTCCGGCCATAACCCGCGCTCCCGCTCTAGCCCCACCTGTCAGTCGCGGCAGTCCCCCACCCCTGGCAGTGGGCCTCCAGCCGCTGGCCCTGCCTGCAAGCCTCAGTGGGCTAGCCAGAGCCCTGTAACAAAAGTGTTTTCGCGCGCGTGGCCCCAGTCAGCGCAAGGCCCACCCATCAGCGGCTGAGGCTAGAATTTCCTGGGTAACAAAAGTATTTTCCTGAGCCTGATTTTAATTAAACCTTTTTCAAATTGATTTAAATTCAAATTCAAATCAGATTTAAATAATTTTTAAAATACAAATCCAAATAATACAAGTAATATATGTTTTAGAATCAGAAAAATGTGAGGAATTCAAATATGCCATTCAAAATAATGTTTGAACACTTTAAAATTTCGAGATGATTAAAATTACAATAAAATGCCCTTTTCCTTAATTAATTAATAACTTTTGTTTTATAACTCCAAATTTGACAAATAATATGTCTAAGTCGACCAGCGCGAAGAGCCCGTTCTATCTATGCAGTCCTTGTTCTGAATTGAAGCATGCATCATGTTGTTATTAAAAATCTGAACTGTTTATGACAATAAAACTTGGTTAAATAAATAATAAAATGCTTTATTTCTTGTATCCACACCTCACCTTTGCCATGCTACTTTAATGCCATGTAAATTGTGCATCATTCATCATGGCATGCTTGGTTGCTTGTTGCATTTTAATTCATATGCTTGTGCACTTTATTTATGTTGGCCCTTGTTTGTTTGGTTCTTCTTCGGATAGACGCCCAGCAGGAGAATTACCAGGAACCACAGGAGTACTACCCAGATCCATCTCTCGCTTCAACTGAGCTGCCAGGCAAGCACTACCACATGCTTGCATACATACAGTACCTATTGCCTCTATCTTATTCTTGCATCATTGAGTCGCGATTGCATTAAATTGAATCCCAAGTACTGCATAGCCTTTACTTTTAAACTCCACCGAAGCTTGTTCCTCCATCCCATGAGCCATTACTACAGGAGTTGTTTGAGCCATGCGGGTCGTAGAAAAGCATGTGTAGGGTATGTGAGTGTCTGAGGAATAACGAGGTACCTAAACAACATAACCTGAGTAGTAATGGGATAACTAATGAAAGAGGCACCGGTGAGCAATATCTGCTATTTGGTTTTTCATGCTCACTTGTGTCCCGTAGGACCCCGCGTACTTGATTCCCGTTCCTTGACTATTCGCACTATCCACATCCGGGAGGCCTTACCCCCTGAGCCAGAGCTTGATTCATTCTTATTTCTTGGGGCCACAATTAGTTTGGGGCTTTATTACTATCCTGTACTTATGACATGTTACTGCTTTATTTAAGATTGTGCGAGGAGCACCTATACTGTTTTGGATTGTGACACGTCTTCGCTATATCGACAAGCCCAGACACATTTTCGGGTTCCCAGTCGTTTACCGCCGTCCACACAAACCTTGGGTCTGTCTCGGAGCCGGCCAACTTCATTGCGGGTAGCTTAATGGGGTGGCCCCCTGAAATATTTCTGAATCCTGTGATTGCTTTGTCGTGAATGCCTCGTTGGGTTTTGATTTGGTTTTTCCGAGGTTGATCGAGTGTGTGTTGCTATTCGTGCACCCCTACAGGGTAAATCTTTCTGAAAGCCGTGTCCGCGGTTATGGACGACTTGGAGCACAGTTTCTCGATCATAGACAAGTATAACTAAAGTACCGCTTTTAATTTGACTAAGTACTTGACTAGTAAATAGTGCAATACTCATGGAATGGTTAATAAAACTGCCAACGGATGATAGGGGTTGTTCGTCCGCTTCCTCGTTGGTAAGCGAGGAGGAGGATGGATCTGTTAATTATACTGTTATAACTGTTGTTCTTAATTCACGGACATCCGTCTATCATTGGTTAGGCGGATGGTTAGCGAGTATCTTTAGAATTGTTAGGTATTATCTTTCGCTTCAATTGCGTCACCCCAGGTTGTGTCCCCTTTAGCGGCATAAAGACTTGCTGAGTACCCCTAGGGTCTCACACGATAAATTGTTTGATTCAGATGAACAGGTGTACCCGCAAGATGGATACTGGGTGGAAGAGACAGATGATGTTGGCAACGATCATTCGGTGTAGAGATTCCGGGAACGGGGATCCGTGAGATCTGTGGGCGGGATGTGTTTATTTATGGGGCATCTTATGCCAATTTGCTTCTTATCCGTACTCGGATCTTGTTTTCCGCTTCCGCCTGATACTCTGATGTGGGATGTATGAGGAGCTATCCTAAATTATTATATCTATCTAGGACATTTGGATCTTGCCGTATGGCGTTGCAATATTTCTATTTCTTTTAGATGGAATGGCTCTGAGGACTGTTGTATGTGGCTTGCATACATACTCATTTGTGTATGTAGTTGATCCCTTCGCCTGCCGATTACGCCGCTCGTTCTTGTCCCGTTGTCTGAAAGTGGTTAGGACGGCCGAAAGGTCTACCGTGAGTGGCCCTGGGCCCCACCGTACTATTTTAACCACTTTCGTTCATCCAGGCATTAACTAAGAGCGTAATTCACCGAGGTAGTTACATAACGGATTGGATATCACAGTACATCATCCATTACAAACCATACATAAGGTCTTACACAAATAAGGATCTCATGATCCAGTCTTCATACAACAAGCAGCGAAAATAAAAGATAGCGTAATGGTGGGGTCCATCTTCAGGGGCACAGGCAATGCTGACGAAGGCAGATAGTCCTAGTTATCATAGCCGTCATGTTGGCCATCATCTTGATAGTCCCCTTCATAGTCTGGCCATGATAATAGCCAGGGATAAAAGCCATCAGTACTCTTTAAGTACTCGCAAACTACCACTAACAAGTATAAACTTTTACGTTAAAGTGCTAACTCTAAGTTTAACTATAAAGTTAAGTTTGAAACCTAAGCTGAGTTCTGAAGAAAAGAAAGATAAGGTAAAACTCTAGAATCACTTAAGTTGGGGAAACTATTTTCATAAACACAACCCGGCTGTGGTCAAGTCAAGATTCATCATTCATTTCAAAGTATTTAGAAAACATCTGACAACGAAATAGTATGGCCATTCCAACTGTCCATAACCGTGGACGTGGCTATTCGAATAGTTTGACACTCTGCAGAGGAGGTACACTTACACCACAAGATTCGATACATCCGTCAGGGATAACCCTGAATCATCATACTGAGTATGCAGATAATCAAACATAGCCTTCCCTTTAGACACCCTAGTATAAGCACCTCTCCTATGAGCATGGCCTCCCAACCATGACCATCAGTCATCTTGGGCACTGCATAGGTGGACATCATGAGAGGTAGCCTCAGCTCAGACCTCTCCCGTGAGGGAACTAATACTAATGCATATAAATTTCCAGTTAAGCCTTACACAATTCAGGTAATGTGGTTGTACGGTAAATTTGGAATGGTATCGCATCCGAATCCAACCATCGGTTTTATAAAAAGGGTTAAGGCTCACGCCTCAACATTTTCATCATCATCAACCATTTGTGTTTCACAACACATGTCAAAACATCTCAATAGAATGACTCATCATTCCAAGGTTTTCATAATTCATTTTCACCAAGTGTTCCCATCTAAAGTGACTCAAGTTTTTGATCTACTCTAAACTACTAAGTTAAGAGTGTTCACTAAGGTGGAAAAGATGGGTTCAATCTCATGCCATAGAATGACATCTAAAGGGTTCTAAAATAGGTCAAGTTTAATACTTTTTATGCTACCTTCAAAACAAGTAAAGAACTTTGTATAACCTAAGAGGGATAAAACTTGTAACTAAGACTTGGGGTACTAATAGTCAAAGGGGTGTGATCAAGGCATGCCTAAGGCATCATAGCTAAACCATCTAGTTGATCCTAGCCTATTAAACACTAAACTTGCAAGTGTTAACTTGCATTGTTAATGGTGGCTTGCACTTAAATAGTGCTAGCTTGCTAATAGTAGCTTGCCTTGGTTGGTGCAGTGGTTGAAGTTTTCTTCTTCTGGGTAGAACTCCTCCTCCTCGAAAGCTTGGTCGGTACTATCGTCTATAAATACATAGGGAGTGCACAATCACCAAAAAATACTTAACTAAGCTAAGTAGCATTCTAAGACACACATTTGATGATCTATTATCATCACAAGCATCACAAGTTTAATTCCATAGTTTCATTTTTTTTATTTTAGAAAAGTAATTTCTACTCATTGAAAAATTAACTAAGATTTAATATTCACCACCTAAAATATGGGATCATGTGGACACATGTCCTCACCACATATTCTAACATGTGGGAATGAGATTTAAAGGTTGGATCAACATTACTTTGGTTTAAGTTCATTATTTAATGATTTAAAGTGACTAGAAATGCCTATATGGCATTATTTTGGTACTAGTCCAAAGTCACTGCATGTAAACCTTAATATTATTACATATTTAGATAGATATGATGAAATGTGATTTTTGAGAGTTGGAATCAACTCAAAAGCTAACTTGGTTGATTTTATAAAAATGTTGCAAGTTGCAAATGCTTCTGTCTTCTTTTTATTAGGAGAGATCTATAAATCTAATTGAATTAAATCTAACGGGCTTGGATAGATCATCTTAATATTCAGGCAAAATTAGTTTCATGCAATTTGGATTTGTCAAACTCTCAGAACTGAATTTTGAAATAGTGGACAGAAACTAGATTTAACTAAAAAGAAAAATCCAGATTTGAATGGGTGGGCTAGCGCGAGAAAAGACTTGGGCCGGCCCAGTGGCGCTCCGCGGCGCGGGGCTCAGCTGACAGGGGGGTCCCGCTTGTCAGCATCACTTAACACACGAACGGTACGCGTGTTGTGGGTCGTAGGATTAGAAGGCAGATCTATGGCTGAGGGTCGTCGTCGATGACAAATAGGTCGCCGGCAAGCTCGAACCCTAGCAGCTCGGTGGGGGTCTGCTAGGGATGTACCAGGGCTCCAGCAGGGTCGGCGAGGCGGGCAAACAAAGTGGAAGACGACGGCAAGGCGAGGCACGGTTGCGGCGGAGCTTGGGGTGGTCGCAATCAGCGGCGCCCTTCTCCTCCTGCCGCGGCTGCTCCGGCTCCAATTCCGGTGAGGCAGAGCTCGCCTTGCTCCAGCGAGAGGTGGGTGAGGTTCAGAGAGGTGAGGGGAGTAGAGTGGTGTGGAGAGAAGAGGCTGGGGAGGGCTCCTTTTATAGGCCCGACGGTGAGACCGAGCGGGATGGGCAGGCGACGGTGGCGACATGGCTACGGCGGGGTAGAGGCATGGCTGCAGGTGGCGATCGACGTGCGGTGGCGGTGCTCTAGGCATTGAATGCGGACGTAGGGGCGGTGGCATGCGGTCTGGGCGAGGTGGCGCTCTGCGTGGCAGAGGCGGCGGTGTCCACGGCGAGCGGTGGCTATGAGGCGTTGGGCGGTCAGCGGGGATGTCTGGGGTGTTCTCCAGGTCGAGGCAGAGCGGCGGGCGCGGGCTGCGGCCAAGGGGCGGTCTGGGCGAGCGGGGACAGAGCGCGCTCTAGGGGCGGCACCGGCATGGTGCGGTGGCACTGGGAGCGGGCTTTCATCAGTGGTCCACTGCAGGGCTGGGCTCGAGCAGGGGACAGGGGGTGGCAGTGAGGTTTGAGCTACCTCCTAGACATGGAGGGAGAGAGAGGGGCGGTCTGCTGCGGTGGTTGCGAGTTGGGCTGGCGACTAGGTGCTCGAGTTGGCATGGCATTATTGCTAGGGGTGTAGGGGATGGGTGTTTAGGCTTTGGTTAGATCATTTGGAGACAGAGGGAGTAAATGGGGATCAAATGGGGGCAAAACTCTGTAGTAAACAGTGAGCTAGAATTAGAGTTAGATTCTTGCCTGCCAAGTGTTTGTGGAAATGGCCGCAAGAAAGAAAGTTTTAAATTTTGGTTTCAAATTTTTTGAATGATCTCCACTAGTGCTAGGTAGTCTCTGGTTGCAAGGGTTTTGAAAGTGGAGCTCAAATAGATGGGTTTTGAAATAGGGGTGATCTATGCATATGCATTAGATTCAATTTTAAACTGTCATTTTAAATTATTAAAAGAGTGTTTTTAGCAGATCCAAAGGTGGGCCTTGGTACCTCATTATGTGTACTAGCAATGGGTACAAGGATCAAGAATTGTTTCTGTTAAAAAATGAGTTCTAGGAACACTCAAAGTAGGCATGAGAGTTAATTTTGCCAAAATGACCATTCCTTCTTTTTAATTCTTTTTGATTTGATTTTCTTTAGGAAAAGGTTGGGAATGATGTAGATGATGTTTAAATCATCTAAGAAACATTTTACAAGCATTGGATCACTCAATCATGGCAATTCAAACAACTCCTATTTTAAATGCACATATATATATAAATGCTTTCATTTTAAATTTGGAAAAGTTTTTGAAAACCCCATTTTTGATTGATTTGATCTTGATAAGCTTGGATTGAAATTTTGGGATGTTACAAAATGATATGCGGCCGACTACACATACCATCTAAAGAGAGAGATCAAACACAAATCATAATTATATCATAGACACGCAAGTCATATGTACACAAGAATAAATCATCTTTATTACAAGTTCATAATGGTGTTAGGGTTTCTCCATCTCCCCAAGAACAAATGAACTACTCAGTCATGGAAGCAATCATCAACATCATCATAATCAAATGAATGGACAAAAGTACGGAGGTAGATCTAATGTAAACCACAATTGAATCTAGAATTACAATGAGATCTAATAGATGAAAGCTGGGTAATGGTGGTAATGGAGATGCAGCAATTGATGATGAAGGGTATGATGCTTTTGTCCTCCAATGATCCGTGAAGTAGCTAGGATTTTACCCCATCCAAGTTCCTCCTTCAGATCCCTCTCGGATGTGGTTTTTCGTGGTTTCTAGTGGCTGTGAATGTCGGATCTCTCTCTCGTCTTTGCCAGGAGGAAGTATTTCATGAGGCGGCCACGATGGCGCCTGGTACGAGCAGGCTCCGCCGGTACCAGTGGTCATTATCGGTATTGATGCCTTCTCCTTGTTTGGTCTTCTTCCTGGTGCGAAGGTAAATTCATAAAATGACTTTTATTACTTAGAAATATCATATAATTACACAATATGATAGTTCTAATTGATATGTTCATATATGACTCCATGATTTGGGATCCTGTTGAAACAAGAACGAAATAGTGCGTGTATACGCGGTGAAATACAAAGATCCCTACTCTATTTATGCAAAAGCAAACGGTAAATATGCTTTAATTTTGGACTCATCATACATCTTAGATCCCACTTCGTCGAACAAGTGTGCATATGGGAACATGAGCTGATGGGAGATTTTCTCTCTATTAAGATGGATGTGAACACTTCACTAGAGAGCCACTTGGAGCGCATACATGATGCGTATATGAGGCTT
The DNA here is from genome assembly GCA_910589775.1 of Avena eriantha. Classification (NCBI taxonomy): domain Eukaryota; kingdom Viridiplantae; phylum Streptophyta; class Magnoliopsida; order Poales; family Poaceae; genus Avena; species Avena eriantha. Next base: position 253,574,572 of record OU342740.1, read on the forward strand.
GCTTACTTCCTGGACAACTGGTTTACGAGCTCTTTTGCAATAGGCGTGGTGCTGTGGTCACTGCCACCAAGCTACCATGCACACGCCAGGACTTGCATCATGAGAGGTGATGGGGAAACACAGGATTTCCACGAGTTCATAACACATTTCAGGAATGTGAAGGTTGAACCCGTTGCCAAAAAGGTCATCGATGACAAAGGTATATATTTGATATACAGTTTTATAAATGTTATAATCTTGCAAACACTTGTTGTAGTGTTAAAGTATTTGATACTTATTCTGTTTTGGTGAAAATAGGTCCTTCTACATGAGAGTTTCTTGCTGGAGAGGAGGTGACATTGCGTGTTGATGGCGAGCATGATGATGATGGCCAAACGACACTCTCCCTCGACATTTATCATTTAGTTTAACATTTTTGGATGATTATTGTAATCGATGGATTGTGAACTTCTTTAGTGTGTCTCACACTTTGTGAGACGGTTATTCATATGAGTTTGTAACAAATGGTTGTGATGCTTCTATGAATGATTTATATTTGTGTTCATATGTTGTTCGATTATGTGTGAATTATCCTGGTTATGAAACTAATTGATAATGCATGAACATTTGTAAAATATTGAAAATGCCTTTAAAATACCCAACTTAATGATATATTCATTTTGAATGAAACCATTCTTTAAATTTCAAGTTATGTTTATAATATGTGAAAGACATTTGATTTCTTGTCTTATATGAAGCATGCCCCAAGTTTGGAAAAATAACTTAAACACCGTGTATTGCATGAATGCAAAGTGTTTGATTGTTGAAAGAGAATACACATTCAATGTATCATATTTCAATGAAGTGGTGATTATCATTTTATGATTTTTTGAATTTAGTAAAATATTTTACCAAAGGAAACATGAGCATGAAACTATTTGATATGATCAAAATATTTCATCATCCAAGGGTATTAAAGATAAAAGAGAATCTAATTACTACGAACTGATCAATAGTAATGAAATCTGATGTTATAGATTGGCATAAGAAATTGTGAAATGCAATGCATGCGATATGTCAAAATGCAAAGCATCACAATGTGATATTAGTTATCAAGTGGCTGAATATATGGCACCGAATAAATCATTGTAGTGTATATGTAAAGACCATTAGTTAGAAATAGTAAACACTAAATTATAATATATATAGTAAACCATCTGAATTCGTGAGATCGGTGCCATATCTTGTATGGATTGTCATGAAAGTTTTGGAGTTATTCTATATCACTAAAGAAATAGCGAATAAGTCCTTGTAGACTGTTCATTGGAAACTTTGAATACGAAATCCATAGCTGGAACCAAAAGAAAGGCAAAACTAATGTTTCTTAAATTTTAGTGCATTCTCGAGAAAGTTTGTGTTCTCGACTATGAAGCTTATGTAAGATAGTAAAAACACGATGAGGATTCAAAACCCTGCATCAGAGCGTTAAGAAGCACAACGGAAAGCGTTCCTGAATGATTCTCTTTATAAAGGAAAGAATCAATGATAATGATCATTGTGTTTTCCCCACTAGTGTTTTCACTACATGAAGTAGGATTCAAAAATGTATCCACATCTTGTATGGAGACATTTGTGAATCACTTGTCATGTTACTGGAATATGGCATACCTACGAACTACAAAGGAAATAATGGTAAACTAAAATTATGAGAAATCCTAGAGGCAAAATTCACTTAAGATTAGAAAGCAATTCATTGCTGAAACTTACCAAGTAAAGGGTTGCTTGATGTTTCCAAATGACTACAAAGTCATGATGGAAAAGGTGAATGACAAAGGCACGATTTGTCATGAATAATGTATTGGAAAAATTCGAAAGAAGTTGATTCAGAAGTGCTGAAAAGTCTAGTGGATTTAATACTAGTAAGGTACTAACATCTCGTAATAAAACTCTCAGTATGATAATTGATCAAAGGATTTTTAAGGTATTCGAAATAATGAGAAAATATGGAATTTGCATGAAATTGAGTGGGAGCTGTAAAAGTCTTCCTGAAACAATATGTTGGGAACATATTTTTGAGTGGGAGCAATATAAGTCTCGGACTCAAATATGTTAGGAACATATTTTGAGTGGGAGCTTAATGATTGATTCTTAAGTGTGTACGACACATTAAGAATAAAAGCGCAAGAACCAATAAATAATGATTTATAGGGATTAGAAGTTGAAAGTAAGTATATTACAATATTATGTCGTATTCCTAAAAGAGATTCTGAAAAATTAGTTTCGGAATAGTCACTCGAATTAAGAATATCATTAAGTTAAACTTTAATTGTTGAAAAGAAAGAAAAGTATGATCGTCATCCACTATGTTGAGACATAGGTTCTATCTTGAAAAACCATAATGACAACTTAACATAATATATGATCCAAGAAGGAACATTTGAAAAGTGATTAAGTATGAATCACAGAATGTTGAGCTACATTTGTCCACAGTGTCTGGATGAGAACTGTAGACATATTTTCAAATCTATGAAGGATGACATATCTTAAAAACATAAAGGGTTATGTTATAAGGGCATGTGTTAACCTTAGAAAATTGGAAATTCCTGCATCGATAATACCGGCTGAAGTTAAGTAGGAAGCGAGATGGTAAAACATCGAAAGTTGCATATGTAGCACTAGTGTTTCGATGATTAAATTTATAATAAAAGATAAGGGTACCATCTAACGTAATGTATACTGTTATGGCTATACTAGTTCGGCTTTACACAAAAGGTGTGCCCCAGGGCACAGTGCCCATGAGAAAGCTCGTTGTGGCTGATCTAACGTCATTGTTGGCTCCTGGAAACCGACCTCATTATGTTGCCATGACTATGATGCATACACAAATATGTTATCATGAGATGATAGAGTATTAATGTCAATCAAGGTGTCATTAGTAAGTTGCAAAGGATTTGAGGCTGTAAAGTCCAGAACCAATACTCAACCTCTTCCATGAACAAGCATGATCAATGGTGTCGTGATATATGGTGCCAATGATTAGGATCAAAGGCAGCTAGTTTATTTGTACTCTAGTGCAAGTGGGAGACTGTTGGAAATATGCCCTAGATACAAATAATAATATGGATTATTATCATATTTCATAAAGTTTATGATTAAGTTTTATATCATGATATAACTGTATTGAAAGGAAACATCAATACACATGTGATATATAAACAACCAGGAGTTCCCTGTGAAGCTCTAGTCACTAGCTTATTGGTCAACAGATGATCAAGGTTTCCTGATCATGTGGCATTTATGCCAGTTGACAATGGAGTCACCTCATTGCGAGAATGAGATGATGAGCAATACCCAACCTAAGCATCGTGACCCGATCATGTCACAAAGTTCAAGTTACGATGATTAGAAAAGACCTAGTGTCCTATTTCTTAGCCCGTGAGGCCATATCAATCACTGTTACTCGAGGATATTATGATAGCATCAAACGTCATCTGGTGACATGGTGATTATAAAGGTGTGTTCTAGTATTCGTAGGAACAGTTGAGGCAATATGCGTCAAGAGCGGGATTTTTCCATCCGTGTGATGGAAAAGATACTCGAGGGCCCACTTAGAGAGTTATATCTAATAGTTGTGCAGCGTGTGATTAGATCACGGGGATATCACTTGTCGGGACGAGTTAAATAGCATTTGTTGGTAACGAGATTGAACACGACATGGTGATGTCAATAATCATATCTCAGACAATGCAAGTATCGAGAGACAAAAGGAATGCGACACAATGTTCATGGTTCAACAACGAAAGGTTTCATGGAATGCACAGGGATCAACATGGCCATCCAGGTCCCTCTGATGATCATTGGTACGGGAGGGTCCCGACCATGTCTGGAGTGTTCCCGAACCATTAGGTATCATGCTTAAGGGCTTGATGATGCTCAGAGAGTGTTTTGGTATCGGTAGAATCACCGAAGAAAAGAGAGAGAAAACCAGAAGGGTTTTCGTTAAGACCGGAGGATGTCCGGAATGGGATGGAAGGAGTTCCACATCAACGGTAATTGAATAACATGTAAGTGAATGTTGAATAATGATTTAATCATTCATTTATATTTATTCAATAAAAGGAAAATAATTAAAAAAATGTCAAATACCTAATTGGGCCAAAATCTAGAGGGAAAAGGGCCCATGAGGGAAAGACCAAAGAGAGGAAGGAGGAGGGGGTGGCCGGCTAGGCCAAGGCACCCCGCGTGGGGCCCACTTGGGCCCTGGCCATCCTCCTCTCCCCTCTCCTTTGTTTAGTCCCACATGGCTAAGGTAATTGCCTATGTGGGGGTTTTCCCCTATATAAAGAGAGGTATTTTGACAAATTAAATACACAATAATCAATAAAAGGTTCCCTCTCTTTTGGGAGACCTCTAGTTTATTCTCTCTCTCTCCCTTGACAGTGGTCCCAAGTATGGATCGCGCGAGCAAGAGTCTTCTTCACCACGGAGCACCGTCATGCTGCGGGATTCGGATCCAGAAGCTATACTTCTACAACTGTTGCTGGATCAGAGGAGCGGGAGTCATCGCAAGGCATCGGACATGTGTAACTCCCCGCGAGGTGCAACACTTGGGGCACTAGGAGTCGTTGGAGCCATAAGAGCTATCGAGACTTCAACACGACCTCGAGGTCGGCTTCGATTCGTCTACATCAACCACGCTCTCCTGAGCGTTGACAACGCTTTTCGGTCTTCAATGGTAAGTTTGTGAAAATCCCCTCCCATTACTACATTACTAACAGATAGGTCTTGGCATTACGGTTCTTGGCGTAGGGAAAATATTGTTTTCATGCGCGAACCCCTACAACGAGGTAGCTTCCAAAAGAAGAAACAACTTCTAAAGTACCCAACAAATAAAAAGGAGGCACACGAGGCAAAAGGAAACCTAGAATAGAACACTATGGAACCTACAGTATAATATTGTGGCCTATCAGATAGAGAGATCATGATACAAAGGAATATCTCAGTCGAAATGAAGCAAGAGGAACAAGAAACATACAACACACAACTCTAGAGAACTCAACAACTAGGTCAACTGGTTGAGAAATGACATGCCCAGAAGGAACCTAAGTTTTGAAAGACTACAAGAGATATCAAAACTATTCAAAGTCAACACAAGATAAGATGACTCAGAGTTAGAGCAATACCAGATAAGGAGTAAAAGAAGCATACTAGAGTTTCACAAATACATTTCACCTTTAAAATAGTTTTCACGAGCACTAGACTCAACATCGACCAATAGCAAGGTTTTCCTATGGTCGGTGTGACTCTGATACCAAAGCTTGTGGCACCCCTGGGATCGTGGCTAGACAAATCCTGGACTTCAGTCTGACATAAGACTAACCTAGAGCTCAAGAATATCCAGTGAGAAAATTGGTAACACAATAATGACCCTACGACACAATTTTTTTTACAACAAGCTCATGACTGAGCAGAGAACCCAAATATTACAAGCAGAGGTTGCTGACCAAAAACATCAAACAACGGAAGGCAAATTGTGCTATTAAGTATATAAAACTTAACAAATGGCCTAAGAGTCCCAAAGCATAACGATAACGTCCTAGCCCATAGATTCCAGACTGCCGGCCGGGAACCCCAAACTACTCATCAGTGTTAATGCCGTACCAAATTCGTCTTCAGGGGACACTTGCTCTTCTACAAAAGTATTAACAAACAAAGGGTGAGTACAAAGTGTACTCTACAAGACTTATGGCTGGTGGAGCTATTTTTGCATAAAGCCATCTTTGTTTGTAAAACAAGAGGAACAAGAAGCTCGTCTAATAAGAACATTTTAAAAGGGGATAAGAGAGCGACATCTCCAAAGTATTAATCATATCTTTGATATCCACCAAATCATCATCATCTCCTCTAGGATCACCCCTCGTACCCATGAGGAAGCATCCTTAAGCACACATTGATCTGCCAAGTTTTACGATTAGGTTAGCGTTCTCTATGATCTCAGAATTCATTCACCAAGCATTCATAACCGTGAACATGGCTTGATTTAACCCTGCAAGGGTGTACAACTTTACCCACAAGTACCAACCTTCTCTTAATGCCACTAGATAAGACCTCTTCCTTGGAAGCCCAACAAAGGGTGGTTGACCACAACCTTTACCTTGTTTTCGCCGATACCATGAGTCACGCCCTAAGGAGGGTTTCGCCGTAATGGGACAAATCCTAAAGCCGGTCCCTAGATATGTGAGGCGAGGTTGGTTCACCAAGGGCTCTATACACCCCAAGTAACCCCGGCCACGCTTACCTACCTATTATGATGCACCTCCTTCACGACCTTCAAGAATAACCAAGATGCATATGTCAAATGGAACACCCGAACTATGTGACTCGTGGAATCTACTAGGTAAGTTAGTGAGTCAAGGGGTTCCCAAGCCCCATGTGGTTGTACGCTTGTCTTGGTTCCAAAGGAAAGAACTCGGTTCCTAGTGGTGGCGAGCATGGGACTACAAAAACCACATCCCACTGTGGCCTCCGTACAAACCTTAGTATGTTTAATCTCATATGACCTTCATACCTCATTCTCCTGACATACTAGATTCTTTGCATCTGATACATCATCTGGATGATCCAGACTCAACAACTAAGCATGGCTAAGCATGACACAAATATAAGCTCTAATAGTGCACACAAGCCAAACCTAGTTATGCTAGGAGAAATGGATCAGGTAATATAAGCTCAAAGGGAGTAATGCAACAGATAGGATACTCTATTTATTAATAAAAGATAAAAGTAGAATCATATGCATCATGGCAAGAATTGAAATACTTTGAAAGCATGGGATTGTGGGGCTATGCTTGCCTTTTCCCGTTGATAACCAATAAGCAGATCTTCAGACACTTGTTACTTGACTTGATTATAGTTGGTCAAGTATTGGTCTTCGATTTTCGATGGTGTTGATCTTTGTCTTCGATCTCGATATCGTATTTTACCAGGAAGAAACAAAACACCAAAAAGAAAGGGAAACAATCAACACAGGGTGTCGATGCAATTCTCAAGCAATAATGATGATATGACAAGTTAAATAGTATTGAAATGTAACCCTAAGACATGCTTGACCATTTTAAACAGGGTCCGAGAGAAGTAAACCCTCTTTCTAGGAATCCTCGGAACACCTGTGAGGGTTTACTTTGTTCTTCTAATTAAACTTATCATGAAGGTTGCTTAAGAATGCATGAACTTGATGCTAAGGTATAAATCTCATTTTTCTAAATATTTTGATATATTACACATATTTTTCTGACTTACAGATTAAAAGATTAAAAGTTACCGATTTAACAAGATTAAACCATTTTCTAAACTTATTAAACTATTTACAGCATTGGGTTAACGTCAGTGTAACCCTAAAACATTTCACACCCGAGCGAGAGCCAGCCACTAAGACTATCTGTTGGGACCGGGGCCACGTCAGCTGCCACGATGGCTGACCTTGATCGACGATGACGTAGGTGCCACATGGCAACACGCAAGCGCTACATCACCTCGTCGGTGACGCGTCAGACGACGGTGGCTGGCGACGCTAGGGTGCGAACAGGCTAGAGCGGGTGCGCGCGTTTGAACGAGGCCAATGAGGCGAACCTAGATATGGCGGCACCGCTGGGATTTGGTCACCGGAGTGACCTCTCCGACGGCGAGAGGTGGCGGGCTTGCAGGTACTCGTGGATACGATGCTACAACATGCAATTGAAGAAACGAAGCTGACCACTCGATCCAGGATCTCACTAGGAGCGCATAGCACTTGTCGTGAGCTCGGAGTTGACAACGAGCAGCGGCTACTGGCGGCTCAGGGGAGGGTTTGCGATTAGAGAGATTTTGGTGACATTGGCTTTCGTGGCCTAGCTAGGAAGGACCAGGAGGGCAAGGGGATCTCAACGGTGGTCTCGGTTTGCCCTAGGGCGGTCGGAGACGGAGGGGACTACGACGAGCTACGGGCTAGGGTTTTGGCCGGGAGAGGATTTGCGAGAGAGAGAACACGCGAGTGGGAGAGAGATGCCAGGGGAGAGAGAGGTGTGTGGGGCTTCTCCTTATCTCCTTCTCCTGGGTCGGCGGAGCGTGCATAGCGGTGCAACTGGGATCGACGGCGTGGTCGGCGACAGCAAGCTGCCTACCGTCGTTCTCGGAGACGATGAGAAATAGAAGACCGAAGGAATATTGGGCTGAGGTGGGCTGCAGTGGGGTTGCGGGCTGCGTGCTGAGCGGTAAACAGAGGGGAGAGGCAACTGGGTTGCGGCCTAGTTGCTTGGCTCTATTTTTTAGCAAAATCTTTTTTCCTTTTCCTGTTTTCCTCTTTTTCATTAGAAAACCAATTTCAAATATGATTTATATATTTCCAAATACCAGAGAGCTTTATAAAATTATGGAAATATTGTGGGGTCCTTTTAGTCTATTTGGACTCCATACATTTTGGTAAATTTCAAAATACAAAAACCATTTGAATGGATTTGAGATAGAGAGGAAAATTAGGGTTTAGGGTTTTGCATTTTTTCTTGCATTTTGTCTTAGCAAAATTACATGATGCTCATGAAATACACAAACAAAACCTAAGCTTTTATGGATTGGAGGTTGTACATTTTTATTTTTTATTATAGTAATTTTTTTGGGGAGAATGAGGCCTCGACCTTTTTTTTCTTTTGCGGAAAATGAGGCCATGAGCTAGGAATTCCATGCGCAGTCAGCCTGTAGTGGGCTTACAGTAACACCACAACATAGGCGTTGTGGCCCGATCTGTCACGAACGTATCGGCGCCAAGCCGGCAACACCTCTCAGACGTTTCCTCCTCCTGCTCGCCGCCGCTCCCGCCTCCTCTTCCCCAAACACCGCAACTCAAACCAGATCGAGCTAAAGCGGCGCTTCCTGCCACTCCAGTCCGCAGCTATCCACCAACACTCTCGCAGTCGCTCGCGGGAGATGCGTTCGCGCGAGCTCCTGATCGGTGCCTCCTTATGATCCCGGGCGCTCGCGCACCTACCCTCCGAGCAGCCCGGTTGTTCTTGCGTTCGCGCCGCCTATGCGGCGACCATTCAAGAAATGGTGTCGAGGGGCGCAACAATGGGCAGCAGGATGATGTCTGCAGTGATGAGAGAGCGGGCGAGGTGGGCCTAGATGCTGGGCCCGTCTCGCCCGAAGTGCTTCTCCGGATTCCGCTGCCCCAGCCACCGCCCGGCCAGCCGGAGAGCAACGACGATGATGCCGATTTTTTTTCTTCTGGGTCCGGTTCCTGTTCAAGGAGGATTCCCCGTGAGGAATTGAGGCTGGCGGAGAGGATTCTTAAGATTCTGCTGCAGGACGGCCCGGGCTTCAGTGCCCGCCAGGCGCTCGATGAAATGAACCTGAGGGTGACCAGCAAGCTGGTCACAGAAGTTATGTTCAGGTTTGTCGTGTCTGTTGATAGTGTCAACCGCCAGAGGTACCCGAGGCTGGCATACAAGTTCTTTTTGTGGGCAGGGCAGCAGGAGGGGTATCGCCATAACACGAGCATGTACAACCTCGTCATGAAGGTCTTTGCCGAGTGTGGTGAGGTTAAGGCGATGTGGCGTCTTCTTGAGGAGATGACGGAGAAGGGGCTGCCTGTCTCTGCCCGTACATTCCACCTTTTGATATGCACTTGTGGGCAGGCTGGTTTGAGGCGGAGGCTAGTGGAAAGATTCATCAAGTCAAGTAGCTTCAACTACCGTCCGTTCAGGACTTCGTTCAATGCGATATTGCACACACTCCTGACGATAAAACAGTACTCTCTGATCGAATGGGTTCACCAGAAAATGCTCATGGAGGGGTACACGCCTGATGTATTGACATACAACGTGGTCATGCGTGCAAAGTATTTGCTCGGTAAGTTGGATCAGTTCCATAGGTTGCTTGATGAGATGGGGAAAAATGGGCTTACGCCTGACCTTCATACTTACAATCTCTTGCTTCACGTGCTTGGTAAAGGAGACAAACCACTTGCAGCTCTCAATTTGCTGAACTATATGTGTGATGTTGGTTGTGTACCGAGTGTGCTCCATTTCACAAACTTGATAGATGGTCTTAGCCGTGCTGGTAACATAGAAGCTTGCAAGTATTTTTTTGACGAGATGGTGAAGAAAGGGTGTGAACCGGATACTGTCTGCTACACTGTTATGATCACAGGCTACGTGGCAGCAGCAGAATTTGAGGAAGCTCAGAAGTTTTTTGATGATATGTTGGTGAGAGGGAAGCTTCCGAATGTGTACACATACAATACAATGATACGTGGGCTTTGCATAGTAGGGGAGTTCGATAAAGCTTGCTCTATGCTGAAGGACATGGAGTTGCATGGATGCACACCAAACTTCTCAGTGTATAGTACTTTAGTGTGTAGATTGCGAAATGCTGGAAAGGATTCTGAAGCTAATAGTGTCATTAAGTACATGACAAAGAAGGGCCAATATCTTCATCTGTTGTCGAGATTTGGGGGATATAGAAGATGCTGAGACGAGACGCCCTATACTAAAATGCAGAGCTGTTTGTGATTTGTTGTTTCCTAGTTAGAAGGAGAGATCATAAGGGAGCTCATGTCAAACAAGTTGCACTATAATCATTATATACTTTGTGCGCCACATTTTGTGTAGGGTTATTTATTTTCTGACGAAGTGCACAAATGTATGTTGTAGACCATAATAATTTATGCAAATGCAATAATGAAGCTGGACAGGATGGTGAGTTCCCACAACAAGATCTATCTCTGTTTTGTTGAACTGTATTTTACATTGCTCCTCTCCTGGACCAGATGACAGCAATTGTCTACAGTATCAAATATTTATGCAATACGGAGCATATTGTTTTAAGCAATGACGCAGGAGCTTATTTTTGTTAAATGGTAAGTAACCTGCCCTCAGATTTATTTGTCCTATTTGGATAGCATTCCAAGCATCAATACTGCTACCTAGTTTCATTTCTGCCAACCCTAGCTTAGAGTTAGTGGTTTACATCTCACAAATCAGAAAAGGCTGTAGATGAATTGTGCATTATCTTGTGGCACTAAGATCTTAAGTTTACACATTGGTATGCCTTGGTGGTTGTCATTTAGGTTATCATATCATATTGTGCCTTTTTTGAAGACATAACAGTAGGTGCAGCTTGCCTGTTTAATTTTTTAATGTTGCTTTAGGCTTCTAGTCAATGTCAAACTTCTGTCTATGTATGGTCCCCCATTTCTCTTGATAAAAGATTATTTCAGAATTAGTCTTGTAGGTACACGCCTTCAATGATTCAGCATAATATACATAGTTTCAGTTATGAGTTGCCAATTTGATATTGGTATCTTAACCACTGAGCATTTAGCCATGGATGAAGAAGTAAAGATAATTTGATGAGGTAGGGCACGTAGATGCTGAGAAATAGATAAACATGGTATATTCTTTTCCTGTAAAGAAATATACTAATCTGCACTTCAATAAAATATATGGTACAGAGAGATTTCACTTGGAAACATCAACCTGAAGCCGAAGCTATTTGCAATCACATTTAGTTAATCTGTATGCTTAATCATTTCTTCTCCTCTTTCTTCTCTTCCTTCTTCTCCTCTTTCTTTTCCTCTTTCTTCTCCTCTTTCTTCTCTTCTTTCTTCTCCTCTTTCTTTTCTTCTTTTGCGGGTCCAACGGACACAATGTCAATCTTACCGACCTTCTTTAATTTCTTTGCAATCGCCACAGTGTCCATGTCGCCTATGATGATCATCTTGTTCTCCTTCAGATCCGCAACTATGGAATCAACACCTATGCACAAAACAAGGTGTGTAATGCATCACATTTTCTTGCTGGCATAACTATATTTGTTATACCTACACAGTTCTTCCCATCAATATATTCATCTTTGCTTTTATCTGATGTTAAGATGTTGCACGAATAATTAAACTACGCAGTAATTAAACTACAGTTTATCCACATGTAAGCTTTTCTGCATGCGTAGCTATATGATGTGGCTTTATCGAACGGGCCTCCTCATTTTCATGTTAATATGTGTGACAAAATGATTTCACATAACACCATTTTTCCTCTCAAGCTTGCACCTAAAACCTATACTGATGGTTTGAAATAAGTGATGCGACAGAATAATTCCACCTGACATGATTTTTGCTCTCAAGCTTCCACCTAAAACCCGTGCCAATGCTTTCAGATACATGGAGTTACGGATTGAATTACTACTATGCTTTCAGATACGTGAACCAGAAAGGATGCAAGAATTACTATGCGAGTTCCTGCTAATTATCATAATAAGGTGTTGTTTGATCAAAGAACCAAATTGAAATTTCAGGTCCGGCAGCTAAAAGAGCAACAGAGGAGCAAAGCAGAAACTGTCACTACCATAGATGTCCGCTACAGCTTCGATGGCCTTCTGCTTCACCTTGTCGTCGGTCATGGTGGGAACCCTGAGCACCACCTTCTGCTGAGAATCGGCCCAGCAGCACGATGTGGGCAATTCGAAGAAGTAAGAAAAAACAAAGTAAATATCCAGACCATGATGGTGAGCTATTGCTGCGTACCTGGGCGGCCATCTGGAGCTGTGAATCGAGTGAGTCTGTGAGTGGAGGATGGAAAGGGGGAAGGCTAAGCTGAGTGTTGAGTTATGCGAACAATGAGAAGAAACCAAGGCTGGTGACGACGTCGAGGTATCCTTTACATAAAGGTGCAAGTGTAGGTGTTCTTGCTGAACAGTAGGTTAGCACTGACGTTGAGCGATGAGTCAGACCAGACTCATTTCCGCTAAATATTGATATCCACCTTGCCGGTCTCTGCATTGCGGAAGATGCACGCAGCTGTTTTGCTCTCCTTTTCACGTCTGAATCTGCCTACAGCAAGCCGCAGCTGCTGTGTCTCCAGTCCGTGACGCGTCAGTGCGTGTGCCAACCGACCTCGCGGCCGCCCCACCCACACCGGCCGCACCAAGACGAGATTTTGTTCCGGAAGTGGAGGGATACGGCCGTATGGGTTGGGTTGGGTTAGGTTTGGTTAGGGCGGGGGCAACGTCACCGTCGGAGGAGCCGGTGCTGCCGAGGTGACGGCGGCTGCAGACGTGTTGCTTTGCTGCATTCCATGGACGGATGAGTAACGTGTGTGACTGAAGGCAGTAGTCCATGCGTGTCAACTGCGAAACCTCCTAGCACACGGTTGGTAGGCTACAACTATTTTGGAGCTAGTTGCGGCTAGACCCTGGGGCATGTCCAGAAGAGGAGAAACGGAAAAACGGGGCTTGACCAAGTTCTTCACTTTGTTTGGTAGCCTGTATTGCATCGTTATAGCTAAAATCGGTCCAGTGATTGGTAGCCTTCATGCAAGCAAAAATTGCACTTTAATCTCACCTCTTATATTCATATGGTGCACTTACCTCACATCTTATCCTATAACCAAGAAGATGAACAGTGAGCTACATAAAACGGCAAGAGATCTGACTGCTCGCCTACGGGTGGACTGTGCACCTATCGGTGGACGTACTCACCCACATGCTTCGCCGTCTGGCGATGACACCACGCTGGCTTGTCATATCTTGCTTGGTATGCAAGGCATGACGAGCTATCGTGGACGGCAAGAGTACTCCATGCACACAGATCTCCTTCACCGGCATTTTCATCTACATGTGCGCCTATCCGTGGACATGCTTGTCACTTCTCACTCAAGAAATTTGGATAAGTTCAGAGTAGATACACATCAACACATTGATCCTGCTATTTTTATGTGATGCCCACGACGAATGTGACATCCCAAGTCCAGGTGATTGAGCTTACAACGCGATGACCGGGTAAGAAACAAAAGGTTGAATCCTATCATATGTAACTGAAAACTGTCACTAAACTTATTAAAATATCCATTTGAAAATTAATGAAAGTAGTTGGATTAACTAACAGTGCTCACTGACGTGCTCTGTCGTCTGGTGGCGACGTTGGCTCGCCATGTCTCACTTGGTTTGCAAGGCATGGGGAGCCATCGTCGATGGCGAGAATTATCTGTGCACATGGCTCCGCTTCACTGGCATCTCCATCTGCTTGATCACAAGTAAACACATGCAGTATAGTAGAGAGCTAATATTTGTCTACATCCACCCAAACAAAAAACTTACAACATGAGAGTTGTGCAAAACGACGAGGTTAAGCTACCTATGAAAGTAAATTTCAAACGGCCGGCCGTGTATGATGAATCTGAAAAAATAAGTCTAAAAAAGCTCCAAACGAAAAAACTGATATGAGAAGATACAGTTGACGAAACTAGGTGCTGATTGTTGGAATCTGAACCCATCATCGACGTGCATCTTTTTGTAGAACCCCACATTTTTAGAAAGGGACTATAACTAATAAGCAAAATAGTGTGACTTTTACGCTGACAACACCGCCAAGCCTCGGTTAACCGACGCAAGCCATGTTGTTCACTAGGCCCTCTTTGATTGATTCGTAGGATTCCAAAAGTACAAAAATAGAAAAAACATAAAATTGCAATATCATATCCATTGTAATGCTACAATATTTCATATTCATCTTGGGGCACTTTGATTTGTAGGATTCCAAAATTGCAGGAATAGGAAAAAACACAGGATGGCATATGCGTAACTTTTTCCAGGAAACCTGATAACAGGGTCAGATTCTACTATCATTGATAACACAACAACAGACAGAGCAAGTTTTCTAGTACAAAAGTAGAAAAGCTCCGTGTACCGCTAGACACTAGTGTCTAAGGAGGAAGACATGTTTCTACAGAGAGACAAAGGAACTAATTTTAAAGAGGTGTGCTTAAGTGTCTCTCCCTTAAACTTAAATTTTTATGGAGCAATTTTCTTTAACCCGTTAAAACCCATATCTCGACCCGCTATACCTCCGTATAGTTGTACTCGGTCAAGCTAGGTATACTTCACGTTCTCACCGGCTGATCTCACCTCTCCTTATTGCCATCTATGTCTTTGTGTCACATTTTTAAATTTTCTTGTTGCTTCTATATACCTCCTGATTTTCGCCTCCCGGAGGCACGTAAGTATACGTGTACGGTGAGTATACGCCTAAGTAGACCATACGGGTTTCGCGTGGGTTCGTACGGTTTTCGGAACAAATCGATATTGTGCGATCCTGACCATCCATAAGTTTCTGTTTGTCAAAATTTGAAGAGAGAATTTTGAATCAAGTCATTTAATGGTAATGGACTCGAGTTCTCCGTAGGTCATAGCTCGCAACACCAGTGCAAGGTTAAAAATGGCAACTCCACCATCTACGTTTTCGTCCCTCCCGCCGGTGACATCACCGGTCTGATCTGCCTTCGGTGACC
Organism: Avena eriantha; assembly: GCA_910589775.1. Classification (NCBI taxonomy): domain Eukaryota; kingdom Viridiplantae; phylum Streptophyta; class Magnoliopsida; order Poales; family Poaceae; genus Avena; species Avena eriantha. The sequence continues at coordinate 253,589,865 of OU342740.1, forward strand.
TTCGTATCTTAGAAGTATGGCGGACCAAGGCCTCTCGCTGGCGGGAAAGTTCACGTTATTTGTTTATCCTCTTTACGACTTGTTCTGGACGTTGATGTGGTGACTACACCTTGAAATGAGAATATGGTTATCTCCATCCTATCCTCATTCCGGTGGTGCGTCTAGCATCAGCGGAAGGCTCGTGGAGTCGTGTGTCTGACGGATCTCTTGAGATCCAGTAGTTTTCTATATTTGTTGGTGTGGTTTGAGATCAGTTTCTTCCAATCTACGGTTGTCATCTTCAGAGATGGTTGCTGCTTTGGTGAGCTGGTTATTTTGGGTCTTAGACGACGACTTCATGTCCGTCTACTATAACAAGATCTACTACGACAAGCTCTGTCCGGCTTCAGTGATGAAAGAGTGAGGCCGGCGGCGTACCTTCGACTCGTGCTAGTGCATGTAGTATTCCTCTAGGTGACGCAATGATATATTTGTATTTTTATTATTACTTTTGAGAGTCTTTATATTGTCGTTGATTATTATTAATAAATCGATGAAATTTTGGGAAAAACACTTGTTTAAATGAGTGTGGAATAGACAAAAGCTAAGTTAAATCCGAACGGAGTTTTGTTTTGCCAAATTATTCTTCTATTTCTAGTACTCTCTCCCTTTCAATTATGTGAAACGAGTATATCTAGACACATTTTAATGTGTAGGTTCACTCTGAACCTACAAACTAAAAGTTGTCTAGATGCATTTTTTTAAATCATCTTATATTTTGAAACGGAGGGAGTAGTTTGTAATCTTCTTTGCCATCTTTTCCGTGTATGCCACGGACTTTGCAAGACATTGGTCCGATCTTAAAATTAATTGAGAGAAGATTGTCCTTCATGTCTCCCTCTCGGAAACCCTAGTCCGTCGCCTCCCCTCCACCCCTCCCATCCCTCTACCGCGATGTCCCATGAGGTGGCCGCCGGGCAAGCCTGTGCGACACCGAGGACGGTGGTGGCGAGGCTCCCGTCACGTCGCCTTGCGTGGTGGATTTCGGAAGCCGGGGCGGCGGCCCCGGGTGCGAGGACGATGTCGACCTCTCGGCGAGTGGCATCCACGAGTGCAGGTCAATGTCCTCGGTCGCGCGAGCGGCGAGTTCGCGACGAGCATGGGTGCGGCGCCTAGGGCTCCCCGTTGGTCCCTGCATTAGATCTGAGGAGGCTGCTCTGACCCGTGTGGCGTGCTCTCCCGGGCGGATCTGGGCTCTATCGAGCTCGGCGAGTCTTGGGTCATGGCGGTGTGGTGCTTGGGACTGGAGGAAACCCTTGGCCAGCGGGTGGCCATGGCGATGGTGACGCTTCAGCGTCGATTCCCTTCTTGGAGGCTTCGTCGAGGTACCTTCCCTACCCCTTGGGTGAAAACCCTATTCCCCTATTTGGGCGGTGGCGGCGTTGTGACGTCGCTCCCCTTCCTAGAGGCGCCGTCCGGGGATAGTTAGGGTGGTTCGTGCGTGTTATGGTGGCCGGAGATAGCTGGTGGTGGTGCTGGTGGTAAGCAACAAAGGCTTGTGGCTCTGGCTCCTAATGCCTTCCCACCCAGTGACACTTGTTCGCTGGATTGGGGATAGGGTTCCCCTTCGGCTGGAACGACGGTGCAGTGGTGGCGAGCTCCTGGTGGTGAGCACCTTTCGGCTCTAGTCTATCGTTTCTCTTCGTGTAACCAGTCTTCTTAGTGTGCGCTGACGCATCCTAGCTTGTGTCTTGCTGTGTGGCCGTTGCCGTGGGCGGCGGTGTTCTTGGGGCACTTCTGGTCGCGGTAGACGCTTTCGGTCCCTCCTCTGGCAATTCGGTTAACTATGCTCCCTCTGCCTGCTGATGGTGCGGTGCCCTTCGAACCAAGGCGAGAGGGAAAGGATCCCTCTTTGGAGGCAGAGCATTTTTTACTAGGCCACCAATTGGCCAGCAGGCAGCGATGCGAGCTGGCTTCCGCCGGTGATTCTCCTGCTGATCGTCGTCCCTCCTCTGGTGATTTCTACTGCGGAAGACGATGGCTCCAACATTTCAAACAGATTTTTATTTCTATCTTTTGTATGCTTGTGTTTCGTTGTGGCTTGTAAGCTGTTTTTGCACTCTTGTATCTGCCGTTCGGGGCTTTATTAATTTAAAGCCGGACTCCTTGAGCATGTTACTAAAAAAACTTTGCAAGACACCATGCTGGACAAAAAATGGACAATGTTGAAGTCACGCCTAGTGCTACCACTGCTGCAAGTGGGAGCACTGGTAAGAGTGGGGTGGTTGTGTGGACCAGTTCTATGTCCACCATGATGCTAGGCTTTTTGGCCGACCTTGTGGCTAGTGGTGCTAGAACTTCAAGTGGATTCAAGAGTGTGCATCATAACCAGTGTGCTTAGGCATTGGATGGCCATTTCAAGCTCTCTTTAACCGGAGATCAGTGCGGCAACCACCTTAACAAGTGGATGAAGATGTGGGGGAGGATAGTCCACTTGAAGAATTTAAGTGGGGCTCTATGGGATAAGGATACATGCACCATTAGCTGAGCGATGAACACTATGCGGGCCATTGCAATGTAAGATTGTTACATGACCTCTTGCAAATTTTATCTCCATTTATGATAACCACTTGCACTACTTGTGTCTAATCTATATTACTCACTTGGACATTTTTGTAGGCTTTCAAAGCTGATGCTCCCTACCTGAATACCCCCATTGAACATTATCGTGCTACGGAGACAATATTTGGGTCAACTACGGCAACGGGGAAATATGCCAAGTCAGGGAATGACATACTATCTATTTATCAAGAAGAAGAGGAAAGTGATGTGAACTTGTCACCAAATGTGGGTGAGTCTTCCTCCAAAGTACCACTAAAAAAGAAGGCTAAGGTTGTGAAAATTGAAGATGATCCACTACTGACCACTCTCAAAGATGGATTTAAAATGATAGCTGAAACTCTTGTGAAGTCTGGTGGAGATGATGATGTTGTACCAGGTGGCTTGTGGGATGCTGCAATTCAGGGATTCAACGAGGCTCATATTGCTCACTACTATGTTCATCTTCTTGACAATCTAAAGACAACAAAAGCATTCATGACGCTTAGCCTTGCCAACAAGTTAGTTTGGGTTACTAGGTATGTAGAGAAGACCTTCGGAGTGCTCTACAATCTGAATTGATTGGATGAACTTGACATGGTTAATGGAACGTAACGTACTTGAACTATGTTCTTTTGGATAGCTTGCCAAGCTACTATGTTATGAACTGGACGTGGTTAATGGACTGTAATGTACTTAAACTATGTTCTTTTGGATGGCTTGTATGTCATTAGACGTACATCACTAGACTATAATGTATTGCGACTATTGACCGTATGGTTCTATGGAATTAAAACCGAGTTATGCTTGCTGCCATTTTTTCTATGATTGTGATTGAATATTTGATATTGTATATTGTTCAAAATATAAACCGGAATGCTGCTTGCAGAAATTTAGATTGTGATTGCTGAATGTGAACAACACACTTTGGTGATTGTGAAGAACACACTTTGCATATGCCGAGGTAATCTCACCATGCACATGAAAGAGGTGAGCTGAAAGAGGTGAGCTGAATCTGAATCAAACCATTCCGTTCTACTTATTTTGTCCAAACCAAACACTAGGTGAAACCATTCCATTCCACTTTTTTTATCCTAATAACTAAACATAAAAATGGAACGGACCTGTTCTAATAGAATGGAACCGTTACATTCCACATGCTTCGCCAACCGAACACACCTTCGAAGCATATAAAACTTGGCAGTCAAGTTCCTACCCAAAAACTTGGTTTCCAAGTTGGCGATCTCACTAAGAACTATATTTAGCCGTGCTTGAGCAATGTTTTCACACTCAAACTAAGCAACCCCGCGCGCGCTAAGCAAACCCGGTTTCGAATCCGTCCGTGATTCAAAAAAAAAATCGAGATCGCAGCAGGGTGCGCCGGCTGCCCGCGGTGGCGGATAGCTCGCGCCCGAGGGAGCGATCCGTGCCATGGAGGAGGTGAGTAAGTTTCCCCCGCTGCCTCCCTCGAGATTTTGGTATCTCCCTGCTGATCGCCCAACCCTAGCCTGTGTCTTGGAATCGTTCGCTGGGGTTAAGTGCGGCGATTGGTTTGGTTGCCGCGCGGTTGAATTGAAAATTTGATGAAATAGCTTCTGTTTTCTTTGTTGGTCTGAACTGAATCGTTTATTTACCGCGTGCGCAGGCGCTCGATGAGAGGGATTTGGAAAGGAAGCTGAAGAAAGAACACAAGGTACTTGTTCTAACTGGGTTCTGTGCTGTTCACGATGGAGGAGGGGAATACTCTAGTCACGGCCAAGTGTGTTCTGTGTGACAGGCCAGAGAGAAGGAGGAGAAGAAGCTCAAGGCGAAGCAGAAGGAGGCAGCTAGGCTCCAGGTGGTGGCCGGCGGCACTAACTTCTGATTTACCCTCTTCTGCAATCAGTTTCACTGCTCGATTCAGAGGAGAGGTTCTCTTTGACTGATGTGATTTTGTCTGTCTGTAGGCCCAAGCAGGATCTGATGGAGCTAGGAAAAGTGACAAGAAGCAAAAGAAGAAAGGTGCCATCGATGAGAATGCCGAGGATTTCGTTGACCCTGATACTCCTACCGGACAGAAGAATAAAACAAAAAAACGAATCATGCTACTAAAACTTTTGGAATTCATGGTCCTAAATTTCTCACCGAATTATATATTTCCTTCTCTGATTGTCATGTAGATGGTATACTTGGTGGGAATCATCACAGTACTTTGCAGCTGATTCGGCAAACTCAAAGCCACCATTCGTGATAGTAAGTCCCTCCATAACCCGTCCCCAATGGTACATGATTATATTCAGAATAAGTATTTGCTCACCATCACCATGTGAATTGTTTATAAGATGATTTCACACAGTACATCTTATATAGGAAATGTACAGATGAGTATTGATTATGTATGGCTCTTCTTAATTATTACCTCAGCAATACACAAGAATGACAAGAACTAAATACTTATTTGCAGATCTTGCCACCCCCAAATGTAACTGGAGCCCTTCACATAGGCCATGCAATTACAGTGGCTATTGAGGTAGTAACTATTTATGCTGATGATGTTTGTTCGTACTAATTAAGTATTCGTGTTCATGCTCTTTTGTTTCGTTGCATTGACAACAATGCAGGATGCTATGATTCGCTGGCAGAGGATGTCAGGCTATAATGCTCTGTGGGTTCCTGGAATGGACCATGCTGGCATAGCTACTCAGGTCTGTTTTGCTTCATCTTGGCTGATAAGTGATAAGTTTTAATGCATAGTACATGTATAATATAATATTACTAGGTTCCAAGGCCCCAGAATCTGTCTTCTGCAAGAGTTACTTTTTTGTTGTGGCTTGCAGCCTGGTATTATTAGCCTGAGTTCAGATTGACATCTATTCAAATGTTATGTTGGTCATTCATTGTTATCTGATTGATCAAATGTTACCATGTTTTACTGTAGAAATTTCATCTAAATTTTTTTTCCCTTCATATCAGGTGGTGGTGGAAAGGAAGCTCATGCGTGAGAGAAAGCTGTCAAGGCATGATCTAGGTCGTGAGAAATTTCTACATGAGGTAAGCACTTGCTTTCTGACTTACAGTGCCATGAAATGAAATTGCCTTGTTAACTTAATTAATTGAGATGATTTTTTGGTTCAGTGCCATCTCATACTTTAGTTTTCTGATTAATTTTCACATTTCTTCATTCCATGTTCCAATAATCATTTGGCAGGTCCACAATTGGAAAGATCAGTATGGTGGCACCATATTGGGACAATTACGTACTCTTGGAGCCTCGCTTGATTGGTCACGCGAAGTGAAGTTCTTTCCTGATGCCTCCATCGATATAGCTAGAGAAAGCAACATTTATGTATGAACAATGTATTTTTTTTCTAACTCTTTAATTCCCTCTCTGTTTTCAGTGTTTTACAATGGATTCACAGAGATCAAAAGCTGTAACAGAAGCTTTTTTCAGGCTCTACAAGGAAGGTTTAATATATAGGTTAGTTTTCCATAATAGAATGTGCTGTCTTTGTTGGTACCATGGTTCTGTTGACCTTGTGTGTTTATTTGGAATCCTCTCATGTTAGTTTATCACCTCTTGGATGATTTATCAATTTACAGGGATATTCGAATTGGGCACTGGGATTGCACACTTCGTACAGCAATTTCTGATATAGAGGTGCATGAGACATGCAATTTGGCACTACGCTGGACAGTTTGTTTTCTTGCATGTGTGTAGGAATGTAGGATTATATCTTACATCTCAATCACTGTTTTTCAGGTTGACTATCTGGAACTTAAGGAAGAGACTCTGTTAGTGGTCCCTGGTTATGACACCCCAGTTCAGTTTGGTGTTTTGATATCTTTTGCCTATCCTCTAGAAGAAGGATTGGGTGAAATTATCGTTGCAACAACAAGAATAGAAACAATGCTTGGTGATACCGCTATAGCCGTTCATTCTCAGGATGAAAGATATAAGCATTTGCATGGAAAATATGCCATCCATCCCTTTAATGGCCGAAAACTTGAAATAATTTGTGATGATGATTTAGTGCAAACCAATTTTGGTACTGGTGCTGTAAAGGTAGGTATGCTCACCTGAAGAGGTGGTTTTGATATCTTGATCCAGAATTCAGTATTTGCACTAATTACGTTCAGCAACCAGCGCCTACTCTTATCTATATTTTGTTTCACTGCTGTCTGTATGCAGATCACACCAGCTCATGATACCGAGGACTTCAAGGCTGGGAAACGGCATAACCTTGAGTTTATCAATATTTTCACTGATGATGGGAACATAAACGAAATTGGAGGTCCACAATTTGAAGGAATGCTACGTTTCACTGCTCGAGCTGCTGTTATTGATGCACTAAAGGAGAAGGTACTATTTTAAATATTCATCTTTACCTTTTTCCCTCCAATTGATTCTGTGGCGTTCATGCAGTGTGCAGTTTATGCAATTTTATGCTTATCTTCAATATTATTGAAAAGGTGTGTCAATGTATTGTCATAATGCGATAAAAATGTCTCAGTAGAAAAAACCTATGCTAATAGAACAGTGTTAACTTATGCTCTGAACCATCAAGAGTAATATTGAACATGATTTGATTTTGTCAAGTTTCGGCCAATTTCTAGAGAGTAAATGTAGCTGTATGAGAAACAACACGGTGATTGTTTTCTCTTTTTTCCTAATTTATTCCATGACGAGCCATTTCGCAGGTACAGAAACATTGCATTGACATTTTGTTTCCTCGGAAATATAGTACTCCCTCCGTTCCATAATCGACGCAGGTTAGAAAGAATTAGGCAACATTTTGCCTAAATCTGCATCAATTAATTTGGAACGGAGGGAGTACCTTAATTTGCAGTGATATATGCATAGCTGGCTCTGTTCAAGCTTGTAGACTACCTCAGCTTTTTTTTGAGCTGGCATTTTCCATCATATATGAAAACTCTATTTCCTTCACGCTACACTTGGTACCTGCATGAAGATGGTTGATCACGTTGTTACTTTAGTTCAAAGTTTAGCCTTTGTGACCAAGTTATTTACTTTTGTTTGTCGCTCATCCTTTTCTGAAATGTATTGTATTAGCAATTGCCAAACTATAATCAATTTGAACTTGTTGATGAAGGGTCTATACAGAGGCATGAAAAATAATGAGATGAAACTGGGTCGTTGTTCCAGAACTAATGATATCGTGGAGCCCATGATCAAGCCCCAATGGTTTGTTAATTGTAATACAATGGCAAAGGCAGCTCTCGATGCTGTGAAATCCAAAGAGACCGAGATCATTCCACCACAATATGAGCAAGACTGGTACAGGTACATCCAATTTATTTTACTTTAGGAATACATCTTTTCTTTATACGTTATTTTTTGCCAACACGATTCCTAAAAAAATGAACAGACGAATAATCTATCCACCAATACTCTGTGTGTTGCAGATGGCTTGAAAACATACGTGATTGGTGTATTTCAAGGCAACTTTGGTGGGGACACCGTGTACCTGCTTGGTGTAACATTAGAAGATGACGAAGAGAAAGACATGGGTTCATACACTGACCACTGGATAATCGCAAGGAATGAAAGTGATGCAATACTGGAGGCAAAAGAGAGGTACCCAGGGAAGAAATATCAGTTAGATCAAGATCCTGATGTGTTGGATACATGGTTTTCATCTAGCCTTTTCCCATTATCCGTTTTTGGTTGGCCAGACGACACAGCTGACCTTGGTACTTTCTACCCTACTTCTGTCCTTGAAACTGGATTGGACATCCTCTTCTTTTGGGTAGCAAGGATGGTAATGTTGGGAATACTAATTGGCGGTGATGTGCCATTTCAAAAGGTAATATGTTGGTTATAGTTTTAGTAGATAGTTCTGGATCCGATTAATGGAATTGCAGTTATGCCAAATTATTGTCAGTAGCTATTACTCTATGTCGCATCATCCACTTGCAAGCAGCACATTTTATCAGTATGATAACATAGCATTGACATAAATAAAGATATCTAGGTTCTAGTCCAATTATGGCAGCTTTACTCACACTGAAAGTGAATCACGCCAATTCTTCAGCGAGTTCTTACTGGAAACTCACACTTGGTGAATCATGATGCTGTAACTTAAAAATTACTTGATTAAACCTTGGCTCATGACTATCTTATATTTTTTGTCAGATTTACTTGCATCCAATTATTCGTGATGCGCATGGCCGTAAAATGTCCAAGTCCCTTGGGAATGTCATTGATCCCATTGATGTAATAAATGGCATAACGTTAGAGGGTCTTCAGAAAAAGTTGGAACAGGGCAATCTGGACCCAGTCGAGTTAGAAAAGGCAAAAGAAGGGCAGAAGAAAGATTTCCCTGATGGTATTCCTGAGTGTGGTACTGATGCCCTTCGTTTTGCCCTGATATCCTACACTTCTCAGGTTATACTTATCGCTATTTTTGTCATTCTTTTTATTGTTACTGCAAATCTCTAGTTCTAAAATTTCTCGTATTTGCCAGTCCGACAAGATAAACCTCGATATCAAGAGAGTGCACGGCTATCGACAGTGGTGCAATAAACTGTGGAATGCCATTCGTTTTACCATGATCAAGCTTGGAGATCAGTACACTCCGCCAGCAACTGTTGCGGTGTATTCTATGCCACCTCTCTGCCAATGGATACTCTCAGTACTTAATAAGGCTGTTAGCAAGACTGTGTCGTCACTAGAAGCATATAAATTCTCTGAGGCGACATCCTCTATATACTCTTGGTGGCAATACCAGCTTTGTGATGTATTTATAGAAGCAATTAAACCGTACTTCAATGAATCTCAAGAGTTCGAAGCTGCAAGAGGTGCTTCTCGAGATACATTATGGTTATGTCTGGACACTGGTTTGCGTCTGCTCCATCCATTCATGCCTTACGTAACTGAAGAGCTTTGGCAGCGCCTTCCTCAGCCTAAGGAGGAGGCTTGTAGGAAAGATTCCATAATGATATCAGAATACCCCTCACCTGTACAGGTAAATATTTCTTTTCAGGACAACTTAGAACTGAACCAGAGGATTTGATGGTTAGTGTAGAGCCTAGTACATATACATTTAAAAGGAAGCCACTTTATGACGACTATATGCAAAAGGAGGTGAAGAAAAAGGTTGATATGTCATCTCAATTTGAGAAGTACTATTTTTTACCTGAGAGAAGTTTCCTTGGTTGACAGGAATGGGAAAATGATCAAGTCGAGAACGAGATGGAGATTGTGTTAGATGCTGTGAGTAAGCTGAGATCTCTCTGGCCACCAACAGATATACATGAAAGGTTTTTTTTTCTTTTCACCTTATATGTTCTTCTTTGAGTTTCACACTGTATGACAGATGCTATGCTCAAATGCGCTAAGATTGCCATTTTATTTTGCTTTTGATTCATAAGAATTTTGCTCGTTTCTAGCTGATACCTTAGTTTGTATTTTCACCCCAACAGGCGCCCATCTTTTGTACTCTGCCGAAACCTAGATATTGCAGCCACTGTTCGGTGCTACCAAGCTCAAATTGCAACGCTTGCTTCTGTATCATCTCTTGAGGTTTGACAGATCATTCGACATCTATGCTTATTTCTGTCTTCTCTTGAACTTTCTTGTCCGAATATAATATCTATGTACCACAAATAACCCTATGATGTATGCCTCTTGCTGTACGCACATTTCCTGTTCGAACTCACCTTCCTTTATCAGTAATGTGCAATATACATTAATTTCTAATCCAGTGAAGTCAGCAGCCCTTAATAAATAAATAAAGGCAAAGTTCTGACCCAAGTGGCAATTTTTCAGATCCTGACAGAGGATGATCCAACTCCACCTGATTGTGCCACAAACATTGTAAATAAAGATCTACTCCCTCCGTTTCAAAATATAAGATGTTTTAGCTTTATGAATAAAGTGTATCTACACCACTTTTAGTGTCTAGGTTCATCTAGATTTGGAGTGAACCTAGACATTAAATAGGGTTAGATACACTCGTTTTACAAAACTAAAACATCTTATATTTTGAAACGGAGGGAGTAGCAGTTTATCTCCAGCTACAGGGAGCTCTCAACGCGGAAGCTGAACATGAGAAGCTTAGGAAGAAGAGAGAGGAAATTCAGAAGTAAGTTCAATTACGCTACCTTCATCTTGATAAATTTGCGAACCACAAATTCTGTTGGTACTGACTTGCGGATCACCAATTCTGTTGGTACTGTTTTTTTTTTAACGTCTGTTCGCATTTTTTTATATCAGTAGTAACATGCTCCGTTATCCATCACCAATGCAGGCAATATGACACCTTGTCACATAAAATGAGTGCTTCAGGCTACCGTGAGAAGGCCCCGCAGAGCAAGCAGGATGATGATATGAAAAAACGCTCCTCTTTAATGGAGGAGCTCGAGATCATCAGCGAAGCTGAGAGTAAACTGGATGCTAACAACTGATGATGTTTTGTGACTCAAATCTTTTGAAGACCTGCAACACTGATTTACAAGGCATTTTAGATGGATGATCCTCTGCAACCTGATACACTCACTCCCACAGTCGCAGCATTGAAGGCATGCTTGTTGTTTGTAAAAATTCTCGCCCAAAGCATTTGAGTATATCGTCGGGGAGGTGGGTTTGCATGTGTAACATGACTGACCTTTTGGGAACCTCAGATTTTTGTACATTTTAAATTTCAGTTTTGACTGGTGCATGATTGCATGTTGAGTGTGAACTCTGTTGATTGGTACGGTGAGATAAAATATGAGACAAAATAAAAAAAATTTACACAATAAAGGTGTATTTCAATTCCTCAAAAAAAAGGTGTATTTCTAGGCTTGGTCAAACACCAGTGCTTAGCAGGTGTTGCACGTACTCTAATTAATACATGGTAGACTGTAAATTTCAAAAGCTGTAAATTGAAGGAAATCATTAGGAAATTTCAGGAACTCAGAAGTTTTAGAAAGCTCAGAACCGTACATAGCATGGGCAAGATTGTAACACAATGGGTCCACTAATCTGCTTGCCCTAGCTTTGTATCTCAAGCACAAAAAAGAACTGCACCAACTAGTACTGTACACTGATTGATGACCGTTACTTCATACATTCTGAGCGAAGAGGTGCACGTATCTGTGAGGATCGTCTGCTCCTGAGATTGTCAAGGTGCTCCGATAAACCTTCCAGTAACAGTTCTTTTCAGGGCATCAACATAAGGTAAAATCCTCTGAACATCAGGTCCATAATAAAGCGAGAATATCGCCTCTGCCCGCAGGAATGTGGCTCTGGAGCTTGCCCTGTCCCCCAGGGACAGCTCGATGGAAACAAGCTTGATCAACTCGTGCGCGATGGCTATGTGTTTGGGGTGGTATAGCTTCTCGAGGATCTGCAATATCATAAGATGCAATTCGGAACAAGTGAAGATCAGAAGTGGATTATGTGAAGCTGTACTCCACAAATGCGCTTCTTAGCATGAAATTTGGCCTTTTATCTAGGGACAACAAGTTTCAAGGCTTCCTATGACCGCAAGTTGCGTGACTAAGTCCAAAATTGTGAATTTGTGAGCACATCAGCATCCAGAATCTAGCTGACAATGTAAATATTGCTTGTCGGAGAAGGAGGTAGCGAGCACTATACGTCCTGAGAAAACAAGGGCTCAAGATCAAAGTACAATTCTCCCCTTATATTTCTCCGTAGACCAGTTAAAGTTTTGAGCGTTAATTGAGGATGATAAATGCCTACCTCAATTGATGCTTCGCAGTGCTTTCTTGCTTGTCCTTGATCTCCTATCTTTGCAAAGGCCTCTGCAATCATGTCTTCTGCCTGCATGTTTCAATTTCAACACATATTTTTCAAGAGTAAGTGGCAGGATTTTGAAGCCAAATTACTATCAAAAGCAAGTAACATGAGCGCCATAACCTGGGCAAGAGCCTTGCTATATGGGTGCCTCAACTTCTTTATCTGTTCTAGTGATTGTAATGCATCTGTGACAGGAACTTCAGAGACTTCGTCTATAACTGTAAGTTCCTTAAACCTGTGAGTGCAATTGTCATCCATCTTAGCTATGAATAAAAATTTAGCGACGAAAGATGCATCAAATTCAGAAACGCCACATGCAATGGTGCATAATATACCTGTTGATCTTTGATGCTGCCCTGTCTGATGTAGCAATAGCAGAAGCCAAGTCAAGTTGTGATCTACAGCTCATGCAATATCCAGGATCGATCTTCAAATCAACATCATTTCTGAAAAGCAATTTCCCAACTTTCTCTGTATCCTCATCAACCTCGGATACATGCTGAACAAAAAGAATTTCAGGTTGGTGCCACCAAACTAACTAATTAGAAAATTTTAGCTCAAGACGTTGGGAAGGAAAAAATCATCTTACAGGCAGCGATAGTTTGCAAACGTCAGATTCTTTTAGAGAAACATGCACACAATTCTCTTTGGATCTGTAGTAAGTTAATTCTGATATGGCACCAAGACAGGTTTTTTGTGGACAACAAAATGAATCAATGACAAGGTCCGATAGATGTAGCTCTGAACAACTTGAACACTGGCAACTAAATTTGTAATTCTTCTGAAGTGACTGTTGTCTCGCCGGAAGATCCATCTCACCAGCCTAGAAACAAGAAGGACAAACAGTGCAAAGCATAAACTCAAAATTAACTTTTAATATGTTACATGTACACACACAAGAGATGAAGGGTGGGAGAGACCTGTGGACCATATGATAGCTCGATTGGGCTCCCTGATTCTATATATTCGGTAGATCTTAGAAAGAGAGTGCGTGAATGAAAATATGTATGCACGTTTGGCCGGCACGAGTGATTAAAGAGGCTACCAGACATGTAAATAGCTTGAGCAACCCTGACCTAGCAGTAAGCGAAACAAAAAACAGGTTACAGATAGTAAAGAGAGTAAATGAGCACCAGGCACATAAGCCAAAGAAAGCAAAATAGACAATGTAGCCAATGTAGTGTTATTTACAAGTACCTACTTGAAATAACATGCTATTACTCCAATACCCACATAATTTCTCAATTTTGTGAATTTAAACATCGTATCATTTTTCTTCTTGGATCTTATTTGCATAAGAAGCGTACTAATATTTAAAAGTGGATCATAAATTAAATATTCAAGAACATTACACTGAACAGTAGGCAATAAATATTCCTCATTTTTTTAGAGCATGGTTTATTGACCCCAGAAAAGAGGAGTAAAAGATAAACCTGCTCCACACTACACATAACTGCATCACCAGCTGCAGAATTCCCTTTATTCTCTGTCAGTCTCTGGCCTTCATTCATGGATTTCATACGAACAATAGCAATTGAATTGAATTTCACTTGACAGATCAAAAGAACCAGCTGTATAAGATCAAAGAATGCTTATTGACCCCTGCTGACATATCAAAGCAATAACCATGTAAAAAATAGGAAAACTCTGAAAATAAATGTCACGTATACCTCTGATAATGTTTCCTCCTCCCATGAAAGGTCTGAACCATAATACTTTTGAAGGCACAATAACAAGACAATCGCATAAATATGTGATTCCAACTTGCTTGTAGGAGAATCTATATCATAGTGGTGAATGAGATCCTGCAATAGACAGTTAAGGTCATTATTTCCTGGCCTGACAGTACTAAAAATACTTGTGCTATAATATCTTGTTTTAGAGAGATACTTATGATAATATCTAAATGCTACAACACCAGAAAATGGTAGACTCATATGAAAATAAGATACTTTTTTTTACCAAATTTGGACCCGAGATGGCAGAGCTCTTTCCAGTCAGCATTTTTCTATCAATGTATTGTGCCATAACTCGCCCAGCTAAAACTATATCAGCTGGCAAAACAGCTGCCCAATGTGCACCACCACATTCGTGCCTATGTTCAGCAATCTGATTAGAGTTTGGATCCTTGCTCCTTGTAGAAATTAGGCTCAGTTTTCCAAGATCAACCCAATTACTTTTAGATCTAAGACAAGTATCTTGATTCCAAGAAATTCCGCCTACAGCTTGCATCTGGCACTTTTTTGAACAGTAAACTGGTATTGTACACAAAGGGCAGAACACAGCATCTGCAGGTGCTTCATTAAAGCAATAGTGGCAATGGGTATCCCGGCATGATTTCAGGATAATCTGCATAAAACTGTTGCAAGTAAGAGACATACAAAACTTCAGCTCAAGATTACTGACAAGCCTCCAATAAAAGACAAAAAAAATCATGTATTGCAATAAAGCACATGGAGGTTAGTTAAACGCATGGCTTCGTAAAACAATCTTAGTATGCACCTTAAGTAAATACGTAACATACTCAATTCATATGTGAACAACACAAAATAACTTGGCAACTTAATATGGCCTCAGAAAATACATAGAACTACAGGAAGGCTGAGACACAACATTTTGTGTAAACAATTGAAGAGACAGGTTTTAATCAATACCGCAGCAAGGGGATCCTCAACATGAATCAAGGAGGCCGGAGAAATGTTATTCGGAGAAGTCATTCCTCTACCTTTGTTGGGTGTTGAGACACACTCTAGAACAACCTTCCGTGGTTCTGCTGCCAGTTAGACAAATATTATCTATTAATTAGAATTAATTAAAAATTCTAAAAGAAGTTGCATGCCTACCCAAGGTTCCAACCTGTATGTGGCAATTCTGCATCCTTGCAGTCACTGCTTGATCTTCCAACTTCATTCACATTTTGATGCTTTAATAAAATCAACTTCAACTCGTGTTCTATGTTGCTCTTTGCAGAAGAAGTCACTTCCATGCTCAATGCAACCTCTAGATCATGCATGGCAGATGAATAGTTCTTCAACGATGCATTTACCATTCCCCTCCTGTACCATGCCTGAAATACAGCAACAGGAGAAACCAAAATAGTGACTTGGCTTCCATGCTGTAGCTTGAATTCTCAAAAGAACAGAGAAACACGCATTATACACAAGGTGCATGGTTACAACTGTCACAATCCTACTACCTTGGCATAATTATGTGAAACAGAAATGGCCCTGTCGCAATCCCGTAGACACTCTTCCAGGAGGCCCAATTTCTGCAAAGTTCAGAAAAATCATTAGAATGCAAGGACACCTCTGGCGACACGAAAAAAATAAACATTTTCTTAGCAATGTAACTTAAATATAGCAGGAATAATTTTACTAGCTGCCTTCCAAGATATTCACTATTTTCCAAGAGATAATTCCAAGTCCTAGAATAAGAAAACTGTACCAAGCATGTCCATATTCTGCAGAAAGATAAATAAAAAACTCACATGCATAGTGGAGGCACGGTTGACATATAATGTAGCTAACAAAATCTCATCGGTGCCATCAGAACTAATCGGGACGTGACGTAGCGCCTGTAGAAATACAATGCAGAAAGAACTTATTAGCACCAATAAAGAGTATTAATCAATGAGCTAAATAAAAAATGTCATAAAAAAAGGAAGTGTGTGGATTCTTTTTCACAGGATTTTCACTCTGAACTATCTAGAGAAAAACTCTCTTTTTCACAGGAAAGATGTAATACTAAAACCATGAGACGCAATTCACAAGCTTGTGGTGACAAATTACCTGCGAATAGAAGCCAAGCGCCTGCTCGAACTCCTTCCGGGAGAAGCACGCATTTCCCTGGCCCTTCAGCTCCACTGCCCTCCCCTTGTCCTTGCGACACAGCGCGAGCTCCGGGTCGGTCAGCTCGCTGATGACCTTCCCGACAGCGAGCAACGAAACAAGCACTGAGACCACAGACCAGTGCACCTTCTAGGAACACAAAATAACAGTGAAGCGGTGGGGTGGGTGGTTACCTGGTGGAAGAGAGGGAGGCCGTCCAGGAAGGAGAAAAGTAGGGAGGTGGTGGATGGGAGGTCGCGTGTCGTGCCCTCGCCGACGGCTCGCCGGAGATCGGCCGGCACCGCGGATTTGAGCCGCTCCATGGAAACAAAAGCAGGGCGGAAGAGAGCAGGTGACGTCACAGCCTTGAACCCCAGAACGGTCCGTCGGGCTGTTGGGCCTAGCGTCTCGAATCTGGCAGCAAACGCGGCCCATTTAAACTGTAGTGACGAATAGCCCGTACGTGGCCCACCCTCCCCTCTCTCTCCGGTCTCCACCGGCACGGGCGCAAAGCAAAGTCCGTAACCCGTGGAAAAAGAAGCTGAAATCCCCAATCTCCCAGTCGCCGGAACACCCCACCGAAGCGCATCGGCGGTCGGCGAGGAACCTGCCCCGGTAGGCGGCGATGGGCGGGCACGGTGGGCTGAACATCCTGCCGCAGAAGCGCTGGAACGTCTACAGGTTCGACAACCAGGAGAAGGTCCGCGTCGACGAGGCCGAGGCCGCCCGCCAGGACCAGCTCCAGCGCGAGGCCACCCGACGCCGCGAGTCCCACTCTCGCCTCGTTGCGCTTCGCCGCAACCGTGGCCTCCAGGCGGACTCTCCCTCCCCTCCCCGTGCTCCATCCCCACCCCCTTCCTCTGTCCGTTCCGCGGACCAGGTCGCCCCGCCCCCACCTCCCGCCGCGCGGCCTGCGGAACCATCACCTGTCGCCTCCGATGGCGACCACATCAACCTCTTCTCCGGAGGTGGTGGGGCCGCCGACTTCGCCGCGCTTGCCTCCGCTAGCGGCGGGAGGGGCGCAGCTCGGGAGAGAGAGCCTGCTGCCGACTCTAAGCCGAACCCTAAGAAGAGGAAGAAGGAGGAGGAGGTCAGGACGGCGGGCCCCGACGATGAGAAGTACAGGCTGGGTTACGGCCTTGCCGGGAAAGGCGTTGCGGCACCCTGGTACGCATCGAAGCCCTTGGCTTCCTCATCTAAGGAGAGGAGAGATTATGCAGAAGGCAATGGAGAGAAGAGGAGTGGAGGTAAGAAGAGTATCGAGGAGCTTAGAGAGGAGAGGAGGAAGAGGGAGGCCAAGGAGAAGGAGCGCGAGCGCGCCGTGCTTGCCACTACATCAAGGAAGAAGGAGAGGCAGCCAGACCGAGGCTACTCGTCGAGGTAGCGCCATTGAAAGGCTATTGATGTGATTTCATTAATTTTCTCTTTTGTTATTCCATCGCAATTGTTGTCTTTGTATTCCTCGGGTGCAGGTACATGCGTTGATGTGAGGGTTCGTGTGATATGGTGTTCAGGATTTGCAATGGATGTTCGCTGGAGGTACCATACTGCGATACCTGTTCATTTTTTATTTTGGATTAACTACTAGCATGGATAGTTAGTTCTTTATTTGTTGCAAAGGATGCAAACCAAAATTATATAGTCATCAACTGTTCATGGTTTATGGTGTCTCTGTTCTTAGGCATTGTATTGAGCAATAAGTTTGATGAATTCATGGCGCATCATGATCATGTGGACTAGTGCAAACAGAACACAATTGTAATGACTTATTTATGTTTTACTGCTACTGTGCCATTCCTCATTGTACAAGAAGCTCTTTGTTGCTGGTTAAGAAATTGTTTTTACGAGCTTTATATCCATTTCACCCCTTTACAGATTATCTTATTTGCCAGTGTGGTTATCTTTTCTTATGTTGAATCTTCACTATTTACCTTTCATTATATATTTTGATATTTGAGTTTACAGAAAGATATGCCTTCCAAAATGTTTGTTTCAGAGTGTAAATATGCCACACTGAAAAAGAAAAGAAAAGAGTCCTTACATTCAAATTGTGGCCCCCTATTTTCCATGCACAACTTTTAGTTATAAAATAAATTTGTCTCTCATCACTTATTATTTCACTCCCCACCACCACTTATAGAACAAATATTAGATCCTGAGTGTACATAAATCCTAATTTACATACGCATGTACAGAGTCGGATAGTCATCCTCCTTAAAATTGGGTGTTGTAACTTTGTTTGTAAGATAGATTTGCAATCTTAAGCATCATATGCTTACACAGTAATATGCAATTTGTGGTTGGTGCTAGAAAATAGGGAGTCTATGAAAATTTCTAATGGAACGTTGATAGTTTGGCTTATTATCGCGATTCCACCAGAGAAGGAAATAATCAAATTACTTAACATGTTTGCACATCATTTTTTGTGTTTGCTGATCTATGTCTTCCCCAGGAAACAGAAGACGGCGTGTCTAACTTAAGCGAAAGGATTGTGAAAGATCAATGTGGAGGTAAAAAGCCATGCTGCTCAGGTGCCATTACATGAACTTTGAAGCAGTTCGAGAACATCTCAGTAAACAGCTCGAGATCTGTCAGAGATTAGTTTGTTTGTGATTTATTCTGTAAAATAAACAAGTACTCTGTATGTGAGTAGTGTGCTGAGCTGGCGATTGCACATGCACTATTCTTGTAAATTTTATCACCTCTTTGCTGGTGTGAATAGTTGGTTTGGGTTTCTGAATTTCACTATTCAAACAAATTGTTCCAAGTTCTGCTGCACTGTACTGTAAGAATAGCTGCTTTGTGCATCAGCGAAAATCCTGGCAGCTAAGGGGCTTCCTTTTGGTTACTATAATAATTTCGAGCAAATGTATAGTTAGACTCTGACAAGGCGATAAGATCTTTGAGGTTGTGAGCGACTTGGATACACTGAAAGAAATTATACAGATGCAAACCACAATCAACATTTATACAGCTATAAACCACAATGAAGAGCATTAATTTAATATGATTAGTTAAAATACATCATGGGTCAAATTATATGCCAACTTCTCCAGTCAAATGGACACTTCACTTGCAAACTTTAACAAGCTTAGTCTGATCTGAAGTTTCAAAACGAAAAAAAAAGAACTTCATCTGATCTGTTCCCTGTAACTTTGGTAGCTTGTCAACAGCGAACACCATAAGATGTTACTTATTTACTGTATGGAGTATATCACTGGACTAGACTGGAAACTGAAATCCTCATTTCTTTATAACATAGCCCAGAATGATGCTAAGCAGCCCAGACACCAGTACAAATAACAGTGAGACGCCTCCTTGCCTACTAGCGTCGCGCCTTACCAGCTCCTGCATGTTGAAGAGACAAATATTTCACACTGAGTTCGTAAAAGGATCAAGGTGGTTGCAGATATGAGAATTCGGCTGATAAATTCCTCCAGTAAGGACCTTGACTAAATTTTGTAACCTAAACCTTGCATCTTGATTACAACAACAACATCAAAGCCTTTTTCTCAAGCAGATCAAACCTTGCATCTTGATTGTTCAGATAAAACCGAAGTCCGATGGAAAATCTAGAAAGTTGTGCCCCCTCCATTAGTAAATAATTTTAATTCCAGTTGCATAAATAAACTAAGATACATTACCCACATGCAGCAGTTTTGATCTTTGTACACAATAATGCACCGGTTTGATCCCATACAGTTACAGGGCAGTTCACTTGAGGGAATTTCTGGATTGCCAAAAAAAAAATCTAGACACAGAATCATCTGATATTTTCTTCTTGTTCAAAGGTTTTTTAAGCTTTCACAAAAAAAAAAGGTTTTTTAAGCTACTATCAGCAGGGAGAGCCCTGCCGCCCTCCCTTCAGAAAATTTAATTTTCTGAATAGAGCTTACTCCAGTTCTTCAGGTCACATTCTTCAAGTATCTAGCGTAGTTGTATAAATGCCTAATTCAAATTATTGAGTGTATACTTAATAAGCATTTAAGTACAAGTGTCATACTTCAGCCAGAAAAAACAGTGTGTTGATATGTGTGGATACCTACTACTCCCTCCGTCCCAAAATAAGTGACTTGAGTTTGTCTAGATTCGGATGTATCTATATACTAAAACATGTCTAGATACATGCAAATCTAGACAAACTCACGTCACTTATTTTGGGACGGAGGGAGTACAAGAAATACAGAATTACATACCAGTTGAACAAACTGCAATAGTTAATGGTCTGTACTGCTGCACATATGCAACTTGGAGCCCCTTCAATTTGATTTACGGATTTGATAAGTTCTATACTGACATCCATCTTTAATTCTTTATGATAGTTGGGTTATCCGAACAACCACAATACTTCGGAGGAGTAAAAGGCTAGTATGTTTATTATGAGAACATAAGTACAGAACTCTTGCATTATTAAGTACACATCAGCTTTGGGTGCCAAACTGCTAATGGTAGCCCACAGGAAGAGCACATGATTTGAAGTTTCGAACCTAATATACACTACAGAACTAGTACTCACCAACTCATTTCGAAGTTTTTTATTTTCCTCAAGTGCAGAATCCTTTTCCTCGGTCAATTTTGCTACTAAAGCCTGCAGCTGGAATTAGAGAAACGGCCAAGTTGTTATCCAGCTCAGAAACAACTACTGCAAGTGAAATGACAAATAAATTAACGATTTATTGAACAAGTGGCGTGATACCTAGAAGGCTGGGACAATCATTTACTCCATTAGAACATGTCCATGTTACAAATACCAGCTGTATGATATCTATAGCGAAGTAGAAAGATGGCCATTTGCACTGTATGATATATATAGCGAAGTAGAAAGATGCCATTGGCTATCTAAGAACAAGCAGTCCCAATAAGTGTGCGGCTGTGCGCTAGTACCCATGTTTCCACAGAAGTAGACATCATCATACGATTCAAATTTAAGCAACTAAGTATCAACCATATGCCATACTGTTTTTTTATTCTACCTTATTGTTTGTTGAGAAGACCTACTATTATATTGATATTTTTCCTGGGGAATAGTAGTTCACAGGCTATAGAACATCGAATGAGTAGAATCTGCAAGAATCGAAATGTATATTTTCTCTAGATATCTCTTTTGTCAAGTAAGTATCTTTAGTATTTTACTACGGCATTCCACACAGAACAACAAACTAAGAAACAAAAACTCCCAAAATGAAATTTGGAAGACAAATGGACTCACCTCAAGGGGCTGTGCATCCGGTCCTGCATATGTCCGTGTTTGCTACAGTTTCACATCAGAAAGGCAAACAACCGGCATGTTAAAAATTATAAATAAAATAAAATAGTATAGAGCAAATAACTTATATAGCACATACAGCAGCACGTCCTGTAGCCTTCAGTAATTCTTCAGTCCTTACAACTGGTCCTGCTGGTGATCCCACCTCCTGAAAACACATCATTCATCTCCTTAGAGACTCGCATCAATAGAGAATCATCACATAAGAAACATTCAGTAGACTTACTGTCCCCAGGTCAGCTGATCTCAAGGACACCGAGCCACTCAACAGCTCCGAAGGGCTCCTCCCGTTATCCATACTTCGCCGCATAGGCACCAAGATTCGCTGTGGACCATCACTTTCCTCCGCGATCTCTGATGATGATTCCGGTGGCATCACATAAACGACCCTCATCCTCACCTCCTCAACAACATTGCCCTCTTCTTTCATGAACTGGGCAACAGACACCGAGCCACAAATTCTTTATGGAACCAAACCCGTGAACTACATCAAAACTACAGTCCAGTGCTACCATTACCATTTGAGGGGTGATGTCCTTGGCCGATAAGCCGTCACCGACGACCACGCTCTGCACCAAGAATTTGTCCTTGCACTGCAAGTCCGGAGGTGCAACAGTCTGCGCTTGCATCGTCACTGGTCCACAGATACCATATTGAAACATTTCCATTAATAAAACCAATAGAAGACAAACTCTAGGGCCTAAATTGAGCAGTTTCTTGAGTTCTTAGGGGGTCCAGCTGTGAACACACAACACACTACCTACAACTTCGCAGGTGGACCGGGGCAGCACGACACCATTGTTGGGGCGCACGCAGTACTTCTTGGGGCTCGTCGTCTTAACCTACTACCCGCACGCATCGCAGGGGCACCAAGAAAAAAGCATAAGACAATCCCTCAAGAAGCGATGGGATTTTGTGTAGGGTTAGAACCGCGGTTAACAGGCGAATCACCTTAAAGGCAACGGTTCTGTCGGTCTTGTTGGTCATCTTCAGGGGGCAAGAGATCTGTTTGTCGAGTTCGACTGGGCATGCCAAGAAATTGCAGAGGGGTCAGCAGGGAAATTCAGGAGAAAAGTAATCTGAAACAAGGGAAAGGTAGGAGCAAAGGGGGTGAGAGGAGCCAGAGCTTACAGGGGAACTGGAGCTCGGGGGGCTCGACGTCGAGGAGGTCACAGGAGGCCGCCATGGATGTTGTGCCCGGGGAGGAAGGGCCGAAGGGGTAGTGGTGGGAAAAGGGAGCACAAGGTGCTGGACGCCTGGACTGCTGGGTAGAAGGGGGAGTGGTGGGAAAGGGAAAGTTCTTTTGCCTCTTGGTCTGGGAACATACGAATTTCCATGGGGTTTTATGTTTAACTGGCTTGAAAACTCTTTGTTTAGCAGTATTTGGTTTCAAAACTCTAGTTTCTACATG
Organism: Avena eriantha; assembly: GCA_910589775.1. Taxonomy (NCBI): domain Eukaryota; kingdom Viridiplantae; phylum Streptophyta; class Magnoliopsida; order Poales; family Poaceae; genus Avena; species Avena eriantha. The sequence continues at coordinate 253,612,688 of OU342740.1, forward strand.
ACGAGAACTTTTTTTTCTTTTTTTCATCGACACCCTGATTTTTGTGCTCTATTTATCCAATGTCATATTTCCAGGATCACCTTGTGGAATGCTATTTATACAACTACTATATATGGTCACTTAAAATTGTAACTCAAATTGTTTTAAGTTTGGTTAAATTTACATGAAAAACTATCAATATAATACTCAATAAGTACATTGTGAAAATATATTCAAGGATAGATCTAGTGATATTGATTTGGTAATGTAAAGTAATGTTTTTACAAGCTTTGATGATTATTAATAGATCGGTAAAATTTTCGCAAAAAAAACTTAGAACAATACTAAGTGGCCCTTGTATATATTCTCCAATAACAGGTACAGTAATATAAACGACCTTGTTCCCTCAAAAAATATAAACGGCATTGCATGAATAAATGAAGCGAGTAGTAGATTATCTTTAGGAGTGCTCACCAGAAGGTAATATACTTTCTGTTGTTGTCCGGTCGTTTTCACTCGAGTTTGCATCGCATTCACAATAAATAGGAAGCTGTCCACACATCCTCTCAAGTGTCAAGTTGGAAAGGGAAGAAATAGCCTAGCATGGGTGTGCAAATGGCTTATCAAACGACGTGTCAAGCGAACACCTTTTTTAGGCTTTGACAATTTCGAACCATCTAATCGTGCCTTCCTGTTTTGTCATGTTGCGTCTAGATAAATTGATAGCTAGCTAGTCTGGAGTCATCTCATTATTCACGTGTTGTCGTGTTGCAAATGGTATTGTAGGTTTGAGTAAGAAGCCCGGTTGAAAATGGGTCTGCGGGTGTTAGGGTCTCGGACCATCTCCACTCGTGATTTCCATACAGGCTCCGGCGCGGCTATTTTTGGGCCGTATGGGGGTGTCGGCGCGAAATCGGAAATGGGGGCCGGCCGAGACCCAGCCGTGCACCTCAAACCGGCCCTGTTTTTATTTTCTAAATTATTTCAACACAAGTAATCAATTAAATTGAAACACAAATTCAATATAAATTCAACACAATTATTCAACAAGTTCAACATAGTACACAAATAAATTATGTTTAACACACCACACAAATTAAACTAGTTTGAATCACAGTGGCCAACAAACTAGAGAGCTGCTTTTATGTTACACAAATGCTCGATCAAATCATTTTATAGCTGGTGATGAGTGTTGGAGTCTCGAAGTTCTTGACGCTTGGCCAGGAAAGAGGCAAATGCAGTAGGCACATGATGATCAACATCTGCAAGAGGACCCTGGCGATAGTATGGTTGAGTGTCGAACACTGGGTTCTCCCACTCGCTCTCGATGATCATGTTGTGCAAGATGATACAAGCAGTCATGATCTCCCACACCTGATCCTTGGACCATGTAAGTGCAAGGTACCGAACAACGGCAAATCGAGCTTGCAGCACACCAAATGCCCTCTCCACATCTTTCCTGCAAGCCTTCTGGCACTGAGCAAACCAAGCTTTCTTCCCTCCAAGAACTGCATTTGAAATGGTCTTGACAAATGTTGACCACTTTGTATAGATGCCATCAGCCAGATAGTAGCCCTTGTCATAGGCCATTGATCTCATAAGCCACAGGAGGAGAATTGCCTGAAACAAACTTGGCAAACACATCCGAGCACTGGAGCACGTTGATGTTATTGTGAGATCCTGCATCCTGAAGAAAGCATGCCAAATCCAGAGATCCTTATCAGCCACTGCCTCAAGAACCACACTGCATGCTCCTTTGTGGCCCTTGTACATGCCCTGTTTGCAAACGGACAATTCTTCCATGCCTAGTGCATACAGTCGATGCTTCCAAGCATCTCAGGGAACCCTCTGTCTGCATTCTGTGCCAGCAGACGAGCAGTGTCGTCTTCGTTGGGTGTGCGCAGGTATGTGTCGCCAAACACCGCCACAATTGCCCTGCAAAACCTATACGTGCAATCAATGGTCGTGGACTCGGCCATGCGCATGTAGGCAACCTGTGTGTCTTCAAGCATTCCATATGCTAGCATCCGAAGGGCAACTGTGCATTTTTGGATAGTGGAGAAGCCAAGTGTACCGACGGTGTCCCTCTTCATCTTGAAGAAGTCATCGAACTCCCTCAGCTTCTCGACGATCTTGAGGAAGAGCTTCCTGCTCATCCTGAAATGGCGGCGGAATGTGACATCGCCGTGCACTGGATCATCGACGAAATAGTCTGCATACAACATGCAGTACCCTTCCATCCTCTGCCTCGGCTTGCTCTTGCGGCGTCCAGGCGCCGAGCCGCCACGGATCGGCTTGTCCTCCTCGATGATCATGGACATGAGGGCGAGGAGGATAGACAGGTGCTCATTGTCCCCGGCCGCCGCTGCATTCATCGCAGCAACCTCCTCATCCATCAGAGCGGTCATGACCTCCTCCTCGTCCGAGTCCATCGCCTTGGCAAATGATCAAACACCTTGTGTGCGGGGAGGAAGTCGGGTGGGAACTGAGGTTCTCCGGCCGGCGGTTGGACGCAAGGACGGCGGAGGAAGAGGCGGCGTGGGTTTATTTGGCGGTGGGGAGTGCTACCGGAGGCGGGTTCCTGACGGCGAGGTAGGGGTGGTCGTGGCGGCCACCAGGGGGTCGGGGGGGGGGGGGGTCGAAAGGGTATATGACAGGTTTTCTGGCCGTTTGTCACCGACAAGGCTGGCCCACAACGTTTTCTCGATGCGTCGGCGCCCCCGCTCGCCTCCCTGTACATTGGGTTTCGCCTAGGACCGCTGGCTAAATAATTGGGCCGCGCCGGCGGAAATTCTGAAATGAGGGCCGCGGCTAGGCGCGTTTTTTGGCGCCGGCGGCCCTCATAGGCCTTTGGGGGGCTTTGAGGACCCCGAGTGGAGATGCTCTTAGGTCGGCAAACGGACTGAGAGGTCCTTTTGGCATAGTAAACCAGGAAGGGTGTTTTCGGTTTAGGCAATTTCGGGTAAAACCAAGAGAAACAGGGAACAGTGGGCTCGAGGTTTCTAGAGATCTTTTTGGGAGAAAGAGGCAGTTGGTTTGGGTTGGGGAATGGAAGGCCAGCATGAGCACACCAACTTAAACAAGCAGAGTAAATGACATGACACTATTGGAAAAAACAATCTTTGTCTAGGGTTTATGGTTTTGGCGGCCATGGGAGATTGTGCGATGCCACTTTTCTCCCTACAAGGGAGTCATCCTAGTCTCTGAGAAGATCGTCTTCGCTTATCGTTTCGGAATCCTTGTGATGTGAGTTTCCTATTTTGATGGAAATAGTTATGTTATGCTTTGCCGACACTCGATCTAAGGTGGTGGATCGGTTCCCTTTAGAGCAAGGGGAGGTGGAACTCCTCAGTGACAAAACAATCTATGCTCAACACCTTTAAACGCTCTCGACCCTAATGATCAATTAGCTATGGCACTTTTGATGGCTGATGCTAGATGGGAGCGGTGACAAACATAATGCCCGTGAAGCAACCACCCCACCCCAAGTTCTCCCGTGTCGGCGTGGTCATGCATCTGCCGAACCATGGAAGTGTTGCATTGTTTGGGGAAAGAGAGGACCTTCTGGGACATGTCCGTGGAAGGGAAAGGACTATTGGAGACGTTTGGACCGGTCAGTGTCGTGTAGGACCCATTTTTTCCTAGAGTGACCTGGGTTATTGATTCACAGACAGTGGAGTGGAGGTTCCCGTGTTAAGGTGATGTTAGGAAACATGTTGTTGACCCATTCTCTCTTTGAATTCCGGACGAAATGGCACAATTGTCTAAAGTGATCTTAAATTGTTTCATTCATGTCATCATCATCTGAAAATTAGATATTTTGGTTTATCATGTGTTTGCTTTTAATCTAGACCTTTATACCCGTGATCAATGGACCAAAAAAATCCTATGTAGATGAACGTGGTGGTTTATATTTTATTTGTCAATAATTATATAACAGATATTTCGTAAAAAGTTAAGACTTGCTATTTCGACCTAGTATCTTTTCAAAATGCCAATATTATTTTCTAAAAGAGATTACTTGGAAAACATTTTCATATATACACGGTCTCAGCTACTGCAATAGCTCCACTATCCTACATTTGTCAAAATGATGAACTCTTTGGACATAAAACGCTAGTGCAGTAGATCATGTATCATACATTGTCGATCCTTTTAAAAACTATGTACTACTCATTGTTTTGGCTAACGAGTATTTCTTTCCTTACATGCTTGTCGTAATACTTTTCACTCATTGTTTCGGCTAAGATTGCTTCGCCAAAATCACAACCATTCCCACTGCTTCCTTCCTAACAAATGCCAGTTCGTGAATCAAACAAAATAATGTTTCAGAAAGAAACACAGAGATAAAGTTTTAAATGGTCACAAATATTGCATAAATCTACAATCAATCAAAGCACGGCAAACTAAAACGAAAAATACATAGAGCTAAAAAGGGTACTAAATGCTAACACCCACTGCATACACACGGATCTCCGTATGCAATCTAAAACTCCAGAGGGACACATGCTGCATATTCTGTCCCACGACCAAAGATAACTTCCTACTTGAAAAATGCCTACATGCCATAATAATCATGGACGTAAGTATACGCGGTGATGTCGTCAAAGCTAATGTTGTTGAAGTCAAGTTCATAGTTGTTGCGGGTTCCTTGGGCATTGACCCTCGGGGTGGCCTGATCTTCACGGATTTGGGACAAGGAAGTGAGGGGAAAGGCGATGGAAGCGATGAACTCAACACAAAACGCAAGGTAAAGATACAAACACACGCAAACACACATGATTTCGGTTGTCCTCGCTGGTCCGAACCACCAACCAGATAGAATCCTCATGGAAGGGATCGCTAGGTAGAGATCTACGAAGAAAATATCAATCCGGGGCCGCTAGAATATATTTGTAAAGAGATTGCAATCAATAGAGACCCAAATGGAGAGATCAACACAATAGAGATCACAAGATAGAAAGAGCGCTCAAACGGTGAGGGTCTTGTATAACCTAGGTATTGATGTCGATCCTAGAGAGGTTCCACCCATGGGAAGATGAAGGCTAAGCCAATTCTACTCAATTCCTCCTATGGTTGCATCTTCATAACTGCTTGTAGTCCTTTCATGAACCTCTTCCGCCATTTCGCCTCCTTATTTACTTCATCACTAATGTATCAAGATAAACGGTTGAAATCTCGTACATGATTCAGAACTGGAAGATTCTTGTTTTCCAATGCTTCATCATTCTTCCTTTGCTCATTGTTCCTATGAACAAATTCTTCACGGAACTTCTTCTTAAACTCTGCCTAGGTACTAACACCTTCTCCCGGTGCTACAAACTTTGATTTCTCCCACCATGTGGTTACGGTTCCTGTCAATAGATAAGTTGCATATCGCACCTTCTCTTCATCCTTACATCCCACGATTTTGAGCTTACGAGACGTATCCATTAACCAATTCTCTACCTCTATATATTCTTCTTCCATAGAAAAACTTGAGGGCTTGGTTTGTAACGATTCAACCAGTTTCACCCTTGGATGTAATTCGTCAAATGACTTCTCATGCATTTTCTTTAATGTATCCTGGTAGAAATAGTTCTGCCTCTCCATTTCAACCTTCCTTCCTTCCTCCATGCCCCTCAAATACTAGAGAAAGCATTCATTGATGGTTGAATGTGACATGGGAATTGATCCTTCCTTTGGAATTTCATCGATGCCTTCCTTTTGTGTTGTCTCCACCATGTCACGAGCCTCCCTCGTTGCCTTATCGCGATGGTAACTCGTCTCTCCCTCACGCGAACCCTTTTCCCCCCTCGAGACATGTACATCAAGTAAGAACTTCATGTAAAATCATTCATATGCCCATCAAGTTCAAACTTCATGCACAGATCTAGTCACACAATAAATCAAGAACCAAATCCAAATAACAACGAAACATATACCATGTATTTCACATAGGTCTTATAAGATATTACAAACAAACCATCCTCACAACCCTATGTCATTGTCTACTATTATAATACTAGTATATTACAAGATCTTACTTGTCCATGTGAGCATACTCTCACTTATTGTGATAGACCATCCACACACTACAATATGCATTACTGAGTATACACATTATTCAAGCCCTCTACTTCCACTGATTACTACTTATTCTTACTTTGCACCTACTTCTTAGTGCTTCCTGGAATTCCATCCATAATAACGTGAAGTCTGACGGCTGCCTTCTGGAGCATATGAATGTCCAGAGGGTGTGTACTCTAGATTTGAAGTACCTAGATTGAGGTTATTCATTGAAAAATAACTAGAAGATGCATGATTTTCTGTGGAATTATTCTTCCCATCTTCGAACGCACTTCCAAAGTAAGACATATTTTTCATCCCAGTATTTACACAACCATATTGAGCTATGTATTCACTCTCTTCTAGAATGTCAGAACTTGACATTCCCTAGGACTTTTGCTCAGCTATATATATTTATATCCTTTATCTTCAGGTTCATGTGGTCCATACTAATAGTAAGCATAAGTTTTAACTGTGGATCATAAAACTCATTCTCTTCATACACATCCCCTGAAAAGACTTTTATAGGGTGTCTAGCTTCTCTATCTAACTCCTTTCTACGTTCTAATGCCTTTGCAGGATCAGTGAAATTCCCAAGTACAGTATCCAACTCCTGGAATAGAACTTGATGAAGTTATGAAAGGTATTAAGTAAGGACCTATAACGGTACATATATTCGACAACTAGAGTGGGTTTAGTCTGCACAAGAGCAGCATGATCCAACTCAAGTTCTAAACTTAGGGAATCATGAGGTATAGTAGTGTGAGTACTACCTACGAGCTCCTTGGATTTTTTACCTCGGATCATGGTTATTGCTTCCACTACTGCAATCTAATATGCCACCGCCATACATCTCGCCTCCCCAGATGGCATCACTCCGCTTATTACCAACTTTTTGGGTAGCATAAGCATGACACGGTACTTGGATAACACCTGCCCATCAAAGTAACTATAGATCTTGACAAAAAGTCAAGATTTGCAATCTAGACTCCACAGAAGTTGTCACAAAAGATTCGTCCAATCACCTCCATAGTCATCTAGAGTACTATTCAGCACTTGAACATTTTTTCTTGGATACTGAGGTGCCATTCCAAGTTGTAGATAAGAAACCATAATTAGTCATAATTAGCTACAATTAGCTAGTATTATTTATGATGCATCATAATACAGAATTATCGCATTAAAGATATGACAATGTTATTCTCTATTGAATAATCATCATATTTCTATAGAACTCTTTATTGTTACTAATATAATCCGTACATGTTCTACCCATTTAATTGTTGGAAATATGCCCTAGAGACAAATAGTTATAAGGACTATTATCATATTTCGTATAGTTTATGATTAAGTTTTATATCATGCTATAACTATATTGAGTGGAAACAGTAATACACGTGTGGTATATAAACAACCAGGGGTTCCCAGTGAAACTCTAGTCACTGGTTCAGTGGTCAACAGATGATCATGTTTCCTGATCATGTGGCATTTATGCCAGTTGGAAATGGAGTCATCTCCATACCCAACCTAAACATCGTGACCCGATCATGTCACGAAGTTCAAGTTACGATGATTAGAAATGGATCCTCGTAGACTATTCCTTAGACCGTGAGGCTATATCAATCACTGTCTCCCGAGAGTACTTAGATAGCATCAAGCACCACTTGGTAATACAATGGTTATAAAGGTGTGTTCAGGTACTCGGAGGAAACCGTAGAGGCAATATATGTCAAGAGTGGGATTTGTCCGTCCATGTGACGGAAAGATACTCGAGGGCCCACTCAGAGAAGTAATATCCAATAGCTGCGCAGCGTGTGATTGGATCACAGGGATATCACTTGTCGGAACGAGTCAAGTAGCATTGTTCAGTAACGAGATTGAACACGACATGGTGATGTCATTGATCAGATCTCAGGCAATGCAAGTATCGAGAGACAAAGGGAATAAGACACGACTGTCTCGGTTCAAACGACGAAAGATCTTCGTGGAACGCACATGGTTCACATGGCCATCCAGGTCCCTCTGTCGATCATTGGTGTGGGAGTGTCCCGACCATGTATGGAGTGTTCCCGAACTGTGGGGTATCACGCTTAAGGGCTTGATGATGCTTAGAGAGTGTTTATAGGATTGGAAGAATCGCCGAAGAATAGAAGAGAGAAAACCGGAAGGGTTTCGGTAAGTCCGGAGGATGTTCGGAGTGGAGGTGGAAGGTGTTCCATAGCCACGGAGGTTGAATAATATGTGAATGAATGTTAAATATTGATTTAATCATTTATTCATAATTATTTAATAAACGAGAAAATCAATTTAAATGGTCAAAGGCTTAATGGGCAAATTCCCGGAGGGGAGAGGGCCCATTAGGGAAAGGAGAGAGGGAGAAGGGACAAGGGGTGGCCAGCTGGGCCTAGCCCCTCCCCCCGCGCGGGGCCCACTAGGGCCGGCCGGTGGCTACCCCTCCCCCTCCTCTCCTTTAGTCCCACCCCGGGACTTTGAGGGAGGTAGTACCTCCCCTTCCCCTATATATAGTGGGGGTATTTGGATAGATAAATACACCCAATAATCAATAAAGGTCTTCTCACTTTTGGGAGGACCTCCAATTGATATCTTCTCTCTCTCTCTCTCTCTCTCTCTCTCTCTCTCTCTCTCTCTCCCGTGACCGCGGTCCCAAGTCTAGACTGCGCGAACGAGAGACTTCTTCACCGCGGAGCGCCGTCGCGCTACGGGATTCGGATCCAGGAGCTCTACTTCCGCAACTATTGTTGGATCAAGGAAGCGAGAGTCATTGTCAGGCACCGGACGTGTGTAAATCCCCGCGAGGTGTCGCACTTGAGTGTAACACCCTCAAATCGGCCCTATGCAAGTTTCAGCGCTTCCCGCCAAACCCGCATAGAAACGATTCAAGGACGCCCACCAGGCACTTTCGTGCGGGTGGAAAACGAAGTAATACCATTACACATTAGTCCACGATGGAACCCACAAAACATATATATACAACAACGACTCCATGAGTCAAGAATACAAATAAACTATTCAAAGATCCAGATCACCTTTAAAACGATAGAGCGTCCGACTACGGACAATATGCAAATGGGGCTAAGAGCCCTGAAGAATAATCAATGGCGTCCATAACCCTACCCAGGCCAAGCCGAAAGGGTAACCCTGCTAACAACGTCGATCTCAAACCTGCTAAGACAAAAGGGGTGCCGGCAAAGGGCAAAGGAAAAAGAGGAGCGTCAGTACTGAGGCCAGTACACGGCGAGGCTAGAATTCGGCGGCTCTCACCAACATAGGTATGGTGGACTGAAGCGACAGCGCAACAGCACTAAACAACCTATAGAGACTCAGTACAACTGTCGGCTATTAGAGAGAGATAAGAAAGACCTAGTCGGAACCAACCTGATACTAACACCAATCATACCCATCCTGGTATTCCCCCTCGAGACTAAACGAGGAAGTCAAACCGAGGAACTCACACAGTTGGCAGTTTTACTCATTCCATTTTAGTTGTAGCATTTACTAGTCAGATATAGGTAGCATGAGTTATCCTGAAGCATAAGTAGTGGGTAGTTTTAATTAACAGTTTTGTTGTAGTTGGAACATTTACTAGTCAGATATAATTATCCTGAGGAATCCCAAAACCCAGCAGTTGTTGGCACTTTTATAACATTCCATTGGAGTTGCAATACTTACTAGGCAGATATAACAAGACACAAGGAACCCCAGCTCCACCAGTTGTTGGCATTTTTAATATCCATTCCGTTATAGTTGAATCTGATTACTAGTCACATATTAAGTCAAATTTATAGCACTACTTTAGTTATGCTTGTCTATGATCGAGATACTGTGCTCCAAGTCGTCCATAACCGTGGACACGGCTTTCAGAAAGTTTTACCCTGCAGGGGTGCACAAATAGCAACACACACACGATCAACCTCGGAAAAACAAATCAAAACCCAACGAGGCTTTCACGACAAAGCAATCACAAGATTCATAAATATGTCAGGGGGCCACCCCACTAAGCTACTCGCAACGAAGTTGGCCGGCTCCGGAACGGACCCAGGGTTTGTGTGGACGGCTGTAAACGACTGGGAACCCGAAAGTGTGACTGGTCTTATCGATACGGCGAAAACATGTCACGGTCCTAAACAGTACAGGTGCTCCACGCACAATCTTAGATAAAGCAGTAAAGCATGGCATAAGTACATGATAGTAATAAAGCCCCAAACTACTTTGTGGCCCCAAGAAATAGAAATGAATCAAGCTTTGGCTCAGGAGGGTCCATAAGGCCTCCCGGATGTGGATAGTGCCAAGGAACAGGTATCAAGTACTCGCGGTCCTACGGGACACAAGTGAGCGTGGAAGAACCAAATAACAACTATTGCCCACCGATGCCTCTGCATTAGTTATATCTAGCAATTTAATAGTTGTAATTAAAGACATGATCATCTCCACCACAACCATTTGCCAGCATTCCAACACTGTGGTACTTGACAACACGAGATCGCACCTGAGCAAGCGACTACAACTCGCAAGGCCAGCTATCTACCAAACACAGGTAATAGGAGGTGTCCAAGGCAATATAGAGGCTGCACGGGATATAACTGGTGTACGGAAAACTAAAGCATCGCAACACGGATAGCAATAGATAAACAGGAGGAAATAAAGACTATAAATGCAAAATAGGTAGAAGGGGGAGAGATGCTCGCCTGGGAAACACTGCCGATGGATCATATCCGGAGAACTTGTCGATACTCGCATCCACTCATCGGCCTAATCCGTGAAGAAGCAAACACTAAAAGAAACACCGGATGCAATATTTAATACTACGGCAGAAGATCCGGCATGCTTATGATATGATGCAGATGCGGTGCAATTAGGCAATATTAAGCGGAACCGGTGTCCCGACAATTAGTTATATGGTTCAAGTTATTTATCTACCCCGCAAATTAAATGTTGTAATAACAAGGCAAAACTTGGCATCGGTTCGCTACACAAATTTAAATGGAGTCCGGAATAAGACTAGAATAGCCCGCATATAGACTCCATATTTAATTTAGATGAATCGACTAAATGCCCCCAACCCAAAATATGTATGCGACATGATTCAATTAATATGCAACAATTAGTAATGTCATATTATCAAAATAGGGGCTTAGGGTCGCACATCTGGGTTCGGAAGATCTTGGGTTCCGGGGGTTCGGGTCCGGTCTCAGGGTTCGGATTTGGGGTTCGGTTCGACGGAATCGTTCTCGGACAACGGAAGGAGAGCTTGGCGTCGGGGCGTGTCGGAGTCATCCTGGTCGGTGTCGATCTTGTCGTCGTGAAGATCTTGTCGGGTCCGCGTGTCGGGTCGGTCTTGGCGTTCGGGGCGAAGAACTTGACGTCCTTCGGTTCCATGTCGACGTACTTGGCGTTCTTGTCGAAGTTCTCGGGTGACGATGTCGGCCTTGGGTCTTGGCGCTGGAAGATCTTGATGTTCCGGGAAGAAGGGCTTGGTGTCCATCGATCATCAGCCCGGCACACAGTCGTTGGCGTCTCGTCATGTACATTGGGTGCGCCTTGTAGGTTCTCCGGAGTCATCGGCTTCGGTCTTCGGGTCCAAGGAGAAGGTCATGGCATTCCGGAAAGGAGAACCTCGATGATCTTGATCGGTCTTTTGGTTCGGCCTCGATCTCCGGACTCCAGGATCAGGGTTCAGGTCTTCAGAATAACTTGACAGCAGGCGGTTCTTGTCGGTGTCGATCTTGGTGTAGGACTCGAGCGTTTGGGAAACACAGACGGTCATCTCGGCTCAAACACAAATGGATGCCTATACACTAACACCACCATCTGGGCTGCACACATTCAACAGAGAACACGCGGCAGGGCATGGCAGGGATGCGCATGAGGCAACAAGAGGAGCATTGGCGACGAGGAGCGGGCCCACGGCGGCGGAGGCTCGGTGCTTGCTGGCAGGAGGCGCAGGAGGCGACGACCAAGCGCAACACGGGTCACACGGATGGCGGCGTGGTCTCGGGGCAGAAAAGGCAGCGAGAAGACGGGAGGCGGCCGCGGCGACGAAGAGGTGGCCGGAGGCACGCTGCCACGGCGCATGCAGAGCTCGAGGCGGCCGGCGGGGTAGCGGATGCGAGGAGAGGCGGGCGGAGGCCATGGCGTCGACGGGGCCGCGCTGGTGGTGGCTCGGCTCGATACGGCTGGGTCGCTGGCCGGCGCGAGGAGGGCGCGACGCAGAGGTCGGCGAGCGCAGCGGGCCAGAGCTCGAGGCAGCGCACAGGTCTGCCCCAACCAGGGAGGAGGCGGCTGGCGACGAGGCGGATGGCCGGGGTTCGGGGGGGGGGGGGGGGTCCGGAAGAGGGAGCGGTGGCGGAGGAGCTCGACGGTGAGAGAAGGGGCCGTGACGGCAGCTCGCGTGAGGCGAGGGGCAGGTGGGTTGCTGGATTGGGGCGGCCTCCGCGCGGCGAGGCGGGGTTGGTGAGCGAGGAAGAGGGGCGTGCAACTCGGGGTGGGGTTGTCCGCTTGTCGGTGTGGTAGGTGGTGGGGATGGGGTCGCACGGGAGGAGTGGTGGGGCCAGGTCATGGCACATGCAGGTGGCGTTGGTGGCGTGTGGGTGGGTGTGTGCTGTGTGGCGGCTGGCGGCTGCGGTTGGTAGGTGTGGCGCGTGGAGAGCGGGGCTGATGGGGCCAGGCAACGTGGAAGTGCGGCAGGTGGGACGAGGTGGCGACCTGGGATAGGCCGGAGTGAGGTGGAGGGGTGCCAGAGTGGCGGCGGGGTAGAGAATAGGTGGGGTGTGGCGTCTAGGGTGTTTGGTTAGGGTTTAGGCCTGTTAGCTGACTAGGATTAGTGTTAGCTTTTTATCTGGGGTAGTAGGCTGCTGCCAGCTGGGCCTTTGGGCCTGGCCGGTGGCGGCCTCCCCTAAAAATATTTTTATTTAACTTTTATTTTAAAAAAATACTTTTGCAAATAATTTTTAGGCAAATAAAAGACCCGGGCGAGAGACAGGGGTTTTGATTTGAAATAAAGACGGGGGAATATTTAGAAATCAAAGTAGGCTTTTAGAAAATAGTTTTAGACGAACAGATGCATGATGATGACGATGCTCAAATGCAATGTGGCATGATGACATGAGCATGCGGTCATGACGATGCAATGCACAAAAACACAGCAATTTTCTAGTAGTGGTTTTAGCGGGATGCCACAATTCGACACCACTAACAAGGGATCTCGCCCTCGAGATCCGCCTCATGGTTCCGGGAAGAAGGTCGGTGATCTGAATCCTCTCGCTTCATGTAGATCCTCGCGACAACACTAACAAGAGGTCGTTGTCCGTGATCGTCGAGAGAACACTCCGGGAACAAAGGGCGAAGATAAAGGTCTCAAAAGATAAGGCCACCTTTAAGTTCCGTGGAAGGAGTAAATCGCATTGATGCCCCATTCAATGTACAAAGCGAATGATAAGAGTAGTGGTATGGTAGCTACTCCATCCCGCACCCAAAGCATTACTCTGCACAAGAATAGGGGAATTATACAACCAACTCTCAGAATTCAGACTGAAGATCTCGACAAGCGAGGTTCGGGAACAAAAGAGGGATGCAGACTCTGCATCGGATCTGGCGTAGCGGATGGTGACGTCATCTCTGAAACTCCGGATGGCACAAGAAGGGACAAAGAGGAGTCCTACAGATGAAGGATTCCTCGGAGAGCACGAAGACCGGATGTAGAAGCACCGTTACCAAAGGAGGAAGCGAAACCCTTAAGGTACGAAGGAAAACCCAACCATGAGAAGTCCTGGACTAGAAGAAGGTAAGAGAACAGATCCAAAACACGCAGAGGTAAGAGGAGAATAGCAGAGGGTAAGGAGTAAAAGCAGACCTAATCAGATCTATCCAACCGATTTTGCAAAATAGTTTTGACACTCTACATTGACTATTAGCTAGGTTATCCTACAGGCTGGACTTGTGGGGTATCGCAACTGCTGAGCTCTGATACCACTCTGTAACACCCTCAAATCGGCCCTATGCAAGTTTCAGCGCTTCCCGCCAAACCCGCATAGAAACGATTCAAGGACGCCCACCAGGCACTTTCGTGCGGGTGGAAAACGAAGTAATACCATTACACATTAGTCCACGATGGAACCCACAGAACATATATATACAACAACGACTCCATGAGTCAAGAATACAGATAAACTATTCAAAGATCCAGATCACCTTTAAAACGATAGAGCGTCCGACTACGGACAATATGCAAATGGGGCTAAGAGCCCTGAAGAATAATCAATGGCGTCCATAACCCTACCCAGGCCAAGCCGAAAGGGTAACCCTGCTAACGACGTCGATCTCAAACCTGCTAAGACAAAAGGGGTGCCGGCAAAGGGCAAAGGAAAAAGAGGAGCGTCAGTACTGAGGCCAGTACACGGCGAGGCTAGAATTCGGCGGCTCTCACCAACATAGGTATGGTGGACTGAAGCGACAGCGCAACAGCACTAAACAACCTATAGAGACTCAGTACAACTGTCGGCTATTAGAGAGAGATAAGAAAGACCTAGTCGGAACCAACCTGATACTAACACCAATCATACCCATCCTGGTATTCCCCCTCGAGACTAAACGAGGAAGTCAAACCGAGGAACTCACACAGTTGGCAGTTTTACTCATTCCATTTTAGTTGTAGCATTTACTAGTCAGATATAGGTAGCATGAGTTATCCTGAAGCATAAGTAGTGGGTAGTTTTAATTAACAGTTTCGTTGTAGTTGGAACATTTACTAGTCAGATATAATTATCCTAAGGAATCCCAAAACCTAGCAGTTGTTGGCACTTTTATAACATTCCATTGGAGTTGCAATACTTACTAGGCAGATATAACAAGACACAAGGAACCCCAGCTCCACCAGTTGTTGGCATTTTTAATATCCATTCCGTTATAGTTGAATCTGATTACTAGTCACATATTAAGTCAAATTTATAGCACTACTTTAGTTATGCTCGTTTATGATCGATATACTGTGCTCCAAGTCGTCCATAACCGCGAACACGAATTTCAGAAAGTTTTACCCTGCAGGGGTGCACAAATAGCAACACACACACGATCAACCTCAGAAAAACCAAATCAAAACGCAACGAGGCTTTCACGACAAAGCAATCACAAGATTCATAAATATTTTAGGGGGCCACCCCACTAAGCTACCCGCAACAAAGTTGGCTGGCTCCAGAACGGACCCAGGGTTTGTGTGGACGGCTGTAAACGACTGGGAACCCGAAAGTGTGACTGGTCTTGTCGATACGGCGAAAACGTGTCACGGTCCTGAACAGTACAGGTGCTCCACGCACAATCTTAGATAAAGAAGTAAAGCATGGCATAAGTACAGGATAGTAATAAAGCCCCAAACTACTTTGTGGCCCCAAGAAATAGAAATGAATCAAGCTCTGGCTCAGGGGGGTCCATAAGGCCTCCCGGATGTGGATAGTGCGAATAGTCAAGGAACATGTATCAAGTACTCGCGGTCCTACGGGACACAAGTGAGCGTGGAAGAACCAAATAACAACTATTTCCCACCGATGCCTCTGCATTAATTATCTCTAGCAATTTAATAGTTGTAATTAAAGACATGATCATCTCCACCACAACCATTTGCCAGCATTCCAACACTGTGGTACTTGACAACACGCGATTGCACCTGACCAAGCGACTACGACTCGCAAGGCCAGCTATCTACCAAACACAGGTAATAGGAGGTGTCCAAGGCAATATAGAGGCTGCACAGGATATAACTGCTGTACGGAAAACTAAAGCATCACGACACGGATAGCAATAGATCAACAGGAGGAAATAAAGACTATAAATACAAAATAGGTAGAAGGGGGAGAGATGCTCGCCTGGGAAACATTGCCGACGGATCATATCCGGAGAACTTGTCGATACTCGCGTCCACTCATCGGCCTAATCCGCGAAGAAGCAAACACTAAAAGAAACACCGGATGCAATATTTAATACTACGGCAGAAGATCCGACATGCTTATGATATGATGCAGATGCGTGCAATTAGGCAATATTAAGCGGAACCGGTGTCCCGACAATTAGTTATATGGTTCAAGTTATTTATCTACCCCGCAAATTCAATGTTGTAATAACAAGGCAAAACCTGGCATCGGTTCGCTACACAAATTTAAATGGAGTCCGGAATAAGACTAGAATAGCCCGCATATAGACTCCATATTTAATTTAGATGAATCGACTAAATGCCCCCAACCCAAAATATGTATGCGACATGATTCAATTAATATGCAACAATTAGTAATGTCATATTATCAAAATAGGGGCTTAGGGTCGCACATCTGGATTCGGAAGATCTTGGGTTCCGGCGGTTCGGGTGCGGTCTCAGGGTTCGGATCTACGGTTCGGTTCGACAGAATCGTTCTCGGACAATGGAAGGAGAGCTTGGCGTCGGGGCGCGTCGGAGTCGTCCTGGTCGGTGTCGATCTTGTCATCGCGAAGATCTTGCCGGGTCCGCCTGTCGGGTCGGTCTTGGCGTTCGGGGCGAAGAACTTGACGTCCTTCGGTTCCATGTGAACGTACTTGGCGTTCTTGTCGAAGTCCTCGGGTGACGATGTCGGCCTTGGGTCTCGGCGCCGGAAGATCTTGTTGTTCCAGGAAGAAGGGCTTGGTGGCCATCGATCATCAGCCCGGCACACAGTCGTTGGCGTCTCTTCATGTACATTGGGTGCGCCTTGTAGGTTCTCCGGAGTCATCGGCTTCGGTCTTCGGGTCCAAGGAGAAGGTCATGGCGTTCCGGAAAGGAGAACCTTGGTGATCTTGATCGGTCTTCTTGTCGGGGGGATGATCCCCAGGTACCCAAACCGGACAAGAAACCAGACAGTCGGATCGCGTCCGGCTGGCCAGATGCAGCCGGACAGGGTAAAACAGGCCGGCTATCTCCCGGTAGCCAGATCAGCAAGAGGCAGCCGGATACGACGACGTAGCTGGACCCAATCAGTGGGATAGGACGACGTGTATCAGTGCATGGTACGCCCTGTAGGATGACAAGACTGGCAACCACCCATCCATACCGAAGACTTTGCAAGGATGACGCAGGAACAGTGGCCTGTGCTGACGATAGGCTCGCACGGCGTCCACTGTGCCTACGACAGCCATACCGCTCGTACTCCGATAAGACATGCCATACTGGATACTGTAGATGACTAGTCGGCTGGGACCCGCCTGTGGGGTCCGCCAGTCGGACTAGCCAGTGAGACCTTTGCCTCTCTGCCTATATAAGGAGAGGCAAGGCCTCAGTAGAAAGGGTTGGTGATACAGCATTTAAGGTAGTAGCTAGCGCATACATCTCGAGGAGCACTTGTAGTTCGTGTATTCCACATAGTCAGATCCGACAGGAGTAGGGGCTTTACCTCACCACGAGGGCCCCGAACCTGGGTACTTCTTGTGTCCCGCTATGCTCCCTCGTATCCAATCTCGCCTGCGGACGCCGTCGATAGCTTCCTTGCTAGTCCCCACACCTCTATCTAACCTCCTCAGGTACTGCCGTTCCCAATACAACGACAGTTGGCGCCCACTGTGGGGCTAGATGGCTTCGACCGGAGTCACGTTCCGCACGGGACCCCGCACTTCAACCGGTGAGCGCGTGGCCTCCGGGCTGGTGCTCACGCTTGACAAGTTTGACTGCGTCATCAACAACGCCTCTTGCTTCGCCGGAATCTCCTTCCCGGCGAACGGCACCGTCCTACTATTCGGCGATCTCCCCGTCTATGTCGCCACCATCCCGGAGTGTTTCCCTGGGGAAATTGTCTCTGTCACGGAGCTGCCGCGCTCAGGCGGCAGCGCCTCCGCCGCATCCCGTGGCGTGGAGGTTATGATGGCCGGTTCCAGCTCCCATCCCCGCCAGTCGCGGGAGCGAGGCGCGGACGAGGTCGGAACTTCCGCTCCCCCGTAGCCTCGGAACCCGGTGGAGGATGCCATTGATCAGCTCCTGACGCTTGTTAACCTCGGGGATAACCCGAAGGAAGCGGAGGCCAACTTCAGCATGGAGAGACAGATCCTCCTCCATGAGGCCATGGAGCTAGCGGCAGCCCACAAGCAGCTCGAGATCACCCGGCATGAGTACGACCGCGCGCACGGCCTTACGCCGGCTACCGCAGAGCCGAGCCGCCGCCGCCAGGTACGGCGTCGGGGCGGTGAGCTGGGCGGTAGGATGGAAAAGGACGGGGAACCGGATCCCGCGCCTGCCCTCACACGACCCACCTACAGCACGCCCATCAAGAACTTGCGCGCGGCGCGAGCCGCGGCAGAGGAACTACCCAGCCTGGAGGGCGAGGAGCGGGCCCGCCAGCACGCTCGCGTGCAGGAGCTCCTCCGCGTCGTGGACGAGCAGGCCGGTGCCAACCGGCAGATGCAGGAAGACCTTAGCTACTCCAGGGGGAGCAAGCTACCTGCCAATAGCAGGGGAGCGCCGCGCGACACCCAGCATGTCAGGGGGATGATCCCAGGTACCCCAACCGAATAACAAACAAGACAGTCGGATCGCGTCCCGCTGACCAGATGCAGCCGGATAGGGCAAGACAGGCCGACTATCCCCCAGTAGCCAGATCAGCAGGAGGCAGCCGGATAAGGCGACGTAGCCGGACTCAATCAATGGGACAGGGCGACGTGTGTATCAGTGCATGGTACGCCCTGGACGGTGACAAGACTGGCAACTACCCGGCCATACCGAAGACTTTGTGTGGGTGACGCAGGAATAGTGGCTGGTGCTGACGACAGGCTCGCACGGCGTCTACTGTGCCTACGACAGCCATACCGCTCGTACTCCGATAGGACAAGCCATACTGGACACTGTAGATGACTAGTCGGCTGGGACCCACCTGTGGGGCCCGCCAGTCGGACTGGCCAGTGAGACCTTTGCCTCTCTGCCTATATAAGGAGAGGCGAGGCCTTAGTAGAAAGGGTTGGTCTTACAGCATTTAAGGCAGCAGCTAGCGTATACAGCTCGAGGAACACTTGTAGTTCTGGTATCCCACATAGTCAGATCCGGTAGGAGTAGGGGCTTTACCTCACCACGAGGGCCCCGAACCTGGGTACTTCTTGCGTCCTGCTACGCTCGCTTGTATCCAATCCCGCCTGCGGACGTCGTCGATAGCTTCCCTGCTAGTCCCCACACCTCTATCTAACCTCCTCAGGTACTGTCGTTCCCAATACAATGACAGTTGGCGCCCACCGTGCGGCCAGATGGCTTCGACCGGAGTCACGTTCCGCACGGGACCCTGCACTTCAGCCGGTGAGCATGTGGCCTCCGGCCTGGTGCTCACGCTCGGCAAGTTCGACTGCGTCATTGACAACGCTTCCTGCTTCGCCGGAACCTCCTTCCCGGCGAACGGCACTGTCCTGCTATTCGGCGACCTCCCCATTTACGTCGCCACCGTCCCAGAGCGTTTCCCTAGGGAAATCGTCTCTGTTGCGGAGCTGCCGTGCTCAGGCGGCAGCACCTCCGCCGCACCTCGCGGCGTAGAGGTCATGATGGCCGGTTCCAGCTCCCATCCCCACCAGCCGCGGGAGTGAGGCGCTGACGAGGTCGGAACTTCCGCTCCCCCGCAGCCCTGGAACCCGGTGGAGGATGCCATTGATCGGCTCCTGACGCCGGTTAACCTCGGGGATAACCCGGAGGAGGCGGA
Source organism: Avena eriantha (assembly GCA_910589775.1). Lineage (NCBI taxonomy): Eukaryota > Viridiplantae > Streptophyta > Magnoliopsida > Poales > Poaceae > Avena > Avena eriantha. The sequence goes on from OU342740.1 coordinate 253,632,394, forward strand.
GGCCAACTTCAGCATGGAGAGACAGATCCTCCTCCATGAAGCCATGGAGCTAGCGGCAGCCCGCAAGCAGCTCAAGATCACCCGGCGCGAGTACGACCACGCGCACGGCCTCACTCCGGCTACCGCGGAGCCGAGCCGGCGCGGCCAGGTACGGCGTCGGGGCGGCGAGCTAGGTGGTAGGTTGGAAAAGGACGGGGAACCGGACCTCGCGCCCGCCCTCACACGGCCCACCTACAGCACGCCCATCAAGAACTTGCGCGCGGCACGAGCCACGGCAGAGGAATTACCCAGCCTAGAGGGCGAAGAGCGAGCCCGCCAGCGCGCTCGCGTGCAGGAGCTCCTCCGGGTCGCGGACGAGCAGGCTGGTGCCAACCGCAGATGCAGGAAGACCTTAGCTACTCCGCGGGGAGCAGGCTACCTGCCAACAGCAGGGGCGCGCCGCGCGACACCCAGCAGGCGTCCTCCCCTCAGCCGCCTAGGGCCCGTAGTAGGCGTCGCAGCTCTGGTAACAGGGGCCAGCCGCGCCAGGAGCAGACGGTGAACAGCAACCCGCCACCTCCCCCTCCGCCAGCCGGAGCGCCCAGACCAGCCGGTTCCCGTCTCTTGGGCCGGGTGGGAGCGCCCAACCCGGACTGTCCGGATGCCTGCGACTGCATCGAGCTCCTCGCCCAAGCGTGCGTCACGGAGGAGGAAGATTCTACCGGTCTGGTTTGTTTCGGACCGCGCATCCGGAACGAGCCGTTTCCGGATAAATTCTCCCTGCCCAGGGACACCCCCAAGTACGACAGCAACATGAAACCAGAAGACTGGCTGACCAACTACGCTACGGCAGTCGGCATCGCCCACGGGAACAAGCGCACAGCTGTGCGCTACGTCCCCCTCATGCTAACCGGGTCGGCGAGGACATGGCTCAATAGCCTCGTGCCCAACAGCATCAACGCCTGGCCTGACTTCGAGAAGGTGTTCGCCCGCAACTTCAACGGCACGTACAAGCGCCCAGGGCGCCCGCGCGACCTGGCCTTGTGCGTCCAGGGCGACCACGAGACTGCCCACGAGTACCTCGCCAAGTGGACGGAGCTACGCAACACTTGCGAGGGCATCCTGGAGAGCCAAGCCATCGGTTTCTTCATCGAGGGTTGCCGAGAGGGCACCATGCTTCGCCACTGGCTACTGTGTGACGAGCCGAAAACCATGGCGGAGCTCATGACAGTTGCAGACCAGTACGCCATGGCGGATGCCGCCATGAAGAAGCCCCTCCGAGTAAACGCGGACGGACGTCCGACTTCCACGGAGCCGGCTCGCGACCGACCCAGCAATCCAACTAGAGAAGCCGGATCCTCCAGACGCCACGGCAACGACAGCCGGTTCCATGGGGACCGCCAGGCCAGACAGCAAAAACCTCGCTACCACGCGCGGCAGGACAATGCTATGGAGGGCATGCCTGACGCGCCGGCTAATGAAGCAAGGAGGCAGAAGCCACGGCTCACCTTCGACCAGATGTTCGATGGCTCGTGCAAGTGTCATAGCGGTCCCTTCAAGCCGGCCACGCACACCACCCGGAACTGCAGCTAGACCCGCCAGCTAAAGGACCAGGGCAACCAGCCTCGTCCCCCGCCTCCCCCACCGGGTGGACCTCCACCACCGGCTAGGGGAACCAGCCTCAACCTCCTCTACCAGTCCTCGCTGGAGAAGCTGGGCATTCGCGAAAGCGACCTGCGCCCCGACTACCACGACGTTCCACGGCGTACTGCCGGGGCCAGCCTGCGCCCCGCTGGGGAAAATCCAGCTGGACGTCATCCTCGGGACTGAGGAGAACTTCCGCCGCGAACCAATCTGGTTCGAGGTGGTAAATCTGACGAGCTCCTACCACGCTCTCCTCGGGCGCCCCGCCCTCGCCAAGTTCATGGCCATTCCCCACTATGCTTACCTCAAGACGAAGATGCCGGGACCCCACGACGTGATCACCGTCGCCGGCTGCTTCAGGGGATCGATGGAGTGCGCCTCAGCCGGTTCCAAACTAGCAGAGGCCCTCATCATAGCCGAGGAGAAGCGTGTGATCATGTGCAATGTGGCCATGGCCCAGCACGACATTCTGGCTAGCAGCAAACCGGCTGGAGAAGGAGCTTTCCAGCCGGCAAAGGAGACGAAGAGGATCCTGCTCGACCCCTCCGACCCGACTAAGTTTGTCACCATTGGTGCCGGCTTGGACAGCAAATAGGAAGGCGCGCTCGTCGACTTCCTCCGTGAGAATCGGGACATCTTCGCATGGTCCCCCAAGGACATGCCGGGTGTGCCGAGGGAGTTCACCGAGCACTCACATGACGTGCGTCCGGATGCCAAGCCGGTCAAGCAACCTCTGTGCCGGTTCGCGGAGGAGAAGAGAAAGATAATCGGTGACGAGATCACCCGGCTCCTTGCAGCCGGGTTCATCATGGAAGTGTACCACCCGGACTGGTTGGCGAACCCAGTCCTGGTGCTGAAGTAGAACAAGACCTGGCGCATGTGTATCGACTACACCAGCCTGAACAAGGCGTGTCCGAAAGACCCCTTCGCCTTGCCTCGTATCGATCAAGTCATCGATTCCACGACCGGCTGTGATTTGTTGTCTTTTCTAGATTGTTATTCCGGGTACAATCAGATCCGGCTAAACCCGACTGATCAGATTAAGACATCATTTATCACCCCCTACGGGGCTTTCTACTATGTAACCATGCCTTTCGTCCTAAAGAACGTAGGCGCCACCTATCAGCGATGTATGCAGAAATGCTTGCACTCGCAGATAGGCCGAAACATGCACGCTTACGTGGATGACATGGTCATCAAGACCAAAGAGAAGCGCACCCTCCTCGAGGATCTGGGAGAAACATTTGGCAACCTCCGCTAGTACCGGATGAAGCTGAACCCGGAAAAGTGCGTCTTCGGGGTGCCGTCCGGCCAGCTCCTCGGTTTCCTCGTATCACAACGAGGTATCGAGGCAAATCCGGAGAAGATCGCGGCCATCGAGAGGATGCAGCCGCCCAGGAACCTGCTTGGGGTCCAGAAGTTCACCGGATGCGTGGCTTCCCTCAGTCGCTTCGTCAGCCGGCTGGGGGAGAAGGCACTCCCGTTGTACCAGCTGATGAAGAAGACGGACAAGTTCTCCTGGACTTCGCAAGCCAACGCCGCGTTTCACGACCTCAAGCGCATGCTATCCACATCACCGGTTCTAGCCATGCCGGCTAGCAAGGAGCCGATGTTGCTCTACATAGCAGCCATCAGCCGGGTCGTCAGCGTCGTCCTGGTGGTGGAGTGCCCCGAGGAGGGCAAGGCTCAGCCGGTTCAGAGACCCGTCTACTACCTTAGCGAGGTTCTCTCCCTCTCCAAGCAGAACTACCCCCACTACCAGAAGATGTGCTACGGCATGTACCTGGCATGCAAGAAGCTCAAGCACTACTTCCAGGAGCATCCGATTAAGGTCATGTGCATTGCACCCCTTTCGAAAATCATCGGCAACTAGGACGCCACCGGCCGAGTCGCCAAGTGGGCCATCGAGCTTGCCGCCTACTCCATCCAGTACGAGCCCCAGCTCACGATCAAGTCACAGGCGTTGGCGAACTTCCTAGTCGACTGGGCCGAGACCCAGTATCTCCCACCGGTTCCGGATTCGGACCATTGGCGGATGCACTTCGACGGGTCGAAGATGCTCTGGGGCTTGGGAGCCGGCATCGTGCTCACCTCGCCCAAGGGATACCGACTGGAGTACGTGCTGCAGATCCACTTCAAGGCCTCCAACAACATAGCCGAATACGAGGCACTGGCGCACGGGCTCCGGCCGGCCAAGGAGATTGGTGTCAACCGGATCCTGTGCTTCGGTGATTCGGACTTGGTGGTGCAGCAGGTATCCGGAGAATGGGACGCCAGACATGCAAACATGGCTCTCTACCAGTTCCACATCCAGAAGCTCAGTGCCTCCTTCGACGGGTGCGAATTTCACCACATCCCCCGCGTCAATAACGAGGCAGCCGATGGGCTCTCCAAGATCGGCTCCACCAGGCAGGCCATCCCGTCGGGGGTCTCCTTGGAGCACCTAGGCAAGCCATCCATCAACCCGTCGCCAGAATTGGACTCCATCGTCTGGGCAGGAACCGTTCTGGCTGACGGAACGGCGGGAGCGGAGCCGGCAGAGCCGCCAAAGAAGAAGACCCGCACCAATTCTGGCCAGGCAGCGCCTTCCGGCTCGCAAGACCCGGGGGCTGCCGGCTCGCCTAGCGGCTCGGGGGTTGCTATTCCGGGTACGCCACCCGGACGACCCCCCGACACCTGTGAACCGGAGGACAAGAGCGTCCTCGTCATCCGGGAAGTGCCATCCTGGGCATAGCCCTTCATGAGCTACATCGCCGATGGAGAACTTCCGGACGATGAGGTGGAGGCCAGGTAAATCCGGCGCTGCGCACACACGTACACCATCATAAACGGCGAGCTGTACAAGCGCAGTGTATCCGGTATCTTCCAAAGATGTGTTGATGCGGACACGGGCTACCGGCTACTCAAGGATATCCACCAGGGCGAGTGCGGGCACCACGCTTCGTCAAGGGCGATAGTCACCAAGGCATTCCGCCATGGTTTCTATTGGCCCACTGCCCTCGAGGACGCTGAGCAGCTGGTCCGCGCATGCAATGGGTGCCAACGCTTCGGGCAGCTCAGGCACATGCCAACTTCGGTACTCAAGACCATACCGATCACCTGGCCCTTCGCGGTTTGGGGCCTCGACATGGTCGGTCCTTTCAAGCGAGCACGCATGGGCATGACCCACCTGCTGGTGGCGGTGGACAAGTTCACGAAGTGGATCGAGGCCAAGCCTATCCGGAAGTTGGACGGAGCGACGGTTGTTACCTTCTTCACCGACATCATCAACCGCTTCGGCTACCCCAACAACATCATCACCGACAATGGCACGAACTTCGCCAAGGGGGCCTTCGCCTGGTTCTGCAGCAACAAGGGCATCCGACTGGACCTCGCCTCTGTCGCGCACCCGCAATCCAACGTGCAAGTCGAAAGAGCAAACGGCTTGGTGCTAGCCGGCATCAAGCCACGCCTCAACGAGCCGTTAGAGCGTTCACCCGGATGTTGGATCGAAGAACTTCCGGCCGTGCTGTGGAGCCTCCACACCACGCCGAATAGGTCAACCGGCTACACGCCGTTCTTCCTGGTCTATGGATTGGAAGCCGTCCTCTCCACCGACATTGAGTTCGACTCCCCGCGCAAGCTCCTATACGACGAAAAAGCCAGCCAGGAGGCGCGGGAGGATGGAGTAGACCTCTTGGAGGAGGCCCGCGAGCTGGCCTTGTCCAGATCAGCCCTGTACCAGCAGCGACTACGTCGCTACCATTCAAGCCAGATCCGCCCAGTCGCATTCCGCGAGGGCGACCTGGTTCTCCGGCTGGTGCAAGACACGAAGGGCTTGTACAAGCTATCACCACCCTGGGAGGGCCCCTTCATCATCAGCCGGGCACTGCCCAACGACTACTACTACCTCATCGACACGCAGCAGCCACGCAAGAACAAGATGGACAAATCGGACAAGGAGACCGAGCGTCCCTGGAACGCAGCCCTGCTACGCCTGTTTTACACCTAGTCGCCAAGCAGTGTATGTATCCCGAAAACCCCATGAATGAAAATGCAGACCCCCACGAGAATCTCGAGGGCTCCTTACTAGAAATATGTGTGCACATGTTTTCCGGTTCAAATTTTTCGGCTCCGGCAACCCCTACCCGGGGGCTCGCCGGCTGGCCCGGCCTGCTAAGTCAACAAACCGGCTGAGTAGTGTGTGACGATGTCATAGGCCCACTCTTCGTCTCAGCTACATACCGCAACCCGGCTGTCCGGCTAGCAAGAGCAAAATCCCGAGGCATCCCACACGAAAAACGGGGAGGAGACGCGACAGATCGGGTGTCCCGACCCAGCAACTAGCTCGAACCAATCCAGCTGCTAAGCCATTAGTACCGTGTGCAATGCACTGTCAGCTCCCTTCGATTCCGGCTGTAGACCGCAACCCGGCTGCCCGGCAAGGACGCAGCGAAAACAGCAGAGCGCACGGGAAAGCGACCAAGTGTCTAGAAAGGGACAAGCCAGTTTTTGAAAAAACAAGCCGTTTTCCGGCTACAATTTGGCAGACTAACGTACTAACCTATGTGAACATGTGTGTATGCGTATGTACATTTTTGTCCGACTACCCGAGTCGGAATTCAGGAGAAGGAAAGAAGATTCGAAGTCCTTGCCTTCATCAAGCGCTCCGAATCTCGGGGGCTATACCCACTGGGTGCGCTCACGCGCCCCCAGTGGAATCTTGTAGTTCCCGACCGGCTAAAGGCATTTAGCCGGCCGTTCGGAGCCCAGGTGAGGGCAAGGGCGGGAGCAAGAGAAGACAAGGAAGATTCGAAGCACCTGGCTACGCCAGCTACTCCGAATCTCGGGGGCTACACCCAGTGGGTGCGCTCGCGCGCCCCCACTGGAATGTTAGTTCCCCCGGCTGAAGGTGTTCAGCCAGCGAAAGCAACCGACTGAGATGAGTCTAGTCGGATAAAGATAGAAGATTTGGGAAAGAAGGAAGATTCGAAGCACCTGGCTACGCTAGCTACTACGAATCTCGGGGGCTACACCCAGTGGGTGCGCTCGCGCGCCCCCACTGGAGGTGCAGTTCCCCCGACTAAAAATGTGTAGCCGGGCGAAGTAAGCCGGCGAAATATTGAAAGAAAATTCGAAGCACACAAGTTGAAGGAAATCCAAGCAAGTTCAATATTAACAAACAAAAAGGAGGCGAAGCTCCCATAAGTTACCCGGCATCAGAGACAACTGGTACAGACAGACAAGTTTCACACATAACTGAAGCAAGACAAATACACCCGGCATCCCGGGGCAATAACTAGATGGTAGGACCCTTGCCGTGAGGGAGATCCTGACCGGCAGAAGCTTTGGGCGGCAGAGGAGGCGCGGAGCTTGATCCGGTTCCAGCACCTGCGGGCGGCGGCATCAGGCCCTCCATGTCAAGAGTGCCGACGGACTCCGAGTCGGTGAGCACCTCGTCGGGATCCACGTAGTCGGCAATCTTGATGGCGGATCCGTGGAGCTCCGGATGGGCTTGGCGGATGGTGGCAAGATCGGCTCCGGCGCGGAAGCCACCGTCGATCTTCTCGACGCGGGCGTCCTTGTACCAGGAGAGCATGAGGGCCAAAGCCATCTCCGCTCCGGCCCGCGCCGCCAAGTCCCGCAGCCGGTCCACCACAGCCGGCACCTCCCCCACCTTCGTAGCTAGCTGCGCCATCGTCTCCGGAACCGGAGCCGGCCACACGAAGGAGAAGACGTCCCGCGCTGCCTGACAAAGCTTGGCGGCTTCCTCGCCAAGAAGGACGATGAGCTCCTGGGCCGTCGGCTGCGCTCCCAGCCAGTTCTCTTGTAGCCAGTTGTAGGCCAGCAGGTCTATGCCAGGGTAAAAGGCTATCAGAAAAGAGGGTCAGATCCAGCTACCGGATCTGGAAAGAAAGGAAGACGGGAAAAGGAACTCACCCTTGGCAGTGTGGCTGACCTGCATCAGCTCCTCCACCAGTGCCTTCTCCTTGACCGCTAGCCGTTTGATCTCCTTCTCTTGGTCCTTGTTCTGGGCCTCGAGAAGGGTGAAGGCTTTGGCCCGGCTAGCGAGCGAGGCGTCGCGCTCCTTGATGGTGGCCTCCAGACCGTCCACCCTCGCGTGCCAATCCTTGTTCTACAGCCGCAGAGTGGAATTAGACTTGCTCAGCCGGTCGTTCGCTTTCTTCAAGCGACCGATCTCGCGCTGAGCGCACACAAGGATGGCTACAGAAATTCCGGGTATCAGTACAAAAAAAATTCCAAGAGAAGCGAGCTTACTCTGGGAAGTCCCGTTGGCGGCAGTAAGCTTCTACTCCAGCATCCGGTTCCCGCCGGCTGTGGCCTCCAGCAGCCGGATCTCCTTCACCGCCAGCTCGAGCGTGGCGGCAAGGTCCGACAGCGAGGCGGCAGAGGAAGCGTCGTCGTCCACGGCGTTGACGGCCAAGGACTCCTTCGCCGCGACCACCACCGTTCGCCACTCCTCCCCGGGCTCCTCGTCGGAGTTGTCATCGCCAACAACGACGAGCTCCTTGCTGGCAGCCCCCCGCGCACCTGCGGAGGAGCCTTCCGGCTGGGAGGGCTCCGCTTCTGGCTAGGGACCTTCCGCCTGAGCGGAGGCGGTCGACTCAGCACGTGGGGGAGGCGAAGGCTGCGTCTCAGAAGAAGGAGGGGCGCCGGTTGGCGCAGTCGGGGCACAGGGCGGCGACCCGGCCGGCGCTCGTGCCGGGCTCGCAGCTCCGAAAGAGACCAGCGTGCTAAAAGAAAAGGAGGAGAAGGCAAAGGCAAAATAAACCAAAGTCAGAAAAAGAATAAAAAGGGCAAGCAGACAGAACGCGTCGAAAGAAAAAGGGGGAGAGGGAACGTACCCCGGCACAACTGGGGGCGGCCCCTTCTTCCGGCCAAAGCGGCTGGGTGGCAAGGCGCTAGACCGGCTCCTCTTGGGAGCCGGCTCCTCCGTCGCAGGACGGCTGGAGCCGCTCCCGCCTGCCTCGCCGTCCGTCGCGGAGCGAGTCACCGGATCCGCGGTCGGTGCGGCCTCCTCCTCCTCGTGCACCTCCGTGTGCGGGTCGGCAGCCGGCTCGTCATTCCGGCTGGGGAAGGCATCGCCGTCCCCGTCCGATTCCTCGCTGGACCGCCGAGCACGCGACTCGAGCAAGTCAGGCGTGAATACCTCGAGGGGAGCCTCGCCCTCCTCGCGAAGGATGCAGGCGAAGATCTGCCGAATACAAGAAATCAGTCAGACAGAACAAGGAAATAACACAGAAAGAGAAAATAAAGTTTCTGGCTATAAGAACTTACTTGGGGCGCACGGTTCTCCCGGCTGTACGGCGCCAGACTGAACGTCCAGTTCTCCGGCAGCCGCTCCTTCCTGATCGTCCACAACCACTCCTTCAAGTTGTGGTAGCGGGGATCGTGGCGTGACAGCCGGGTCGGGTCCAGCCGGCCGGAGTAGTAGCACATCTTGTGCGCCCGCTGCTGCATCGACATCATCAGCCGGGACATCCAGCTAAGAGTGATGTCCTGGCCGGTTAGCCGGCAGGTGACAAGGGAGCACATGCCCTGCAGCATCGCGTCCGTCTCCGCCTTGTCGCCGTGGAACTTCAAGTCCCAGTTCTGCCGGCTGGACTCGACATCCTGGAGGGCCGGAAGATTTATCCGGTCGACGTTGGTGACGTTCTTGATGTAGAAGTACGACTGCTACCACAGCCGTACCGTGTCATGGAGCAAAAACTTGGGGTAGCCGGATTGGGAGCGGGAGTAGATGGAGGCGCCGCCGCAGGCGACTAGCGGGCCCTTCGTGTACTACACATGCGGCTGGACTCGGAAGAGCCGACAGAAGAGCCCGAGATCCGGCTGGATCCCGAGATAGCTCTCGCAAAACGCCATGAAGTGCGCCAGCGTCCCGATGGCGTTGGCGCCGAGGTGGTGAAGACGGAGGTCGAAGAAGGCGAGGAAGGTCAGGAGGAAAGGGTTCACCAGAAGGGCGAACCCGCGCACCAGATGCGAGAGGAAGACGACGTGCTCCCCCTCCGCCGGGTGCGGTGACACCTCTCCCGCCGGCGCTAACCACACCGCCACCTCCTCCTCCGACGGGAGAACGCGGGGTGGCGCGGTACTTCTGAATCTGGTCTTCGGTGACGGAGGAGCCACACCAAGCCCCGCGGTCGGCGGCCATTTCCGGCTGGTGGAGAGGAGCGGCGACGGAAGAGTGGCGGTGGCCCGTAGCGTCGATGACAGCGAGCGGGCGGCGCAGAAGGCAAGAGCGCAGAAGCAGGAGCACGCGAGGGAGAAGGAGACTGCAGCGGGGGAGCGAAGGAAAGGAACCACCTCCCCCATGGCGGCCCTTTAAAGGACCGGAAGGGCAACCGTCGTCGGGGCCACGTGGCGCGCATCCAGGCAACCCACACCCCAACCGCCGCCCAGGATCCGGTGTGCCGAAGCAGGATGCCCAGAAGATCCCGGAGCAGGAACCACAGGAACCGAAGCGCCGGACAGCAGTTTCCCGAGGCGACGTGCGACGGGACGTTACGCTGCCCGCCGTAGAGCAATGATGGCGCGTGTGCGTGTGGCCAGCGTCAGCAATGACGTCACGGGTAGCGCGACCGCCAAGCTCAGCCAGATACAAATTCAAAAACAAGAAGGAGCGCGCGCACATTTCGCCTAAGGGCGGAATCCACACGCGCTCGGGGGCTAGTGTCGGGGGGATGATCCCCAGGTACCCAAACCGGACAAGAAACTAGACAGTCGGATCGCGTCCGGCTGGCCAGATGCAGCTGGACAGGGTAAAACATGCCGAATATCCCCCGGTAGCCGGATCAGCAAGAGGCAGCCGGATACAGCGACGTAGCTGGACCCAATCAGTGGGACAGGACGACATGCGTATCAGTGCACGGTACGCCCTGCACGATGACAAGACTGGCAACCACCTGGCCATACCGAAGACTTTGCGAGGATGACGCAGGAACAGTGGCCTATGCTGACGACAGGCTCGCACGGCGTCCACTGTGCCTACGACAGCCATACCGCTCGTACTCCGATAAGACATGCCATACTGGATACTGTAGATGACTAGCCGGCTGGGACCCTCCTATGGGGCCCGCCAGTCAGACTAGCCAGTGATACCTTTGCCTCTTTGCCTATATAAGGAGAGGCAAGGCCTCAGTAGAAAGGGTTGGTGATACAGCATTTAAGGCAGTAGCTAGCGCATACAGCTCGAGGAGCACTTGTAGTTCGTGTATTCCACATAGTCAGATCCGGCAGGAGTAGGGGCTTTACCTCACCATGAGGGTCCCGAACCTGCGTACTTCTTGCGTCCCGCTACGCTCGCTCGTATCCAATCCCGCCTGCGGACGCCATCGATAGCTTCCCTGCTAGTCCCCACACCTCTATCTAACCTCCTCAGGTACTGCCGTTCCCAATACAACAACACTTCTGGTTCGGCCTTGATCTCCAGACTCTAGGATCAGGGTTCGGGTCTTCGGAATAACTTGACAGCAGGCGGTTCTTGTCGGTATCGATCTTGGTGTAGGACTCGGGCATTTGGGAAACACAGACGGTCATCTCAGCTCAAACACAAACGGATGCATGTACACTAACACCACCATCTGGCCTGCACACATTCAACAGAGAACACGCGGCAAGGCATGGCAGGGACGCGTAAGAGGCAACATGAGGAGCATTGGCGGCCAGGAGCAGGCCCACGGCGGTGGAGGCTCGGTGCTTACTGGCAGGAGGCGCGGGAGGCGACGACCAGGCGTAGCACGGGTCGCATGGACGGCGGCGTGGTCTCAGGGCAGGGAAGGCAGCGAGGAGAGGGGAGGCGGCCGCGGCGATGAAGAGGTGGCCGGAGGCGTGCTGCCGCGGCACCTGCGGAGCTCGAGGCGGCAGGTGGGGGTAGCAGATGCGAGGAGAGGCGGGCGGAGGCCATGGCGTCGACGGGGCCACGCTGGTGGTGGCTCGGCTCGATGCGGCCGGGTCGCTAGCCGGCGCGAGGAGGGCGCGACACAGAGGTCGGCGACCGGGGAAGGAGGAGACGGGGGCGGCGAGCGCAGCGAGCCAGAGCTCGAGGCGGCGCGCAGGTCTGCCCCGACCAGGGAGGAGGCGGCTGGCGACGAGGCAGAGGGCCGGGGTTCGGGGGGGTCCGGAAGAGTGAGCGGCGGCAGAGGAGCTCGACGGTGAGAGAAGGGGCCACGACGGCAGCTTGCGTGAGGCGAGGGGCAGGTGGGTTGTGGGATTGGGGCGGCCTCGGCGCGGCGAGGCGAGGTTGGTGAGCGAGGGAGAGGGGCGTGCGACTCGGGGTGGGGTTGTCCGCTTGTCGGTGCGGTAGGTGGTGGGGATGGGGTCGCGCGGGAGGAGTGGTGGGGCCAGGTCTTGGCACATGCAGGTGGCGTTGGTGGCGTGTGGGTGGCTTTGTGCTGTGTGGCGGCTGGCGGCTGCGGTTGGTAGGTGTGGCGCGCAGAGAGTGGGGCTGATGGGGCCAGGCGACGTGGAAGTGCGGCAGGTGGGACGAGGTGGCGGCCTGGCATAGGCCGGAGTGAGGTGGAGGGGTGCCAGAGTGGCGGCGGGGTAGAGAATAGGTGGGGTGTGGCGTCTAGGGTGTTTGGTTAGGGTTTAGGCCTGTTAGCTTACTAGGATTAGTGTTAGCTTTTTATCTGGGGTAGTAGGCTACTGCCAGCTGGGCCTTTGGGCCTGGCCGGTGGCAGCCTCCCCTAAAAATATTTTTATTTAACTTTTATTTAAGAAAAAATACTTTTGCAAATAATTTTTAGGCAATAAAAGACCCGGGCGAGAGACAGGGGTTTTGATTTGAAATAAAGATGGGGGAATATTTAGAAATCAAAGTAGGCTTTTAGAAAATAGTTTTAGACGAACAGATGCATGATGATGACGATGCTCAAATGCAATGTGGCATGATGACATGAGCATGCGGTCATGACGATGCAATGCACAAAAACATAGCAATTTTCTAGTAGTGGTTTTAGCGGGATGCCACATTGAGGCACTGAAGTCGTTGGAGCCACAGGAGCACAAGGACTTCATCACGACCTTGAGGTTGGCTTCGGCTCGTCTACATCAACCACGCTCTCCTGAGCGTTGACAACACTTTTTGGTCTTCAAGGGTAAGTTCTCGAAAAGCCCCTCCCGTTACTGTATTACTAATAGATAGGTCCTGGCAGCATCAGGGGTTCAAGGGCGTAGGGTAAAATTTTATTGTTTTCATACACGGAACCCCTACAGTGGTATCAGAGCTAGATCTATGCGTAGTAATGCTAGTACGGGTAGAACACACGAGATGTAGTGTGTGGGCGTTGATCTTTTAGTTCTTACCCTCCCACGTGTACTTGTGTATACCGTAGTAATGCTTGATGAAGCGCCCCAACCGACTTTACGCGTTCATTCGTGAGACTGGTCCACGCTTGACATACGGCTTGTACCGTATAAAGTGGCTTAGGGGGTGTGATACATCCAAAACGTATCTACTTTCACGAACACTTTTGCTATTGTTTCTCCTCTAAACTTGTGTGATTTTGGATGCAACTAACGCGGACTGACGCTGTTTTTAGCAGAATTACCCTGGTGTCTACTTTTTGTGTAGAAAATCAACTATCAGGAAAAATCCCGGAAAATATGGCGAAAATCCTATTTCACCAGAAGACTCCAGGAGCCAGAATACGAGACGGAGGAGGGCTGGGCCCAGGCCACACCACCAGGCCACGCGGGCAAGCCCAGGCCGCGCCAGGGGTGGTCTGGCCGCCCCATACTCCTTCTCGATCTCCCTCTTCGCCTATAAGTTGCCTTATGACCTAAAAACTCAGGGGGGTTCGACGTTTTTCTAGAAGGAGTTCCACTCCGCCGCGACCACCAGATTCCACGAAACAGCATCAGAAACTCCGTTCTGGCACCTTGCCGGGACGGGGAATTGGAGGAGATCATCATCACCATCGCTTCTCCATCGACCATCCATGTTTCCCCCATCTATGAGTGAGTAATCCCCCGCTGTAGGCTATGGGGATGGTAGGGATTGGATGAGATCGTTTATGTAATGGCATCAGATTGTTAGGGCATGGTGCCTAGTATCTTTTATTAGTGCTTTATGACTTTGTTGCGACTTGTTGTGCTTAATGCTTGTCACTAGGGCCCGAGTGCCATGATTTCCGATCTTAACATGTTATTGATTCATTATGATAGTATTGTTTATGGTCTTATCTACAAGTTGTATACACACGTTGTTGTCCGGAACTAATGGCCCCGAAGTGACAGAAATCGGGATAACCGGAGGGAATGGCTTTGATGTGAGGATCACATGTGTTCACGGAGTGTTAATGCTTTCCTCCGGTGCTCTATTAAAATGAGCACCTTAATTGCCAGTAGTTCCCTTGAGGCCCCGCTACAAACAGTCTGGCAGGACAAAAGATGTTGTGCAAGTTCTCACTGCGAGCACGTATGACTATATATGGAACACATGCCTAGGATTATCTAGTACTTGGGTGCTTTATCTTATTTATCTGGAATTGCCCTTTAATGGTAAGGTTCTTAAGAAACTTGGAGACCCAGGGATTCCAACTATCCCTTGCTCTATTAAAAATAGTTATGTTAGAACTGCTTTGTGTGATTTGGGAGCTGGAGTTAGTGTTATGCCTTTCTCTCTCTATAAGAGACTTCAACTTGAAAAACTGATACCAACTAATATATCTTTGCAAATGGCTGATAAATCTACCACTATTCCTGTTGGTATATGTGAGGATGTACTTGTTCAAGTGGCTCATAATTGCTTGATATTAACTGATTTTGTTGTGCTTGAAATGCCTGAAGATGATAATATGTCTATTATTCTTGGGGGACCTTTTCTTAATACTGCAGGAGCTGTTATTAATTGTAATCAAGGAAAGGTGACCTTTAATGTTAATGACAAGGAACATATTGTCTATTTCCCCAAGAAGATTGAAAGGACTTATGGTTTGAATTCAATTGAACATGCTGAGAGCATTCAAGTTGGAGAAATATATTGTCCCATACCAAGAGAAAATTTTGAAACTATTATGATTGGGACCATTGCTATCAAAATTGAGGGTAACATAATCACTAGTGAAATACAAGTTTTGTCTCATATGAAATTGGTTTGGTAGCAAGACCTGATCAACCTTGTTAACAAAAGGATTTCATTGAACAAATCAATGTTTTCACTATGATTATCTCCGATTACTTCTATTCTACCCATTTTAGTTTTTGTTTTCGTTTAGCTTTCTTTTTGTTGTTAGTTGCTTGCATTTTAGAGTGTCTTAGAACTTCTGTAGTTCTAGCCTTGTTTTGTCATTGCATCATTTCCAAAAAAAATCTGTCTGTCAGAAAATCATTCTTCTATTCCACAAAAATACCCAAAAATAAAGTGTCTCGAAAAAATCCAAAAAATTCATATTAAATTTTACATGAAAAAAGGGGCAGAGGTGTGCCTGGGAGGTGCCAAGGGGACCCACCAGGCAGGCTCACCACCTGGTGGCGTGGCCTGCCCTGGGTGGCGCCATGCCATGGTGTGGGCGACCCCTGGCCCTCCGCTAACTCTCTCACCTACCACTTTCTTCTCTCTCCCGAGTAAGCTCGAGTTCATTGCTCAAAATCGCGTTCTTGCTGTGCTTGCTCTCGATTTTTTCGATCTCCTTGCTCAGCCCATCTTCGTTGCTGAAATTTGGAGCACTTGTTCTCTGGTATGTGACTCCTCCCCTTGTCCAAGTAGATTTGTGTTTAGTGGATTATATCTTGAGTATTTTGCTGCTATAGGTGACAGGTTATGAGAGCTTGTAAGCTTGTTTGATGCTTAGAGATATAGTTTTGATGCAATTTTGTAACATCCCAAAACTTTAATCCAAGCTTACCAAGATCCAAATCATCAAATTTAGGGTTAAAAAACTTTTTCAAATTAAAAATGAAAGCATTCATGTGTATGAGCATTTAAATTAGGAATTGATTTGAATTGCCATGGTTCTATGATTCTTTGGTTGTAAAATGTTTCTTAGGTGATTTAAACATCATCTACATCATTTCCAAACTTTTCCCAAAGAAAATCAAAGCAAAAACAATTAAAAAGGAGGAATGGTCATTTTGGCCATTTTAATCCACTACACTACTTTGAGTGTTCCTAGCACTCATTTCTCAACAGATATAATTCTAGATCTTTACACCCCTTGCTAGTACACATAATGCGGTACCAAGGCCAACCTTTTGATCTGCTAAAAACATTCAAACACTATATTTAAAAGGCATTGGAAAATTGAATCTATTTCATATGGGAAGATCCCACTTTTTAAAAAACCATCAAATTGAGCTCCACTTTCAAAACCCTTGCAACCATAGACTACCGAGTACAAGTGGAGAATACTCAAAAAATTTGAACTCAAAATTCAAAAGTTTTTCTCTTTCGGCCATTTTGTCAAACACCTTGTGGGCAAGATCAAAGTGGCCTAACTATTACTGTTTCGGGGTTGATCTTGTCTAGCCAATTGAAGTGCTTTGATCACCCTTGTCTCCCTCAAGCCTAACCAGACCAACACCAACACCTCCCCTACCTCCTAGCTGCACTGCAAGGCTATGCCGAGAGCACCTTATCAGCCAACTTGGCCCTCGCAGCAGCAGACCACTTCCCCCTCTCTCGCCATGTCTACATGCTAGCCCGTGGTCCACCACCACCGTCCAACCAGCCCCAGCCCAGAGACAGAGACCAGAACGGCTAGGAACCGCCACGCCCGGAGCTGGTCGACCATGCCGACGCCGCTCGTAGAGCGTGCCATGTCCCCGCGTGCATAGACCGCCCCTCGGCCGCAGCCCGTGCCCACCGCTTCGCCATGACCTAGGGAACACCCCAGACACCCCCGTTGGCCGCCCAATGCGCCACAGCCACTGCTCGCCCTCGAACCCGTAGCCTCTGTCGCCCAGAGCGCGTGATGCTCCCGACCAGCATAGAGCTCGCCTTGCCACGCCTTTAAGCCTCAGAGCATCGCCAGGAGACAGGCCACCGTCCCCTACCTCGAGCCACGCTGCTAGCCCCCTGTGCCGCTCTCGCCGGAGTCGCCTGCCCACACCGCTCGGTCTCACCGTCGAGCCTATATAAAGCTGCCACCCTAGCACCATTTCTCCACACTCCCACACTCCCCACCTCTCACTGAACCTCATCCACCTCTCCCCGATGCCGCTCGAGCTCTGCCTCCCCAGAATTGGAGCCGAAGCCGCCACAGCAGGAGGAGAAGGGTGCCTGCGATTTAGGGCACCCCAAGCTCCGCCGCAATCGCGCCTCGTCTCGCCGTCATCTTCCAGCCTGTTTGCCCACCTCACCGACCTTGCTAGAGCCCTGGTACGCCCCCAATCGACCCCCACCACCGCATCTAGGTCAGATTCTCGTCGGAGTAACCCGTCGACAACGATGAACTCCCACCGTTAGAACCCCTTTTAATCGTGCGACCTAGAATGCTAGATACCGTTTCGGTGTTTTTGTGCCGCTGGCTGGTGGAGCCCACTTGTTAGGCAGCCCGTTGCGCTCACTGTGTGTAGCTGGGCCGGCCCAGTTAGTTCCCGCGCGAGTTAGAAATTCAAATCTAGTTTTTTTCTTTTTAGAGTTAAGCTAGTTTCTGTCCACTAGTTTAAAATTCAATTCTGGGAGTTTTACAAATCCAATTGGCATGAAACCAATTTTACCTGAAAGGTATTGAAATGATCTATCCAAGCCCGTTGGATTTAATTCAATTAGAGTTATAGATCTCTCCTAGTAAAAATAACAAACAGAAGCATTTGCACCTTGCAACATTTTTATAAAATCAACTAATATAGGTTTTGAGTTGATTCCAACTCTCAAAAATCACATCTCATCATATCTATCTGAATATGTAATAATATCAAGGTTTACATGAAGTGACTTTGGACTAGTACCAAAATAATGCTATATAGGCATTTCTAGTCACTTTAAATCATTAAATAATGAACTTAAACCAAAGTAATTATGATCCAACCTTTAAATCTCATTCCCACATGTTAGAATATGTGGTGATGCCATATGTCAACATGATCCCATATTTTAAGTGGTGAATATTAAATCTTAGTTAATTTTTCAATGAGTAGAAATGACTTTTCTAAATTAAAAAGATGAAACTAGTGATTTAAACTTGTGATGCTTGTGATGATAATAGATCATCAAATGTGTGTCTTAGAATGCTATTTAGCCTAGTTAAGTATTGTTTGGTGATTCTGTACTCCGTATGTATTTATAGACGATAGTACCGACCAAGCTTTGGAGGAGGAGGAGTTCTACTAAGAAGAAGAAGAAGAAAACTTCAACCACTACACCAACCAAGGCAAGCCACCATTAACAATGCAAGCTAACCCTTGCAAGTTTCCTGCTTAGCAAGCTAGGATCAAACTAGATGATTTAGCAAAGATGCTTTAGGCATGCTTTGATCACACTCCTTTGACTATGAGTTACCCCAAGTCTTATTTACAAGTTTTACCTCCCTTAGTTTACACAAAGTTCTTTACTTGTTTTGAAGGTACCATAAAGAGTATAAAACTTGACCTATTTAGAACCCTTTAGATGTCATTCTATGGCATGAGATTGAACCCATCTTTTCCACCTTAGTGAACACTCTTAACTTAGTAGTTTAGAGTAGATCAAAAACTTGAGTCACTTTAGATGGGAACACTTGGTGAAAATGAATTATGAAAACCTTGGAATGATGAGTCATTCTATTGAGATGTTTTGACATGTGTTGAGAAACACAAATGGTTTATGATAATGAAAATGTTGAGGCATGAGCCTTAACCCTTTTTATAAAACTGATGGTTGGATTCAGATGCGATACCATTCCAAATTTACCGTACCACCACACTACCTGAATTGGGTAAGGCTTAGCTGGAAATTTATATGCATTAGTATTAGTTCCCTCGCGGGAGAGGTTTGAGCTGAGGCTACCTCTCATGATGTCCACCTATGCAGTGCCCAAGATGACTGATGGTCATGGTTGGGAGGCCATGCTCATCGGAGAGGTTCTTATACTAGGGTGTGTAAAGGGAAGGTTATGTTTGATTATCTGCATACTCAGTATGATGATTCAGGGTTATCCCTAACAGATGTATCGAATCTTGTGGTGAATGTGTACCACCTCTGCAGAGTGTCAAACTATTCGAATAGCCGCGTCCCCTACCTCCTAGCTGCACTACAAGGCCATGCCGAGAGCACCTTGCCAGCCAACTTGGCCCTCGCAGCAGCAGACCACTTCCCCTTCTCTCGCCATGTCTACACACTAGCCCGTGGTCCACTGCCACCGTCCAACCAGCCCCAGCCCAGAGACAGAGACCAGAACGGCCAGGAACCGCCGCACCCAGAGCTGGTCGACCATGCCGACGCCGCCCGCAGAGCGCGCCCTGTCCCCACGTGCACAGACCGCCCCTCGGCCGCAGCCCTCGCCCACCGCTTCGCCATGACCTAGGGAACACCCCAGACACCCCCGTTGGCCACCCAATGCGCCACTGCCACCGCTCGCCATCCAACTCGTAGCCTCTGCCGCCCAGAGCGCGTGACGCTCCCGACCAGCATAGAGCTCGCCTTGCCGCGCCTTTAAGCCTCAGAGCAACGCTGTAACTACCTCGGTGAATTATGCTCTTAGTTACATGCCTGGATGAACGAAAGTGGTTCAAATAGTACGGTCGGGCCCAGGGCCACTCACGGTATACCTTTCGGCCGTCCTAACCACTTTAAGAACATCGGGACAAGAACGAGCGGCGTAATCGGCAGGCGAAGGGATCAACTACATACTCAAATGAGTATGTATGCAAGCCACATACAACAGTCCTCAGAGCCATTCCATCTAAAAGAAATAGAAATATTGCAACGCCATACGACAAGATTCAAAGATCCTAGATAGAGATAATAATTTAGGATAGCTCCTCATACAACAAACATCAGAGTATCAGGCGGAAGCGGAAAACAAGATCCGAGTACGGATAAGAAGCAAATCGGCATAAGATGCCACATAAATAAACACATCCCGCCCACAGATCTCACGGATCCCCGTTCCCGGAATCTCTACACCGAGTGGTCGTTGCCAACATCATCTGTCTCCTCCACCCAGTATCCATCTTGCGAATACACCTGTTCATCTGAATCAAACAATTTATCATGTGAGACCCTAGGGGTACTCAGCAAGTCTTTATGCCACTAAAGGGGACACAACCTGGGGTGATGCAATTGCAGCAAAAGATAAAGTCTAGCAATTCTATAGATACTCGCTAACCATCCGCCTAACCAATGATAGGCGGATGTCCGTGAATTAAGAACAACAGTTATAACAGTATAATTAACAGATCCATCCTCCTCCTCGCTTACCAACGAGGAAGCAGACGAACAACCCCATCATCCGTTGGCAGTTTTATTAACCATTCCATGAGTATTGCACTATTTACTAGTCAAGTCCTTAGTCAAATTAAGAGCGGTACTTTAGTTATACTCGTCTATGATCGAAAAACTGTGCTCCAAGTTGTCCATAACCGCGGACACGGCTTTCAGAAAGATTTACCCTGCAGGGGTGCACGAATAACAACACACACTCGATCAACCTCGGAAAAACCAACTCAAAACCCAACGAGGCATTCACGACAAAGCAATCACAGGATTCAGAAATATTTCAGGGGGCCACCCCATTAAGCTACCTGCAACGAAGTTGGCCGTCTCGGAGACGGACCCAAGGTTTGCGCCAATGGCTGTAAACGACTAGGAACCCGAAAATGAGACTGGGCTTGTCGATACCGCGAAAACACTCCGCAATTCTTAAACAGTACAGGTGCTCCTCGCACAATCTTAAATAAAACAGTAACATGGCATAAGTATATGATAGTAATAAGGCCCCGAACTACTTGTGGCCCCAAGAAATAAGAATGAATCAAGCTCTGGCTCAGGGGGGTCCATAAGGCCTCCCGGATGTGGATAGTGAGAATAGTCAAGGAACAGGAATCAAGTACCCGGGGTCCTACGGGACACAAGTGAGCATGAAAAACCAAATAGCAGATATTGCTCACCGGTGCCTCTTTCATTAGTTATCCCATTACTACTCAGGTTAAGTTGTTTAGGTACCTCGTTATTCATCAGACACTCACATACCCTACACATGCTTTTCTACAACTCGCATGGCTCAAACAACTCCTGTAGTAATGGCTCATGGGCTGGAGGAACAAGCTTTGGTGGGGTTTAAAAGTAAAGGCTATGCAGTACTTGGGATTCAATTTAATGCAATCGCGACTCAATGATGCAAGAATAAGATAGAAGCATTAGGTGCTATATGTATGCAAGCATGTGGTAGTGCTTGCCTGGTAGTTCAGTTGAAGCGAGAGATGGATCTGGGTAGTACTCCTGTGATTCCTGGTAATTCTCCTGCCGGGCGTCTATTCGAAGAAGAACCAAACAAACAAGAGCCAACATAAATAAAGTGCACAAGCATATGAATTAAAATGCAACAAGCAAACAAGCATGTCATGATGAATGATGCACAATTTACATGGCATTAAAGTAGCATGGCATGGTGAGGTGTGGAATACAAGAATAAAGCATTTTATTATTTATTTGGTCGAATTTTGTTGTCATAAACAGTTCAGATGTTTAATAATGACATGATGCATGCTTCAATTCAGAACAAGGACTGCATAGATAGAACGGGCTCGTCGTGCTGATCGATTTAGACATATTATTCGCCAAATTTGGAGTTATAGAATTAAAGTTATTAATTTATTAAGAAAAGGGCATTTTATTGTAATTTTAATCATCTCGAAATTTTAAAGTGTTCAAACAATGTTTTGAATGGCATATTTGAAATCCTCACATTTTTCTGATTCAAAAACATATATTACTTGTATTATTTGGATTTATAATTTAAAAGTTATTAAAATCTGATTTGAATTTGAATTTGAACAATTTCTGGAAATGTTTAATAAAACAGATAAACGGAAAATACTCTTTGCACTCAGCCAAACCTAGCCACAGTGGCTAACAGTAGGCCAACCGCAGATTCAGCACAGGAGACGCGGCGAGGTTGGCGCGAGGACTTTTGCCACCGCAGGGTGAGTTAGCCGGTGCGGCTGACAGGTGGGTCCGGCGTCCGGCGGGGCCATCGCACGCATGACCTAGCCAGGGCTTGCCACGCGGCCGATCCGGGGAGGTGCGGGCATGGAACACAGGTTTTCGGGGGGCCTTTTTGTGAAGATCCCACGGCCGCTGTCGTGTGGGGTTAGAGGTTAACGGAGGGACTGCGGGTTTGTTTAATCGAAAGGCGGGGGCTAAACTATAAAACGGCGTTGGGTGCTGTTGCTCTCTGAAGGAATCGGGCCGTGTCGGCGGCGGCTCCGACCATCTTTCGTCGACGGTGGCGACTGCTCCGGTGGGTATTTTGCATCGCGGTAAAAACCAAAGTTGTAGAGGGGACAAAACGCTAAATCTTTCATTAACGAGGTTTCCGCAGTGATGGATCCTGTTGTCCGAGATCTGGACGCGAAAAGCGACACGCGCGGTGTCTGCTGTTGTTGCTGTAAACTGACGAACGGGTGGTGTCGGCCGGCGAACTGACAGAGAAGATCCCGGCTGGCGGCGTGACTGGCGGCGTGACTGGCGGGGAAATTTCTGGCGAAACTGCTAGCTGAAACGGGGCGATGCAAAAGCGAAAAACCTAGAGGGTGCATCGCTCCGCAACTTCTGTTTAGGAGGCTTCTCGAAAGGGGGACTGCAGAGCTCGGGGCTCCGGTGGGAACAAAGGCTAGCGGGGGAGTGCTGCTGCTACTGCAGGCGTGCGTGGCTACCGAGCACGGAAGGTGGAAGATGATGTTCAGGATAATGAGGAGCTCACCAGGATGCTGCCCGTGGCGTCGCTGGAGCGAGAGGAGGATCGGGTCGACGTGGAAGAAGCGGTACTGGAAGCTCGGACTCCGGCGGCTGCGGCGCGCGTCCGGCGTGCTGCAGGGACTCTATCTGGCGGCGGAGAGGGAGCGGGGAAACGGGAAGGGAAGCTAGGGTTCGGAATAGACGCGGCTCGGAGCGAGGATAAGAGGGAGGGGTGGTGACGCGGATACGGCCGGCGGCCACCTGCCCGCTGCTGTCTGCACGCAGAGAGGAAGAAGGAGAAAACGGCGTGAGGCGCCGGGGGAGAAGAACAGTAACGGAGGATGAAGGGGTATGGGCCGCGGCTAGGGGAATGGGCCGGGAAAGGCTGCGTCGCTGGCTGCTGCACTGGCCCTGCTGCTGGGTTGCTGGTGAGGCTTCTCTTGCTATTTCTTTTTTATTTTTAATTAATTGTTTTGTTTTTGTTTTGTTGCAGATTTAAGCAACCTCATAAAATGAACCTTTTTGGAAATTTTGCAAATTTTAATTAAAGGGGAAGGAGATGGAGAGGGGAGGGTTTTGTAGTGGAGCACAAGGTGATGGGAAGATAAACTCAAGAAAAAGAGAGGGAGAGGTGGGGTTTTAAAATAAATAAAAAGAAGACCCCATATGAACATGTTTGATGGAGGGAAAAGGGTTTTGGTTGGGCACATGGGGATGGTGGAGAGAGATGGAGATAATCTCACAAAAGGAAGACCCACTAAAAACAAAGAGAAACAAATGGGATAAAGGTGGTGGCACTCTTGCATGGCCCATGCAAAATAATTAATGCCATGTTTTATTCTTGTGAAAACAATACTATTAACATGGCATTATTCTTATGCATTCCCAAAAAGTGGAATAAGGCCAAGCAAAAGAATTTAAAGAATTAGATCCACCCCACCCACATGAGCTAGAATAAATATCAAAAGAAAAAGAAATGCCAGCTCATGGAATGGAATGGTGGAATTATAAGGTGGTGAAAAGAAAGGTGATGGAGTTGAATAAAAGATATGCCCCCAACTCAACTTGGGCATTAAGCAATATATCAACAACCAAATACAATATCAAGAGGCAAATACAATTAATAATGCATATGAGAGAAGAACCAAAGAAAGAGGGTTTTATATGATGCTCAAATGCAAGGTGGCATGATGACATGAGCATGATATAATTATGATGCAACAATTATATATAGGAAGTAGCCATTATATTACTAGACCAAGTAGCATTACAATTGTTAGACAATTGGGATGCTACAACTCTTCCCCACTAAACAGGAATCTCGCCCCGAGATTCTAGGAAGAAGAAGAAGACTGAAAGAGGGTAGGATACTTGGCACGGAGCTCATCTTCACGTTCCCAAGTGGCTTCATCAATGGAATGGTGCGACCTGCTGCACCTTGCAGAACTTAATGGACTTGTTGCGAGTCCTTCTTTCTGTGACTTCAAGAATTTTTATGGGGTGTTCTTGATAAGACAAATCTTCTTGGAGATTGATGAGTTCATGGTCCACGGTCCTGCCGGGATCCTTGAAGCACTTCTTGAGTTGAGAGATGTGGAAAACATCATGGACTTTGAGTTGATCAGGGAGCTCAAGAGCATAAGCAACTTCTCCTCTTCTTCCACGAATTTTGAAAGGACCGATGTATCTAGGAGTCAGCTTTCCTTTGATACCAAAGCGGTGCGTGCCTCTCATGGGAGTGACACGAAGGTAAACGAGATCACCAGGGACATACTCCATGTCCGTGTGCTTTCTGTCATAATTGCTCTTCTGACGACTTTGAGCAATCTTCAGGTTTTCAAGAATGATGTGAACTTTCTCCTCCGCTTGAGTTACAATGTCGGGGCCAAACAATATTCTTTCACCTGCGCCCGACCAACCAATCAGAGTTCTACATTTGCGACCATAGAGAGCCTCAAATGGTGCCATCTTTAGACTTTTCTGGAAGCTGTTGTTGTAAGAGAATTCAGCATAAGGAAGAAATTCTTCCCACTTCATGCCGAAAGAGATAACGCAAGCACGGAGCATATCTTCCAGAATCTGATTGATCCTTTCAACTTATCCTTGCGACTGAGGGTGGTAAGCTGTGCTGAAGTTTAATTTTGTTCCCAAAGCATTTTGGAAACTTCCCCAGAACTTGGAAGTGAAGATGCTTCCACGGTCTGAACTGATCTCAAGAGGAACCCCATACAGAGAGACAATTCTGTTAATATAGAGCTCACCCAACTGAATTGCAGAAATTATTTCCTTGACTGGAAGGAAGTGAGCTACTTTAGAAAGCCTGTCAATGACAACAAAGATTGCATTGTTTCCCTTCTGCGACCTTGGAAAACCAGTGATGAAGTCCATCTCTACTTTCTCCCATTTCCATTCCAGAGGCTTCAATGGCTGTAGAAGACCGGAAGGTTTCTGATGGACAGCTTTAACTCTATGACAGACATCACACTCCGAGACATACTTGGCACAATATCGTTTCAAACCAGGCCCCCAATATTGTGTTTTCAAGTCCATGTACATCTTAGTGCTGCCAGGGTGGATAGAAAGAACAGAATCATGCGCCTCCTTGAGAACTTGCTCTCTTAAACCCGGGTAGTTCGGAACAAACATCCGATGTTCAAAGAAAAGAGTGCCTTGGTCGTCAACGTGGAAAGACTCATACTTCGGAAGGTGAATGTTGTAGATGATCTTTTTAGTGTAAGAATCACCAAGTTGAATAGAGCGAACTTTTTCTTCCAAGAGAGGTGTTGCCAGAAGGTTCAGAAGATACCCTTGATCCACAATTTCAAGGTTGACCTTGCGGAATTCCTCGCACAAGAGAGGCTGTTGTTCTTCCACCATGAGGTTGTTGACATAAGATTTTCGGCTGAGAGTGTTGGCCATGACATTAGCTTTGCCCAGAGTGTAGTTGATGGTCAAATCAAAATCATTGATTGTTTCAATCCACCTCCTCTGACAAAGGTTGAGATCCGGCTGTGTGAAGATATACTTTAGACTCGTGTGATCAGAAAAGATCTCACAATGGTTGCCAAGAAAGTAATGCCTCCATACTTTCAAAGCAAAGACAACTGCTGTGAGTTCGAGGTCATGTGTAGGATAGTTGATTTCGTGCGTCTTCAATTGTCGAGAGGCATAAGCAACAACTTGCTTTTCTTGCATAAGGACCGCACCCAATCCTTCCAATGAGGCATCACAGAATATCTAGAAAGGCTTTGATGTATTCTGGAGGAACCAAGACTGGTGTGGAAGTGAGCTTCTTTGAGTGTTTCAAAGCTTGCTTGACATGCAGGAGTCCAAAGGTATTTCTTGCCTTTCTTGAGGAGATCGGTAAGAGGCTTCACAATCTTTGAGAAGTTTTGAACGAAGCGACGACAGTAACTAGCCAAACCAAGGAAACTCCGGACTTCTTTGACATTTATGGGTGGAAGCCAGTCCATAATTGTCTTAATAGTTTCTGGGTTGACGGCAATGCCCTTGGCAGAGATGATGTGACCAAGGTAGGTGACTTGAGGCAGCCGGAATTCACACTTGGAGAACTTTGCATACAGGCGGTTCTCATGAAGCTTGTTTAGTACACACCGAAGGTGTTCTTCATGTTCTTCCTTTGACTTAGAATAGACTAGAATGTCATCCAGATAGACCACAATGAACTTATCAAGATACTCCATGAAAACCGAGTTCATAAGCCTCGAGAAAGTGGCAGGTGCATTGGTGAGACCGAAAGACATGACCGTGTACTCATACAGGCCATAGCGGGTGGTGAAATTTGTTTTGGGAACATCTTCCTTGCGAATCTTGATTTGATGATAGCCACTTCTCAAATAAAGCTTAGAGAATACCACAGCTCCAGCTAGCTGATCGAAGAGATCATTAATCCACGGAAGGGGATATTTATTCTTGATGGTTTTAGCATTGAGTGCCCGATAGTCAACACAAAGTCTATCAGTCTTGTCTCGCTTCTTCACAAAGATGGTTGGACTACCCCAAGAAGAAGTACTGTGCTGAATGAAACCCAACTTCTCTTGTTCATCCAACTGACGTTTGAGTTCAGCCAACTCAGCAGGACCCATTTTATAAGGCTGCTTGGAGATAGGAGCGGTACCAGGTTCAAGGTCAATGACAGACTCAACCTCATGATCCGGAGGCATACCTGGCAACTCTTCAGGAAAGACATCTGGGAACTCATAGACTACAGGAACACTCTGAATACCTTCCATAGCATCATCATTCAGAGCCGCTAAAGAGTAAAGCTGAATTGCAAGAGTCAGACTTGGAGAATAGACTATATGGCCTTCAGGAATTTTCAGAGAAACGAACATTCAGCACAATCAATCACAGTTGCATTTGCTGTTAACCAATCCATGCCCAAGATAACATCAATGTCAGAATTGCCCAGAATAATTAAGGAAGCCGGAAATGAAGAACCACCAATCTCAATTTGATTGTTATGGCTAATTTTAGAAGATGCCATTGTTGCTCCAGGAGAAAGGACCATTAAACGCTTGGGGAGATGATCCATAGATAACCCATTCCTATCAGCAAAACTTGTAGAGACAAAAGAATGTGATGCGCCAGAATCAAACAACACTCGTGTAGAAACTGAGTTAACAGGAAGCATACCCATGACAACTCCAGGTGCATGCTTAGCTTGAGCGACGTTGACACAGTTGGCACGAGCAACCGTAGACCCAGGCTTGGTGTTGATGTTGAGAGCCCGAGGTGGCGGTGCACGAATCACTGGAGCACTTGCCGCAGGTCTTGGAGGTGGTGGTGGAAGAGCTTTGTTGTTCATTGGACAATTCCAGTGCTGATTCCTAGTGTTTCCACAAGTATAGCAAGCACCAGGTGGACGTGGAGCAACGTAGCCAGGGACTCCGCCAGGCGCTCTAGGGTAGTTGTGGTTGTAGCCCCTGGGAGCCGCAGTGAAGGAGTTTGGTGGCCTTGGTGCATAGCTTGACGGTCTTGGTGGAGCCAGGAGCAACGGTGGGGTGTTAGGAACCCAGACACGACGCTTAGAAGGAGCTGTCATAGCAGAAGAACTTGCTGTATCACGGCTGTGTTTCTTTGACTCCTCAAACACTTCCCTACTTGCTTCTTCCTGCAGAGCTATGTGTTGGAGTTCCAGAAAAGATGCCGGCCTTGCATGAGTGATAGCATATTTGATGGAAGCATTGAGGCCTTGCCTAAACCTCTTTTGCTTTTTCTTGTCATCAGAGATCTCATCGCCACCATAACGAGAAAGGTTCATGAAGTTTCTGATGTAGGTATTGACATTGTTAGTGCCCTGCTTGAGGTTGAGAAACACTTCCTTCATCCTTTCCATGACAATTTCTGACAGATATTGCTCTTTGAAAGCAGCAGTGAATTGCTCCCAAGTAGGCTAAAAACCAGATAGATCTGCCTTGAGGTAATTTTCCCACCACAGAGCTCCATCTCCCTTCAGAAGGTGAGTGGCACATTTGACCCATTCTTGCTCGGGAACATCCGCAGTCATCAGCAACCTTGACACTTCACGCAGCCAATCATCCGCATCAAGTGGCTGATCAGACACCTCAAATTGGCGTGGGTTGAACTTGAGAAAACTCTTGATGTCTCCTCGCTTAGGAGGTGGAGGTAGCGGAACAAACTCATTCCTCCTCACGCTTTCCTCGAAGCGCTGCCGGTTCTGCTGCATAGTGCCCAAAGCATTTGCAATACTTGCCAAAGCAGCCCCAAGTTCAGGTGGTATGTCCTCCTCAGAACGGCGTGGTGGTGCCATCCTGTGATTGATATAAAACACAAGTCAGTACTATAATGGAGAATGATAATAATCCAAAATAGTACCCAAATGGAATTAACCACGATCAAAGGATGCAATTCACTGAGATGATATGAAAATATCAACAAAGTTAAAGGCAACTAGAAGATATTAAGCATAACGCACACGACTGAACAAGGAGTGTGGTACACAAACTAACAAAGAAAAATTTTCCGCAAATTTCGGCATTAAAATACCACTATATGCGCAAAACCACTTAACGAATCAAGATTAGTAACTCTACTAGTTCAATATACAAGAGAAAATGATAACAGTAGTGGTGTGGTCGTGACTCCATCCCGCACTCAAATCATTACTCCGCACATGAATCAGTAAAACACATATCCCAACACCTTCTTCTTAAGAGGAACCTAAAGATTGGTAACTACGAAAAAGAACACCCCAACAAGATAACGTCGGATAACAAAGAGTAAGACAGATCGCATCGGTATACAACGAATCAGAATAGATCGCGTCGGTTTACAAAGGCCTATCGGTATGAAATGTACCAACAGTTGATAACCAAAAGGCAGATAGAGATAACATTTGGATGCAACAGATAGACAAGGAATTCACACACACACACAAACACAACCTATGGTACTACGGAACCCAGAACATGTGAATCCTAGTTTGAATTTTTAGAAGAGGATTGAAAACGTTACACTTCCTTACCAGAAAAGGGTGGGTGGGTGGGTAAGAAGAAAAATGGAAGCAGTCTTACTCTCACGTTTGTTTTCCCTAGTATACATAACTACCAAAAATATTTGCTAGACTGACAATGGCCATTTTGGCTGAGACCCTGAAGGGCGGGATGGCTCTGATACCAATTGTAACTACCTCGGTGAATTACGCTCTTAGTTACATGCCTGGATGAACGAAGGTGGTTAAAATAGTACGGTGGGGCCCAGGGCCACTCAAGGTAGACCTTTCGGCCGTCCTAACCACTTTTAGAATATCGGGAAAAGAACGAGCGGCGTAATCGGCAGGCAAAGGGATCAACTACATACACAAATGAGTATGTATGCAATCCACATACAACAGTCCTCAAAGCCATTCCATCTAAAAGAAATAGAAATATTGCAACGCCATACGGCAAGATTTAAAGATCCTAGATAGAGATAATAATTTAGGATTGCTCCTCATACAACAAACATCAGAGTATCAGGCGGAAGCGGAAAACAAGATCCGAGTACGGATAAGAAGCAAATCGGCATAAGATGCCACATAAATAAACACATCCCGCCCACAGATCTCACGGATCCCCATTCCCGGAATCTCTACTTCCCGGAATCTCTACACCGAGTGGTCGTTGCCAACATCATCTGTCTCCTCCACCCAGTATCCATCTTGCGAATACACGTGTTCATCTGAATCAAACAATTTATCGTGTGAGACCCTAGGGGTACTCAGCAAGTCTTTATGCCACTAAAGGGGACACAACCTAGGGTGACGCAATTGCAGCAAAAGATAAAGTCTAGCAATTCTATAGATACTCGCTAACCATCCGCCTAACCAATGATAGACGGATGTCCGTGAATTAAGAACAACAGTTATAACAGTATAATTAACAGATCCATCCTCCTCCTCGCTTACCAACGAGGAAGCGGACGAACAACCCCCATCATCCGTTGGCAGTTTTATTAACCATTCCATGAGTATTGCACTATTTACTAGTCAAGTCCTTAGTCAAATTAAGAGCGGTACTTTAGTTATACTTGTCTATGATCGAGAAACTGTGCTCTAAGTCGTCCATAACCGCGGACACGGCTTTCAGAAAGATTTACCCTGCAGGGGTGCACGAATAGCAACACACACTCGATCAACCTCGGAAAAACCAACTCAAAACCCAATGAGGCATTCACGACAAAGCAATCACAGGATTCAGAAATATTTCAGGGGGCCACCCCATGAAGCTACCCGCAACGAAGTTGGCCGGCTCCGAGACGGACCCAAGGTTTGCGCCAATGGCTGTAAACGACTGTGAACCCGAAAATGTGACTGGGCTTGTCGATACCGTGAAAACACTCCGCAATTCTTAAACAGTACAGGTGATCCTCGCACAATCTTAAATAAAACAGTAACATGGCATAAGTACAGGATAGTAATAAAGCCCCAAACTACTTGTGGCCCCAAGAAATAAGAATGAATCAAGCTCTGGCTCAGGGGGTCCATAAGGCCTCCCGGATGTGGATAGTGCGAATAGTCAAGGAACAAGAATCAAGTACTCGGGGTCCTACGGGACACAAGTGAGCATGAAAAACCAAATAGCAGATATTGCTCACCGGTGCCTCTTTCATTAGTTATCCCATTACTACTCAGGTTAAGTTGTTTAGGTACCACGTTATTCATGAGACACTCACATACCCTACACATGCTTTTCTACGACTCGCATGGCTCAAACAACTCCTGTAGTAATGGCTCATGGGCTGGAGGAACAAGCTTTGGTGGGGTTTAAAAGTAAAGGCTATGCAGTACTTGGGATTCAATTTAATGCAATCGTGACTCAATGATGCAAGAATAAGATAGAAGCATTAGGTGCTATATGTATGCAAGCATGTGGTAGTGCTTGCCTGGTAGTTCAGTTGAAGCGAGAGATGGATCTGGGTAGTACTCCTGTGATTCCTGGTAATTCTCCTGCTGGGCGTCTATTCGAAGAAGAACCAAACAAACAAGGGCCAACATAAATAAAGTGCACAAGCATATGAATTAAAATGTGACAAGCAAACAAGCATGCCATGATGAATGATGCACAATTTACATGGCATTAAAGTAGCATGGCATGGTGAGGTGTGGAATACAAGAATAAAGCATTTTATTATTTATTTGGTCCAATTTTGTTGTCATAAACAGTTCAGATGTTTAATAATGACATGATGCATGCTTCAATTCAGAACAAGGATTGCATAGATATAACGGGATCGTCGCGCTGATCGATTTAGACATATTATTCGCCAAAATTGGAGTTATAGAATTAAAGTTATTAATTTATTAAGAAAAGGGCATTTTATTGTAATTTTAATCATCTCGAAAATTTAATGTGTTCAAACAATATTTTGAATGGCATATTTGAAATCCTCACATTTTTCTGATTCAAAAACATATATTACTTGTATTATTTGGATTTATAATTTAAAAGTTATTAAAATCTGATTTGAATTTGAATTTGAACAATTTCTGGAAATGTTTAATAAAACAGATAAACGGAAAATACTCTTTGCACTCAGCCAAACCTAGCCACAGCGGCTGACAGTAGGCCAACCACGGATTCAGCACAGGAGACGCGGCGAGGTTGGCGCGAGGACTTTTGCCACCGCAGGGTGAGTTAGCCGGTGCGGCTGACAGGTGGGTCCGGCGTCCGGCGGGGCCACCGCACGCGCGACCTAGCCAGGGCTTGCCACGTGGCCGATCCGGGGAGGTGCGGGCGTGGAACACAGGTTTCCGGGGGGCCTTTTTGTGAAGATCCCACAGCCGCTGTCGTGTGGGGTTAGAGGTTAGCTGGGGGACTGCGGGTTGGTTTAATCGAAAGGCGGGGGCTAAACTGTAAAACGGCGCTGGGTGCTGCTACACTCTGAAGGAATCGGGCCGTGCCGGCGGTGGCTCCGACCATCTTTCGTCGACGGTGGCGACTGCTCCGGTGGGTATTTTGCATCGCGGTAAAAACCAAAGTTGTAGAGGGGACAAAACTCTAAATCTTTCGTTAACGAGGTTTCCGTAGCGATGGATCCTATTGTCCGAGATCTGGACGCGAAAAGCGACACGCACGGTGTCTGCTGTTGTTGCTGTAAACTGACGAACGGGCGGTGTTGGCCGGCGAACTGACAGAGAAGATCCCGGCTGGTGGCGTGACTGGCGGGGAAATTTCTGGCGAAACGGCCAGCTGAAACGGGGCGACGCAAAAGCGAAAAACCTAGAGGGTGCATCGCTCTGCAACTTCTGTTTAGGAGGCTTCTCGAAAGGGGACTGCAGAGCTTGGGGCTCCGGTGGGAACAAAGGCTGGCGAGGGAGTGCTGCTGCTACTACAGGCGCGCGTGGCTACCGGGCACGGAAGGTGGAAGATGATGTTTAGGATAATGAGGAGCTCACCAGGATGCTGCCCATGGCGTCGCTGGAGCGAGAGGAGGATCGGGTCGACGTGGAAGAAGCGGTACTGGAAGCTCAGACTCCGGTGGCTGCGGCGCGTGTCCGGCGTGCTGCAGGGACTATCTGGCGGCGGAGAGGGAGCGGGGAAACGGGAAGGGAAGCTAGGGTTTGGAATAGACGCGGCTCGGAGCGAGGATAAGAGGGAGGGGTGGTGACGCGGATACGGCCGGCGGCCACCTGCCCGCTGCCATCTGCACGCAGAGAGGAAGAAGGAGAAAACAGCGTGAGGCGCCGGGGGAGAAGAACAGTAATGGAGGATGAAGGGGTATGGGCCACGGCTAGGGGAATGGGCCGGGAAAGGCTGCGTCGCTGGCTGCTGCACTGGCCCTGCTGCTGGGTTGCTGGTGAGGCTTCCCTTGCTATTTCTTTTTTATTTTTAATTAATTGTTTTGTTTTTGTTTTGTTGCAGATTTAAGCAACCTCATAAAATGAACCTTTTTGGAAATTTTGCAAATTTTAATTAAAGGGGAAGGAGATGGAGAGGGGAGGGTTTTGTAGTGGAGCACAAGGTGATGGGAAGATAAACTCAAGAAAAAGAGAGGGAGAGGTGGGGTTTTAAAATAAATAAAAAGAAGACCCCATATGAACATGCTTGATGGAGGGAAAAGGGTTTTTGGTTGGGCACATGGGGATGGTGGAGAGAGATGGAGATAATCTCACAAAAGGAAGACCCACTAAAAACAAAGAGAAACAAATGAGATAAAGGTGGTGGCACTCTTGCATGGCCCATGCAAAATAATTAATGCCATGTTTTATTCTTGTGAAAACAATACTATTAACATGGCATTATTCTTATGCATTCCCAAAAAGTGGAATAAGGCCAAGCAAAAGAATTTAAAGAATTAGATCCACCCCACCCACATGAGCTAGAATAAATATCAAAAGAAAAAGAAATGCCAGCTCATGGAATGGAATGGTGGAATTATAAGGTGGTGAAAAGAAAGGTGATGGAGTTGAATAAAAGATATGCCCCCAACTCAACTTGGGCATTAAGCAATATATCAACAACAAAATACAATATCAAGAGGCAAATACAATTAATAATGCATATGAGAGAAGAACCAAAGAAAGAGGGTTTTATATGATGCTCAAATGCAAGGTGGCATGATGACATGAGCACGATATAATATGATGCAACAATTATATATAGGAAGTAGCCATTATATTACTAGACCAAGTAGCATTACAATTGTTCGACAATTGGGATGCTACAATCGCCAGGAGACAGGCCACCGTCCCCTACCTCGAGCCATGCCGCTAGCCCCCTGTGCCGCCCTCGTCGGAGTCGCCTGCCCACACCGCTCGGTCTCACCGTCGAGCCTATATAAAGCGACCACCCCAGCCCCATTTCTCCACACTCCCACACTCCCCACCTCTCACTGAACCTCATCCACCTCTCGCCAACGCTGCTCGAGCTCTGCCTCCCCGGAATTGGAGCCGAAGTCGCCACAACAGGAGGAGAAGGGCGCCTGCGATTTAGGGCACCCAAAGCTCCACCGCAATCGCGCCTCGTCTCGCCATCGTCTTCTAGCCCGTTTGCCCACCTCACCGACCTTGCTGGAGCCCTCGTACGCCCCCCCAATTGACCCCCACCGCCGCTTCTAGGTCAGACTCTCGCCGGAGTAACCCATCGACGATGATGAACTCCCACCGTTAGAACCCATTTTAATCGTGTGGCCTAGAGTGCTAGATACCGTTTCGGTGTTTTTGTGCCGCTGACTGGTGAAGCCCGCTTGTCAGGTAGCCCGTTGCGCTCACTATGCGTAGCTGGGCCGGGCCAGTTAGTTCCCACGCGAGTTAGAAATTCAAATCTAGTTTTTTTCTTTTTAGAGTTAAGCTAGTTTCTATCCACTAGTTTAAACTTCAATTATGGGAGTTTTAGAAATCCAATTGGCATGAAACCAATTTTTCCAGAAAGGTATTGAAATGATCTATCCAAGCCCGTTGGATTTAATTCAATTAGAGTTATAGATCTCTCCTAGTAAAAATAACAAACAGAAGCATTTGCACCTTGCAACATTTTTATAAAATCAACTAATATAGGTTTTGAGTTGATTCCAACTCTCAAAAATCACATCTCATCATATCTATCTGAATATGTAATAATATCAAGGTTTACATGAAGTGACTTTGGACTAGTACCAAAATAATGCTATATAGGCATTTCTAGTCACTTTAAATCATTAAATAATGAACTTAAACCAAAGTAATTATGATCCAACCTTTAAATCTCATTCCCACATGTTAGAATATGTGGTGATGCCATATGTCAACATGATCCCATATTTTAAGTGGTGAATATTAAATCTTAGTTAATTTTTCAATGAGTAGAAATGACTTTTCTAAATTAAAAAGATGAAACTAGTGATTTAAACTTGTGATGCTTGTGATGATAATAGATCATCAAATGTGTGTCTTAGAATGCTATTTAGCCTAGTTAAGTATTGTTTGGTGATTCTGTACTCCGTATGTATTTATAGACGATAGTACCGACCAAGCTTTCGAGGAGGAGGAGTTCTACCAAGAAGAAGAAGAAAACTTCAACCACTGCACCAACCAAGGCAAGCCGCCATTAACAATGCAAGCTAACCCTTGCAAGTTTCCTGCTTAGCAAGCTAGGATCAAACTAGATGATTTAGCAAAGATGCTTTAGGCATGCTTTGATCACACTCCTTTGACTATGAGTTACCCCAAGTCTTATTTACAAGTTTTACCTCCCTTAGTTTACACAAAGTTCTTTACTTGTTTTGAAGGTAGCATAAAGAGTATAATAATTGACCTATTTAGAACCCTTTAGATGTCATTCTATGGCATGAGATTGAACCCATCTTTTCCACCTTAGTGAACACTCTTAACTTAGTAGTTTAGAGTAGATCAAAAACTTGAGTCACTTTAGATGGGAACACTTGGTGAAAATGAATTATGAAAACCTTGGAATGATGAGTCATTCTATTGAGATGTTTTGACATGTGTTGAGAAACACAAATGGTTTGTGATGATGAAAATGTTGAGGCATGAGCGTTAACCCTTTTTATAAAACTGATGGTTGGATTCGGATGCGATACCATTCCAAATTTACCGTACCACCACACTACCTGAATTGGGTAAGGCTTAGCTGGAAATTTATATGCATTAGTATTAGTTCCCTCGCGGGAGAGGTTTGAGCTAAGGCTACCTCTCATGATGTCCACCTATGCAGTGCCCAAGATGACTGATGGTCATGGTTGGGAGGCCATGCTCATAGGAGAGGTGCTTATACTAGGGTGTGTAAAGGGAAGGTTATGTTTGATTATCTGCATACTTAGTATGATGATTTAGGGTTATCCTTGACAGGTGTATCGAATCTTGTGGTGAAAGTGTACCACCTCTGCAGAGTGTCAGACTATTCGAATAGTCACGTTCGCGGTTATGGACAGTTGGAATGGCCATACTGTTTCGTTGTTAGATGTTTTCTAAATAATTTGAAATGAAAGATGAATTTTGACTTGACCACAACAGGGTTGTGTTTGTGACATTAGCTTCCCAATTTAAGTGATTCTAGAGTTTTACTTTATCTTTCTTTGCTTCTGAACTCAACTTAGGTTTCAAACTTAACTTTATAGTTAAACATAAAGTTAGCACTTTAACTTAGAAATATCCTACTTGTTAGTGGTAGTTTGCAAGTACTTAAGGAGTACTCATGGCTTTTGTCCCTGGCTATTATCATGGCCAGACTATGAAGGAGACTATCAAGATGATGGCCAACAGGACGGCTATGATAACTAGGACTATCTGCCTTCGTCAGCATTGCCTATGCCCCTGAAGATGGACCCCACCGCTACGCTTATCTTTTATTTCTGTTGCTTGTTGTATTAAGACTAGATCATGAGATCCTTATTTGTGTAAGACCTTATGTATGGTTTGTAATGGATGATGTACTGTGATATCCAATCCGTTATGTCTCGCAAAAATGGTAATCCTAGGATTGCGAGGTATGGCATAACGGGCATCTGGGATTAAAAATCCGGGTGTTGACAAGTTGGTATTAGAGCCATCCTGACCATAGGAGACCCTAGTTAGAATGGACTTTCAAACAAAAACTTAGTTTCCAAACTAAGGTGAGTATTTATGAAAAACTACCTCCTCTCTTATCCTTGTGGATTCAATCTTTTTCAAAAATTCATGTTCCTCAAATTCTTACACTACTACTTAAAATTTGACACACTTGATCACTTCACTAACTTCCGCATCCTTAATTCTTGTAGATGGAGACTCAGTTCAGCATGTTTTACTAGTTGGGAAACGGAGGTCAGCTGATCTTCGAGAGGGATCTGGATTCACTGTTAGAGTTACTGGGACGCCCACATCTGGAGTTTCTTGGAGCTCAACTTCCAGGACCCCAGGAGGAGACCTACAGTGGCTAGTCACCGCAGATCTTAGAGGAAGCATTGAAGCACCAACTTCTGGGAGAATTCAGTTCTCCGTGAGAGAGAACAACTGGCTAGATGGATTAGCCAGGGCAATGCATGAAGCTCTCGCACGTCTATGTGCCCTCAGCGTCAACCAGATCCAAGGAACCCATTTTGCCTACTATGCAAGACGTGACTTCATGGGAATGCCGATGGAGATGCCAAGTCATCCAGCACTGAAGCGCCAAGTGGAGAACCTTGACTTCCTGTTGTATGACCGTCAGAAGGAGCTGGAAAATGCCAAAGAGTTAGCCAACCAGAACCATGCCATTGCCGACCAGAAGGCCCAGACTTTCGCACTGCTCGTCCAGGATCGCCAGTCTCTTCGCCGCCAGCGTGCAAAGAAGGATCGCACCATCGCCCGTCTTCACAAGAAGGTGGCCGACCTCGAGAAGACAGTCAAGGAGCAGGCAGCCCAGCTTGCAGCAAAACAAGAAGAAGATGAGGGTGAAGACATCCAGGGAGACATGGATTCTTACCTCACCAATGATGATGACTTTCTGGCGGAGGATGCCGTGGACTTCTACAGTGACGATGAGGACTCCGACTTCATCGACGATGAGTAGATGCACTAGAGCACTGTCGTAGCATGAGATGTATCGGTCTCATTGTATCGAAGCTTGTAGAATGGTTCTTCAAACCATCTGTTTTCCCTTTGATTGTTGTGGTGTGTGTTGTATCGTGTGCTTGCTTGCCTGAATGAAATGGAGTTAGTTGAAAAACCTGAGTCTAACTCAAAGTTTTAGCTTTGAAAACCCAAAACCATGAACCGTAGAAATTCCCTCTTACCCCTATATCCATCTAAATCTTTAGATGACTCGTGGAAACCAAGGAGGGAGCAGCTCGTTGCAAGACCCAATGCTGCAGATCTTGTAGAATCTCTTCGCAGATCGTGAAGCAAGCAGGGCAGAACGTCAAACCAACTTAGCAACACTTCAACAGATCGCCCAGATGGCTCTCAACAACCAAGGGCAAGGAAATCAGGATCACCAGGGATCCAAACTCAAAAAAATTCAAAACACCAATCCTCCAATCTTTAGCACCT
Organism: Avena eriantha; assembly: GCA_910589775.1. Classification (NCBI taxonomy): domain Eukaryota; kingdom Viridiplantae; phylum Streptophyta; class Magnoliopsida; order Poales; family Poaceae; genus Avena; species Avena eriantha. Next base: position 253,670,307 of record OU342740.1, read on the forward strand.
CTGAAAACCCACTAGATGCTGATGACTGGTTACAGACCATGGAAAACAACTTAGAAGTTGCAAGAGTTGATGAAAATGAGAAAGTTCTCTTTGCCACCCACTATCTGGCAGGAGATGCAAGAGCTTGGTGGAATAGCATCCGCAATATGAACCATGGTCAAGTGATGACATGGGAAGCATTCAAAGTCAAGTTCAGCCGCACCCACGTGCCGCAAGGTCTAGTCAACAGAATGAGAGATGGGTTCCGCGAATTGAAGAAAGGAAGAATGACTGTGGTGGAGTATCATGATAGATTCCTATCACTTGCCAGATATGCACCGGATGAGATCAACACGGAGACCAAGAAGAAGGAGAGATTCCTGAACGGACTGCATGATGAAATGCAGACTGTCCTCGTCAACATCCGTTTTCAGGATCTCGAAGAGCTAGTCGACTCTGCCATTCAGATGGAAGGGAAGATTAACTAGGCAAACGACAACCACAAGCGTCGTATGATGCAGCAGTCGGGATCCAATAGTCACCAGAAGTACCGTCCCAACCCTTCACCAGGATATGCACCAAGGAACAACCGACCCCCAACGTCTCGCCCAAGCTACCCCAACCGTAGCGGGGGCAATGTGAAGTCCGGAGGAAACAGTCACAACGCCGGTAATGCCAACAATTTTAACCGTGCACCTCCCAAGAACAACATCAACAACAACAACAACACTGCGCCCAGAACTGGCAGCAATGCTGTGCCTGTTGCAGTCAAGGACAAGTCCCAGATCACTTGTTTCGAGTGTGGAGTGAATGGTCACTACTCCAATGAGTGTCCCAAGAAGACTGCAACCAATGCCAATGTGAATGCCCCAGCTCAGCAACAACGTCGTGTTCAACTAGGAAGGAGATTTGCCCCAGGGAACCCTCACAACCGCAACGGCCGTCTCTTCCACATGAACGCAGAAGAAGCCCAGGAAGCGCTAGATGTAGTGCTGGGTATGTTTTCTGTCAACTCAGTTTTAGCAAGAGTATTGTTTGATTCAGGAGCATCGCATTCATTTGTCATCGAAGAATTTGCATGCACTAGTAAGATTCACCCAACCAACCTGGAGCATGTCATGATAGTTCAAATCCCCGGTTCAACAACCAAAGCTAGAAAAATTTGCAAAGTTGTGCCTATCAGAATACATGGGATAAATTTTTATGCCAACCTAATTGTACTTGGAACCAAAGGTTTGGAAGTAGTACTAGGTATGGACTAGATGTCAAGGCATAAAGGACTGATAGACTATGGCAAGAAAGCCATCACCATGACCAGTAGTTCTGGAGTAACAGTAGAGCATATCTCTGAAACCTTACCCCGTCAATTCAAGTGCAACAAGAGTGTAGCCTTGCCTACCATTGACCAAGTCCGAGTAGTCTGTGAATACCCCGACGTATTCCTAGATGAATTGCCAGGTATGCCCCCAGATAGGGATATTGATTTCATTATCGAACTAATCCCCGGAACCGGACCCATAGCCCAGAGACCCTATAGCATGAACCCCTCAGAGTTAGTGGAACTGAAGAAGCAGTTGGATGCCATGTTAGAGAAAGGCTTGATTCAACCAAGCGCATCACCATGGAGATCACCAGTGTTATTCGTCGACAAGAAAGATGGAGGCAACTGTCTATGCACAGATTACAGAAAATTGAATGATGTCACTATCAAGAACAAGTACCCCTTGCCAAAGATAGAGGATCTATTTGATTAGTTGACTGGAGCCTAGGTATTCTCAAAGATTGATCTTAGGACTGGTTATCACCAACTTAAGATTCGTGCAACAGATATTTCGAAGACCGCCTTTACTACTCGCTATGGTTTATACGAGTATACGGTTATGTCTTTTGGATTAACCAATGCCCCTGCTTATTTCATGAACCTCATGAATAAGATCTTTATGAATTTCCTAGATAAGTTTGTAGTTGTGTTTATCAACGATATCCTTATCTACTCCAAGTTAGAAGAAGAGCATGAGCAACATCTTAGAGTCATCCTAGAAACCCTGAGAGAGCATCAGTTATATGCCAAGTTCAGCAAGTGTGAGTTTTGGATGAAAGAAGTAGGATTCCTAGGACATATTGTGTCTGCCGGAGGAGTCTCTGTTGATCCTGCCAAGATCAAAGATGTCGAAAAATGGGAAGCCCCAACCACTCAAACCCAAGTCCGTGCATGTCTCGGATTAGCGGGATATTACCGCAAGTTCATAGAAGGATTCTCGAGCATAGCCCAACCAATGACCCAATTGTTGAAGAAGGACAATAAGTTTGAATGGACAGACAAATGTGAAGCCAGTTTTCAGGAGCTGAAGAAGAGATTGATATTGCTGACTCTTAGTTGATGTAGAGCTCGTTGGGAACCCCAAGAGGAAGGTATGATGAGCACAGCAGTAAGTTTTCCCTCAGTTATGAAACCAAGGTTTAATCGAACCAGTAGGAGCAAGGAAACACCCCAAAGATGTTACTAGCCGAGCTTTGGCAAGGCGCACTACCGGTGCTAGTAGCAATGTGTAGACCTGCACAACACAACCATAGAACTTTGTCCCCAACTTGCGATGAGGTTGTCAATCTCACCATGTTTTGTGGAAAACAAAGGATTAAACGTATCGAATGGAAATAAGTAAAAGTTTGCAGAAAGTAAACACAAAGTAGTAAAAGATTGTAGATTGTATGTAAAGTAAAAGGACCGGGATCCATAGTTCACTAGAGGTGGCTCTCCTTAGATAGATAACATGTTGGGTGAACAAATTACAGCGAGGCAATTGACAAACACCGAGAAAGCAATACATGCATATACTAATCATCTTGACTCCTCTGAGACTTGATTGGGCATTACAACATAATACATAGACCGCCATCCAACTACATCTATGACTAATAATCCACCTTTAGGTTATCATCCGAACCCCCTCCAGTATTAAGTTGCAAGAAACAGATTATTGCTTTACGAACTGCGTGTAAAGTAAACAATACGATTGTTCTATGAACAAAGGATTTTTGTTTTCTCCCTAGTAGCAACAACACATCTAGTACCTTAGAGATTTCTGTCACTTCCCCAGATTACCAGAGGCATGAACCCACTATCGAGCATAAATACCAACTCTTGGAGTTGCTAGCATCTACTTGGCCAAGATAGCTACTAACAACGGAAAGCATGCAAGATCTCAAATAACAAAGACATGATAGAATCAATAATCAATCTGAAATAGCATCTCAATATCCATCGGATCCCCACAAACACAACATGTATGAATTACAAATAGATGATCTTGATCATGAACGGAGCTCACAAGATCTAAACATGAAAGCACAAAGGAGGAGAAACCAGCCATCTAGCTACTACATGGATCCGTAGTCCAAGGATGAACTACTCACGCATCACACCGGAGGCTTGCATGGTGATGAAGAAGGCCTCCAGGGTGAATTCCCCTCTCCGGCAGGGTGTTGGGAAGAGCTTCAGATCCCTCCCGATCTAGGGATGGAGATGACGGTGGCTACAGACTCTTTCGTGGATTTTTGATCGGGTCCTTAGGGTTTTCGTCCCGAGGGCAACTTATAGGCGGAAGGAGAGGCCGAGGGGGTGCCAGGAGCGGTCACACCACCCCCTGGTGCGGGCCAGGCCTGGCCGCGTGGCCAGGTGGTGTGGTGGCTCCCTGGCCCTTCTCCGTCTCGTATTCTGGCACTTGATCCCTTCTGGAAAAATAGGCACTTTGGCTTTTGTCCCGTCCAATTTCGAGAATATTCATTTTCTGACTTTACTGGAACCAAAAACAGCAGAAAACAGGCAGCTGGCACTGTAGCTCTTGTTAATAGGTTAGTCCAAGAAATCATATGAAAAGTACTCCAAAGTTGGAACAAAACACAAGAAAGTGGATAAAACCAAGCATGGAACATCAAAAATTATAGATACATTTGCAATGTATCAGATATCAGCCCCAATATTAATCATGCCAGACATCAAGAAGCCGTTTGATGTATATTGTGACACATCCAAGATTGGTCTAGGATGTGTATTGATGCAAGAAGGCAAAGTCATCGCGTACCTGTCTCGACAACTGAAGCAGCATTAGCAGAACTATCCAACCCATGATCTGGAGCTAGTAGCTGTGGTTCTAGCATTGAAGACATGGCATCATTATCTGATGGGTAATCGCTGTGAGATTTACTCAGATCATAAGATCTTGAAGTATATTTTCACTCAGAAGGAGCTAAATATGAGACAAAGGAGATGGATAGAGTTAATCAAGGATTATGACCTTGACATTCACTATCACCCCGGCAAAGCCAATGTGGTAGCGGATGCTCTTAGCAGATTGCCATGTAGACTAAATACCATGATCAAGGAGAAGCAACCAAGTTTGTATGAAGAGTTGGAGCAATTCAGGACTGAATTAGTTAGCAAAGGATTCTTAGCTAGCATTGAACTTCAACCCACTTTGATTAGCCAAATCAAGGAAGCCCAGAAGGGGAATGAAAGTATCGACAGAATCAAACGTTGTATTGGTACAGGAAAGGTACCTGGATTCACCGAAGACGAAGAAGGAGTACTATGGTACAAAGGACGTATCTGTGTGATAGCAGATTCGGAGCTGAAGCAGGTTATCATGAAGGAAGCTCATGATACTCTTTATTCTATCCATCCAGGAGGAACGAAGATGTATCAGGATTTGAAGGAGCAATTTTGGTGGCACAAGATGAAGAGAGAAATCGGAAGCTACATCGCCAAATGTGACATCTATCAAAGAGTCAAAGCAGAGCATCAGAGACCTGCAGGACAGTTGCAACCATTGCAGATTCTGGAATGGAAATGGGATTCTGTCGGAATGGACTTTATCACCGGTTTGCCTACTTCTAGTAGGGGAAATGACTCAATCTGGGTCATAGTTGATAGACTGTCCAAGGTAGCCCACTTTATACCTGTCAAGACTACCTACCAGAGTGCAAAGCTAGCAGAGTTGTATATTGCTAGGATTGTTAGTCTGCATGGAACCCCCAAGACCATAGTATCAGATCGAGCAACCAGTTTACCTCAAGATTTTGGCATAAAGTCCAAGAAGGATTAGGAACCAAGTTAAACTTCAGTACCGCGTATCACCCACAAACTGATGGACAGACTGAGAGAGTCAACCAGATCTTAGAGGATATGCTTAGAGCTTGTGTGTTGGAATACTGATCAAAATGGGAAGACTGCCTGCCTTTCGCAGAATTCTCATATAACAATAGTTATCAAGCTAGTTTGTAGATGGCACCATTTGAATTCCTATACGGAAGAAAGTGTCGTACCCCTTTGAATTGGTCGCAAGTAGGAGAGAGTCAGATCTTTGGACCCGACATTCTCCGAGAAGCATAAGAGAAACTTCACAAAGTCCGTGAGCACCTCAAGACCGCCCAATCCAGACAAAAGAGTTATGCTGACAAGAGAAGGAGAGACCCGACTTTCAATGTCGGAGATTTTGTATATCTCAAGGTTTCACCATTGGAGGGAACTCAACGCTTTAGTCTGAAAGGAAAGTTAGCCCCGAGATATATCGGGCCCTTTAACATTCTGAACCGTCGAGGAGAAGTATCGTATCAACTGGAACTGCCTGAAGAGATGCCAGCCATCCACAATGTGTTCCATATCTCGTTACTTCGCAAATGTCTAGAAGTGCCCGAGAAGACTAAAGTTTTCAAGAACATCGATCACAGAGCTGTGGAAATCAAAAATGACCTGAGCTATCGGGAAGTGCCCATCCATATCTTAGAAGAAGCCTACAGAACCACCAGAACTAGGAGCATCAAGTTTCTCAAGATTCAGTGGAGCAACCATACCGAAGAGGAAGCCACTTGGGAGCGCGAGGATTACATTAGGACAGAGTTCCTAGATCTCTTTAGTTCCTAGTTTTCCTTGTAAATCTTGCGACAAGATTTTGTTTAAGGGGGGAAGGTTTGTAACAACCCAAAACTTTAATCCAAGCTTACCAAGAGCCAAATCATCAAATTTAGGATTACCAAAAACATTTTCAAATTAAAAATGAAAGCATTCATGTGTATGAGCATTTAAATTAGGAATTGATTTGAATTGCCATGGTTCTATGATTCTTTGGTTGTAAAATGTTTCTTAGGTGATTTAAACATCATCTACATCATTTCCAAACTTTTCCCAAAGAAAATCAAAGCAAAAACAATTAAAAAGGAGGAATGGTCATTTTGGCCATTTTAATCCACTACACTACTTTGAGTGTTCCTAGCACTCATTCCTCAACAGATATAATTCTAGATCTTTACACCCCTTGCTAGTACACATAATGAGGTACCAAGGCACACCTTTTGATCTGCTAAAAACATTCAAACACTATATTTAAAAGGCATTGGAAAATTGAATCTATTTCATATGGGAAGATCCCACTTTTTCAAAAACCATCAAATTGAGCTCCACTTTCAAAACCCTTGCAACCAGAGACTACCTAGTACAAGTGGAGAACACTCAAAAATTTTGAACTCAAAATTCAAAAGTTTTTCTCTTTCGGCCATTTTGTCAAACACCTTGTGGGCAAGATCAAAGTGGCCTAACTATTACTGTTTTGGGGTTGATCTTGTCTAGCCAATTGAAGTGCTTTGATCACCCTTGTCTCCCTCAAGCCTAACCAGACCAACACCAACACCTTCCCTACCTCCTAGCTGCACTGCAAGGCCATGCCGAGAGCACCTTGCCAGCCAACTTGGCCCTCGCAGCAGCAGACCGCTTCCCCCTCTCTCGCCATGTCTACACGCTAGCCCGTGGTCCACCACCACCGTCCAACCAGCCCCAGCCCAGAGACAGAGACCAGAACGGCTAGGAACCGCCACGCCCGGAGCTGGTCGACCATGCCGACGCCGCCCGCAGACCATGTCCCCGCGTGCATAGACCGCCCCTCGGCCGCAGCCTGCGCCCACCGCTTCGCCATGACCTAGGGAACACCCCAGACACCCCTATTGGCCGCCCAATGCGCCACAGCCACCGCTCGCCGTCGAACCCGTAGCCTCTGCCGCCCAGAGCGCGTGACGCTCCCGACCAGCACAGAGCTCGCCTTGCTGCGCCTTTAAGCCTTAGAGCATCGCCAGGAGACAGGCCACCGTCCCCTACCTCGAGCCACGCTGCTATCCCCCTGTGCCGCCCTCGCCAGAGTCGCCTGCCCACACCGCTCGGTCTCACCGTCGAGCCTATATAAAGCTGCCACCCCAGCACCATTTCTCCACACTCCCACACTCCCCACCTCTCACTGAACCTCATCCACCTCTCGCCGACGCCGCTCGAGCTCTGCCTCCCCAGAATTGGAGCCGAAGCCGCCACAGCAGGAGGAGAAGGGCGCCTGCGATTTAGGGCACCCCAAGCTCCGCCGCAATCGCGCCTCGTCTCGCCGTCATCTTCCAGCCCATTTGCCCACCTCAACGACCTTGCTGGAGTCTTGGTACGCCCCCAATCGACCCCCACCACCGCGTCTAGGCCAGACTCTCGTCAGAGTAACCCGTCGACGACGATGAACTCCCACCGTTAGAACCCCTTTTAATCGTGCGGCCTAGAATGCTAGATACTGTTTCGGTGTTTTTGTGCCGCTGACTGGTGGAGCCCACTTGTGAGGCAGACCGTTGCGCTCACTGTGTGTAGCTGGGCCGACCCAGTTAGTTCCCGCGCGAGTTAGAAATTCAAATCTAGTTTTTTTCTTTTTAGAGTTAAGCTAGTTTCTGTCCACTAGTTTAAAATTCAATTTTGGGAGTTTTACAAATCCAATTGGCATGAAACCAATTTTGCCTGAAAGGTATTGAAATGATCTATCCAAGACCGTTGGATTTAATTCAATTAGATTTATAGATCTCTCCTAGTAAAAATAACAAAACAGAAGCATTTGCACCTTGCAACATTTTTATAAAATCAACTAAGATAGGTTTTGAGTTGATTACAACTCTCAAAAATCACATTTCATCATATCTACCTGAATATGTAATAATATAAAGGTTTACATGCAGTGACTTTGGACTAGTACCAAAATAATGCTATATAGGCATTTCTAGTCACTTTAAATCATTAAATAATGAACTTAAACCAAAGTAATTATGATCCAACCTTTAAATCTCATTCCCACATGTTAGGATATGTGGTGATGAAATATGTCAACATGATCCCATATTTTAAGTGGTGAATATTAAATCTTAGTTAATTTTTCAATGAGTAGAAATTACTTTTCTAAATTAAAAATATGAAACTAGTGATTTAAACTTGTGATGCTTGTGATGATAACAGATCATCAAATGTGTGCCTTAGAATGCTATTTAGCCTAGTTAAGTATTGTTTCGTGATTGTGCACTCCGTATGTATTTATAGACGATAGTACCGACCAAGCTTTCGAGGAGGAGGAGTTCTACCAAGAAGAAGAAGAAAACTTCAACCACTACACCAACCAAGGAAAGCCACCATTAACAATGCAAGCTAACCCTTGCAAGTTTCCTGCTTAGCAAGCTAGGATCAAACTAGATGATCTAGCAAAGATGCTTTAGGCATGCTTTGATCACACTCCTTTGACTATGAGTTACCCCAAGTCTTATTTACAAGTTTTACCTCCCTTAGTTTACACAAAGTTCTTTACTTGTTTTGAAGGTAGCATAAAGAGTATAAAACTTGACCTATTTAGAACCCTTTAGATGCCATTCTATGGCATGAGATTGAACCCATCTTTTCCACCTTAGTGAACACTCTTAACTTAGTAGTTTAGAGCAGATCAAAAACTTCAGTCACTTTAGATGGGAACACTTGGTGAAAATGAATTATGAAAACCTTGGAATGACGAGTCATTCTATTGAGATGTTTTGACATGTGTTGAGAAACACAAATGGTTTATGATGATGAAAATGTTGAGGCATGAGCCTTAACCCTTTTTATAAAACTGATGGTTGGATTCAGATGCGATACCATTCCAAATTTACCGTACCACCACACTACCTGAATTGGGTAAGGCTTAGCTGGAAATTTATATGCATTAGTATTAGTTCCCTCGCGGGAGAGGTTTGAGCTGAGGCTACCTCTCATGATGTCCACCTATGCAGTGCCCAAGATGACTGATGGTCATGGTTGGGAGGCCATGCTCATCGGAGAGGTTCTTATACTAGGGTGTGTAAAGGGAAGGTTATGTTTGATTATCTGCATACTCAGTATGATGATTCAGGGTTATCCCTAACAGATGTATCGAATCTTGTGGTGAATGTGTACCACCTCTGCAGAGTGTCAAACTATTCGAATAGCCGCGTCCGCGGTTATGGACAGTTGGAATGGCCATACTGTTTCATTGTCAGATGTTTTCTAAATAACTTGAAATGAAGGATGAATTTGGACTTGACCACAACAGGGTTGTGTTTATGACATTAGCTTCCCAATTTAAGTGATTCTAGAGTTTTACTTTATCTTTCTTTGCTTCTGAACTCAGCTTAGGTTTCAAACTTAACTTTATAGTTAAACATAGAGTTAGCACTTTAACTTAGAAATATCCTACTTGTTAGTGGTAGTTTGCAACTACTTAAGGAGTACTCATGGCTTTTGTCCCTGGCTATTATCATGGCCAGACTATGAAGGAGACTATCAAGATGATGGCCAGCAGGACGGCTATGATAACTAGGACTATCTTCCTTCGTCAGCATTGCCTGTGCCCCTGAAGATGGACCCCACCGCTACGCTTATATTTTATTTCCGTTGCTTGTTGTATTAAGACTAGATCATGAGATCCTTAGTTGTGTAAGACCTTATGTATGGTTTGTAATGGATGATGTACTGTGATATCCAATCCGTTATGTCTCGCAAAAATGGTAATCCTGGGATTGTGAGGTATGGCATAACGGGCATCTGGGATTAAAAATCCGGGTGTTGACAATGTTTATGCCTCTTACAAGTCCCTATGAATAGAATCCTTCATTATATTCACTTTGCAATCACTTGTTTAATAGGTGTTTAAATTTCAGAATAGAAGATGAATGAGCATCAACTAAACCAACATGAACTATGGGTTCCTGAGGTCATGAAGGTCCACCGGGAGGAGGAAGTTTTTCCTTCCATTTATCCATGTTCTGAGTTCATGAGAGCTGCGGGAATTCTCCAAGATTTCCACACTTTGGTTTCTAATGCAGGGTTGGAGCACTTTTTGGAAGATGAACCTTGTCAATTTGTGAAGCTAACCATGTCTGTGGTGCAGGACTTTCAATTTAGTCACTCTTTGCCTAACCCCATGGTCCACTACAAAATTTACAATATTGCTGTCGACCTTTCTCACGATGACTTTTGTGCAGCTATTAAGGTATCTCAATGGGGATCATGTAGAAGGATTAAGGAGCGACCTGAACCACTCATGGATTTATACGCAGAAATTTGCCAAGGGAGCAGCTTCTCGAAGGAGAGTGGAAAAATCCATAACATTCATCTTCCCTCCATTTGCTACTTTGCCTACTTTATCGCCAAGTGTGTTCTTGCTAGGAAAACTGCCAATAAGTTATCTTCATATGATCTAGCATTTATCTCTGCTGCTCTTAAACGAGATAGGTCTTACAACTTAGGTGCTTTGATAGCTTTCCGTCTTGCCGCCAACCGTGAGAAAGGTGGAATTTGTGGGGGCCTCATTTCTTCTCATTTATTAGCATTGCATGGTTTAGTGCCTCATCATCTAGACCTACAGTTTCCCATAGAAAGGCTTGATCTTAATTCCATGATACAGCATAAATTTGTTTCCTCGTGGGCTAGTGTGAGTGAGTTGTATTATGAAATAACCTTTCTCAAAGCTGGTTGGAGAAAGAGCAAGTCCGAGCGTGTTGTTATTTGGCATGCACCTGTTTTGTTAACCTTGATAACAGGTTAGGATGGTCCCTCACTAAGGAGGAGCTTGACACGTACTTGGGAGAGCTCTCCCAACAGGAGCAAGATACTAGAAGGGAGGTCACGGATGATTCGGTCCAGCCCTCGAATGAGGGGGAGTCTTCATATCAGCAGCCTGCTTATGATTGGGGAGCTTCTTCTTCTTCCCACGGGCCCAACTACGACCATTCTTATCATGATCCGCCTGCTTAGAACCCTTATTCATACATGGATTGATACCCACTAAGGCCAAAAGCCTAAGCTTGGGGGGATGTACGCCGACATCGCACTCATCTCCTTATCATGTTGCGTCGGTACTTTGTATTTTCATGTTTCGTTCTCTTTTTAGTTTTCGTTCTTTCTTTGCTTTTGCTTTCTAAAATACAAAAAGACCAAAAATATTTATGTTGTTTCTCTTTGGTTTGCTTCTTTTTCTCTTTTCCTTGGTTTTTTCCCCTTTTTGCTTTGTTTGAACTATTAGAAAAAACCAAAAATATTTTGCTTTGCTTGTTCTTCCTTTTTGGTTCTTATTTTAAAAATCGAAAACAACAAAAATATTTGTCGTTCTTCTTTGGTTTTGTTAGTTTGCTACAGGGTTCAGCAGTCCTCAGTGGATATTGGTTTCATGTTATTATTCAAGCCACACAAGTGAAGAGCAATAATGAGGATTAATAACAACTCGTGGTAAGAGGCTGGTAACGAACTCTATTTGTTTTCATTTTTGTACATATACTCATCATTGTTGGCATCCTTAGCCTGTTCGTGTAGGGTTTATGTTATCTTTGGATGCTTAGTAGTTCTTGCTTTCGTATGATTAGTTCCAGCTTGCTAATAGTTTGTAGCATGTTTTGTGAATGTTTTTTTTGCATTACTCTATTCATAACTTGGTATGACACCGTGGTATGCTCCTCTGAATGTTTCATTTGAATTGACTTGGCACATGCTCACGCATGCACATGACTATAATAATCAGTTAAGCCTCGATGAATTATTTTGCCTTGAGGATCCTGAATCACTTTCATGCCATGATTAGTCCTGTTTTGTTGCAAGCATGATTATGACAGCTATTGCTCTCTCATTTGTCACTCCCTTACTATTGCTAGCCTTCACTTTCGCTGAGTATTTTACTCATGTTTCCAATTCTCTTAAACCAAATATTGCCAAAGTGTCCACCATACCTACCTATTAGCATCATTTTCTATTTCCGTGCATATTCAATATGCCTTGTTTTCTTCCGAATAAAATGTTTCCTTGTTATGAGAAAGTTAATTAGTAAAGCTCTCACGAACTTGATGGCACACTTTATTTTCTGCACTTAATAAACCTGAACCATTGTGACTGTCCATGAAAGTTATATGTTGATTATAGGCTGGGGATTAGCAGAACCGTGCTGTCACGGGGAACGCTTTCAACACCTGTAAATATATACCCAGTTGATACCATGCTCTTTTGTTTGCAGATGTCGTCGGTGTGAAATAAAAGGGGAGCTTGTAAGTCCATGGAGTTATGTATGTGTGTTAGAGAAACGCCTGGGCCGCTAGTATAATCCATGATGACATGGTGGAAACCTGCAGCGTAACCATAGTGATATCTATGAAGCATTCTTCTTATAAAAAAAGAGAGATAACTATTGAGAAAAAGAAAAAAAAGAGATTTATGAAAAGAGGAAAGAGAGAAAAAAGCACCATTTTCCCATGGTAAATAAGAAGATTGGTAAGATACTCATTGTCTGCTTGCCTTGTCATTTTGATATGGGGATTCTTCCGTATCATCGGGCAAGGGGTACCCCGTTGGCGGTTCTCTATGATACACACATATTTACGATGACAAGAACTTACCGGTAACTAAAGTTGAGTAGCATGAGGAGCGACCCTCGTACTCAAGGGACATGGGATTTTCAGTTTATAGCCTGTCAAGCATATAACTTAGATTGGATCTCACTTTCACCTTAACCACATTAAAAGATGCTTATGATAGGGGCAATGAGAGCTCAAAGCTAATGAGTACCATACTTTCAGCATTTGGAAGCCTTTCAAATTATTCAAAACCTTTTCTTTTACTTGTCGAGTCTCCACATATTCTTTGAGCACCTTCTTGAGAGCATAGTTGTCATTCTTTGTGCTTGTCTCATTACTTGATTATTTGTGTTATGACTTTGATGCTTGTATCTTTGACATTTTTACTACTAGTCTTCACCTGAACTTCAGGGGTGCCTTGGCATTCATAATCAAAGGCAAGCGAGATACCACTCTATCATACCTTGTTATGAGCATTGTAATGTTGCTTATGTTTATGCTTCATGCTACTTATTATTTTTGAGTTGGAATCTCTTCATAGCTTGCATTGCCTATTAAGTAAACTTAGTTGCATACTCCTTATTATGAATTGTCTAAGTAGTTGATCACATGCTGCGAATATATACATCATATGAAGGAAATGTGTTCGTTAAAGTTCTTTTATCGCACTCAGTTTTCAACTAAATTGCTTGAGGACAAGCAATAAGCTAAGCTTGGGGGGAGTTGATATGTCCAAAACGTATCTACTTTCATGAACACTTTTGTTATTGTTTCTCCTCTAAACTTGTGTGATTTGGATGCAACTAACGCTATTTTCAACAGAATTGCCTTGGTGTCTACTTTTTGTGCGGAAAATCAACTATCAGGAAAAATCCCGGAAAATATGCCGAAAATCCTATTTCACCAGAAGACTCCAGGAGCCAGAATACGAGACGGAGGGGGGCTGGGCCCAGGCCACACCACCTGGCCACGCGGGCAAGCCTAGGCCACGCCAAGGGGTGGTCTGGCCACCCTAGACTCCCCCTCGGTCTCCCTCTTCGCCTATAAGTTGCCTTTTGACCTAAAAACTCAGAGGGGTTCGATGTTTTTCCAGAAGGAGTTCTGCTCCAGATTCCACAAAACAGCACCAGAAACTCCGTTCTGGCACCCTGCCTGGACAGGGAATTGGAGGAGATCATCGCCATCATCATCACCATCGCTTCTCCATCGACCATCCATGTTTCCCCCATCTATGAGTGAGTAATCTCCCGCTGTAGGCTATGGGGATGATAGGGATTGGATGAGACCATTCATGTAATGGCATCAGATTGTTAGGGCATGGTGCCTAGTATCTTTTATTAGTGCTTTATGACTTTGTTGCGTCTTGTTGTGCTTAATGCTTGTCACTAGGGCCTGAGTGCCATGATTTCAGATCTGAACATGTTATTGATTCATTATGATAGTATTGTTTATGGTCTTATCTGCAAGTTGTATACACATGTTGTTGTCCGGAACCAATGGCCCCGAAGTGACAGAAATCGGGATAACCGAAGGGAATGGCTTTGATGTGAGGATCACATGTGTTCACGGAGTGTTAATGCTTTGCTCCGGTGCTCTATTAAAAGGAGCACCTTAATTGCCCATAGTTCCCTTGAGGCCCCGCTGCAAATGGGCTGGCAGGACAAAAGATGTTGTGTAAGTTCTCATTGCGAGCACGTATGACTATATATGGAACACATGCCTAGGATTATCTAGTACTTGGATGCTTTATCTTATTTATCTGCAATTTCTCTATGTTCTAATTGCTATGTGAATTGTCTTATCCATGCAACGCCCGTCCATCCATCCCTATGCCTACCGCACTCGAATCCTATTGTTTACTGCTATTGTTACTACTATCTTTACTTTACTGCTGCTGCTACTTTGCTATTCCTACTATAAAACTGCTGCTACTGATAAACTGCTGTGAGCAAGATTGTTTCCAGGTGCATCTGAATTGACAACTCAGTTGTTAAGGCTTATAAATATTCTTTGGCTCCCCTTGTGTCGAATCAATAAATTGGGTTTCACTTCCCTCGAAAATACTGCGATACACCCCCTATACTTGTGGGTCATCAAGGTGTCGGTCTCTCTCGCATTAGTTGGTATGCCATTTGCAATGGAGGGCCCCAAAAAGGGGTGTAGTAGAGACAACTACTTAATCAGCGTTGTGCTAAAAGTTCGTAGGTAAGAACGATTCTTGTGCGAAAGCCCATTCAGCCACGTAAAACATGCAAAGATAAAGTAGAGGCGTCTACCTTTTTTTTGCAGGAGGCATTGCTTTGTGATATGGTTGTGACAAAGGTAAAGTGATTACCTTATGTTACGCAGTAGTAGATAGTCATGCAGGTGACGGACTACCACGCCGGAATGACACCAGTACCCTGGTGTCTACGGTGCCGGAACCCTGGCGCCGGAATCCAGTGACGACGGATGGAGATCACGACGTGAAGGATCATATCGCATCGCATTTACATTCAATGTTATTCTTTGTAAATCTTATTGTGTGCTAGTATTAGATACTCAACGGTAGCCTAATAAGATGATCCCTGTTAAAATTACCAATGTTTGTGTTCCCCCTTAGTGTGTAGCACCAAGAAAGTTCTTCGGTATGAGGCAAGCCGTGATGATCGGGTGTCAGACATATCTACGTTCGCATACAGTGGGTGTAAGCCATGTTGCACAGCGAATACACTAAGGTTGAGTTGGCGAGCCTAGCATGTACATACATGGCCTCGGAACACGGATGGTCAAAAGATCGAGCACGAGTCGCATGAATGATGTGACCGACGTTTAGCGTCCACCCTTGAACCCACATTGATGGCCGTGATGATCGGGGGAGATGTGGCTGATAGGGGTCGTGTTATCACTAGGAACCTTTCATGGGATAGGTGTTTCTGAGTGGAGTTATTATTAACTCATTTAATTATAAACTTAGTCTAAATTCCTTTTGCAATTATATATGTAGATGCCGCCTTTCCTGTTGACAATTGATTGGTTAGAAGGAGAGCAGCTCAGATTAGATGGATCAAACTTCTCTATGTGTGTTGCGCGTCTCCATGTTCTTCTTAGCAAGAATGACATGGTCAACTACATACTCGATGAGATGGATTTGGATCAGCCCATTGACCTAGAGACCCCAGAGCAGAAGGAAGACCGCTATCTCCGTCGGGAGATGGCCTCCTTCATTTCAGTTACAATGCGTTTCGGAATAGTGGACGAGCTGTGGCCTTTCGTGGGTGATGTCAATCCTCGTTCGGTAATGCTGCAGCTTAGGACACATTTCGTGGAACAAACACGCATATGGGAGCATGAGCTAATGGGAGACTTCCTTTCCATTAAGATGGAGGAGAACTCATCACTTGACGACCACTTGGATCGCATGCATGATGTGTACATGAGGCCTGCATACTTCCTGGATAGCTGGATGACGGGCTCTTTTGCAAATGGCGTTGTGCTGCGGTCGCTGCCACCAAGCTACCTAGCACAAGTCAGGACTTGCATTATGAGAGGCGACGCAGAATCAATGGAGTTCCACCGGTTCGTGACACATCTCAGGAATGTGTTGGTTGAACCAAATGTCACTGAGGTCATCAATGACAAAGGTATATATTTGATATACAATTTTATAAATGTTATAATCTTGCAAACACATTTGCAGTGTTAAGTATATTTGATACTTGTTCTGTTTTGCTAAAAACAGGTCCTTCTGCATGAGAGGTGCTTGTTGGAGAGGAGGTGACATTGCATGTTGATGGTGAGCATGATGATGATGGTCGAAGACACTCTCCCTTAGTATTTATCATTTAGTTTATGTTTTAGGATGACAATTGTAATCAATAGATCGTGAACCTCTTTAGTGTATCTCACACTTTGTGAGACGGTTATTCATATAAGTTTGTAACAAACAGTTGTTCTAGTATTATGAATGATTTCTATTTGTGTTCATATCTTGTTTGATTACTTGTGAATTATCCTTATCGTTTGAAACTAATTGATAATGCATGAACATTTGTAAAATTTTGAAATGCCTTTGAAGAAAATACCCAACTTAATGATATATTCATTTTGAATGAAACCATTGTTTGAATTCAAAGTTATTTGATAATATGTGAAAGACACTTGTTTTCTTATCACATATAAATCATGCCTAAGTTTGGCAAAATAACTTGAACACCGGGTATTGCTTGAATACAAAGTGTTTAATGAATTGTTAAAAATAAATAAATATTCGATGTATTTTGTTTTGACAAAATGGTAATTATCATTAAATGATTGTTTAAAAGTGTAAAGTAGTTTGCGAAAGGAAACATGAGTATGAAATTATTTGATATGATCAAATTGTTTCATCCAATAAAGGGTATAAATATAAAAGAGAATCTAATTACTACGATTTGATCAATAGTAATTGATTTCGACTTTATAAGAATGGCATAAAGGAAAATTGTGAAATGCAATGCATTTGAAACGTCAAAATGCAAAGCATCACAATGTCATATTAGATATCAAAGTGGGTGAATAGATGGCACCAAATAAATCGTTGTAGTGTAGATGTAGAGACCATTAGTTAGAAATAGGTATCACTCAATTAGAAAATATAGTGAACCATCTGGATTCGTAAAAGTTTTGGGGTTATTCGATATAACCAAAACAATAGCGAATAAGTCCTTGTAGAGTATTCATTGGAAACTTTGAATACGAAATCCATAGCTAAACCAAAAGAGAAGCAAAACTTGTATTGCTTGGATTTTGGTGCATTCTTGAGAGAGCTCACTTTTAGTGATACTTCTCAATTATGAAGCAAATGGAAGATAGTGAAAAACACAATGAGGATTCAAAACCCTACATCAGAGTGTTGAGAAGCGCAACAGAAAACGTTCCTAAACAATTCTCTTCGCAAAGAAAAGAATCAATGATAATGATCATTGTGTTTCCCCACTGGTGTTTTCACTACATGAAGTAGGATTCAAAAATGTAATCCATATCTTGTATGGAGACATTTGTGAATCATTTGTCATGATTACCAGAATATGACATACCTGCGAACTACTAAGGAAATAATGGTAAAGTAGAATTATGAGAAATCCCATAGCAAAATTCCCTTCAGATTAGAAAGCAATTCGTTGCTGAATCTCACAAGTAAAAGGGGTTACTTGGAATTTTCCCAAATGACTGCAAATCCATAGTGGAAAAAGGGGGTGAATGACAAAATCACAATTTTTCAAAGTATTGGAAAAATTCAAATGAATTTGATTCATGTGTGCTTGAATGGGTAGTGGATTTAAAATTAGCAAAGGTACTAGTATCTCATAATAAAACTCCAAGTTTGATATTTGATCAAAGGATTTGAAGTTATTCAAAATAGTGAGTAGATATGCAATTTGCATAAAATTGAGTGGGAGCTATGTAAGTCTTCCTAAAACAATATGTTGGTAACATATTTTTGAGTGGGAGCTTATATAGTGATTCTTAAGGGTGTTAAGAATAAAAGCGCAGGTACTTATAAATAATGATTTATAAGGTGTAGAAGTTGATAATAGGTGTATTATGATATTATGTAGTATTCCTTAAGGGATTCTGAAAAGGGTTTCAAAATAGAAGTTAATTAAGGAACTGGTCCTTAATAACTCAAGTTAGGAATAGTATTAAGTTTAACATTAATGGTTGAAAGAAAGAAAAGGATGATCATCATCAACTATGTTGAGACATAGGTTCTATCTTAGAAAACCATGATGATAACTTAACATAATATGTGATCCAATAAGGAACGTTTGAAAGTGATTAAGTTTGAATCACATAACGTTGAGCTAAGTTTGTCCGCAGTGTCTGATAGAGAACTGTAGACATATTTTCCATATCCATAAAGGATGGCATATCTTAAAGCATAAAGGGTTATGTTATAAGGGAATATGTTGGAAACTCCCGTAATACCGATTAGAGTCAAGTAGGAAGCAAGGTGAACAAAAACATTGAAAGTTGCACAAAGTGCACTAGTGTTTTGATGGTTACATTTATAATAATAGATAAGGGTACCATCTAAAGTGTTGTATAACATTATGGCTGGGCTAGTTCGATTTTAACATAGAATGATGTGTCCCAGGGCACAGTGCCCATGAGAAAGCCCTCGAGGTTGATCTAAAGTCACTGTAGGCTCCTAGAATTAGGCCTCGTTCTGCTGCCATAACGACAATGCATACACACAGATGTTATCATGTGATGATAAAGTATTAATGTCAATCAAGGTGACAGTAGTAAGTTGCAAAGGATTTGGGACTATAAAGTACAGACCCAAGACTCAACCTCTTCCATGAGTAAGCATGTTCAGGGTACCGGATATGGTGCCAATGATTAAGAACAAATGGAGCTAGTGTATTTGTACTCTAGTGCAAGTGGGAGACTGTTGGAAATATGCCCTAGAGACAAATAGTAGTAAGGACTATTATCATATATCATATAGTTTATGATTAAGGTTTATATCATGCTATAACTGTATTGAGTGGAAACATCAATACACGTGTGATATATAAACAACCAGGGGTTCCCAGTGAAACTCTAGTCACTGGTTCATTGGTCAACAGATGATCATGTTTCCTGATCATGTGGCATTTATGCCAGTTGGAAATGGAGTCATCTCCATACCCAACCTAAACATCGTGACCCGATCATGTCACGAAGTTCAAGTTACGATGATTAGAAATGGATCCTCGTAGACTATTCCTTAGACCGTGAGGCTATATCAATCACTGTCTCCCGAGAGTGCTTAGATAGCATCAAGCACCACTTGGTAATATAGTGGTTATAAAGGTGTGTTCAGGTACTCGGAGGAAACCATAGAGGCAATATATGTTAAGAGCGGGATTTGTCCTTCCATGTGACGGAAAGATACTCGAGGGCCCACTCGGAGAAGTAATATCCAGTAGTTGTGCAGTGTGTGATTTGATCACAAGGATATCACTTGTCGGAACGGGTCCATTAGCATTGTTCAGTAACGACATTGAACACGACATGGTGATGTCATTGATCAGATCTCGGGCAATGCAAGTATCGAGAGACAAAGGGAATAAGACACAACTGTCCCGGTTCAAATGACGAAAGATCTTCATGGAACACACAGGGGTCACATGGCCATCTAGGTCCCTCTATCGATCGTTGGTGCGGGAGTGTCCCAACCATGTCTGGAGTGTTCCCGAACCATGGCGTATCACGCTTAAGGGTTTGCTGATGCTTAGAGAGTGTTTATAGGATTGGAAGAATCGCCGAAGAATAGAAGAGAGAAAACCGGAAGTGTTTCGGTAAGTCCGGAGGATGTCCGGAGTGGAGGTGGAAGGTGATCCATAGCCACGGAGGTTGAATAATATGTGAACGAATGTTAAATATTGATTTAATCATTTATTCATAATTATTTAATAAAAGAGAAAATCAATTTAAATGGTCAAAGGCTTAATGGGCCAATTCCCGGAGGGGAGAGGGCCCATTAGGGAAAGGAGAGAGGGAGAAGGGACAAGGGGGTGGCTGGCTGGGCCTAGCCCCCCGCGCGGCGCCCACTAGGGCTGGTCGGCGGCTGTGATGTCTACGCACTTATATTCTTGTAGACAGTTGTTGGACCTCCAAGTGCAGAGGTTTGTAGAATAGCAGCAAGTTTTCCCTTAAGTGGATTACCCAAGGTTTATCGAACTCAGGGAGGAAGTGGTCAAAGGTATCCCTCTCAAGCAACCCTGCAATCAAGATACAAGAAGTCTCTTGTGTCCCCAACACACCCAATACACTTGTCAGGTGTATAGGTGCACTAGTTCGGCGAAGAGATAGTAAAATACAAGTGGTATGGATATAAGACAATGGTGCTAGAAAATACTTTGATGGCGTGGAAGAGACTAAAGGCAAACTGAAATAGAGATGGAAGTAAGCAAACATGTAACAGATCTAGTTACAAATGGTGTTTCAATGTTTAGAAACAAGGCCTAGGGATCATACTTTCACTAGTGAACACTCTCATATAAATATCTTCTCTTTATGATACTACTCTTAACTACTCTCCGGTTGGACACTCTAATCCATGGTAGGGCTATAACAGCACACCTCAAAGTAAGCCTTTCCCATCTAGATAACCCCACACTATCACCTTGAGCACTAGATGGTTCCAACGAACACCACAATTTCATAAACACATCCAACTCCAAATATAACTCATGACAAGTATTTGTAATCTCTAGCCTAAGTGCCACCATGGTGTGCATGCTATCACTTTCACACACATGGGGAGAGCAGAGATCTATTAAAGCACTTGAGTAGCAAGGTAGATCTACTTGATTACAAAGCTCATGATCACAATATGATCATGCATAGAGAGAGAGAGAGATGAACACATAGCTACCGGTAGAACCCTTAGCCTCGAGGAAGAACTACTCCCTCATCATCATGGGAATCAGCAACGGTGATGGAGATGGTGGTGGAGATCGATGGAGATGGCTCCGGGGGCACTTCCCTGTCCCGGCAGGGTGCCGGAACAGAGACTTTCTGGCCCCCGAATCTCCCCTTCAGTGGCGGTGGCGTTGCGGAACTTTTCGTGGATTTCTGATTGACGATTTAGAGTTTTTGCATCAGGAGGCATCTTATAGGCGAAGAGGCAAGGTCGGTGGGTGGCCAGGGGGCCCACACCACCCGGTGGCGCGGCCAGGGCTAGCCCGCGCCACCACATGGTGTGGCTGCCCTGTGGCCCCTCTCCGTCTCGTCTTCTGGCTCCGTGAGTCTTCGGTAAAATATGAACTTTGGCTTTTGTCCCGTCCAATTCCAAGAATATTCATTTTCTGACTTTTTGGAAACAAAAACAGCAGAAAAGAGGTAACTAGCACTATGGCATCTTGTTAATAGGTTACTTCCAGAAAATGTATAAAAGTACTCAAAAGTGTGGACAAAACATAAGAAAGTAGATAAAAAACAAGCATGGAACATCAAAAATTATAGATACATTTGCAACGTATCAGGCTGTCCCTCCCCCTCCTCTCTTTTAGTCCCTTCCCCTATATATAGTGGGGGTATTTGGCCAGATAAATACACCCAATAATCAATAATGGGCTTCTCACTTTTGGGAGGACCTCCAATTGATATATTCTCTCTCTCTCTCTCTCTCTCTCTCCCATGACCGCGGTCCCAAGTCTGGACTGCGCGAATGAGAGACTTCCTCACCGCGGAGCATCGTCGCGCTGGGGGATTCAGATCCAGGAGCTCCACTTCCACAACTACTGCTGGATCGGGGAAGCGGGAGTCGTCGTCAGGCACCGGACGTGTGTAACTCCCCACGAGGTGTCGCACTTGAGGCACTCAAGTCGTTGGAGCCACGTGAGCGCAAGGACTTCATCACGACCTTGAGGTCGGCTTCGGCTCGTCTACATCAACCACGCTCTCCTGAGCGTTGACAACGCTTTTCGGTCTTCAAGGGTAAGTTCGCGAAAAGCCCCTCTCGTTATTGTATTACTAATAGATAGGTCCTGGCAGCATCAGGGGTTCAGGGCCATAGGGTAAATTTTTTATTTTTTTCATACGCGGAACCCCTACATTAATAACTTTCCATCCTAAGGTCAAAGTGTTTGCTTCGATACCAGCTGCGGTGACCCAGCATACCACTGTATGGTGTAGAATGAAAGTCAATGACATAACACCGATGAAACACCGTTCCAGCAGCATTACATCCCTCAGATTGGTATAACAAAAACATCACGGGTCCAAGCTAAGACTATAGATTACAACATCGAGCATTACAAAAGATCTAGAAAACTTCCTTGAAATAGTGAGGAAAGTATCACACATAAGAAAACAAGAAATAGCAACTCGAAATCTATTCTAGAAATACTACTACTATTAATATATATATATATGGCTTACGATTGCTGCTATAGCAATGCTCTATAGAAATAGGTTCTAGTATCTAGGGATTTATCTATTCTCTACTCTTCAACTTGACTTCAATAGCTATTGATGTAGTCGCCGCCTTGTTGATACCCATTGGATATATTTAACTCTTCAAAGTAGTTCACCTCCTAAAGACCTCATTGATTTCTCCGAGATCTAGCAAGAGTTAAGAACATACAGTTGAGTACGAGCGTACTCAACAAGTTCACTCAAAAAGACGGTTTGATGCACTATCGACAACCACAAACCATAGTTCATAGGTTATGCATGTTTTCGTAAACAGTTCTTCAAAGGTTCCTTTTATTCTGAAAAGCTATCTCCGTTAGCCTTCATAGGTTGATTAGAACTTTGTGGAGTTCATCAATATACAATAAGAGAAAATTCAGCCTTTTGGCCATGCTATCAAGCAAAGATCTTATTGGTGTACTGTATGACTTTGTTTTGGATATCATGCTCTATCTATCTTAGTACCTATTTTGTGTGTACATGTTTCTTTGTGGATCAATATCTTTGTGAGATTTTCTACTTAGAAACTTATACACATGAGAGACATTACATTTTTGATACTGCCTCCGATCCATATTAATTGTCACGGAATTGGATGTATCTAGCACTAAAACATGTCTAGGTACATCCAATTTTGTGACAATTAATATGGATCAGAGGGAGTATCTTCTTTGATTCATGTGTGTTGTATGGTCATACTAAGCAATATCATTCATTGAAGTCTATGTTGATGCTCAATGCTCATCCTTGAATTAGTCTTATAATATGCTTTGTCGTGCCTCTCACACATCCTTGTGGTTGAGCTTGGTAGTATGTTGTCTCTTACTTATTGCTTAACCATTTGTTTATTGCAAATTTTATGCCTTGGTATATGCTCTTTTGTACATATTTGTGTTTTAAATAATATCGAGGGAGTGAGGATGCCATGTTTTTCCATATTGTATTCAATTGCAAATATAATTTTTGCACAAACCTTGGGGAGCCTCCTCGCATTATTTAGAGCACTCTCGTTCCGATCATACCATAATATCTATCTTTCATTTGGTATGTTCCTTTTGTCAAGTGGTTCTTTGGATCTTTTGATTGCTTGCAACATTTGTTGATGCTTCTTGACCTTGTTATTTTTTTGCAATCTTTTAATCCTCAATATAGTTTGACCTCCTCCTAAGTATTCATCATTGGATATGTGCAAATATTTCCAATCATAAGAAATTTGTTTTAAATGCACACCTTTGGAGGAATTCTCACTATATTGGCCATCTAGAACTTTTCACCCATTTTGGTAATCGATGCCAATGGGGGAGAAGGTTTGGAGGGTTTAATGGAAGTTTGTTTTATGCTTTGAGTTTGTTCTTAAGCATTTGCCTTTCAGAATCTTTGTTGTTGCTTTGCATGTTGAATATATAGAGGAAACTCCACCAACGATAATGGTTGATAATATATGCAATGAAATTCAAGTTCACCACATGTGCATATATTGTGGGGGATCTTGCTCTATATATTATCGGCATACCAACATCATATACCAAAATGGGCATAGTATTTGATGTTGATGCAAACCATTTTCGTTCGTTAAATCCATTATATGAACCCTCTCAAAGGGATTGTCATCAATTACCAAAATGGGGGAGACTGAAAGAGCATGTGTGCCCCCATGTGTGATTTTGGTACTTAATGACAATATCTATGGACTAATGTTTGCATTGAGTTATACTTAAGGATATGTCCATAGGCAATGCTCGAGCCGTATGGTGGTCTCAAGGTTGAAAGAAGAAAAAAATTAAGAAGATCAAGTGATGACCAAGATGTTGAAGGAGTGATCCAAAGATTTGTCATGAGAGAGTTGAGCCTATGGAAAGTGTGTCTTGAAGACCAAGATGGAGTGATCTCATGTGTACCTTCAATACACCAACATAATAAAGAAAGAAGAAATGAAGTGCACGTTTGAGATGAGCCATCTCGAAGAGATCATATGCTTGAAGTTTGCCATCCTTATTTTGACCATGGACATGTGAAAGTATGCCTAAAAGATATGCTCCCCATAGTGGAGTATGGGGGAGCAAATTCCAAGTCTTCACCAAGCTAGAGCAATCAAGAAAGGTGTTCCATATTGAGGTGTACAAGATCGTCATCATCAAGCTCAAGTGTAATATGTGCAAGGCAAAGGTTTCTTATTGATAGGCCTTTTTCTTATAGGTCTCGTGGTATTATTTTGGGAGACCTGTTTATAGGATAGGTAACCGTACTATAAAGAGGGGCTCTCGAGTTAGTAACTTGATCATATCTTTCGGAGAGAGCTCAAACCTTTGCATGCTTGGCATAATATTTATTGGTTCTTATCAATGAGAGGATTTAGATCTTGTGTTAATCTCCATGACAAGCTCAAGTTTATCAAAAATGGATTTCATTTGCATTCTTTA
Organism: Avena eriantha; assembly: GCA_910589775.1. NCBI lineage: Eukaryota > Viridiplantae > Streptophyta > Magnoliopsida > Poales > Poaceae > Avena > Avena eriantha. Next base: position 253,695,320 of record OU342740.1, read on the forward strand.
TTCTGTTTTTGATATTGGAGGATTTACTAGTTTGTCTTTTATAGATGGTTAAACATTTCATCATCTGGTTATATCCTACCTTACTGGACTATGATTGTTCCCTACATGATATTATAGATCTCGTTACTATATTCTAAACGAGCCCAAGATCATCAGAATCGGAGTCTAGATGCAAAAGTTATGATGGCTTCAGTTTTGCTGTTTCTACCAGTTTTCAGAGGAGCAGATTATCCGATAAAATATCCGACCCAAATATCCTCCCCATATACAGAGGGCCGCTCCACAAAGTACTTAGCCATATTTTGGCCCAGGGAACCCAGAATATCCGGGGAGGGGCGTATTATCCGGCCTGGGAGGTCCCAAATGGTCATATTTTTTTGGGGAGGGGTATAAATAGACCCCTTCTTCCTCCTTAGGCTGGTGGCTTGCATCCTCTCTCTCCTCCATTGTTTCTACCTTTAAGAGCTTGCAAATACTCTCAATTCCTCCCATATTTCTTGAATCGTTTTGGGGGATTTGAAAGGGGAGATCTAGATCTACAACTCCACCAATCCATCTCTCCTCTATGTGAGGGGAACATCTTGGGATCTCGATCTTTGGGTTTCTTTTATGGATTTAATCTTGTGTTCTTCCTCTCTTATTCCCCCAATAGCTTTTGTAGCTTTGGTTAATTTGGGAGAGAAGGACTTGAGCACTTCTTGTGTTCTTACCATTGCATTTGGTGCATCGATTTGAGTTCTCGGTGAGGATTGGATTGGGTGAAAGGTGAGAAGCTTTTTACTCTTGGGTTCTTGGAACCCTAGACAATTTAGTTGTTTTGTAGGTTTGTGGATTTCTTGGGGCCTCCAATTAAGTTGTGGAGCTTTCCCCGAGCTTGTTTGTTGGGAGCCTCCAATTGAGTTGTGGAGAAGTGCCCCAATATTTATGAGAGGTTACATATTGCCACCGACAAGTGCACCGATAGTGAAGAAGTGAACCGGGCCTCTTGTGGCAAGGTTCACAGGAGAATAGGGTGAGGCCTTTTGTGGCGTGGTGGTCTTAGTACCGCCCACCCCTCCAACGAGACGTACTCCCTTTATGGGAGGAACTCGGTAATAAATCTTCGTCTCCACGTGCCTCAGTTATCTCTATACCCGAGCTATTTACTTATGCACTTTACTTTGTGATAGCCTTCATGCTAAAGTCTTATATCTAGCTATCACATAGTTGCTTGTATTGCTTAGCATAAGTGGTTGGTGCACATAGGTGAACCGCAAATTATATAGGTTTTCTGCTTGACAAAGTAAACGCTGGTTTTATTCCGCCTTTGTTAAGCCCATCTCGTAAAAGTTTTAAAACGCCTATTCACCCCCCCTCTAGGAGGCATCTGTATTCTATCAGGTGCTTGTCTATCCCTTCCATGGTTGGGATTGTGCTTGTTGGCATTGCATCATTACCCCCATCAAGTCAAACAAGGACACTTTGCTCTCTCCCTATTGTGGTCCCAATGGTGTTGTGGGCAAGGTTGCAGGTCTCTACCCACTCTACGCTCAGCTGGTTAGTATTTTTCATGATTACATCACTCCGAGTGGGGGTAACAATGATAGTATCCGTGGCCACCTCGTACAACTGCTTGCCTTTGCTCATGAATGTGCCACCTGTGAAGACTAGCATGTGAATTACAGGTTAGACGTGATGGATTTTATTTATCATGAGATGACTGATGCCATGTTCAACAGGCTCTCCATTCCCTATGCTCCCTTCATTATGATGCTCATCAAGCATATGCTTCCTCTTGAGAACTTCAACATTGATGGTGAACATAAAGTGAAGAACATTTATAACAAGTCAAGGAAGACCTCTCATCCCTCTTCAGCTCTAGAGTCTTTCATGAGAGATGCTCATTCTAGTGGGCGAAGACCCCCAGTGCCGTTTGTTGCCCATGAGGTGAAGAAACGCAATTGGTTTCAGTGGAACATTCTGTGCATGGGTATAGACACTCACAAGGGATAGTATGAGGCTTACCGGCAACACCATGATATGGCTCACACCCAGCAGGTCATCCTCCACCATGTCTCAGCAGCATCAGGCCACCCTCCTACTCCTATAGCTCTCACACCGTATGCTCAGTGGAACACTTCAGCCACCAACTATGGAGAGCTTGAGCATCACTTGTTCCCCACCTTTGAGAGATAACCTACTCCTCCAGCTGCTAATGATGAGGACGATGAAGAGGAGTATGATGATGATGACGAGGACGAGGACGAGGAGTGATTCCTTGGGGTGCTAGCATATCTCTTCTTCCGTTTTGGCGTTTCGATGCCAAAGGGGGAGAAGTAGTTCTATTAGGCTGTCATGGATTTGCATGGGTCGGGGTGCAAGCATTTGCAATCTTTGTCATTTTTATCCTTACTTATGCCCATTTTAGCGTTGAACTTTAAATTTTCTATTTGGTTTGTATTTGTGTGAGACTTTATGGTTGGTTATGTGAGACTATGGAATTATCTCTGGAATTATCTATGTGGATTTATCTCTATGGCAGTATGGATTGATCTTTGCCATGGAATTGCAGTATTATCCATATGGATGCATCCAAATGGTATTATGCTTCGAAGTCTCAATAAGTGGTTATCATATTGGATATATCAATATTATTGAGGACTTGATTCTCCTGGTGGTATGATATTTGGCTAACTCATCATGTGTTTGGAGTTTCCAATTTAATGAAAAGATGTGTTCCTTCTTGTGTGCATTTGTATTCAAATGCAAACTTATTATATGCACACATTTAGGGGGAGTGTTTTCATCCTTGGAATGATATTGTTAGTAGGGCGTTATTGCAAATCCTAGTATTCTCATCTCATACCAAAAAGGGAGAGATTGAAAGAACATTTCATGATATCTAGTGTTTTATGTGTTACTCCCTCTGTTTCAAAATATAAGATGTTTTAGCTTTGTGAAAGGAGTGTATCTAGACCACTTTTAGTGTGTAGGTTTATTCAGGTTTGGAATGAACCTACACACTAAAAGTGGTTGAGATACACTCCTTTCACAAAGCTAAAACATCTTATATTTTGAAATGGAGGGAGTAGATAACAATACCAAGGAATATTTAATGTGTGTTGAGTGCTGCAGATAATTGCCCAAACAAAAGTAGCCAAAACAGAGCTTTAGGGGCGGATTATCCGCCCCTGGTTCGATTGAGAAAGTGGACAAGGCACGTTACACTATATGGGGGCGGACTTTCCCTCGAATTGTCTGGCCAGGGCTAGAGTTTTTGCCCAGGCCGGATAATCCGCCCCCAGGAATTTTTGCAAAGGGAGCCAAGGCGCGTCACGCAGTATGGGGGCAGATTTCCCCCTGGAAAATCCGATTCCAGGGCGGAGTTTGGCCCGGCCGAATAATCCGGTCCCAAATTTTCCAACGGATGTTTTTCGACAGGGGGTATAAATACCCCAATTGCTCCTCCTGTCACACTCCTTGATTCATACGAAAAAGTGCAGTACCGTTCTTCAAGTTCCAAACTGAGATCTCCATCTGAAAGTATCGTATGGGCACCTAGGGGGGGTGAATAGGTGCTACTTCAAATTTTACTCCTTTTTCAAATTAGGGTTTGACAAAAAGGTGAATTCTCTAGATATGCAACTATGGTGAATTTACCTATATGTCACACTAGCACAACTAACTAAACAAGAACACGGGGACACAAGGATTGTTTCCCGCAGTTCCTTCCTTTTGAGGGGAAGTACGTTTGCATTTGGAGAGGGGGTGGTATCAAACCAGCAACGCCACGAGAGGCCTCCCTTGTTCTCCAGTGAACCTTACCCCAAGGGGATCGATTCATGCTTCCACTATATCGGCAACCTTCAAGGTGGTAGCCGGCACCCTTACAACAAGTTCGAGGCACACATCCACAACTTAATTGGAGGTTCCTGGATCCAAGCAAGCTGTCACACAATCAAAGACAAGCTTTTAAAAACCAAAACAAAGCTTAGGGTTTCCAATGAAACCCTAGAGTAAGGGGCCCTCAAGTGAATGAGGGTGAAATGAAGATCTCTCTTGGTGAAGCTGTAGATCGAGGCCTCCTCCTCCGATTCCCCAAAGATCAGTGACTTTGGATTGTTGGATGAAGAGATCTTGGAGTTTTGGTGGCTCTAATGGTGTGGTCTTTCTTTTCTGGAACGAGCAGCTTGAGGTAGAAGATGAGGTCCCCTATTTATATACCTCACAGTGCAGACCATTTTCTGACCGTTGGGGACCTTCCACACTGAAGACTCTAGTCTGGTAGACCGGAGACTACGTTCTACACTAGAAACTTCGGCCCATCTCCGGTCCATCTCCGGACCGGCATTCTGACTGACTTGGGCATTTTCTTGATTCTCACATGGGAGACTTTGGCAGGGACTCCGGACTAGGGACACCGGAGACTCCGGTGTTTCCACACCAGAAACTCCGGTCTGAGAACCCACACCGGAGATTCTAGCCAACATCCGGTCCATCTCCGGACCCCCTGATAGAATGACTTTGGGTTGTTTCTTGAGTCCACTCCGAGGACTTTCGAGAAAACTCCGGACCACACTGGAGACTCCGATGTTTGCACACCGGAGACTCTAGTCTAGAATCTTCAGGAAAACTTAGTTTTGGCCTGGGAATTTCCCACACTATTATGGCCTTTTCTCTTTTCAATACATTAACATGTAGACATTAGCACATAGTAAAATGAACCTTATGTTGTTAACGAACACCAAAGCAAATTAGGACAATAAATGTCCTTTCAATCTCCCCTTTTTGGTGTTCAATGACAATAAGAGGTTTTGCATGGATTTTTTAATAAGACAACTATGCTCCCCCTGATGATGTGCAGCAAGATAATCAAGTAATACATGCACGTCAGGTAATGGATAACTATTACAATAAGGGAACATGCATAGACATGTCCACACACATAGATAGTTCACATAAACCAAATAAGTCTCACAAGAACCAAATGAAAGTAAATGTTCGAATAAAGAGACGACCACAACCCCAACCCATGCAAATCCGGATGCTCCTAATGGACACCTTCTCCCCCTTTGGCATCAAAACGCCTAAAAGGGAAAAGTCCAAGCTATTTCCCCAAAGGAGTCAGTTAGAGTTCTCGTCGTAGTCATCATCCTCATCCTCATCCTCATCCTCATCATAATCATCATCAGCAGCTGATGTCTGTGGGCCTTTGTCGTGAGGGCGGGAAGAGGAAGTGCCATGTGGTGCAAAACCAGAAGTGACCTCTGAGAAAGTATGCCAATCAACCAAGCTTGCATTCATAGCATTCCAAGCACCAAAGGAAAGTGTGTGATATGACTCTGCAAACGGTTTAGCTCCATGCTCATCGTTGTATTTGGACTCCCCTTCCTCTTCTTCCTCTCCTTGAGCCTTGATGTCCTTGAGGAGCTTCTCAATTCTGCGGTTGCTCTTGTAGGAATCATGCTGCCCCTTGTAGATGTCCATGCTCATGCAACACAAAGTCTTCTCCCAGAAATATGCCTTCTTGACTTTCTCCTGAACAAACTCACGTGTGACAGGAGCCATAGGTGCATTGGAGGCATTCTTCCTCCTATAGCCCCTAGGAGGGGTGGGAGCAGCTCAACCTCAGAGATCTCATCATCCTCACTCTCAAACAGTTGCCTAGGAACCATCTTCCCTTTATTTTGGAGACACACCAGGGAATGCTCCATAAGATTGGCAGGAAGGGAAAGTGGTGAACCATGAGGTTGAGTATTGATAAGCCTCATCACTAGAGCAGCATATGTAGGAGACTTCTAGAAGAGAATAGCAGGGTGCATCTCCTCAAAGATGTAATCCATAACATCAATAGCATATCCTTCAGCATCAGGGCCAGGAAGGTGTACCTTGTGAGCATGGTGAAGCAAGTTGACAAGCCCACATCTAATAGCATCATCATTGCTAGCACTAGGAGAAATGTTGTGGCGGAATATCCTCAATAGTAAGTTGTAGAGAGGTTTGAGGCCCTTGGTCTCACCAACGACCGCATTCTTGCCATAGAGGGGAGCCAACTTGGTCTTGCTCTCACCAAGAGCAACATCATGCATACGGTGCCCAACAGGAACAAACACACCCTAGAAAGTCTCATTGATGACCCTGGCAAAGTAAAACAAGGTAACAGTACAACAGACATTGCCAGTCATCCACGTCATGGTCCTTGCCTGATCAGTCCCAAACACCACAGTTGCATAGAATTGCTGGACAAGAGTAATGCTGTAATTTTCTCGGAGCTCTATGAGCCCATGCAGCCCGAGCTTCTCAGTGATCCACAAAGCATCTTCAAAGTAGTTGTTGGCACGCGTGTACTCGAGATCCATATACATCTGAGGACAAACATGGGACTTGGTGAGCTTGCTATAGATATTAGTCATGAACACTTTGTGTTCCCTCCTCCAATAAAAAGGATCATCATAGGTCCTTGGTAGCTCATAGAAGTTTGTCTTGCGTAGGTCATGGAACTCCTTCTTGGTCATGTGAGCAAGAGATTGCAAATTGTCATACTTGGCCCTCTTGGCACGATTTTACTCCTCTATGTGCTCATAGTTCTTCCTCATGTACTCAGCATCTCTGAGTTGCTGCCTGTGGTTGGATGGCGGGATCACATACTGACCAGCTTCTTCATCAAACTGAGGATCTGCCCTTCTAGACTTGGCCTTGGTGCGACCATGACGAGAATCAGAGCCTCTTGTGAATATAGAGTGAGGGGGCTAGCATGGGGTAAGCACATATGTCCCAGAGATGAATACACGACCCTCAGAACTTTGCAGGATATGCTAGAAGCAATCTACACTAGAGTCTCCAGTATGCAACACTAGAATATCCGGCCTGGACCAGAGTTTCCGGTCAGACAGACCGGAGTCTCCGGTCTGGAGAATTCGGTTTGCATAGGGAGACTGCGGGAGGACTCAATTCTAGAAGACCAGGCAAGGGAATGAGACTAATGTGAGGGAATGCACGCAGACATGTTGTTCCAGTGGGTAAAATCAGTACAAAACTCAAAATAAACTAAGGGGATGAACCCTAGGTTCATGGTGAGAAGAAAGGTACCAGATCTGTTTCATTGGAGAGATTCCACTGGTGGAGAATGTCCCAAGGGTGGAGAGGGTGGAGTTGGCCGGCGACATGGCGGATCCTGGCGGCAAAACGGCCTCCGGGCGGTGGTTTTGGAGGAGGAGGAGGCGGGTGCGAGAGTGGGAGTCAGGGTGGAAGATAGAGTCTGTGTGACTCTTTCACCCCAACTCCCTTAAGTCATAGGTAGAAACCGCCCCAAATCGGAGACTCTGGTCTGACCGGAGACTCTGGTGTTTGCACACCGTAAACTCCGGTCCTCTTCGACCAAAACTAACCAGATTCAAAAAATGGACATATATGGAATGGAATGTGTTTAGGGGAGAGAGTACGGCTTGAGTTAAATTCAAAACTATGAAGAAGCAAATAGGCAATGAAATCAAAATTAAATGATAAGTGAAACTCCAAAACGAATAGAGTCAAGAACCAACCCTTCATAATGAAGGGGACGGTGGCCGAGGCCACCATGTAAGAGTGTGAGGCATGAAATCACGAAGAATTATCCTTGGGTTCATAACCTCTACTCATCAATGAAGCTCACATATCACAAAATGATATTAAGAGAATTGATTTTCTTAATTTTGGCATTATGGGGGGAGGGATATCCCAATGGATTAGGACCGCACTCCCCTATCTCCATGCCTGCATCTAAACCACACGATGATCAAGATATAAGTGAATATGCAAGATGATCAAGTCAAACTCCTTGAATCTATGATATTTAGCTCATTCCTCAAATAACAAAACCTTGCTTCATCAAGTGGCTTCGTTAATATGTCTGCAAGTTGGTATTTGGTTGATACATAAGAAATTTCAATATCTCCTCGGGCAACATGATCTCTAATGAAATGATGACGGATCTCAATATGCTTTGTTCTTGTATGATCCATTGGATTGTAGGCAATCTTGATAGCACTTTCATTGTCACATAAAAGAGGCATTTTGTCATAACGGACACCATATTCCTTTAAAGTTTGCCTCATCCATAACAATTGAGTGCAAGCACTAGCTGCAGCCACATACTCAACCTGAGCGGTGGAGAGAGATATACAGTTTTGCTTCTTAGAAGACCAACACACCAAGGACCTACCAAGGAATTGGCAAGCCCCGGAGGTTGATTTTCTATCATACTTATCACTAGCCCAATCCGAATCCGTGTATCCACAAAGAGAGAATGTTGAACCCCTAGGATACCATATACCATAGTTTGGGGTATGAACCAAATATCAAGAGATTCTCTTGACCGCCATCAAATGGCTTTCTTTAGGAGCCGCTTGATATCTTGCACACACTCCTACACTCAACACAATATCGGGTCCAGATGCACAAAGGTAAAGCAAAGAACCAATCATGGACCGGTATACCTTTTGATCCACATCTTTACCATTTGGGTTTAGTTCAAGATGAGTCTTTGTTGCCATGGGAGTAGGAGCTCCATTTAGATCTTTCATGTTGAATCGCTTGAGGATATCTTGACTATACTTGGTTTGTTTGAAGAATGTTCCTCCTCTTACTTGCTTGATCTCAAAACCAAGGAATACTCTCAATTCCCCCATCATAGACATCCGAAACCTATTAGTCATAAGTTTTGAGAATTCATCATTAAAAGCTTTGTTAGATGATCCAAATATAATATCATCAGCATATATTTGGCATACAAAAAGCTCCCCATTGACCTTCTTAGTAAAAAGAGTGGGACCGATTTCCCCAACATCAAACCTATGGTCTAACAACAACTCTCTAAGGTGCTCATACCACATGCGTGGGGCTTGTTTGAGCCCATAGAACGCCTTATCAAGCTTGTAGACGTGGTTTGGGAATTTGGGATCCTAAAACCCTGGGGTTGCTTTACATATACCAACTCATGCAATGGACCATTAAGAAATGCACTTTCTACATCCATTTGTTGTAATTTAAATTTATGATGTGTCGCATAAGCAAGAAGGATACAGATGGACTCAAGGCGATCCACGAGTGCATATGTCTCTCCATAATCAATGCCTTCAATTTGAGAGAACCCTTGTGCAACCAATCTTGCCTTGTTCCTCACAACAATTCCATGCTCATCTTGCTTGTTCTTGAATATCCACTTGGTGCCTATCACATTGCGGAAATCTTTTGGCTTTTCAAGTAACTTCCATACTTTGTTTCTCTCAAAGGCAAAGATATTTTGGTCCTCGTCTTGACCATTAACTTGACCTTGATCATCATTGGAATCATTCTCTTCATTAATAGGAAATTATTGACCTTGGTCTTGATCAGGCACACTTCTAGACATGCGTTGGGCTGCTCTAATGGCAGTTTCTACAAATCTTCCTTGTACAATAGATTGAGCAACACTGGACATTCTGGCAAATGGAGACTCAAGCTCCCCCTGACTAGAGGGTTCTCCCTGATCAACTTGTTGAGGGTCCATAGCTTGTCTTTGGCTTGAGTCATTGTCCTTCTCGGTCGGAGCATGTTGATGTTGTGAAGATGAGCGCTTCACTTGAGTAGAGCATAGTTCTTCTCGATCCGCCATAAGGGGTTCCTCAACAGGGCAGATGATTCCCGCACCCATTCTTCCTATGGCATCCTGAGGCATTTCATCATCTACATCACAAACATCACCACGCCCCCCTTGGGGACCATCATATTCTTCAAAAACCACACTACAAGATTCTATGACAAGTCCAGCGAGCTTGTCATAGATTCTATAAGTGTGGGATTCGAGACCATAACCAACAAAAATACCCTATAATTCTTTGGAATCAAATTTGGACAAACAAACACCCTTAATGTGATAGAAACACTTACAACTGAACACCCGAAAGTATGAAACATTGGGCTTGTTACCGGTAAGAATTTCATATGGAGTCTCGATCAATTCTTTGCGGTGGTAGAGATGGTTTGATGCATGGCATGCGGTGGAGATTGCTTCGGCCCAAAAATTGTATGGAGATTTAAACTCCGCCAACATGGTCCTTGCCATATCAATAAGAGTCCGGTTCTTCCTCTTAGCTACACCATTTTGTTGAGGGGTATATGCAGCGGAATATTGCTGTTTTACCCCCTCGTCACTAAGAAATCCATTCAAGGTGTAGTTCTTGAACTCGGTGCCATTCTCACTCCTTATTGTTAACACAGGGACATTGTGTTGACGTTGAGCCATGTTGATGAAGTGAATGAAGTTTTATTGGGTCTCACTTTTCAGCTTGAAGAAATATACCCATGTGTATCTTGAGTAGTCATCAACAATCACCAAACCATATTTCTTCCCACCAAGACTTGCATGAGATGGAGGACCAAAGAGATCCACATGGAGGAGCTCCAAGATCCTCTTGGACTTGATGTAGTTCTTTGGCTTGTGGGGAGAATCATGCATCTTTCCTTCAACACACGCCCTGCAAACACGATCTTTGGCAAAGCAAACATTTTCTTTTAGTCCAACAATATGACCATCCTTGTGGATACTTTGCAAAGTTCTCATGTTTACATGGTCTAGACGGCGATGCCATAACGAACCCACATCGCCTTTCCGAATAAGCAGATCGCACTTGTAGTGGTTTTCCTCGAAAAGTCCACCACATACAAGTCATTTTCGACGTACCCAACAAAAGCGACCTTTAGAGACTTGCTCCACATGAGGATCACAATATCATTATCAATAAAGACGGCAAAGCCCATCTTCCCAAGAGCACGGACTAAAAGTAAATTATAGCCAAGGTTCTCAACAAGCATGACGTCCACGATACTAATGTCATGGGCAACCACAACCTTGTCAAAACCCATTACCTTATACTTTGACTTGTCGGCATATGTCACGGATATTTGATCAACATTTGGTCTCAACTCCTTGACACTAGATGCGCTTCTGGTCATATGACTTGTGCATCCACTATCAAGCACCCATTTTGATCCACCAGAAGCATAGGTCTAAAAAAGATCAAACTAGTTTTTAGGTACCCATTTTTCAATGGGTCCTATTTTGTTAGCAATAAGGGTCTTGGGAACCCAAATAGACCAAGCAATATAACCATCAAATGGGCCAACATATTGTGCATACACATCACCATAATAATCATGCATTAAAACATAGTGAGGGTTAGCACTTCCCATAAAGTCATCATGAGACATAGTTTTTCCACTTGTGGTCTTACTACCCACAATGGCCTTGTTCTTTTCTTGTGTGGGCTTGTCCTTCTTATTCTAGTTGTTCTTCTTCTTGGCTTTAGAAACAAAGCCAATGCCTCCTTTCTCACCATTTGGCCTCTGCTTACTCAAGAGGTCATCAATTGACTTGTTTCCTTTGGAAAAGGTGTCCTTAGCTAGTTCCCCCTTCAACCTAGCATTTTCTTCAAGTATATTTGTACAACTAGAAGGAATGAAAGTACTAGGTGAGGAAATATTGGTCAATTGAGTTTGAAGCTTTTCATGAGACTTTGTGACTAATAAGAGTTCACTCTCCAAGGCCTTGTGAGCCTTGTCAAGCATCCTAAAGTCCTCGGCAAGTTTTTCATGAACAACACCAAACTCAATCTTGTCCTTTTTAGCCTTTTTATATTTAGCAATAGCATGGTCACGTACCTTGATGAGTTTATTAGTAATTAGGTCATTTGCTTCATAAATCCCTTCAAGTTTAGTTTCAAGAGACATCCTAGTTTCTTGTTCTTCTTCTAGAGCACTATTTAGAGGTTCTACCTCAATCATGTGCTCTCTTCCTAATTTACATCTCTCATCAAGAAGCTATTGTGTGTGTGAAAGTTGATTTAAGAGGTCCACAAAATGTTTCTTGTGTTCCCCTTGCAAGTTAGTCATAAACACATCAAAAGAAACTAATTCCTTCTTGACCTCAAGAGATAACTCATCATCAACTAAGGAGGTGGGGTGTGATGATGATAATACCTCTGTTCCTCTTGCCATAAGGCAAGTGACGTATTGTTGGAGATATTCTCATTTGGAGAGTTGAAGAGTGAGAAGGTAGGTGTAGAAGTAGTGGCAAGGGCAGCCACACCACTTGATGTTTCCTCTTCTTCATCTTCATCATCATCATTGTTGGAGGAGAATTCTTCATGTGTTATCAAGACAATTCACCTGACTTCTTGTTGGTGGGATTCCTCTTGATGAAGGGTTTCTTGGAAGGAGCTTTGGAGGTTTTCTTCAACACAAGTTTACCCCCATGATCTTCTCTTTTCTCATAGGGACAACAGGCAACAAAGTGATAGCGGTCACCATAATTGAAGCAAGTTCTCAATTTAGACCCATTTTCTCTTCTCCCATTGGGGTTGCTTCTTTGTTGCATCTCCATCTTGGCCTTGGCGGGGTCTTTCCAAAAGTTTCTTGCGTAGAAGGCCATGTACTCACCATGCGAAACCTTGACATCTTCGGGGTGGCTCATTGAAAGTGCATCATCACTCCCTTCTTCTTCATCATACTCCACAACCTTGACCTTCAAGGCGAGATTGACACCACTACTCATTCCAATAGCACGAGCACAAACGTCTTTGGCATTCTTGGCAGCAACCTTGAAAGCAACCATCTCTTGCATAACTTCATTGGAGGTCATGAGATGGTAGTTGTATCTTCCTTGGAGACTCTTCAAGTCAGTGGGCTCGAAGGGCATGTGTGCACTCACATACTTCCTCTTGATCCAAGCATCATCAATGTGAGAGGCACCAACATTCCTAAAGGCGGTGGCTATGGATTGGAGTCTTTGATACATGTATTCATGATCCTCACCATCCTTCATAAAGAAACCTTCAGCCTCATTGCTTAAGGCATCATACCTATTTCTTCTCATGCTCTCATTGCCAACAAACAAGTTAATGAGAGCATCCCAAGCTTCCTTGGTAGTATTGTAGTGCTCAATGTGGGGAAATCCTTTGGCCCCACTCCAAGTTGGATCATGTGCAAGGTTGTCACATTGAGTTGGCTATTGACCACTTCTCTTCTAGTCAAATTGGTAGGATCCTCAATTTGGAGTCCTTCTTCAATAATGTTCCACAAGTCAATGCAAGAGCTACGTACATGAGATTTCATTAAAACCTGCCATTGAGCAAAAGTCTGTGCAGCTAACTTAGGTGGGTCACCTCTATTATTTATATGGGGATGAGGGATTGGAGGGTCGGGAGAGTACCATCCGAGAACCAGGAGAGTACCATCCGAGAACCGCATGGTACTCTTCCTTCCCACCACCCTTTTTGGTGGTGGAGTAAGTGGAATTATGTTCATCCCCCACCACTTCACCTATTGGCTTAGCCAGAGCATTCACCTTAGGGTTAGGTGGTGATTCCTCTTGAGAGGGAGGTGGTGAGGCCGACTTTTCCATAACAAGTCGCTTAACAAGCTGACGCAACTGTTGGATTTCATTGCCCAAGGTAGAGCTCAAGCTTGTTTCCAAATTCTTGAGATCTACCATGGTCACCGAGTTGCTAGCTCACCCTCTCCCTCTTCTCCTTGGTTGCCCATAGTCTCTTAGGCGGTTAAACCCGAATAAAGAGTCGAGGCTCTGATACCAATTGAAAGGATCGTATGGGCACCTAGAGGGGAGGGTGAATAGGTGCTACTTCAAATTTTACTCTTTTTCAAGTTAGGGTTTGACACAAAAGGTAAATTCTCTAGATTATGCAACTATGGTGAATTTACCTATATGTCAAACTAGCACTACCACTAAGCAATAACAAGATAAGTAGAGTGCGGTAAAGGATAGAAGTAACCAAAGTAGAGCACGCGGAGACACAAGGGTTTGTTTCCCGTAGTTCCTTCCTTTTGAGGAGAAGTACATCTACGTTTGGAGAGGGGATGGTTTCAAACCACCAATGCCACGAGAGGCCTCCCTTGTTCTCCGATGAACCTCATCCAAACGGGTTCGATTCACCTTTTCCACTATATCGGCAACCTTCGAGGTGGAAGCCGACACCTTTACAACAAGCTCGAGGCACACATCCACAACCTAATTATAGGCTCTCGAATACAAGCAAGCTGTCAAACAATTAAAGACAAGCTTGTTAGAACCAAATCACAAGCTAGGGTTTCCAATGAAACACTAGAGCAAGGGGCCCTCAAGTGAATGAGGGGGAAATGAAGGTCTCTCTTGGTGAAGCTATATATCAAGGCCTCCTCCTTCGATTCTCCAAAGATCAATGACTTTGGATGGTTGAGTGAAGAGATCTTGAGGATTTGGTGGCTCAAATGGTGGTGTTGTTCTTGAACTAGATGAGCAGCTCCCAAGGTAGAAGAAGGGGCCTTTATATAGGGACCCTCGAATTAGAGCCAATGGGAGCCACTTACCCCAGACAGTTCGGCAAAAACTAGCCGGACACTCCGGGCGACAACCACCGGACACTCCGGCCTGGCAAAGTTTCCAGCCAGAGTCTAGGTGGTGTCCAATGTGGTGTTCTGATTGTCTGAGCTAGTCAACGAATCCTCAGGGCCAGATAGTCCGGTTGGGCCAGACACTCCGACGCACATTAGCCGGATAGTCTGGTAGGGACTTTGTCTCTGCCCACATATTATCCTGGTGAGTCCTTTTTCCTTAGGTATAGATTACACAGATGTAGCTGATATCTCCTGAAACATTTAACAGCTGATTAAAGCTATCTAAGTGTTGTCAACAAACATCAAAACAGCATGAAGGGCATAAATGCCCTTTCATTGGTCAAGCTTTAGTACAAGTGGGGGCAGTGCCCTAGAGTCTCAACGCCTCCGCTTTGGGAGTCACCCAGCGCTTTAACCATCAGCTTGGCGCTTTATCCGTCAGCCTGGACATTGTCCGTCATCTCCCAGCCATAGCGCTTTGGCGCCTTTGTCTGGTAGCGCCAGCCTGTCCGGTCAAGGGTGCGCTCAGCAGGGAGCATCACCCCCTCCCGTACCTTTGGCCAATGGATCCAAGGCGGCCGGGTAGAGGTGGCCACCTAGCCGGCTATCCTAGCCTCCAGCTAGACGGGCCAGCTAGGGAATCTTGATGCGGGCCGGTTGAAGCGTATCACCAGGCTGAGGTGCTTTATCTTGTGGCCATCCGGCCAGATTTCCTTGGAGCCGGCCAGTTAGCGCTGGCTTGGCCTATCCGGGGGTCATCCCCCCGACACTAGTCCCCGAGCGCGGCGTGGTAGAGTCCGGGTGTGGCATGGCAGTCCCAAAGTGTGGTGTGGCAGTCCCGGGTCCGCGTCTAGCATGATGGAGTCAAATTCCAACGACAGAGTGATGGAGGGCTTGCATAGATGCTCAAGGGCCACTCCAGGCGGTATTGCTGCTCTTGTGGAGCCTACGCGGGCGAGTGCGTCCGGTGCTTTGTTGTTTGCTCGAGGCACGTGGTGGAACTCGCATCCTTCAAAGCAGGCGCATAGCTGCTGTACGAAGATGCGGTACAGTGCCATATTCGTGTCCTTGGCGTCCCAATCACCTGATACTTGCTACACCACCAGGTCAGAGTCGCCGAAGCAGAGGATGCACCTGATGCCGATCTCTTTTGCCATCTTGAGGCCATGAATGAGCGCTTCATACTCGGCGACGTTGTTGGACGCACGGAAATGAATCTACAGCACGTACTCTAGCCGGTCTCCCTTTGGGGAAGTGATGACGACCCGGACTCCAAGCCCACAGTACATTTTGGAGTTGTCGAAGTGCAGCTTCCAGTGTGTGGAGTCGGGACATGGAGGCAGGTACTATGTCTCCACCCAATCAACGAGGAAGTATTCTAGGGCCTGAGACTTGATCGTCGTTCTTGGTTCGTACCGGATTTAGAGCTATATCGCCCATTTCGCCACCCAGCCCGTGGCGTCTTTGTTGTCGAGATCTCCGCCAAGGGGGCCAGTGCCACTACCCGGATGGAGTGCTCTTGGAAGTAGTGCTTTAGCTTCTTGGCAGCCATGTACACGCCGTACACCAGCTTCTAGTAGTGGGGGTAGTTCTGCTTTGATAGCGAGAGTACCTCACTCAAGTAATACGCCGGGCGTTGGACCGGCTGAGCCTTCCCTTCTTCTGGCCTCTCTACCAGCAGTACGACGCTGACGACCCGGTTAGTGGTTGCGATGTACATCAGCATTGGCTCCTTCGCGGCTAGGGCCACCAGTACCGGCAAAAAGGATAACATGCGCTTGACGTCGCAGAAGGCCTCGTCCGCCTGCGCCGTTCGGATGAACTTGTATGTTTTCTTCATGAGCTGGTAGAGGGGTAATGCCTTCTCGCATAGCCGGCTGATGAACCGACTGAGGGAGGCCAGACATCTGGTGAACTTCTGTACGTCACGCAGGTTCTGCAACGGCTGCATGCGCTCGATTGCGTCGATTTTCTCCGGGTTCTCCTCGATCCCACGCTCTGAGACGAGGAAACCAAGGACCTGGTCGGCTGGGATGCCGAACACGCACTTCTCTAGGTTCAGCTTCATTTGGAACCGTCGAAGGTTGGCAAAGGTTTCCTTCAGGTCTTCGAGGAGGGTCTTTTTCTCCTTTGTCTTGACCACCAGGTCATCGACATAGGCGTGCATGTTTCTGCCAATTTGTGATTGTAGGCACTTTTGCATGCAACGCTGATACATGGCACCTGCATTTTTTAGTCCGAATGACATGGTGGTGTAGCAGTAGGCCCCATATGGGGTGATGAATGTTGTCTTTATTTGATCAGCGGGGTTTAGTCGGATCTGGTGGTAGCCGGAGTACACATCCAGAAATGATAGCAGTTCGCAGCCGGACGTGGAGTCGATCACTTGGTCTATCCATGGCAGGGCGAACGGATCTTTGGGCATCCCTTGTTGAGGCTAGTGTAGTCAACACACATGCGCCAAGTCTTGTTCTTTTTCAACACCAGTACTGGGTTTGCCAACCATTCTGGGTGGAACACTTCCATGATGAATCCGGCTACGAGCAGCCGGGTGATCTCCTCACCGATGGTTCTTCTTTTCTCTTCCATGAAGCGATGTAGCGACTGTTTGAGCGGCTTTGCATCCGACCTGACATGTAAAGAGTGCTCGGCGAGCTCCCTCGGAACACCAGGCATGTCCTTGGGGGACCATGCGAAGATATCCCAATTCTCACGGAGGAAGTCGACGAGCGCACTTTCCTATTTGCTGTCAAGGCCGTCTCCGACCAGGACGGACTTGTCCAGCTCTGCCTCGTTCAGCAGGATCTTCTTGGTGCCTTTTGACGGCTTGAATTGTGCCTCTCCGGCTGGCTTTGGCTTGCCAACCGGCATGTCCTCCTGGAGGGCTGCCACGTTCTGCATGATGATGCGTTTCTCTTCTGCAATGATCATGGCCTCAGCAACCTTGGAGTCGTATGTGGCGCATTCCACCGAACGCCTATAGTCACCCGCCACGGTGATTACTCCCTTTGGCCCGGGGAGCTTCATCTTGAGATATGCTTAGTGTGGCACCACCATGAATTTGGTGAGCGTGGGGCATCCGAGGATGGCGTGGTAAGCGCTGCAGAGGTTGACCACCTCGAACCATATAGGCTTGCGGTAGAAGTTGTCCTCCGTACCAAAGATGACATCCAGCCGGATCTTGCCAATGGGCGAATGCGATGGACCTGGAACAACCCCATCGAAGGAGGTGGTGGATGACTCTAGCTCAGACTCGCTGATGCCAAGCCAGTCGAGGGAGGTGTGGTACAGGAGGTTGATGCTTCTTCCTCCATCCACCAAGACGCGGGAGAAAATGCACGAGTGTTTCTTTGAGATGATGATGGGGTCCAGGACCATAGTGTATGTGCCTGGGTGCAGTAGAACGACTGACTGGTCCTCCTGGCTCCATTTGACCTCTTGCTCTGACCAGTTCAGGAACTGGGGGACATGAGGGATGACTGCGTTCACCTCCGCCTCGTAGCACCACTTGCTGTTGCTTGGTTTCTGGCTCGGTGGTGAAGATGTGGTAGTTCCCTACCCGGCGAGGGTAGTCTCCACCGTCTTCGTCATGGCGGTTTTGGCATTCGCGGTTGTCCTGTTGCCCACCGGCTGGCGGAGGAGGGACATGTGGTGGTAGATCATAGACTTCAGACATTTTCTTTGTCCAGGTGCACTGACGGGTTGTATCTGTAGCCGACTTGTTGCTGCCGCTATGGAACTTGCATGGGCCATCAAGCATCGACTCGATGGTGTACTTGGGCCGAGGTGGCCGGTTGTCGGGCTTCTGTCTCTGGCTGCCTCCTATAGACGGATCCTCCTGGACTGCTGCTACCTGCCTGGAACCATATTGGTTATCCGGCTGGTCATCCTTCCTCTTTCCATGGCGGTTATCATGCCGCCTAGAGTTGTGGTTGTTTCCCTCCGGCTACCGCTGATCCGTTGTGGCCTCCACGATGATATGTCCCTGGTCGTCTAGCCAGACATACCTTTTCATTGCCGCCTCCGCGGTGGCGTACTTGTCCGCGATCTCCATGGTCTTTGCCATGGTGGTGGGCTCTACCTGATTAAGCTTGTGCTAAGCATGGTTCCATCCCTGCATCCGTTGATGAAGAAATCGACCGCATGGTGCTCGCGTACTCCCTTGCAGAAGTTGTGCTTGCTTTTCCATCGTGTGATGTAGCAGCGATCGATTTCGTCCTTGCCCTGGACGCAGAGGGCGAGCTCGCCAGGGTGACCCGGGCGTTTGTAGGTGCCTGTGAAGTTGCAAACAAACGCCTACTCGAAATCGATCCAAGCGTTGATGTTGTTTTTGGGGAGGCTATTGAGCCAGGTTCTGGCTGAATCCAGTAACATGAGTGGGACGTAGCGCACCGCCACGCGGCGATTGCTGTTTGCAATGCCCACCGCAGTGGTATAACCCACCAGCCAATCTTCCGGCTTGACGGTGCCGTTGTACTTCGGCGTGTCCCTTGGGAGAGAAAATCCCTTTGGAAATGGTTCATTCTGGATGCATGGTCTGAAACACCTTAGGCCATCCAGACTTTCTTCCTCCAACACGCGCGATTGGACCAGCAGGTCGATGCATTCACGTGCGTCTCGTGGTTCCTTCGGCTCGGCGGGACCTAGGTGGTGTGTTTTACCTTCCGGCTTCGTTGGCTAGGTCGCGGTTTCTGCTGGTGGCTTCGCGTGGGTTTTGTCCACGGCCTGCCGACCCACCACGTGGACGGTTGTCCTACCTTGTGACATTTGGAGAGGAGGCCTTGCTTCTGCCTGCAGCCAGCTCGCCCGCCCGGTGAGGTGGTTGGTTCTTGCTGTTGCCGCCTAGGCTTGCGCTTGCCTCGGCCTACTGCCGGTTAGCTGTTGCCACAAGGAGCTGGATGCATGCCTGCTGGCGGCGCAGCTCGTCGCCCTACAGGTGGCTAAGCTCCGCGGTGGCAGCTTCCACCGCCCCGGAGTGCTATAGACCGGGCGAGCCACCGCCACGCGTGAGCCAGGAGCACGGTCTAGCTCCGAGCCTAGGTTACGGCCTTGCGGCGGCACCTGCCAGTTTGTGCCGGGTAGGCGAGAAAAGCCATGCATAGTGTTGTACTCATGCACGGTGGCGTCCAGGCGTCGTTGGAGTGCGGCAACTCTGTTGGCTTCCTCCAGGAGGCTCTGGTGTGTGGTCTCTAGTGCAGCCGCCGCGGCAGCTGGATCCAACTCAGTGGCAATGGGGATGCGAAGGTTTTGGATGGAATCCACCAGAGGGTCTGTGCCTTGCCTTGCGGGGTGGGGTCCTGGGTGCCTGTGTCACGCTCCAGAAGTGGGCGGCGTCCTTCGCCTGCACCGGCCATCATGACCTCAACACTGCCACTCACGTGGAGCGGGGCGGAGAATCCGGGAGGCGCACCGGACACGGCGACAACCTTGCGAGGGAACTCCTTGGCGATGGTGGCAACGTAGACGCGGTTCTCACCGAAGTGCATGACGGAGCCATCACTTGGGAAAGTTTCCCCGTTGAAGCAAGATGCGTTGTTGAGGACATAATCGAATGAGCCAAAGGTGAGGACGAGGCCAGAGGTGACTTTCTCACCGGCGACGAGCGGAAGTCCCTTGCGAAAGATGACCCCAGCCGAAGCATTGTGCCCCACGGTGGGCGCCAACTGTCATGGTGTGGAACACGGCAGTGCCATTGGGGATGGCATGAGAGGGCACAATCAGGATGCTATCGGTGGCTACTCGCAACGGGTTGGGCACAGATACTGCAGACACAGCAATGTACCCAAGTTCGGAGCCCTCTGGTCAATTTAATGCTCCTACTCATGCAAGGATCTACTATATGGGGAGCGAGTGCTCAATACAAGTGCTCCTTGAGCTGTTTGCTTAGCTACCCTTGGGAGCTAGAGGAAGATGGATCACATGACTTGGGGATTATGGCTAATTTCTAACTTGTTCTCCCTTACCTAGAACCCTAGCTCTACCCCTCCTTATATACTGCTAGAAGGTTAGGTTATAATGTGGGCTCTAGGGTTTACTATTTTGGGCTTTGGGTTTACAAAGCGGGCCGGCTGACTGGGTCTAGCCGGTGGTCCAGGGTCTTGGTCAAGCTTCAGTACAAGTGGGGGAAGTGCCCCAACACCTCAGCGCCTCCACTTTGGGCGTCACCCAGCGCTTTAACCATCAGCTTGGTGCTTTATCCGTCAGCCAGGACTTTGTCCGTCATCTCCCAGGCTTAGCACTTTGGCGCCTTTGTTTGGTAGCGCCAGCGTATCCAGACAAGGGTGCGCTTAGCAGGGAGCGTCACCCCCTCCCGTACCATTGGCCAACGGATCCGAGGCGGTCGGGTAGAGGTGGCCACCCAGCCGGCTATCCTGGCCCCCGGCTAGACGGGCCAGCCGGGGAATCTTGATGCAGGCTAGGTGAAGCATATCACCCGGCTGAGGTGCTTTATCTTGTGGCCATCTGACCATCTTTCCCTTGAGCCGGCCAGTTAGCGCTAGCTTGGCCTATCCAGGGGTCATCCCCCCGACAAGCAACACCATTCGTTGTTTCTTCTTCCTCCTCCTCCTCATCATAGGAAGAGAACTCTTCATGTGCTATCGATGCAATGTCACCGGACTTCTTGTTGGGGTCATTCTTCTTGTAAAAAGGCTTCTTTAAAGGGGCCTTTGGATTTTTCTTCAATATGAGTGCACCACCATTGTCTTCTCTCTTCTCGTAGGGACATCCGGCAACAAAATTATAGCGGTCACCATAGTTGAAGCAAGTTCTCAATCTTGAAGCATTTTCGTTTCTACCACTTGGGTTGCTTCTTCGTTGCATCTCCATCTTGGACTTGGCGGGATCTTTCCAGAAATTTCTTGCATAGAAAGCCATGTATTCACCATGAGCAACCTTGACATCTTCGGGGTGGCTCATAGAGAGTGCATCATCACTTCCTTCTTCTTCATCATACTCCACAACCTTGGCCTTCAAGGCAAGATGGACACCACCAATCATTCCAATGGCACGAGCACAAGCATATTTGGCACTCTTGGCAGCAATGTTGAAGGCAGCCATCTCTTGCATAACTTCATTGGAGGTCATGAGATGGTAGTTGTGTCTACCTTGGAGACTCTTCAAGTCAGTGGGCTCGAAGGGCACGAGCACGCTCACATACTTCATCTTGATCCAAGCATCATCAATGTGAGAGGCACCAACGCTTCTTAAGGCAGCGGATGTGGATTTGAGTCTTCGATAATCTTCAGCTTCATTGCTTAAGGCATCGTATCTATTTCTTCTCATGCTCTCATTTCCAACAAACAAGTCAATGAGAACATCCCAAGCTTCCTTGGCGGTATTGTACTGCTCAATGTGGGGAAAGTCCTTTGACCCCACTCCAAGTTGGATCATGTGCAAGGCGGTGGTATTGAGTTTACTATTGACCACTTCTATTCTTGTCAAGTTGGTTGGATCCTCAATTTTTAGTCCATCTTTAATAATGTTACACAAGTCAATGCAAGAGCTACTCACATGATATTTCATTAAAACTTTCCATTGAGCAAAAGTATGTGCAGCTAACTTAGGTGGGTCACCTCTATTATTTATATGGGGATGAGGGATCGGAGGGTTGGGAGAGTACCATCCGGGAACCGCATGGTGCTCTTCCTTCCCATCACCCTTTTTGATGGTGGAGTTAGTGGAATTATGTTCATCCCCCACCACTTCACCTATTGGCTTAGCCGGAGCATTTGCCTTAGGGTTAGGTGGTGTTTCCTCTTGGGGGGGTGAGGCTGACTTTTCCTTAAAAAGTAGCTCAACAAGTTTACGCAACTGTTGGATTTCATTGCACAAGGTATATCTCAAGCTTGTTTCCAATTTCCTGAGATCTACCATGGTTACCGAGGTGCTAGCCTCACCCTCTCCCTCATTTTCTGGGTTGCCCATAATCTCTTAGGCAGTGAAGCCCGAATAAAGAGTCGAGGCGCTGACACCAATTGAAAGGATCGTATGGGCACCTAGAGGGGGGTTAATAGGTGCTACTTCAAATTTTACTCCTTTTTCAAATTAGGGTTTGGCACAAAGGTAAATTCTCTAGATATGCAACTATGGTGAATTTACCTATATGTCACACTAGCACAACTAACTAAGCAACTAGATAAAGTAAGCTGCAGTAAAGGATAGAAGTAACCGAAGTGAAGTACACGGGGACACAAGGATTGTTTCCCGCAGTTCCTTCCTTTTGAGGGGAAGTACATATGTATTTGGAGAGGGGATGGTTGATGTGACTGAGTTCCTGCACCAAAACAGGGTTATTGCAGTACTTGCAGCAGCAAATATTTAAGAGTTTGTCCCGATGGGAGCTCGGCAAACAAGACCCTCGCAGCCGCGTTGTCAATGCGACCACGTATGCACCCAAACCGTGGTTTGGAAATAGCCTATTCTATAAGTTGCTAGGATAAATGAATTTAAGATGTTTTGTAATAACTACTACTAAGACTGGAAGAAAACTAGAACAAAAGTAAAACTGAAAATAGGTGAATGCAATGAGATGAAATATTAATACTATGATTCCTCAAGTAATGTTGTGTATACCGGTGTGCATGATAAGTGCTTATGGAATAGATGTTAACTATAATTGTGGTGGTCCCTCATATACCGTTTTCTCCCACCGTTGGTAAGTGGGAACTATACAACTCAATTGTCCACATCCTCTCCGGACATAGGTCATCCGTAAGAGAATAGTGTATTAAGGTAACAAGACCAATCAAGGTAAACCAGAGCAAAGGCATTAATTTCTATGGACAACCGTACTCCTAAGCATGCGTGCTAGTCACAAGATATCCCATACGTCACTTTTGGGTCAAGCAATTCACAACACTATACCTATCTATATCATGAGTGATCTTGAGGAAATTAAATCTTAATGGGCGGTGCATCCTAATCTGCTATTGCCTCCACAAATCACTTATAGCAAATAGCCTATTAGTTCTACCCACGGACTTGTCAGGCCCATGGAACGAGTAGAGACTTATGATAAATTTTGTGACACTCCGTGAATCCCTAGTAAACTCCTCAACAATGGATTGGACGTCTCCAACCACTAGAATAATATCATGAATAGAACAATGTAAAGAGAAAGCACAAACATATTAATTAACAAGAACACACCACACTTCAATTACTCAAATCATCATAACATTAATAATAGGGGGTTGAAGCCATGTTACAACCCATCACGAAGATCATGATGGGGAATGATGAAGGAGTAGCAGCGATGGAGATGGAGATGATGGCGCGATGATGGTGGCGTCGGCGTGGTGATGGCGACGTCCTCCTTCTCCTACTCTTCTTGCTTGCATGGCTTGATGGTGTTGATGGAGATCTAGATCTTGGTGGAGCTGTACAGGCTATGGAGGTAGCACGGTGGGAGGGCGTCGCCATGGAGGCAGTAGATGAGATCTAGATCTTGTATATGGTTGATGGATTCTTCCTCTTGGGTCCTCCCTCCTTTATATAGGCCTTGGGGGTGCCTTAGGGTTCCCCCAATACCGTCATATGACTTAGGGAAGGTTCTGGAGCTTTTCTGGGGGCAAAATCCCGTCGTTTCTGACCTTTTTGGCAACTATACGGACGGAGCTATCTGACCAAAAATATAGCTCCGGCCGTATAGTTGCTCATTAAATTCTCTGCATGCTTTAGTATTTTGTCCGCCATTTCTTCATACGAACTCTGTTTTGGATGTTCTTGGGGTCATTGAGTTTGTATCATCGAGGGCTACAACCCTGTTGTTTTGGATCTTTATTTTGAAAAGTTGGAAATTTTGACTTTTCCAACCTCTCAAATGGCTAATTCTGGTCCCTACAGCTCCTCCATACTATGCTCTATTTGTTGCTTTTGCCTTTGTTTTGTCCATAATCATCATCAATACCTACACACATGTCAAAGACAAGGAAGAGGTATAAAATTCTACCTAAACTACTAAATGTGCAAGGCACATATTGAATTTAACAAAAACAAGTAATCATGCATATTAAGCATAGCAATAGTTAGATGGAGCATGATATGATATGCAAATGACACAATTCATATTGCTAAAAAGTGTTGTATATCACAGCCATTAGTGGTATATAACCAGCAATGCCACGAGAGGCCTCCCTTATTCTCCGATGAACCTCACCCCAAGGGGGTCGATTCACTCTTCCACTATATCGGCAACCCAAGGTGGTAGCCGGCACCCTTACAACAAGTTCGAGGCACACATCCACAACTTAATTGGAGGCTCCCGATCCAAGCAAGTTGTCACACAATCAAAGACAAGCTTGTAAGAACCAAAACAAAGCCTAGGGTTTCCAATGAAACCCTAGAGTAAGGGGCCCTCAAGTGAATGAGGGGGAAATGAAGATCTCTCTTAGTGAACCTGTAGATCGAGGCCTCCTCCTCCAATTCCCCGAAGATCAGTCACTTTGGATGGTTGGATGAAGAGATCTTGGAGTTTTGGTGGCTCAAATGGTGTGGTCTTTCTTTTCTAGAACGAGCAGCTTGAGGTAGAACATGAGGTCCCCTATTTATAGACCTCACAGTGCATACTGTTTTCTGACCGTTGGGGACCTTCCACACCAGAGACTCCGGTCTGGCAGACCGGAGACTCCGGTCTACACCAGAAACTCCGGCCCATCTCCGGTCCATCTCCGGACTGGCATTCTGACTGACTTGGGCATTGTCTTGACGCTCACACCAGAGACTTTGGCAGGGACTCCGGAATAGGGACACCGGAGACTTCGGTGTTTCCACACCGGAAACTCTAGTTTGAGAACCCACACCAGAGATTCTAGCCAACATCTAGTCCGTCTCCAGACTCCCTGACAGATTGACTTTGGGTTGTTTCTTGAGTCCACTCCGGGGACTTTCGGGGAAACTCCGGACCACACCGGAGACTCCGGTGCTTGCACACCGGAGACTCCAGCCTGGAATCTTCAGGAAAACTTAGTTTTGGCTAGGGAATTTCCCACACTATTATGGCCTTTTCTCTTTTCAATAGATTGACCTGTAGACATTAGCACACAGTGGAATGAACCTTATGTTGTTAGTGAACACCAAAACAGATTAGGACAATAAATATCCTTTCACCATATTCATCCACATGAAGGCTCCGATCTTTGGAGAATCGAAGGAGGAGGCTTCGATCTTCATCAACACCAATCAAGTGCTTCACTTCCCCTCCATTCACTTGGAGGATTCTTGATCTAGTATTTCTTGCAAATATCTAGATCTCATTTTTGGTTATTGGTAATACTCATTCTTGTGGCATCTTGTTGTCAGCTCGGGAGCCTCCAATTTAGTTGTGGATGTGTGCCCTGCTAGTGTTGTAAAGGCACCGGTTCCTGCCTCGAAGTGTACCAATAGTGGAAAGGTGGATCAGGCCTTTGGTGGCGAGATCCATCAGAGAATAGGGTGAGGCCTATTGTGGTGTGGTGGTCTTAGTACCATCCACCTCTCCAACGTAGACGTACTTTCCTTAACAAGGAACGAACTGCGATCAAAAAAATCTTGTGTCTTCGCGTGCTCCACTACGGTTACCTCGTTCCTCGCTTAGTAGTTAGGTTTGCATATAGGGAAATTCTCTGTAGTTGCATATCTAGAGAATTTACCTTTCTGTTAAGTCTAAAATTAGAAAATAATTAAAATTTGGAGTAGCGCCTATTCACCCCCTCTAGATGCCCATACGATCCATTTCAACCTTGAACAAACAAGAACATCGTTGTTGTCAAAAGATGTATATAACACATGCATTCACTTTATTCCTAGTGAGGTAATAAAATAAAGGTAAAAAATCATAGTGGGTTTCAAGTTTTCTATCAATTACCAATCTCCACCACTGTGTTGCTCCATCTAATACACCCCTCCCACACACACACATACACACATATAATTTTGCATACAAGTATGATCAAAATAAGTACTTAAAAGGGGGTATATAATATGCATCTATCAATACATCTTACACATGATAGAATTCCAGTCTCAAATAACGTCTCACAAAACAAAGATCCATCATACAGAAATTACATAAATGACCATAATCACGGCGGATGCAGCGTCCCTTCAACCAGGCACTTGCCTGGGCTTCGCTCGCGCTCGCCTCCTGAGCGTGAGTAGAAATAGCGATAAAATCGGATATTACCAGAGGAAAAATCGTGGGCAACTGGGGCACGTTCTTTTGGTGGGCTTTGACTCCTTAAATACATGGATATATGGGCTTGGCTTGTGACTCACGATGGAAATGGTAGGTGCAGCAAGCCAGCGAGCGAGGCAGCCTTGCAATCGATCTCAATCGATCCGGCTATTCCCCAGCTACGCGGCCATGCCCAGCTGCATCTGGCCATCGTCTTTATAATAGCAATCTAAATGACGTCTAAATGACATCCACAAGTCCCGTTTATTCAATTGGTTAGTTTTTTTTGGAGAAAAGCAAACTTTATTCTCTAGTTCAGAAGCTACACCAAAATGTTTCCAAATTTAAACATATTCATCAATGGATGGGCTTCATCGACAATAAGGGAACATTGATGACGTTGTCAAACCTCAGGTAGAAACATAACTGATTTAATCAACATGCAATGTGTGACCCTTAATACTCCAACATTCACTCAAGAGCGTCAGTTGAGAAGATGAACATACATTGTTCTCTAACCCCAAGAGGACTAATATACGATTTAACAAAGGAATAAATTACTATTTTTAAAAAGTTTCTAAAGCTCGGACTATTGATCATTTTATTCCATCATTACTTGTACAGGCCATAACACATATCACCAGGTTTTGACACTGCACTCCTGATTGCGGTAAAATATCATTCGGCCCCTCCCCTTTCCTCCTTCCCTGTAGTCGTCTCCTTCCTCCCACCATCGTCGTAGATCGAGCCCATTAGAGCCCTTCGTGATGCAAAAAAACGCTTTCTAGATGCCAACTACTCCACATCCTTCATGCGATGGTGGTGGCAGGTGTCCCAGGCAGCAACAACATCCACTGCCTAGCCGCATCTGGCGGCCACAAGCGCCGACGAGGTGACATGGCGGCGTCTAGTTCGGGAGGCTCGTCAGGCTCCACTTCAACAAGCAAAATATAGACATGCATTACTTCCTTAATTCTCCATTGCTTATTTTTTTGTCAATTTCGGTTTTCATATGTGAACCTGTAAATCTATAATTAGGATGTGGATCATGAATTTCTCAACTCAAACTGGTTTGAACCTTGAGGCTTGAAATATTTGATTATTCGTTAATAAAATAGTTAATATTTCATGAGTTGGGAGGTTTTTGGTTAATACAAACTTACCACCACCACCAGTGCAACCAAGATGAATATATTTTCAAGGCATGTTCAAATGATTTACTAATCCATCTTTCTTTCTTTTACTATGTAGAATCTTGATGTTGGTGAGTTTGGACATCTAACTCTTGTCGTCGATCGCTGGAGTTTCATTAGACTTTTGGGAGTTCTTGATAACTCCTATCATAGCTAATATTAGCGCATATGAGCATTTGAATATGTTTTAAACTTGTAGACATTCACGCGTTTTGTGAACTTGTGAACATTTAAATGTGTTTTGAATGTGTAATGTATTGGATTCGTATTTCCACACTAAAACCATTGTGAAAACTATATTTTCTCCATATGATGCTTACATTTGTTCGAGAAATATTTTAGTTGACCTGCGGTGTGCCTAGGCTTCAACAAATTCCTGGGTCTGTCTCTGACCATAATCATGTTGGGCATCTCATATGATACTAAAACAATGATCGCATGAGAGAGATGTAGATCAAGGTACTAGCACAAACCCATAGTCTGGAGGTGGACTATTCCCTCTTCATCATGGAGATGGTGTTGATGACGTTGGAGAGGGTGGAGATCCAACTAGTGGTGGCTCCGGTAGCATTTCCCCCTCCAATCTTTTCTAGCGCTACTAGGGAAAACCTTACTCGAGGCGCACCATAAATCCTATTCGAGACGCATATGGGATGCGCCTCGAGGGCTGCACCGCTAGTATTTTTTACTCGAGGCGCATATGATATGCGTCGTGTATAACTCGATATGCGAGGCGCATATCGGTATGCCCTTCGTATAAATGTATACACGTTGCATATCACATGTACCTCGCATATATTTGACAGATGCGCCTCCAATAGCCTTACATATGTGCCTCGAGTAGCATTTGTGAAATTAAAATTTTACAGATCCATAGTACAATCTAGAATACAGTACAAATGTATTATACAGTCCACAATATAGTATAAACAGCAAAGTATTTTTAGAAAGTTGCAATTGGCCAAAATATAGTAGAACGAACACGAATACAAGTACATCGCACATCAACTTGAATTAATCCGCGACATACGAGTTCACACATCAACTAGAACCAACTAGTACATCACACAACACCAATAAGTGTATGCCAAGTTCAAATCTCTTGGGGACTGAGTACAAGTTCACAATCACATTACAACTACGACCGAGCTCTAGGTGAAGTATAGCACATAACCTATCATGAAGAGCAAGGTGGTGATCATGATGAAGTTCCTCCACTTCTGTTCCGCCAGCTCTCTACTCTTGTAGCCTTTGTAGCTGTTGCCCGAGAAATTGTTCACTTGCTTCTGGTAGTCTTTCAAGGAGTTATGTCCTAGAGGCAAATAATAAAGTATATTATTTGATATATCTCCTATATGTTCATAATACGTTTCATACTGTGCTATAACTGTGTTAATGCGAAACATTAATACACGTGTGGTATGTAAACAAACCGTGTCTCTAGTTACCTCTAGCAAACTAGTTCATTGGTCATGAGGATGGTCTGGGTTTCAGGATCATGCGCATTTATGCCAATTGACAATGGGGTCATGTTATTAGTTGAATAACATGATAGACAAACATCCGACCATTATATCTTGAATGAGATCTAGTTACAAAGTTCACCATTGATGATAAAACACAGAGAACCTCGCAACCTGATCCTTTGACTGTGAGGTAATGCAAATCACCATTCTGGAAGAAGCTTTGATGGTTATCAAGAATCATCTCGTAAAAGGGTGATCAAAAAGGTGCCACTCAGGTTTTCCAAAGGGATGTGTTGAGGAGTACATATCAAGACCAGGATTTGTCTAGTCCATGTAACGGACAGATACATGTGGCCATCTCGGTGACGTTGCATTAATGAAACTTGCAAGCATGTGACTTGGTCAGGAATGCAACGACATGAGAACGAGAAAACAAGTTCATCGGTAATGAGATCGAACTAAGGTATGGAGATACCGAAGATCAAGTCTCGGATGAATTAGGTATCGAATGACAAAGGGAACGGGAAACGACTATCTCATGGTTCGAGCGATTATATTCATGAAACGCACGGGGGTCACATGGCCATCCAAGTCCCTCTATTGATCATTGATGTGAGAGTATTCTCAATCATGTCCGGAGTGTTTCTGAACCGAAGGATGTCACGCTTAAGGGTAGGGATGCTTAGGGTAGATGAGGTATCGTAAGAGAAATAGAGAAAGAGAAACTAGAATAGCTCCGGGTAACATCCGATGGAGATCGGAGGGGGTCCGGAAGGTGTTCTGGAGTGAAGGAATTATATAATATGTGTATTTGAATGTTAATTGGAGAATTAATATTAAATATATTTTTTATTTTATTATTAAAGGCATCATAATGTTAATGGGCCTCACCCGAAGGGAGGCCCAATAGGGCATGGCGCCTAGGGAGAGGGGGCCAACCGGCCTGGGCTTGGTGGGCCGCCCTAGTGGGGCCTACCTAGGTGAGGCTACCCCTAGGTGGCCGGTAGGTGTGGGGTTTAGTCCCACACCGCCTGGCCCCTGGGTGGTGTGCCCCCCTCCCACTATATATAGGGGTCTCCCCTCCCCCTTTGGAATCATCCCATTCCCTCTCATTCTCTCTCTCTCTCTCATCCATTGAGGACTTCTCCGTAATATTGGAGAGGACCTCGTGGGTGAGTTCTCCACCTTCACACCACCGTCGTGTGATTAGCGATCCGGCATCTACTTCTTCCGCTGCTCGGCTGGATCGGAGTCCGGTTGATGTCTCCTACACCGGACGTGTGACGCACTTAGGAGGCACCACACTTGAGGTGATGCTCGTCTTCATCAATATACGCCTTCCTGCGTAAGGATTGCCTCGGTCTTCAAAGGTATGGACACCGTATCCCTTCTCCGTTACTTATGTCTGCATAGTATAGATCCTGGTATTAGTGTTCGAGTAGATAGAATTTTTTTGTTTTCTGCTATGGAACCCTACAGTGGTATCCGAGTGGGTCTATGGGTAGACATGCCATACGGATAGAACACATAGCAATATGTGGGCATTGATTTTCTAGTTGCTACCCTCTTTAATGTTATTGTTCATATCGCGGCACTATTTGATGAAGCGGCCCCCAACCAACCTCACGTGGTGATTCATGAGACTGGTCCAAAAATCAAAGTGGCTTAGGGGGTGTTTGTCTCTCTATAGTAGTTGATATGGCATTGACATTGGAGGGCCTTGAAAAGGGAAGAAGAACGGCAATCATTGAATCCATGTTGTGGCTCCACGTTCATAGGTGGGAAGGGGTTCTACTACGAAAGCCCTAAAGCCACGTAAAACTTGCAATAGATAATATAGAAGCGTCTATCTTTATTATTGCATAGGGGCAAGTATTATAACATGGAGATGACAAGTTTGTGAAACTTTCATTGAAGCTGTTGATGATGATCATGATGCTATATCCATGTCATAACACTTTACTTTTGAAGTATTACTTATTGTGCTGGTATATTTATATTCGACGGTAGCATAATAAGATAATCCCTCACAGTATTCCAGTTATCGTATTCCCCTTGTGTGTGCACCACGAAGAAAGTTCTTCGGTATGAGGCCGGCCGTGATGATCGGGGTTCGACATATCTATGTTCGCATACAGTGGGTGCAAGCCATGTTGCACTGCGAATACACACGAGTTGGAACTAGCAAGCCTAGCATGTACATACATGGCCTCAGAATACATGAGACCAAAAGGTCGAGCATGAATCACATAGTTGATGTGATCGACATTAGGGAATGTCCACCTTTGATAATGCACTGATGGCCGTGATGATCGGGGGAGGTGCAGGGGATAGGGATCATGTGATCACTAAACGAGTAGAGGGATGTTCGTTTGAGTGGGAGTTCTTTTGTTTTAAGTTCAAATACATGATTAAAACTTGAACTCGTTATTATGAACATGGTCTAAACACTTTGCAAATCCATTGTAGATGTCTTGCCCACCCACCTTCAACCTTGGCACTTTCCTCGAGAAGGACAAGCTAAAAACTGATGGAACCAACTTCACCGCATGGTTCCGCAATCTTAGGATCCTCCTAGTCCCCTATAAGTTGACTTATGTCATTGAGGCTAGGCTTCCGGCTAAGCCTGCGGATTCCGCCTCCCAGGACGAAAAGAATGTCTGGCAGTCCAAGGCGGACGATTTCTCCCTCATCTAGAGTGGAATGCTCTATGCCATGGAGCCGGAGCTTCAAAAGTGTATTGAGAAGATGAATGCTTTTGAGATCATTGAGGATATCAATGCCGTCTTTGCTCCACAGGCCCGTGCAGAGAGGTATGATGCTTCCGAGCTCTTCTTCTCTGCTAAAATGGAAGAGCACAACAGTATTAGTGAGCACGTGGTCAAAATGTCTGGCTACGTTAAGCGTTTGAACACCCTAGATTGCAAATCCTGGAGGAGCTCGCAATTGATAGGGTGCTGCACTCGCTGCCCCCAAGCTATAAGAGTTTTGTGATGAACTACAACATGCAAGGGATGACTAAGACCCTTGCTGAGGTGTTCGCCATGCTCAAAACTACTAAGGTTGAAATCAAGAAGGAGCACATAGTGTTGATGGTCAACAAGACCACCAATTTTAAGAAGCCGGGGCAAAAGGGAAAGGGCAAGGTCAAGAAGCCCAAGAGGCATGGAAAGATCGTTGCCAATACCCCAAAGACTTCCAAACCTGGCCCTAAGCCTGGCACAACGTGCTACTACTGCAAAGGGGATGGGCACTAGAAACACAACTGTCCCAAGTACCTTGAAGACAAGCGAGCCGGCAAGATAGCCGCCAAGGACAAACGTATATGTGATATACATTATATTGATGTGTTCCTTACAAGCGCTAGGAGTAACACCTGGGTATTCGATACCGGATCTGTTGCTCACATTTGTAACTCTCAGCAGGATCTACAGAGTAGGAGGCGCCTGAGGAAGGATGAGGTGACGATGCGCGTCGGCAATGGTTTGAGAGTCAAAGTGATGGCCGTCGGCACCCTGCATCTCCGTCTACCATCAGGATTACTATTGGTTTTGAATAAATGCTACTATGCACCCGCATTGAGTATGAATATTGTGAGTGGGTCTTCCTTGTTGCAAGACCGTTATTCGTTTAAATCAAGAATAAATGGTTGTTCAATTTATATGAATGATGTTTTCTATGTTCATGCTCCTGTGTGTGATGGTTTATTCTTGCTTGATCTTGATTGTAATACACACATCCATAGTATTGATGCTAAACGTTGTAAGCATAGTGATGATAATTCCATGTTTATGTGGCATTACCGTCTTGGTCACATTGGCGTAAAGCGCATCAAGAAGCTTCATTCAGAAGGTCTTCTTGGATCATTGGATTTCGAATCCCTTGATACATGTGAGCCATGCTTCATGGGCAAGATGACTAGGACACCATTCTCCGGGGTAGTGGAGAGAGCTGTAGACCTACTGGGAATCATACATACGGATGTATGTGGACCAATGAGCATCTCAACACGCAATGGTTATCGTTACTTTGTTACCTTCACTGACGACTTAAGCAGATATGGATATATCTACTTGATGAAGCACAAATCTGAAACCTTTGAAAAGTTCAAGGAATTTCAGAAAGAAGTAGAGAATCAACTTAACAAGAGAATCAAGCATCTTCGATTGGATCAAGGAGGCGAGTATTTGAGTTATGAGTTTAACATGCACTTGAAGGACTGTGGGATTATCCCACTACTTACGCCAGCCGGGACACCAAAATGTAATGGTGTGTCGGAACGTCATAACCGAACCCTATTACATAGTGTGCGGTCTATGATGTCTTTAACTGATTTGTCTATGTCTTTTTGGGGATACGCGTTAGAAACCGCCACTTTTATTTTGAACCGAGCACCATCCAAATCCGTGGAGACAACCCCGTATGAGATATGGTATGGGCAGAAGCCAAAGTTGTCATTTTTAAAAGTTTGGGGTTGTGAGGCGTACGTTAAGAAACTATAGCCTGACAAACTCGAACCCAAATAGGAAAAATGTATCTTTGTGGGATGTCCAAGGGAAACCATTGGGTACACTTTCTAGAATCAAGCCGAAGGCAAGACGCTTGTCACAAAAACCGGCACCTTTCTCGAGAAAGAGTTTCTTGCGAAAGGAGTGAGTGGAAGGAAAATTGAGTTAGATGAAATTGTTGACCCTTCTCTCCAAATTCCGAGTAGCGCAACGGAAGCTGTTCCGAAACCGCTCTCCAACATGGAGGAAGATCCCAATGATGATGATCAAAACAACGACGTCGAGACTCCTGAGGTTCGCAGGTCTACAAGAGTTCGTGCCACTCCTGATTGGTAAAGTAGCCTTATAATGTCTGTCATCCTAGATGAACAGGAAGAACCTGCAAACTACAAAGAGGCTATGGATAGTGTTGACTCCGAGAAATGGCTAGAAGCCATGAAATCCGAAATAGGATCCATGCATGAGAACCAAGTTTGGACCTTGGTGGATCTTCTAGAAGGCCGCAAGGCCGTGGAAAATAAATTGATCTTTAAGAAAAAGACAGACGCGAATGGTAATGTGACCGTTCACAAAGCTTGACTTGTCGCAAAGGGGTTTTGACAAATTCAAGGAGTTGATTACAATGAGACTTACTCTCCTGTAGTGATGCTTAAGGCTGTCAGGATTTTAATAGCAATTGCTGCACATTTCGACTATGAAATTTGGCAGATGGATGTCAAGACCGCATTCCTCAATGGTCACATTGATGAAGAGTTGTATATGATGCAACCGGAAGGTTTTGTTGATCCTAAGGATGCTGGAAAGGTATGCAAACTTCAAAGGTCCATTTATGGATTGAAACAAGCATCTCGGAGCTGGAACCAACGTTTTGATCAAGTGATCAAGAGTTTTGGATTTGTCCAAAATCAACAAGAGTTCTGTGTTTACAAGAAAGCGAGTGAGAGCTCAGTTGTTTTCTTAGTAGTATATGTGGATGACATATTACTCATGGGAAACAATGTGGATCTTATGAAAAGCGTGAAAGCATATTTGAGTAACCAATTTTCCATGAAGGATCTAGGTGAAGCTGCATACATATTAGGTATCAAGATCTATAGAGATAGATCAAGGCACCTAATAGCATTAAGTCAAAGTACTTACATCGAAAACATTTTGAAGAGGTTCAAAATGGAAAACACCAAAAGGGATTTTGTACCAATGATGAAGAATTGCAAAATGAGTATGACTCAATGTCCTGTAATGGATGATGATAGAAATAAGATGTCTTCCACCCCCTATGCCTCAGCCATAGGATCTATCATGTATGCAATGTTAAGTACGCGACCTGATGTGGCATTGGCTCTTAGTTTGACGAGTCGATACCAAAGTAATCTGGGACCGGATCACTGGACAGTTGTAAAGAATATCCTAAAGTATCTGAAAAGAACAAAGGATATGTTCCTAATCTATGGAGGAAGTGATGAAGCTCTAAACGTAGCGGGTTACGTGGATGCGAGCTGGAACTCGGATCATGATGACTCGAAGTCTCAAACAAGATTTGTGTTCCTAGTGAATGGTGAGGCAGTAAGCTAGAAGAGCAAGAAGTAGACGGTGGTGGCGCAATTCAATGGAGTTTGAATACATTGTTGCAGCCTATGCAGCAAACAAAGCTGTTTGGCTAAGGAATTTCGTAATCAAACTAGGAATTTTTCCAAATGCGCAAGACCCCGTGACGATCTATTGTGATAACACGGGAACTATTGCAAATGCAAAGGAACCAAGGACTCGTTCCACAACCAAACACATCAAGCTTAGATTTCACGTCATCCGATAGAACATTGACGAAGGTGAAGTCAAGATTTGCAAAGTAGGTACGGAACTGAATATGCAGATCCTTTGACAAAAGCTCTCCATCAGGAAAAGCACAAACAACACCGTGATTCCTGCCTATTGTAAACTAGTTTTGTTTATACTCTAGTCCAAGTGGGAGACGGAAGGAGTTATGCCCTAGAAGCAAATAATAAAGTGTATTATTTGATATATCTCCTATATGTTCATAATACGTTTCATACTGTGCTATAACTATGTTAATGCGAAACGTTAATACACGTGTGGTATGTAAACAAACCGTGTCTCTAGTTACCTCTAGCGAACTAGTTCATTGGTCATGAGGATGGTCTGGGTTTCAGGATCATGGGCATTTATGCCAATTGACAATGGGGTCATGTTATTAGTTGAATAACATGATAGACAAACATTCGACCATTATATCTTGAATGAGATGTAGTTACAAAGTTCACCATTGATGATAAAACACAGAGAACCTCGCAACCTGATCCTTTGACTATGAGGTAATGCAAATCACCATTTCGGAAAAAACTTTGATGGTTATCAAGAATCAACTCGTAAAAGGGTGATCAAAAAGGTGCCACTCAGGTTTTCAAATGGATGTGTTGAGGAGTACATATCAAGACCAGGATTTGTCTAGTCCATGTAACGGACATATACATGTGGCCATCTCGGTGATGCTGCATTAATGAAGCTTGCAAGCATGTGACTTGGTCACGGAATGCAACGACATGAGAACGAGAAAACAAGTTCATCGGTAATGAGATCAAACTAAGGTATGGAGACACTGAAGATCAAGTCTCGGATGAATTAGGTATCGAATGACAAAGGGAATGGGAAATGACTATCTCACAGTTCGAGCGATTATATTCGTGAAACGCACGGGGGTCACATGGCTATCTAGGTCCCTCTGTTGATCATTGATGTGAGAGTAGTCTCAATCATGTCCGGAGTGTTTCCGAACCAAAGGATGTCACGCTTAAGTGTAGGGACGCTTAGGGTAGATGAGGTATTGTAAGAGATATAGAGAAAAAGAAACCCGAATAGTTCCGGGTAACATCCGATGGAGATCGGAGGGGGTCCGGAAGGTGTTCCAGAGTGAAGGAATAATATAATACTCCCTCCGTCCCAAAATATAAGGCACCTAAGGTTTAGTCAAAAGTCAACGTTTTCTAAGTTTGACCAAGATTATACACAAAAATATAAATATTTACAATACCAAATCAATATAAATAGATTTATCATAAAATATATTTTTTAAATGTGTTCATTCCATAATATAGATTTACATAATTTTTTCTAAATATTTGGTCAAAGTTAGTAAGATTTGACTTTTGACCAGTCCTTAGGCGCCTTATATTTTGGGATGGAGGGAGTATGTGTATTTGAATGTTAGTTGGAGAATTAATATTAAATTTTTTATTTTATTTTATTATTAAAGGCATCATAATGCTAATGGGCCTCACCCGAAGGGAGGCCCAACAGGGCATGGCGCCTAGGGAGAGGGGGCCAGCCGGCCTGGGCTTGGTAGGCCACCCCAGTGGGGCCCATCTAGGGTCGGCGGTTGCCCCTAGGTGGCCGGCGGGTGTGGGGTTTAGTCCCACACCACCTGGCCCCTGGGTGGTGTGCCCCCCTCCCACTATATATAGGGGTCTCCCCTCCCCCTTTGGAATCATCCCATTCCGTTTCATTCTCTCTCTCATCCATTGAGGACTTCTCCGTAATATTGGGGTGGACCTCGTGGGCGAGTTCTCCACCTTCACACCACCGTCGTGTGATCAGCGATCCGGCATCTACTTCTTCCGCTGCTCGGCTGGATCGGAGTTCGGTTGACGTCTCCTACACCGGACGTGTGACGAACTTCGGAGGCACCACACTTGAGGTGATGCTCGTCTTCATCAATATACGCCTTCCTGCGTAAGGCGTGCCTCGGTCTTCAAAGGTATGGATACCGTATCCCTTCTCTGTTACTTATGTCTGCATATTATAGATCCTGGTATTAGTGTTCGAGTAGATAGAATTTTTTTTCTGCTACGGAACCCGACAAGTCTTCCCACTCCTCATACACACCTGGAATCCTACCGACGTACATGACATAGCACTTCTTTGCCATCTCCTGTATATAAGATAAATGATAAAGCAATAGTAGTTCACAAGATAAAATCATGCATATATATGGGTGTAGAAAGATGTAAAATAGGGTTGGATTAGTGCCTCATACTTAGGTTGGGCACAGAAATAACAATGCCGCCATGGATCTGGTGTGGCAAGTAAAGGATGCACAAATTACAAGTCTACTTTGCACACCAGATCCAACAGCGATATAGTCACACATATAGCGCCACAACACGTTTTAATCATCGGCATTTCGAAGAAAGACAGAAAGCAAACCAAGAAGTAGGGCGACAATAACGAATGAAAAGAAACATATGACCAAGCACTAGAATAGTTCATAACACAAATAACTAGCATCACTCACAATCAAGTTCAAGGGTTTACCAAACATACTCTAGAGGTTTCTAGGCAAGTTAACATAGGGATAAAGTTTACAACACAAGTTTGGAACTAATAGCTAAGCTAGGCAAACATCAAGACCTCTTCGGCTGATGAGTCGGCTTGAGGATATTGATGAATCCCCGTTTAGCTTCTTATCGCTAACATCATGAACGTCCTGCCATCACCCTGCTTCGCTATGAGTTCATCTATCTCCTTGTTGCGTGGTGGATTGCCGCCATGGAAGAGCCCCCTAGATTTGATGACTTGTTGGTGCATGATTGTAGAGAGATCCTCCTAGATATCGAAGAAATCCATCCTAAGGTTGCCATCATGTATGCGTCCAAGACCTTCAGCCCACCATCGGAGGTCAGATGGCAGCGTGTTGTTCTGCTGGTCCTGTACGAATGCCTTCATGTGGTGTAGGGTGTAGAAGGCATCCTTCCCACTGCCAGGCGGCTACTTGATGTAGGGAACTTCATTGTGTGGCTGAACACGTGCATGACGTACTTCTTAACTGGCCTACTAGGGACGGCGCCTCCCTACGACGTAGCCATTGAGAGCATCATCAAGAACTCTCTTGATAGTGGAGTAGTTTTTCCTCGTCACACTACCGAGTCGAGATACAAGGCTGATGAGCGTTGCACATTCAATGATATCAGCGCACGACCTTGGTGACCACTCTCCGACTCGGGATGGTAGGGAATGAGAATCACATCCTTGCCCGAGTTTGTTTCTAGGAAGCATTAGAGGCAGTCGGTCGCCATTAGGACGTCCTCAGGTGTTCTCAAGACGGTGTCACGTATGAATTAGGGATCCACTATTGCGAAGCCCGGGGTCTTGTCTCTAATGATCTGCATGGCCATATTGAGCGAGAGTAGCCAGACAAGGGTATCGTGTAGCCAAAATACTTGCAACATGTCGAAGAGGTCGGTATGCCACACGTAGAAAATATCATCAGGGGCTACTGCGATGAAGCCTGGCACATTTGGCACCTTAGCCTTGTAAAATAGGTACGACTGATTGCCCTCTCGAATGCGGAGCTCCTCAACAAACAGACATCCATAATGAATAATATGCATATGCGAGCCTACGACCAAGAGCATCGATTCACTGAGCATCGGTGTACCTGCCTTGTGCAGTCGCTTCCTAGGATTTTCTGCAAAGCTATCCTGAGCCTGGAAAGGCTTTGGATCCTGGCTCGCACCCTTATGCTTCCTTTTGTGACCCTTCTTTCCCTTTATGGTGTCATTGGCCACCGCTATCTCCTCACCCGCCACCCTATGGAGGGTGCTGGGGTTGATCATAGGAGCTGGCCTCTGAGGCTCGGTGAAGGCAGCAACTGGCGGCGTCTCCTGACTAGATGGGAAGAGACGCACTTGGCAAGTGGGTTTCACCAAGGGTCCAGGTGCTGGTTGGGGCTCGACAACTTTCTGCATGAACATCTAGCCTCCTTGTTGCTCATAGTCATCACCAAACCTTGTGTTCAAGAACTGGTCGCCAAAGTTTTCATCAACTTCATCATCGTCGATGGGATTCTATGCCATCTCGATGTCTTCATGTGCTGGATGTGCTGCCTCTAGGGTGGTGCCCCGGCCCTCCGTCCCTAAACGTATATGGCTCTTTGGCCATAGGAATATGTAGCCGAAGCCGATACTGAGGACTGTCGTCTCGTCACTACCCCATCCATGAGGTTGAGAGGGAAGTTCCAAGCCATCGTAGCCCAGAAGCACCATACTGTATTTGACCCTAAGCACGTCGGGTGCCATTGGTTTACTAGGGAAGTTGCGGTTTGCCGGTTGAACGATAGAACCCTTGGCAACATCCTTAAGTTAAATCCATGGTTAGTCACTGAATTTGCTTAGCGAAGTCAATACGGTCATTGTACAATGAAAATACGAATTTACGGTCACTGAAGACGTGTCGGAGCATCACTCACTGTCACCGCGAGTGCCGTAGAGATGTATTTGATGACGTGGCGCCCATATCAAATAACTTAACATATCTGTAAAGAATAACAATATAGACGAGGGTTAATTTGTAAAACAGTCTTCTTCTACCTACTCCCAGTTCCCCACCCGACATGTCCTGGCTCTGAAAAATTCCAGTGTCGTCGCCGCCGTCGATGGAGCACGCCGACGCTCCCACACCTCGGAGCATCGCTGTCGTCTTTCATGTTTGTGACGCCCGCTCTGCCGGAGATGTCGGCGGCCGTGGTCCACGGTAGCACACGAGGCCGTGGTCCGCGGCGGGGGCAGGGAGCAATCCTTCGAAGGCCGACCCTGGCCCGATGCTTGGGCATCGTGGATGGCGACTTGCTCCTTCCCTTTTCGGCCGCCCACCACGTACATCAGCGCCAACCCGGTCGACTTCCGCCGCATGGTGCAGGAGATCACCAAGCACGGCTCCGCCATTGAGGCGCCGCGTAGGCCGAACCCGCTCCCATTCGTGCTCCCGGCGCCAACCCCATCTCGCCGCCGCCGTACCTGATGGCATTGAAGGGGCCACCACCGTAGACCTCGCTCAGGCAGTCGAACCCCGCCGGCGCCTACTGCTGCTGCGGGTGGTGGTCATAGGACGCCGTCCACGCCTCCGTCATTGAGGCGCCGCGCAGGCCGGACCCGCTCCCGTTCGTGCTCCCGACGCTCGACACGTCTGCCTCGTTCCTGCTCGACCAGGCGCCGCTGTTTCCACAGCAGCGTTGGGAGGACATGACGACGGGTGGAGCGTCAAGAGCAATGGCCTCGAGGGCGGATGCTGGAATGGAAGATTCATCGCTGCTGCTGATGCAGGAGCTGGAGGCGATGATGAGCACTCCGGCCACTGGAGTGTCCGCCTTCCCGACATTGGAGAGCTAGGGAATGATCTGATCTGATCTGACCGGAGGATTATATTAGTCCTTAATTCTTCTCACGCTTTAGTGTCCTCTGCTCCGCCCGATAGATGATTTAGCTAGATTATGGATGGATGACCCGTCGGATCGAATTCCTTTCTTTTGTTGTGATCGTGGTAGGAGGTTTTGATGTGTCTTGTAGCAAAGTGGATTAGTAGTAGTTAATGAAGATGCTAGTATGTTAATCATTCGTAGTCTAATCCGAGTACTACATTAGTGTTGTGCTGGTGTGAACGACGGAGAGAATCGAGTGGGTGAGACCGACAAGTGGGTCCTACTGCTCAGTCTGACTAATCCAAACCTTTAATCTTTTGCCTGGGATAGAAAAGTAGATTTTAGGGACGTTTTTGCAAATGAAACGCAACTAAGGCTGACAGCGGGTCCCCAGATTGCCACATCATCAAATACATCTCTACGGCGCCCATGGTGACCACGAGTGACGCTCTGAAGCGTCTTCAGTGACTGTAAACTCGTATTTCCGTTGTACAATGACCGTATTGACTTCGCTAAGCAAGTTCAGTGACTAACCATGGATTTAACTCAACATCCTTCAACTCGCCGTTCACCCAGTGCAAAAGAGTGCAAGGAGTGTCTTCCTGTGAAAGACATGTAGGTCGGTCGTCATTAAAATGGGGAGTAGGGAGATGAAGTCACCGGTTGAGCCTCCCAACTTTCGCTTAATTAGTTACCTTGAGAGCGCGACCCCTGTTTACCACTCTTCTTCCACTTGGCATACTGTTCGAAGTAGGCGGGAAGGGTTGTGTTGACCTTCTCGGTCACTTGTGTCTAGACTTGTGATTGGAATTGTGTCTAGACAGCCGTCACAGCCTCCTTCACTGTATCTTGCAGTAGCTGCGGAAACTTCTCCACTTGTTCCCTTAGGTGTTTTACCTCGGCGCTTTCGGCCCTCTTGCCCTTCCGTGGCGAGGTGCCATAGTATTAGGACCATGGAATACCGCCAAAACCGGGCACACGGCCAGCTGACGATGGTGGCGCCTGGCGCTCGACATTCTTGACCTGGTTCAGCGCCCTGTTAAAAGTGGTGTCCCACTTGGTGACCGACGCCGACCCCTGGGATGAGGAGCTCCTGCATTCCTCGTCATGCGCATAAGGAACGTGAAGCATTTGAGAAATTGGACTTCATTGATTAATTGTGAATGCAATTAATCGACTTGCATGCAAATTACTTACATATATAACAATGAAGTTATTCACCTTAGGACCGAAGGGGCTGGAGGGTTCCAAGTAATATTCAAAACTCCCTTTCATCTTGCGAAACCGGGCCCTGGCAAAGTTCTTTGCCTGCTCTTCAAAGATATTGGCAAAGGGAGGTGTGTCCCCCTTTTCACGAGTTGCGGTGTCCTCCTTCTCCCATTTGGGAATCGCATCTCTATAACCGCCAGAGCCGAGATGGTGGGTACCAATGCTCATCACGTACAACTCCTTGAAGTACAAATGCTTGGTCTTGCCTGTGGTGGAGTCACATATGGCCTTGAACACCTTGAAGTTTTCTTCCTTGAATAGAGGCTCCTTCTTGATGATCTGCTCATAACTTAGCTTATCCTTGTAAATTAGCTTCTTCACCCGCCTCTTCTAATTTGACAAGGCCTTGGTCATATTCTTGAGGGCATACTTGTTTATCGGATTCCCTTTCAGATTGTCATTGTTGTATTTGTTGTCCTCGTCACCCGGGAATGTGTATCTTGCGTGCATCTTCCTAAATAGCTGATGGCGGTAACACTCATTCTCATCGGCCTTTAGGTTCTCGGTATTTATCATGACGATGTTCGGAGGATTGTAGAGAGCTGCAGTGAGTACGATGCGACAAATTCTGCCGGCTCCAAAGGCACGCCTTTATTGCTCACACTTGTGAAGATGGAACTTTTGAGGCCAACCGTGATCGGGGTCCGATCCTTCCGGGCCTTATTCGGTTGGCTACCGTCTGTGGCTTCACCACCGCCATCGCCATCAGTGGTCTTGGTGTCCTCGCCATCAGAGTCCCCACTTGCCTCATCGGACTAGGTATCCTCCTCCTCCATCTCCTCTTCCCGCGGCATGAATTCCGGGTCCTGTTGTGATTCTATCTCCTCCAACTGCTCCCAATAGGCCTTCTTTCTAGAAGTGCCCGACTCGGCGTGGTGTTGTCCACCCGACATATCTAAACACAAAAAGAAATGGAACTAATAAGCACCAAAATTCACAAAAAAATTGGGCATGACCTTTGCTAATTTTCTAGACCTAGGAGTGCCAGAAATTCGCCGAAACAGAAATGAATCAACATTTCGGCGAAACATTGGCATCTCAAAAAGGAAAAACCTGCAGAAAAAAATGGCCTACATAGGCACAAACACAACCAGATTTCAATAACATCATCATATATTCACAGCCACACCACTGTTGTAAAATACAACCAGATTTCAACAACACCATCATATATTCATAGCCACTACTGTTGTAAAAAACAACTAGATTTCAACAACACCATCATATATTCACAGCCACTACTGTTCTAGCTGGAATGAACATTGGCTTTTTTGACCATATAGAAAAGGCCAACAATTACTGTGAAAAGGAAGTATTATGTAAATAATTATTCAGCTAACTTGTTGCTGTAAGCTCTCAAATAAAAAATTACAGAGCAAAAATCAAACAACTATGTTCTTAGACTCACTTTCCCCTTTAGTTATTGTATAACATAATTTAGCACATGAATTATCTCTGAAGATACCCACAAATAATAGAGCAGCACAACCAGTTATCAATTCGTGTACAACATAGAGCTAGCTTCTCATATGGACAAAGACTCGTAACTGAGTCTAGAGAAAGTACCCGAAAGTAACAGCCTATCAGACTTTACCCTGTCCACTGCTTGCTTTTTTTCTTCATGATGATCTTCAAAAAAACTATATCAAAGAGATATGTAGCATATCAGTCAGGAGAAGAAAGAGACTGGGGCATATGGATAACTTCAAAGATACCATTGAAAACATATCGAAGAGGGCAAGAAACTTAAGGTACCATGTGGACCAAAAGGTACTCAAAAGAACATTAGTGCCTAAAGTGTGGTGGCATTCATATATAACATCTTCAACTGTTTCATAAACCAAGGAAAATTAAGTTCAGAACATAAACAGATGAGTGCCTTCACCTTCAGATCAGGTAAGTAACCATTGTACTACGAATTGTTAAATTTATTTCAATGATAAATAGAAAGAGAAGTGGCACTGACAGAAAGAAAAGTGAAACCTAAATTTGGTAGCTGTATACTTGCTATAGCATGCATGTATCCATATGTGTACATCAGATCACAAAATAATTACGCTGCCGCAAAAACCATGAGTTGAACATATGAAGACCAAGAATGAAAGGGAGAAATTGGATAGTATTTTTCCATTAACCATCTTTTCTCATGTTAATGTCCTTCTGAATAACTCTATATTCATAGTGCAAGCAGATGGTGAAGGAAATCTAGAGATAGCAGTATACCGATGCAATCTAAATTTACCTAACACAACAATTTAGTACTTCAATCTGAACAGTGCTCTGCATTCTTTAGCTAAAATTTATTACCCTTTTGTAAGTACTTCAACTGAAATGTGAATGTAACAAAGCTGATAACTCTGCCCGCAGGTCCAATTCTTACCAAATTAGAAAACCAAACCAGAGTCAAAACAATGGATAAGTCCTTGATTTGCAAGAACGATTGCGCACTTCCATGGGCGGATCCTCCTCCTTTGCGAAGCGGACGACGACGAGCGGCACTGCAAGACAGTGACGAGCAGTGGCTTGTGAGATTTGGGAGCTGGGAAGAGGGGGGAAGGGGGAAGGAGGACTAGGAGGGGGAGCGGTGCTCACCTCGATGGTGCTCTCACAGCAGCA
Organism: Avena eriantha; assembly: GCA_910589775.1. Lineage (NCBI taxonomy): Eukaryota > Viridiplantae > Streptophyta > Magnoliopsida > Poales > Poaceae > Avena > Avena eriantha. The sequence continues at coordinate 253,740,118 of OU342740.1, forward strand.
ACGGCAGGCGGCGGCTTCGAGCAGTGGCAGGAGGGGAGCACGGTGCATTCCCTGGAACCCCAAGCAGCTAGTCGAAGCCCTAGAACCTCCCGTGTGTCGATCAAGGTCGAGTGAGTACCCTAGCCTAACTTATGCGAGGCGCACGTGGGCTGGATGCGCCTCCTATAGTCAAGGACCCTAGTTAAATAGTATAAAGCAGCTATGTTTATCACAGAACAAATGCTAGCCCAGTGGCTAGACATAAGTCCCTTGGCCACACACAAGTTTGAATCCTAGTGGACAAATATTTTTGGAAACTTTTTCAAAGTCCATTATTAATGTAAAATATTATCCAAACAGAATAAGAACTATAAAATCTAGTGTAACTTTTTTCAAAGGCCATTATTAATGTAAAAACATTGTCCAAACATAATAAGAACTATAAAATATAGTGTAACTTTTTTCAAAGGTCGTTATTAATGTAAAAACATTGTCCAAACATAATAAGAGCTGTAAAATATAGTGTAACTTTTTTCAAAGGCCATTATTAATATAAAAACATTGTTCAAACATAATAATAACTATAGAATATAGTGTAAGTATTTGAAATATGCAAATATTGTTCAAATATAGAGGAGTGATCGAGTGGTGGTAGCTACCATGTGCCAAAAAAGTGAAAAAGGTGGTACCAGAATACTCGAGGTGCATCCCCTACAAGATACGCCTTGTATACTTTAAGAGGATAAGGCACATCTAGTAAGGGTGCGCCTCCAGTATCTGGCGCCTGCTCCACCCAGGCCCACCTCGGTTACTCGAGGCACATATGACAGTGATGCGCCTCCAATATCCAAAAATACCCAAGGCGCATATGAGCAAGTGCGCCTCCAGTATTGGAGCACCTACCACCACCAGACCCACCCACCTTATTCGAGGCGCACCCGGTCCGTATGCGACTCAAGTTGTTGAACTACTCGAGGCGCATAAGGAGCAAGTGCGCCTCGATTAAGGGGGAAGCCAGATATGGTCCGTACATGAAATATAGAAGACGCACCCCTCACAGATGCACCTCCAGTATTCAAATATAGAAGGCGCACCCTTGAGTCGTGCGCTGTGTATATTTAGTGGATGCGCATATGGTTGTCATGCGCCTCTTATAAGACTATCTCCTATATGGTTTCCCTAGTAGTGTAGTTCTGGCTCTATTTCAGTGTTTCTGTGTTTTCCACTCCGCCTCCTTCGAATTCGCCCCAGGAGACCTTTTTATAGGCGTTTTTAGGCCAAGACTTTGAGCTAGGGCTAAAGATGGATGGTTGTCGATGCTCAAGTGGTAAATACCAAGGGTGGCATAGCTAGGGGTGGGATGCACCACCTGGTTCTCAAATGGGCCTCAGAGGTCCCCTATGTTGGTTTAGATGCTCTAGTTCCTTGTCTTTGCGAAAAAATCGCCAAAAAATCTCAGGTTCATTTGACTTTGTTTAGTCCCTAAAACTTAAAAATACGCAAAACAAGATTTTCCTATCCTATAGAGTTATAAACCAAATAAAGGGGATTGTCGTGGAAATGTCCACGGCAGTCGCTGCTACTGGCAGCGATTGATTGTAACGTGAGGAAGAGCGGGCGGCCATCTGCGGTGCGAGATGGGGCAGATGCACATGGTTTACCCAGATTTGCCCCCCGGAGGGTAAAGACCTACTCCTGCTAGATTGGATTGATGGAGAGCGAGTTACAAGGACGGCGAGCTCGGCGTCTAAGCAGCGAGACGCTCGAAGGGGTGTATGATGGAACATAAGTCCTTAGGGTACCCTAGGGAGGTTTATATATGAGGCACCTCGCTAGGGTTTACAGTTTACAACCGAACAAGATATGGATTCAGAGGCTTTTGACCTAATCCGACTAGGCTTCAAGTACGCTTCTGGGCCTTCAATCTCTAATCGCCAGGCCTTCTCCTCAGTCGCATTCCAGTCGCCGTCCTGCAGGCCCACTCGCAGACCCTTCGGCCCAATCGGAACGTCCTGCTGGGCATATCCCATTCGGCATATCCCCATCAGTAGTCCCCGAGGCCATTGTTGATTCAGGCGTAGGTGCCCTTTTGGCGGTCGGAGTAGGCGAGCCCAATTTGGACGCCCAGTCGAATCGGCGATGGACTCCACTAAGACCGAGGAAAATTTCCCCATGCCTCCAGTCGCTGCTTCGGCGAGCGCCACCTCCGTTAAGCCGCTACTTCGGCGAGTGAATAGGGCCAGTTACAAGCGAGTCGAATGGAGAAGTTGGACTGTCAAGCTGGTCAAACTATCCGTTGGAATATTCCAACGATAACTTCGGTGTAATCACCGCGGGTAACGGCTATCCCGAGTTTGGCAGGTAGCACCTCCTTATAAGGGGGGAACGAATTAGTCATGCAGATTCTTCCCCGTATTCCTCATTCCTGCGCATCCATTACTCTCGTCTTCCCTCAATCCACATCTTTCTAGATCAAACGACTCCCCCTTCCTTCTCAATGGCGCCGCCGAAAAGGTTCATGGGGAAAGTCCAAGCGCACCATGGCCCCGCTCAAATCCTTCGAGGATGCCGGAGTCCTCCACAAAGGGGACTCGCGACTCCCCGCATCTTCCGAGATCGATCTGAAACCGCGGGCTGGCGAGTTCATTTGTTTCCCTAGTCATCTCGAGAGGGGTTTGGGGTTCCCTACCTCACTGTTCTTTTGGCGCTTCTGTGCGTATTACACAATCAAACCGTCAGACCTCGATCCGCACAGCATCGAGCAGCTGGCGATCTTTGTCGCCTTCTGCCAATGCTACCTCGGCTGCAGGCCTTACTTTCCCCTATGGTTGGAGATCTTCCACGCCCGCATCGGGCGCGAGGCGTCCAGCGGCCTGATGTTGGCGGCCGGTGGCGTTACTTTCCAATTGAAGCCAAAGGCCAACTACGTCAAGCTTCTGCTGTCAAAGAAGGCCGCGGGCGAGTGGAAGAAGAGCTGGTTCTATGTGAAGGAGTCCACTCCCTCTGGTGAAGTGGCGCTTCCCGAGTTCATCGCGGAAAGGAGTGAGCGTCGGCTGGCGCTGAAGAAGCTCCCTGAAGATCAGAAGATGGCCGTGGTGGAGATGATGGACCAGATCCAGCAGCTGAAGGATCAGGGGTTGTCCTTGATAAACCTCTACAACTGCTGGCTCGGGCGGCGTCTGGTTCCGCTAGCGGCTCGATTGCATTGGATGTATGAGTACAGCAGGAAGCACGACCCCTCCCGCACCAGCAAAGAATCGTGGGAGGCCTAAGATTATAAGGCCGCCCTGGAGAAAATCACCGACGCGGAATTTACAACCACGTCGGTTGGGCTCGCCCCATACACTCCCGTGAAGAACGAGGCCCCCATAGGAAGTTCTCCTCTCTGAATTTTATCTTCATTCGCAATTTTCGCTGTCTGATTCGCACCTGCGTTGTCTGAAATTTACTCGTATCTATCCTCAGTTGTTTTAGGTTTTGGAGGGCTGGCTCCCCTCCCCACTCGACGAGGAGGTTCCCCGCGAGCTCGAAGAGGGGGCCTCAGGAGAATCTTCTGCGGAAGAGGAGGAGGAGACGGAGGCTACTCTCCCAGCCCCCGCGGCTCGCAAGACCCTCATGCAGAAGCAACACGAGCTAGAGGCGAGTCGTAGCCTCGAAGAATTTGAAGAAGGCGACGAAGCCTTGCAAGAGCACACTTCTCGGCGAACGGCGACGCTGGCGAAACCCGCTCGCAAGCCAAAGTCACCAGCAAAGAAAGCGGCATCTTCGGCCAAGTTGGCGGTGATCTTCGAGTCGGATGACGATTCTAATGAAGACTCCCCTAACGTTTCGCACAAGATCCTGGAGGGCACAATTCGGCGGTCGAAAATGCCGAGGCGGCGGTAGAGGTCCCTCTGGCTATGCTCGCGCCCACGGCTTCGATAGCTCCTGATCAGGAGGCGGCCGACGCCGTGGCTTCAAAGTCGCCGCAACCTTCTCGAGCGGCCGCGTCTTCGGATCCGGAGATTCCAGCGACCGCGGCTTTGTCATCGAGGAAGACTGCAGTGTCGTGGGCTTCAGACGTCTTTGAGAAAGGTCTCTCGCGCAAGCTGGGGCCAGAACTAAACAAACCTGCCCACATCAGTACCGAGTTGCGCCCTCTTCCGTTCGCCAAGTAAGTTTCTTCCCTTTCCTTCCAAACCTTGCTGGATTTCTGTGTTTTCTCTACGCTGATGTCGGAGGTTTCGCAGATCTAGCGCCAAGAAGATTAGTCGCCCTTCAGTGGCAAAGATTCCACCAGTCGCCACCGTAGGGGAAGGCGACCTCCCCTCGAAGAGGAAGCCTGCTGCAGATGTTGCGCATGTAGAGGGCGCGAAGAAGCACAAAGGAGATGCAGGCGACACCACGGAGGGAGGTAGCGCCAAGGGGAGTGACCCTGCTGCGGGCACCGAAGAAGTGGTCGCTGCTCAGTCGGAGCCAGCCAAGGGGGCACCGACAACGGAACCACCGGCTTTGACGACTAGTGCCCCGATCAGGGCGTCGGCGACGTTTCCGCGCTTCCTAGCAAAGGGGTTTCCGGGCGTGGCGGACCACCAATATCCGCAGAGCCCGGAGATCGTTGATGAAGACATTGGGTCCCGTCGTGGGCGTACCTCCTTCGTGGTCCCTTCGACGGACGTCGGAGAGCTTCACAAGATGCTTGGCGCCGCCATCCAGGTATGTCCAGTCCCCGAGTGTCTAGTCGCTGAATTTCAGTGGCTAGGCATTGAGTTAATTCTAGTCTCCAGTCCTCGAGTTCCTAGTCGCTGAGTTTCAGCGGCTAGGAACTGAATTTTTTCTATTCTCTAGTCCCCGAGTTCCTGGTCGCTGAATTTCAGCGGCCGGGAACTGAATTTTTCATATTCTCCAGTCCCCGAGTTCCTGGTCGCTGAATTTCAGCGGCCGGGAACTGAATTTCTGTTTCTGTGAATGCTGACTTTTTGCTTTTTGTTGCCGGGCTTGCAGAGGGAGTCGACGGACCGTCAGGCCACAAAGGAGCGTCTAGAGCGGGACCTACGCGTGGCACAGGAGGCGAACCGGCAACTCCAGGAGACTGTTGGTAGGTGCTTGATTCGTTTCACGTCCGTGAACTGTTGGTGTTCTGGCGTATTGATGATTTTGCCTTTCCTTTTCAGATGGTCTTCCTACTGCGATTACCAAGGCTCGTGAAGGGTACGTCCCCATTGCTGAGCTGGACGTGGCAAATGGGCGAATCGCCTCGCTAGTCAAGGAGTTGGAGGAGGCGAAAGCAGCTGCAATTTCTTCCGAGGATAGAGCGAAGGCCGCGGTTGCTGCGGCTGAAGAGGAGCAGAACGCCGCGGACTCAATCATCCTTGGGCTCCAGAGCGACCACGCCGCCCTAGAGAAGCACGTCACCCAGAACTACCGAAAGCTCCTTGGTGAGTCTCTTTTCTTTTGCTTAATGTGTGTGGCAAGTCCCCGAGTGGGGGAATCCATAGTGTCACTGACGTCTGATGTTGCAGCTGTGATAGGGCAAAGCGACCTGGTGGTGCAGACCTTCAACGCCTCGCAGTGCGTGACTGCTGTGGTGAATGCGGCTACTGCCTCGGCGTTGTGCATCCAAGCAGTCCTTCAAGGGATGTCTCCCACCAAAGTTATTCCTGGTGGGCTGACCGAAGAGTGACGCTATCTGGAAGAGGTGCCCAACGTCGTGGAGTGGATGGCATGCTCAGCCTTCAGGCACGGGGCCACCACGGCATTGAGCCTGGGTCTTGCCCACTTCCCCGATGACTTCGACCTCGAAGACGTCACCAGCGGCTCTCCTTCGGCGACTGGTACGGTGATGTCGGAGGTACTGAGGCTGATCGCCAAGGCCGCCCCCTTTGCTGATCGAGTGTTGACGATGGGGTACCTTCTGCCGTACTAGGAGACGGTGGTGGCGCCTGGCGACCCCGAGCCGGAGCATCATGATTTGAAGTCAGAGCAACCCTTCCGGTCGGTGTTGTCGAAGTCGCTGTCGACCTACCCGACGAACCCGTGGCAACCTTTCGTTCGTGTCAAGGGTGGAGGGGATGCTTCTTCGTTAGGGCCTGCGAAATAGATAGCATTTCTGGGCAGTTTGTAATATATGCCAAGTGGCGAATTTTGTAATGTGAACAATATTTTGCGTAAGAGGAGTCAATCGACTCGCAATACAAGCTTTATTGTGTGGTGTGCTTAACTTATTTGTTTGAGCGAGTCCCCGAGCGCGTCCGCCCTTTAATGGGGTATAACTCATATGTATACGTATGTGTTTTCTTTGTATTGTCGTTGTTTGTCCTTCGCGTCTTCTGAAGGCGCGAGTCCTCGAGCGCGAGTGGGGTTGTTTGTAGGCGAGTCCCGAGCACGAGTGGGGTCCTTTGGGCGCGTGCCTTTTTGCGAGTTGCTGGTGCATTGTTTGTAACGCGTCTCCTCCCCTGGCTCGGAGAACCAGTCACTGGGCGAGTCCAAGGCAGCTCTCTTACTTGGTGTGTTCCCGAGCCGCGTGAGGGTTTCCATTTTGTGGAGTCCCCATGCGTGGTACTTAACCGTTCGAGTCGCTTTGCGCGAGGATGGGAGGGATAGGTCGCTGTGAGAAGCATATGCCGGTCGTCTTGACCCAGTGGGCCACTCAAGCTAGGCGACTCTGATGGTGGCTCCGGATTGGCGTATTCGTGGACGTCCTAAGGCCCGAATATTTCCGGTGCCCTTAGGCCGCACTACTTAGCCGTGCCGGTCGTGCGACCAAGGGTTGACTTCCATGGGTAGCGTATTGCTGATTGTACGAGTGCGATTGGCACAAGAATATGGCGAGTAGACACAATTTGTGTGATCTGAATGAATTTCATTATATATGCCAGCTGAGTACAAGTTGTTCTATGTGTAGAACTTTCGGAGGAGGTTTACATTCCATGGCCTTCCGACCTCGAGCTGGCCGTCACCTCGTATGTCGATGAGGTAGTAGGCATCATTGCCAAGAACTCGCCCTATGGCGAATGGCCCCTCCCATGGGGGGGAGAGTTTGTGCATGCCCTTCTTGTCCTGAACCAATCGTAGGACCAGGTCACCCTCCTGGAAGGTGCGAGTCCGGGCTCGGCGGCTATGGTAGCGGCAGAGTCCTTAATGGTAGATGGCGGTGCGGGAGCGAGCCAGGTCGCGTGCCTTGTCGAGTTGGAGGACGCTCTGGTTGGCGCGTTCTGCTTGGCCGTTCGACTCCGGGTGGGCGACTGAGGCGAGGTCCAGTCATATGCCGTGCTCTTCACAGAATTCCGCCATGGCCCCCTTGGCGAAGTTGGTGCCATTGTCTTGTATGATGTTGTGCCGGTAGCCATACCGGTAGATGAGCTCGCGTAAGAACTTGGTGGCCGTCTTGCCGTCGCACTTTTTGATCGGCTTGGCCTCGACCCATTTGGTGAACTTGTCGACCGCGACCAGGAGATGGGTGAAGCCGGATGGGGCCTTCTTGAACGGGCTTACCATGTCCATGCCCCATACAGCGAATGGCCATGTGATGGGGATGGTCTTGAGTGCTAAACCAAGGAGGTGTGTCTGGTTGGCATATTTCTGGCACCCGCTGCATCGTTGGACGATATCAGTGGCGTCAGCATGCGCGGTAAGCCCGTAGAAACCGTGCTGCATGGCCTTGGTGACCAACGACTTGGCGCCTGCGTGATGGCTGCAGTCGTCGGCGTGGATGTCCTAGAGGATCTTGCGGCCTTCCTCTGGTTGGACGCAACGTTGGAACGCGCCAGCCACGCTGCGCTTGTGGATCTCCCCGTTCATGATGACGAAGGATTTGCAGTGGCGCACGATCATGCGTGCCTCCGTCTCAATGCTTGGGTGGATTTTGTGCTCGAGGAAGGCGACGTATGGTGCCGTCCAGTCGCTGGGCTCCACGATCATGGCGACTAGGGCCGGCTCGGGCTGTAGTGGTATCCCGATGTCGATCTCCTTCGTTGGGCAGACCGAAGGTTTGTTGATGATGTCGAGGAAGACGCCTACGGGTGGCGTTTGTCGAGCCGACCCGATGCGTGAAAGGGCGTCTGCCTCCTCATTCTTGCGTCTGTCGATCCACTCGACGGAGTAGCCGTCGCAGTGTCCTCCCAGCTGGTCTACCGCTTGGCGATACGAGATCATTGTTGGAGAGACGACGTCGCATGTCCCAGCGACCTGGCCGGCGACTAGGTCGGAGTTGCCGTAGCATCGTAGGCAGTTGATGTTCATCTCCTAGGCGGCCCGCATGCCGTGGAGGAGGGCTTCGTATTCTGCCATGTTGTTGGTGTAGGGCTTGAAGTTGGGGTGGAGCACGTAGCGGAGCTTGTCTCCTTTGGGGGAGGTCAGTATGACCCTGGCCCCTGCGCCGTCGGCGTTCTTGGAGCCGTCAAAATGGAGCGACCAGTAGTGGAGGTATGGGAGTTTCTCCGGCAGCTATGCTTCTTCCCAATCTGCGAGGAAATCAGCCAGGGCTTGTGACTTGATCGCTTTGCGGGGCTCGTATTTGATGTTGTGGACGCCAATTTCGACGGCCCACTAAGCGACTCGCCCAGTCGCCTCGCGATTGCGTATTATGTCTTGCAAAGGTGCGGAGGAGACCACCATGATTGGGTGCTCCTGGAAATAATGGGGGAGTCGTCACTGAGCTCGGAATACCGGTACACTAGTTTCTGGTACTGCGGGTAGCGCTGTCGTGAGTGCATCAGGACTTCGCTGATGTAGTAGACAGGGCGTTGTATGGGGCGCTCCTTGCCCTCCTCTGGCCGTTCGACGACCATCACGGCGCTGACGACTCGAGTGGAGGCTGCCACGTAGACGAGCATTGGATCCTTGTCGACTAGGGCGGCAAGGAGTGGAGCCGCTAGTAGTACTTCTTTGAGTGCTTTGAGTGCATCGTCCGCCTCCGCGTCCCATTGCAACGTGGGGTTCTTGCACATCATGCGATAGAGAGGCATTGCCTTCTCGCCTAGTCGGGGGATGAAGCGACTGAGAGCCGCGACTCGCCCGGCCAACTTCTGGACATTGCGCAGGCACTCGGGTTTCTCAAGTCGCGCGATGGTGTCGATCTTGGTGAGGTTGGCTTCGATGCCTCGCTTGGAGACTACATATCCCAGTAGCTATCCGGTAGGGACACCAGAGGTGCATTTTCCTGGGTTCAGCTTGATGTTGAACCTTCACAGATTTGCAAAAGTTTCGGCCAGGTCGGCGAGCAGGTCGTCCTAGCGGGTGGATTTTACCACCACGTCGTCGATGTAGATGTGAATGTTGCGGCCAATTTGGCTCGCGAGGCACTCCTGCATGCACCTTTGGTATGTGGCGCCAGCATTCTTGAGGCCGAACATCATGGCCATGTAGCAGAAGGCGCCGAATGGTGTGATGAACCTCGTCCTCTCCTCATCCTCGACTGCCATTTTGATCTGGTTGTAGCCAGAATATGCGTCGAGGAAGCACAGTGACTCCGATCCTATGATCGAGTCGATGATCTAATCGATGCGCGGTAGGATGAACTCCTCCTTCGAACATGCGTTGTTGAGGTTGGTGTAGTCGATACACATTCTCCATGTGTTGTTCTTTTTCAGAACCAGGACTGGGTTTGCCAGCCACTTGGAGTATTTTATTGGCCGAATGAAGCCTGTGGCTAGTAGGCGTTGTACTTCTTTGGCGATTGCTCGACGGCGCTCTTCATTGAAGGGCCGTAGTGACTACTTTACTGGTCGCACTTTGGGGTCGGCGTTTAATTAGTGCTCATTGACTTCCCTAGGGACACCTGGCATGTCAGATGGCTTCCATGCGAAGATGTCACGGTTCTCACGGAGAAATCTGATGAGCGCACTTTCCTATGCGGGGCTCATGTGCGCCCCGATGGTGACCGTCTGGCTGGAGTCGCCCGGGACGAGCTCGACGGTGCGGGTGTGCGTGGTCGCCTCGAACGTGGAGTTCGTGATGGTTGGCTTCTTCAGGATGGTGGGGTCATCCTTGTTGATGTTGCCCGCGTATTTCGCGAGCTCCTCCGCGTGGTCGGTCTCCACGGCGATGACGGTATCGGGGAGCTCGGCGCCTTTGTCCTCGCATTCCATGGCCATATCAGGGTCGCCGTGGACAGTGATGATGCCGCTTGGCCCTGGGATCTTCATCATGTTGTAGGCGTAGTGTGGGGTCGCCATGAATTTGGCGAACGCTTGGCGATCCAGGACACAGTGGTAGGGGCTGCAGAAGCTCACTAGTTCGAACACGATCTTCTCCGTGCGGTAGGTTGTCGGTGTGCCGAAGGTGACTGGCAGCATCACTTTTCCGATCGGGTACGCCTTCTGACCGGGGACGATACCATGGAAGGTTGTCACGGTGGGATCGATGGCTGCTTCTGGGAGCTAGAGCCTCTTGACGTGTCCAGGTACATGATGTTGATGGAGCTCCCGTCGTCCATCAGTGTCTTCGGCAGCCAGTAGTCAGCCACCTTGGGTCTAACCACTAGGGCGACTCGCCCTGGGTATTCGATTTTGGGCGCATGATCCTGGCGGCTCTAGGTGATGCTCTATTCGGACCAGTTGAGGAAGCGGGGGACGTCGACTTGGGTCACCGCATTGACGGCGACCGTGCGGGCGAGCACCTTCTTCTCGCGCTTGGTGCCAAGCCCGGTGAAGGTGTGCAGTGAGCCGACTGCGTGTCCGAAGCCACCGACGTTGCCGTTGTCCCTTGGCAGGTTGTTGTTGGGGTCCTCCCTTGCTCGCCTTGCCTTTTCGATCTCTTTGAGAGAGTGGCAGTCCGCGGTGGTGTGGGTGGCGGGTTTTCCCTCCCAGCTATGGTAGATGCAGGGCTGATTCAGCAGGGCAGCAGGATCGAATTTCGGCCTCGCCGCATTGTTGGCGCGGTAGTTTCCGCTGTCACGATAATTTCCTCCGTCGCGACGGTAGCTCTTGGGGTTGCGTTGGCCATAGCCGGTGTTGGCGACGAAGTCGACTCGCCCGTCAGTGCGGCGCTTGCCGGTGATGCGGGTGTTGCTATAGCGCATGTCGCGCAGGCGCCCACTGTCATGGATGCTGGTGCGGCGCCTTCCTCCCGACTTGTCGTCGGAGTCTTAGTTGGGGTCTTCCTCCACGTAGCGCTTGGCGATCTCGAGGAGGTCGGGGATGTTGTTGAGTGTCCGATAGACCCGCTTGATCTTAGCGACCAGGGGTTCGTACCGGCACACGTTCTTGAAGCAATGTATCGCCATGTCCGGATGGATGCCGGAGGCACTGATCCACAGCTCATGCCACCTTTGGATCCAGTGGCGGGTTGACTCGCGTTGTCCCTAGATGCATTGCTCCAGGTCTTCAATGGTGGTGGCGCGGGTGTAGGAGCCCTCGAAGTGCCTGACGAAGGTGTCCCGCATTTCCTCCCAGGAGTCGATGCTGCCGGCGGGGAGAGTGTTGATCCATTGCCGTGTCGCACCCTCCATCATCAGTGGGAGGTAGCGAGCGGCGAGCAGGTCGGTGTGGCCGGCAATTCCCATCGACATGAGGTATGTGTCCGGCCACACCGCTGGGTCATATGTTGGATCGTACTTTTCGATCTCTTTAGGCGCCTTGAAGTTAGCGGGGTACTTTTCCCCTCGGATCATAGGCCCGAAGCATTGGGGGCCGACTCGGCTGAGCGAGCCCCTAGGTTCGGGGTCACCGTGGTTACTGAGGGTGTGCCTCAAGTCATGTGGCTGGCGTGTTCTAGCAATACTCATGCTCAGACGCACGTGCGGGGTCGCTTTCATCATTGAAGTTCAGGACGCGGCCCTAGACATTGGAGTTCATGCGGGTCCTGATGCGGCGCTGGTGATAGAGCGATAGCTCCCGTGCTGTTTCCCACTCGAGGCGATATCTCTCGCGCCCGGCAAGCTCATTACGTTGTGCCTCCGCGAGTCGCAAGCGGGCCTCCTCCACCTCTGTGGCCGTGGCGGTCGGCGGGATCGGTTTGGAGAATGGATCTGGTGGAGCGGCTGTGCTGCCTGCCATGTAGATCGCGTTGAAGCGATTGGATCTGGCGCAGAAATCCTTGGGGGACTCAGAGCCGGAATCAGAGTCGAAGATCCCCAGGATGGAGGAGTCCTCGAAGTCTTCGGGGTTGGAGACTCGCGTGATGGAGTCCTCCCGCGATGCAGCGGTGATAGATCCGTCGACCGAGGCAGGGGTCACGGAGTCGGTGTTGTCGTGGAGGGTCGCATCATCCACGTCGGCGTCGGTCCCGGCCGCGCTGCTAGCGGCCGAGTCGTACTTGGTGACAAGGCTCCTGATGGAGCGGACCTGCTCCTCTGAGAGCAGATCGCGGTGCATCGGCGGTCCGCCGACGATCACCGTCGTCGCTGGGTCGACCGCGTCGGTGAAGCCGACGAAGAGGTTGATGGAGCCAACTGGCATCACCGCGTTGTGGGTGATCGGGCGCGATGCCGGGATGTAGCTGCTGGGCAGGATCTGTAAGATCCCGCCGATGGCGATCATGCGGCCGGTGGCGAGCGGCCGATCGATTAGCGAGTAGAGTCTCGCTGCAAAACTCATGCCAGTCCGGCTATGCCCCACGGTGGGCGCTACTATCGTGGAAATCACATTTAAGTCTAACCCACTTCCTATGCATAGGAATCTTGTAAAGAAACAAGTCATGAAAGCACAAAGTAACAAGCATAGGAAAGCAAAACAAGTGCAACTTCAAGACTTCAAGACTTTCAACATAAAATTAAAATATAACTATCACATAAAACATTCTTATCATGAGCCACATGCATAAAAGAATTAATACTCCCCATATAAGCTTAGTCATTCTTATTAATCGTAGTGGGAGCAAATTTAACAAAATAGCTATCATTATTATTCTCATCACCATAATCATCAAATATAGGAGGCATATTGTAATTATAATTAATTTCCTTGTCAACAGTAGGTGGATTGAAAATATCATATTCATCATTGTAATCATCATATATTGGAGGTTTGGTATCATCATAAGCAATATAATAGCTATCTTCGCTAGGGAACTAAAAAGATCATTTTCATAAAAACTAGCTTCCCCAAGATTAGACTTTTCCATAGCATTAGCAATAATGGTGTCCAAAGAATTCATGCTAACAACATTGCTATTAGCATGCAAATAAAGTTCCATAGGTTTTTTAATTTTCTCTTCAAACACTTCATGTCCTAACTCAAGATAAATACTATAAAGCTCTCTAATTTTGTTGTTGTTTTCCATTAAGCCTAACTAGTGAAAACAAGAAACAAAAAGAAAAAATTGCAGAATCTAAAGGAAATAACTTCGAGCACTCACACAGGAGGATGTGAGTACCTTTTACCTTACCTCCCCGGCAACGGCGCCAAAAAATAGCTTGATGTCTACGCACTTCTATTCTTGTAGACAGTTGTTGGGCCTCCAAGTGCAGTGGTTTGTAGAACAGCAACAAGTTTCCCCTTAAGTGGATCACCCAAGGTTTATCGAACTCAGGGAGGAAGTGGTCAAAGGTATCCCCTCTCAAGCAACCATGCAATCAAGATACAAGAAGTCTCTTGTGTCCCCAACACACCCAATACACTTGTCAGGTGTATAGGTGCACTAATTCAGCAAAGAGATAGTGAAATACAAGTGGTATAGATAATTATAAGTGGTAACGGTGATAGAAGATAGCTCGATGGCGTGGAAAAGACTAAAGTAAAACTGAAATAAAGATAGAAGCAAGCAAACATGTAACAGATCTAATTGCAAATGGTGTTTCAATGCTTAGAAACAAGGCCTAGGGATCATACTTTCACTAGTGAACACTCTCATATAAATATATTCTCTTTATGTTACTACGCTGAACTACTCTCCGGTTGGACACTCTAATCCATGGTAGGGCTATAGAAGCACACCTCAAAGTAAGCCTTTCCCATCTAGACAACCCCACACTGTTACCTTGAGCACTAGATGGTTCCAATAAACACCACAATTTCATAAAGACATCTAACTCCAAATATAACTCATAACAAGTATTTGTAATCTCTAGCCTAAGTGCCACCATGGTGTGCACGCTGTCACTTTCACACACATGGGGAGAGCAGAGATCTAATAAAGCCCTTGAGTAGCAAGGTAGATCTACTTGATTACAAAGCTCATGATCACAATATGATCATGCATAGAGAGAGAGACGAACACATAGCTACTGGTAGAACCCTTAGCCTTGAGGAAGAACTACTCCCTCCTCATCATGGGACTCAGCAATGGCAATGGAGATGGCGGTGGAGTCGATGGAGATGGCTCCGGGGGCACTTCCCCGTCCTGGCAGAGTGCCAGAACAGAGACTTTCGGTCCCCCGAATCTCCCCTTCGGTGACGGCGGCGCTGCGGAACTTTTCGTGGATTTCTGATTTACTCTTTAGGGTTTATGCACCAGGAGGCTCTTATAGGCGAGAGGGGAGACCGAGGGGCTGCCGGAGGGGCCCACACCACCCCCTGGCACGGCCTGGCCTGGCCCATGCCACTAGGTTGTGTGGCCAGCCCCTGGCCCCTCTCCGTCTCGTCTTCTGGCTCCGTGAGTTTTCCGGTACAATATCGACTTTGGCTTTTGTCCGGTCCAATTCCGAGAATATTGATTTTCTGACTTTCCTGGAACCAAAAACAGTAGAAAACAGGCAACTGGCACTGTGGCATCTTGTTAATAGGTTAGTCTAAGAAATTCTATGAAAAGTACTCCAAAGTGTGGACAAAACACAAGAAAGTAGATAAAACCAAGCATGGAACATCAAAAATTATAGATACATTTGCAATGTATCAGCATCTCCAAGCTTAAATCCTGCTCGTCCTCGAGTAGGTAAGTGATAAAAAGAAAGAATAATTTTTGAGGTGACATGCACCATCATAAACTTGATCAAAGTATTTGTAAAACATTCAAAGCTGGGATCATAGTACTTCAATCATAACATGAAAGACAAAGTTCTAGCAATAGACAAAGAAACTATGTTGCAACATGAAAAGGCACAAACAAAAGATTCATGAATAACAATGCTTTGCAAGACGTTTGTTTGTTTGACATAAAGAAAACATAGCATAATAGCATTCAGCTTTTCCCTCATAGAGTAGCAAATTTAAATCCATAGGACACCTTCAAAGTTCATAAGAGTGACTAGATACAAATAGTTTAAAACAAGCAATATCAAGTTATGCATCAATCAACTAGTCTTGGGACAATGCACATAGAACTAAGAATGGCCACTATGCTCTCAAAGTAGGTGCATAAGGATAGAAGGTGGAGACTCAATATAATAGTGGAAGAAAAGCCTTCATAGAAAGAGGCAGGGATTCAAGTCTCATAAAGAGCTTCCAAAAATTATGGTACTTATTAGCTTTCAGCTCTCATTGCCCCTATCATAAGCATCATGAAGGTGATTAAGGTTAAAGTGAACAAAATATGGTGTACATGCTTGACGAAGTATAAGTTAGAAATCTCATGTCCATTGAATACGAGGGTCGCTCCTCATGCTACTCAAGTTTAGTCACCGGTAAGTTCTTATCATTGTAAGTACATGTGTATCATAGAGAACCGCCAACGGGGTACCCCTTGCCCGATGATACGGAAGAATCCCCATATCAAAATGACAAGGCAAGCAGACAACGAGCATCTCAGCAATCTTCTTATTTACCATGGGAATATGGTGCTTTTTTCTCTCTTTCCTCTTTTCATAATCTCTTTTTTTCTCAATATAGGACCTTTTTTTATAAGAAGAATGCTTCATAGATAGCTCATTATGGTTACGCTGTAGGTTTCCACCATGTCAGCATGGATTAGACCAGTGTCCCAGGCGTTTCTCTAACACATATACATAACTCCATGGACTTACAAGCTCCCCTTTCATTTCACACCGACGACATCCATAGACAAAAGAGCATGATATCAACTAGGTACAAAGTACAAGTGCAATGTTGAAAGTGTTCCCCATGACAGCATGCTTCTGCTAATACCCAACGAATAAGTCCAAGCATATACAACATAGACGACACAATGGTTCAAGTTTATTAAGGGCAAGAAAAGTAAAGTGTGCCATCAAGTTCGTGAGAGCTTTAATTACTAATTTTCTCATAACAAGTTTAATTTGGAAGGTAGACAAAAATATGAATATACTTGGAATAGCATAAGCTAGTAGGTAGGTATGGTGGACTCTTTGGAATAACTTGGTTTAAGGAGTTGGATGCATGAGTGGAACTCATACTTGGTTGCAGAGGCTAGCAAAAGACTGGGAGCGACCAATTAAGAGAGCAATAATGTCCATAATCATGCAGAGCGACAAAACATCATTGATTAAAGCATAAAGTGATACTACAAGTCGAAAATTAAAGGATCATAAAGGCTTATGGTGACTTAGGATAGTCATAACATGGTGTGAGCATGCGCCAAGTCAACCCAAATAAAGCATCAAAGGAGAATACCACAATACTATGCTTTAATATGCTAAAACAACGCATGATTCTTCCAAGGCACATTAAGCAATCTCAATTGTTTATAACAAGTCATGATACATCAAAGAATACTAAGCATAAAGCCAAAACAATATAAAGCATTTCATGACAAAGCATAGGCCACAGTCAAAAACAAGCTCTCTTTACCACTTAAGAATGAACTTTCCTACTCTTTTCCAATCCAAACCAAACTATTTGAAAACCAATGTATGAAAGTGGAGGTCTAACCAATTTATTCAGCAAACTAAGAAAACCAAGCAAACTAAAAACCGAAACAAAAACAAAAAAGAAGACGCTCCAAGAACAACACAACTGTGCATGAAATAATAAAAATGAAGTGTTTGGAAGAAACCTGAGATTTTTATTGATGAAGATGGGGATGCCTTGGGCATCCCCAAGATTTGATGCTTGTACTTCTTGGATATTTCTTGGGGTGACACGTGTGGCATCCCCAAGCTTGAGCTTTAGTCCATTCTTCATCTCATTACTCATTCCTTCCATACACCTGAAATTTTCCTTCATACAAAACTTCACACAATCTTTATTAGCAACATTAGTGCACTCAAGATAATAAGTATTTAGTTTCAGTTCCAACACCAATAAAACTTCCATTAAAACACAAGCTACTGTAGCACTTCCCTCAAAAATCTCAATTCCCCAAAAGAACTCAAAAAGGAACAAATAAGAAGCAAATGCAAATAATGGCAGAGATCTGTCAAAACAGACCAGCAGGTAAAGTCGAATTTTTTCGAAGACCTTCTTTTGCTCAAATCAAAAAGTATTAAACTAGCAGAAGTTAGATAACAACCTGGGGCAGAAGCACAAAAATTCACGCCTCAAAAGGACGTACAGATATTTTACACGAATTTTTACGGTGAAGCACACAAATCTGTTTCGGGACAGCAACTTTCCCAATCATTACTTCTCTCTCATTAGAGGTTACTCTTGGCACAAAAAGCAAAAATAAATAAAAAAGGATAGGGAGCGGTTATTACAGAGGTAATAACTTCCAAGACTCGTCTAAAACTTTTGGGTTATCTCCCAATAAGTACTTTTCTTTAACGCCTTTAAGTTAGGCATGATAGTTTGAGAAGATGCTCATATAAGAAATATGAATTGAAGTAAAAGAGAGCATCAAGAAGCAAATTCAAATCACATTTAAGTCTAACCCACTTCCTATGCATAGGAATCTTGTAAAGAAACAAGTCATGAAAGCACAAAACAACAAACATAGGAAAGCAAAATAAGTGCACCTTCAAGACTTTCAACATAAAGAGGGGAAACTTAATATTGTTGTGATGCATAAAACCATGTTTCCCTCACTCATAATAACTTTCAGTAGCATCATGAATAAAATTAAAATATAACTATCACATAAAACATTCTTATCATGAGCCACATGCATAAAAGAATTAATACTCCCCATATAAGCTTAGTCATTCTTATTAATCGTGGTGGGAGCAAATTCAACAAAATAGCTATCATTATTATTCTCATCACCATAATCATCAAATATAGGAGGCATATTGTAATCATAATTAATTTCCTCCTCAATAGTAGGTGGACTGAAAAATATCATATTCATCATTGTAATCATCATATATTGGAGGTTTCGTATCATCATTAGCAATATAATAGCTATCTTCCAAAGCTGGGGAACTAAAAAGATCATTTTCATAAAAACTAGCTTCCCCAAGATTAGACTTTTCCATAGCATTAGCAATAATGGTGTCCAAAGAATTCATGCTAACAACATTGCTATTAGCATGCAAATAAAGTTCCATAGGTTTTTTAATTTTCTCTTCAAACACTTCATGTCCTAACTCAAGATAAATACTATAAAGCTCTCTATTTTTTTTCCATTAAGCCTAACTAGTTAAAACAATAAACAAAAAGACAAAATTGCAGAATCTAAAGGAAATAACTTCGAGCACTCACATCGGAGGATGTGAGTACCTTTTAGATTACCTCCCCGGCAACGGCGCTAGAAAATAGCTTGATGTCTACGCACTTCTATTCTTGTAGACAATTGTTGGGCCTCCAAGTGCAGAGGTTTGTAGAACAGCAACAAGTTTTCCCTTAAGTGGATCACCCAAGGTTTATCGAACTCAGGGAGGAAGTGGTCAAAGGTATCCTCTCTCAAGCAACCCTGCAATCAAGATACAAGAAGTCTCTTGTGTCCCCAACACACCCAATACACTTGTTAGGTGTATAGGTGCACTAGTTCGGTGAAGAGATAGTGAAATACAAGTGGTATATTTAATTATAAGTGGTAATGGTGATAGAAGATAGCTCGATGGCGTGGAAAAGACTAAAGTAAAACTGAAATAAAGATAGAAGCAAGCAAATATGTAACAGATCTAATTGCAAATGGTGTTTCAATGCTTATAAACAAGGCCTAGGGATCATACTTTCACTAGTGAACACTCTCATATAAATATCTTCTCTTTATTATACTATGCTGAACTACTCTCCGGTTGGACACTCTAATCCATGGTAGGGCTATAGCAGCACACCTCAAAGTAAGCCTTTCCCATCTAGACAACCCCACACTATCACCTTGAGCACTAGATGGTTCCAACAAGCACCACAATTTCATAAAGACTTCCAACTCCAAATATAACTCATAACAAGTATTTGTAATTTCTAGCCTAAGTGCCACCATGGTCTGCACGCTGTCACTATCACACATATGGGGAGAGCAGAGATCTAATAAAGCACTTGAGTAGCATGGTAAATCTACTTGATTACAAAGCTCATGATCACAACATGATCATGCATAGAGAGAGAGATGAACACATAGCTACCGGTAGAACCCTTAGCCTTGAGGAGGAACTACTCCCTCCTCATCATGGGAATCAGAAATGGCGATGGAGATGGCTCCAGGGCACTTCCCCGTTCCGGCAGGGTGCCTGAACAGAGACTTTCTATCCCCCGAATCTCCCCTTCGGTGGCGGCGGCGCTGCGGAACTTTTCGTGAATTTCTAATTGACTCTTTAGGGTTTATGCATCGGGAGGCTCTTATAGGCGAGAGGGGAGACCGAGGGGGTGCCGGAGGGGCCCACACCACCCCCTGGCGTGGCTTAGCCTTGCCCGCGCCACCAGGTGGTGTGGCCAGCCCCTGGCCCCTCTCTGTCTCGTCTTCTGGCTCCGTGAGTTTTCCGGTAAAATATCGACTTTGGCTTTTGGCCGGTCCAATTTCGAGGATATTGATTTTCCGACTTTCCTGGAACCAAAAACAGTAGAAAACAGGCAACTGGCACTATGGCATCTTGTTAATAGGTTAGTCCAAGAAAGTGTATGAAAAGTACTCCAAAGTGTGGACAAAACACAAGAAAGTAGATAAAACCAAGCATGGAACATCAAAAATTATAGATACATTTGCAATGTATCAGCAAGCTCAGTGTCTAAGCAGCGAGACGCTCGAAGGGGTGTATGATGGAACGTAAGTCCTTAGGGTACCCTAGGGAGGTTTATATATGAGGCACCTCGCTAGGGTTTACAGTTTACAACCGAACAAGATATGGATTCGGAGGCTTTTGACCTAATCCAACTGGGCTTCAAGTACGCTTCTGGGCCTTCAGTCTCCAGTCGCCAGGCCTTCTCCTTAGTCGCATTCCAGTCGCCGTCTTGCAGGCCCAGTCGCAGACCCTTCGGCCCAATCGGAACATCCTGCTGGGCATACCCCTGTCGGCATAACCCCATCAGGGATCATTAGTAAATCCCCATAAATCAATGTGAAATATAGATATAATATTCTAAATGATGCAAATATGTAGGAATAGTGACAATAAACTACAAAGTTCATGTATGCATTTTACATGCATAAATAATAACAAGTCAATGTGTTGCCAATATGTTTTCTACTATGAAAGGTAGGATCCAAGATAAAACTATTAATACTAAGCATATAAATACGAGTTATATGTTCACATGGATTCGTTTATCGATGGCTTGTCACTCATATTTATGATTATGTTGCCGATATGGGTTGTTTGAAAGCTTTTTGATCATGGAAAGCTTGTCACTCCTGGCTAAGTTTCAGGATTTGAGTCCAGTTCGTGAGTGCGTGCGGCAACAGTTAGTGGCTGGTGCCAAGGCTACTCTATCGCTGGTGCGACTGCATAGGCCTGATGTAGACGTTGTAGTTGTTGTTGCTGGACCGCCGACGCCACCGACAGGTTCGACCTAGAATATGGTTCCACATTACCAGGCGGTGGGTCGTTCAACAGAGGAAATTGTCAACTTCTTTGAAGAGCAGACAAACGTTCTTCTGCTGCAGCAGTAGTTTAACCTGTATCTTGCACATAAGTGTACCAGTGTTGTAAAGTTCGTATGTATATGCTGGGTGTAATTGATTTTATATTGATATGTAAAGAGCTTGTTATCTTATATGTTTTGCGAGTGCGTTGCACTATGCGATTCCTTTTGGTTAGCCTGACGTGTGTTTATCTCAGCGCCTTGCCAACCTGCCAGGTGCGTTGCAGATGGGTTGGTGTTTGTCAAGGATTCGATTATTGCGTCAGCTACTCAGGATATCGCGATTAGTTCGTATAACAGGTGTGCAAAGGGTGGCACAGCCCCCGAGTAATAAGATTGCGAAAAAATAATAGAAAACACAGAGTTTGGGGCACTTATCTTTATTTATTTGTAGAACAGTACGAGGTACAATGTGTGGCTAAGTAGCCTGGCTGAATAGCCTTATTTGTAATGCAAGAGAAAAAAAGGAAAAACGACTAGGGGTAGAAGCGCCGCAGCTGCGCGACATTCCAGGAGTTGGGGTATGCGACTCCTGTCTCAAAATCTTTAAGACAATAGGCGCCACCTGGGATTACTTCTGTAATCACGTATGGTCCTTCCCAAGGGGAATCGAACTTGAGGTTCCCTTGCTGCTTCAGTCATAGGACCAGGTCTCCTTCGACGAAGGATCTGGGGCGTAGCCTTCTGTTGTGGTAGTTGTGCAGGTTCTGCTGGTAGATCATCGATCTTTCTGCCGCGATGTCTCGTGCTTCATCGAGGAGATCGACGGAGTCTTCCAGTGCGAGTGTTGACTCCTGCTCGTTGTACGCAACCACCTGTGGAGCTTTAAAGCGTACTTCTGCGGGTAGTACTGCTTCAACACCGTGCACCATGAAGAACGGGGTATATCCTGTAGCACTATTTGGGGTTGTGCGCAGGCTCCACAGTATAGACTGCAGCTCGTCTGGCCAACATCCGGTGGCTTGCTCGAGTGGCCGGAGGAGTCGCTTCTTTATTCCACCGCAGACGAGGCCGTTGGCCTTTTTGACTTGACCGTTGGTCTGTGGATGAGCTATGGAGGCATATCTTATGTTGATTCCCAGGTTCTCGCAGAAACCCTGGAACTCCTTAGAGGTGAAGTTTGTTCCATTGTCCATGATGATGCTGTGTGGTACTCCGAAGCGATAGACAATGGACTCGAAGAACTTGACAGCACTGGCCCTTGACTGGTTTGTCACCGGCATGGCCTCTATCCACTTGGTGAATTTGTCGACTGCGACCAGGAGGTAGACGTAGCCCCCGCGCGAGGATTTTGGGAGCTTGCCGACCATGTCGAGTCCCCATTGCGCAAAGGGCCAAGCCAATGGTATTGGCCGGAGTTCCACGCAAGGTGCGTGCGGTATGTCTACGAATCGCTTGCAAGCGTTGCAGGGCTAGACGATGTCCCTGGCGTCACGCATGGTCGTGGGCCAGTAGAATCCAGCTCGTAGAGCTTTAGCGATGAGGGCGCGACTGCCAGCGTGGTGCCCGCAAGTCCCTTCATGGATGTCGAGGAGGACGGCCCTTTCGTCCGCATTGGAGATGCACCGTTGGAGTACTCATGTGATGTTGTGCTTGTATAGTTCTCCGTTGATAACAGCGAATGCCTTGGATCGTCGCGCAATGTGACGTGCGTCCATTGGGTCGTCCAGCAGCCTCTTGCTGAGAAGATATGTGATGTGGGGTTGAGTCCAAGATGGCTCGATCATCATTACCCCCATTGGTCTCTCGAGTCCTGTGTCAAGCTCTAGGTCGTCGAGTGCCATTGGCTCATTGGGTGGCGTATCCCCCAAGTCCATTGTTGCGCTTGTTTTCTTCTCTATGGCCTTTGGCTTGATGGAGCCTTCGCAGATACACTCGAGAAATACCCCAGGTGGTATGGGGGCGCAGGTGGAGCCAATGTTGGCGAGTGCATCTGCTTCTTCATTGCTTTCGTGGCCTATGTGCCGCAATTCGCAGCCGTCGAAGTCCCCTTCGAGTGTGTCGTAGAGGTCGTGGTAGGCAATCATGTTGTCATTCAACGCGTCGCGCTCGTGCATTGCTTGGTTGACCACCAGTTTGGAGTCGCCATAGATGATGAGCCTCTTGGCGCCGCAGGCTTTTGCCATCCGCATCCCGTGCAACAAGGCCTCGTACTCAGCTTCATTGTTGGAGGCAGTGAACTGCATTTGCAGAATGTATTTCAGCTTGTCTCCTTGGGGCGATGTCAGTATGACACCTGCGCCAGCCCCGTCCTTTATTTTGGATCCATCAAAGTGCATTGTACAGAGGTAGGACATATCTGGCTTTTTGGGGAGCTGGTTCTCCATCCAGTGCACGAGGAAGTCAGGCAGGACCTGCGACTTGATCACGTCGCACTTTTCGTATGTAATGTCTCGTGGAGATAGTTCAATTCCCCAGAGCACGACTCGCCTGGTGGCATTGGGGTTGTTGAGGATATGTCCAAGCGGGGCGTCGTTGACCACCACGATTGGGTGCTCCTGGAAGTAGTGGCGCAGGCGCCTGGCTGTCATGAAGACGCCGTATGCCAGCTTCTGATAGTGCGGGTACCACTGCTTTGTTGGCGTGAGCACCTCGCTGAGGTAGTAAACTAGGCGTTGTACTCCGTGGACCTTGTTTTCCTCGGCGCGTTCCACTACGAGCACCATTCTGACCACCTGGTTGGTGGCAGATATGTAGAGCAATAGTGGTTCTTTTTCTCGTGGAGTCACCAGTACTGGCGAGGTGGATAGTAGATGCTTGAGGTCTTCAAATGCTTCTTGTGCTTCGTCGGTCCACTCGAACTTATCAGCTTTGCGGAGAAGTTGGTAGAAAGGCAGTGCCTTTTCGCCCATTCGACTGATGAATCCACTGAGCGCCGCGATTAGCCCAGCTAATTGTTGGACGCCTCTTACATTCTTCGTCTTCTCCATGGCCAGTATGGCTTTTATTTTCTTCGGGTTCGCCTCAATCCCCCTTGCGGAGATGAGATACCCGAGTAGTTGCCCAGATGGTACGCCGAAGGCGCATTTGTCCGGGTTGAGCTTGATCCGGTAGCGGTCGAGGTTGGCAAAGGTCTCGCGTAAATCGTCGATTAGCGAGGCTTCCTCTTTGGTTTTGATGACAATGTCATCAACATAGACTTGGATGTTGCAACCAAGTTGATTCTTGAGGCAAGCCTGGATGCACCGCTGATAGGTGGCTCCTGCGTTTTTTTAGCCCGAAGGGCATTGTGTTGTAGCAGAAAACACCGAAAGGCGTTGTAAACGCCATTTTCTCTTGATCTTCCTCCTTCATTCAGATCTGATTATAGCCTGAGTAGGCATCGAGAAAGCAGAGGCGCTCACATCCCGCGGTAGAGTCGATGATTTGGTCGATTCGCGGCAGCGAGAAGTGATCCTTTGGGCAGTGCTTATTCAGGGAGGTGAAGTCCACGCACATCCGCAGGATATCCTTGTCTTTTTAGGTACCAGCACTGTGTTGGCGAGCCAAGTGCTTTCCTTGATCTCGCGTATGAATTTGGCGTCGAGGAGTCTGTTGATCTCCATTCCGACCGCCTTTGATCTTGGTTCAGACAGTCGCCGAATTGTTTGCTTGACTGGCCTCGCGTCTAGGTTGACATTGAGTGCGTGCTTGGCGAATTCCCTGGGAACCCCTGGCATGTCCGCTGGACACCAGACAAAGATTTCACAGTGCTCACGGAGGAATTCGACGAGCGCGAGTTCTTATGCGGAACTCAAGTTGTTGGCAATGAGGTTCGTCTTGGTCGGGTCCGTTGGGTGGACCTGGACTTTCTTCGTGTGTACTGACGAGTCGAAGGACAGGTCAGGTGAACTTGGCCTACTCAGGGGAGGCAGACTGTTGTCTGTCGACTCCTTCAATCTTGCGAGTTCCTCCTGCATGCCGAAGGACTGAGAGATTCTTTTGAATTCCCTGTCGCAGCTGTCAGACCTCTCGAAGTTGCCGTTGATTGTAATGATGCTGTTTGGGCCTGGCATCTTCATCTGCAGGTAGGCGTAATGTGGCACTGCCATGAACCTTACGAACGCGGCGCGTCCGAGGATGCAGTGATATTGTGAAGGCCAGTCGACGACCTCGAAGTCGATGCGCTCTCGCCGAAAGTTTTTCGGCGTGCCAAAGATGACATCGAGGTTGATTTTGCCCAGGGGATATACGCCTTTCCCTGGGACGATGCCGTGGAACATCGTGTCTAAAACTCCCAGACACATCAGAGTGCAAGGTACTCGCGAACATTAGGTTAATGCTGCTGCCGCCATCCATAAAGACGTGGCTCATGTCGAAGCCTCCAATCTGTGCCTCGAGTACGAGGGGATAGTTGCCTGGACGAGGGACTTGGCGTGGGTGGTCATGCCGGTCGAAGGTGATGCAGGAGTCGCTTCCACTGAGGTACTCAGTGGTGGACGGTGGAGAGTTGATCGCCAAGTTGACTTGGCGAGTGATGACCTTCTGCACCCGATTTGAGGGACGTCCTTTTTGGATCATCCCCATGTTGCCTCTGTGATGCTGGACAGGTGCAGCCGCGGGCGGTGGTGGTCCAGGTGGTGGTGGAGGAGCTCCATGTGCCACAACGCCTGGGGCGGTTCCGTAACCCCTGTTGGTCGCGTCCCGATTTATCCGAGCCAGGCCCTCATGGAGTTTGAGGAACTCGTGGTAGTCCTTGAGGAGATGGCTGGATTTCTTCTTGCCGTCGTGCTTGTCAATGTAGAAGTGCACATTGCATGGCCCGGACAGTTTGTCCTCAATTGTTGTTGCAGGTGTCTCTTCGCGACTGCAGCGCTGCCATACCTGCGTTGTTTTCCCGGAGTCGCGGTATCCACCGCTGCGATAGCCGCTGTTGCAGTTGTCGTCGCGTTTGTCGACGTAGCCATCTACGACCATGTTGACGTCGTCGCGATCATCGTAGATGCGCATTCGACGCTTGCTTCGGCGATCGCGTCTGCGCCCGAGTTCCGCTTCATCGTTGGAGTGAACGCGGTTTTTCACCGAGTCTTCTCCATCTGCCGACCGATTCGCGATTTCCATCAGGTGGTCAATCGTTTTGGGCTTCGAGCGGCCTAGCTCCTCCCTGATCTCTATGCGGTGAACACCGCCGTTGAATGCGTCAATTGCGCGATCCTCCGAGATGTTTTCTACGGAGTTCTTGATGATGGACCACCTCTGGATGTACGAGCGTAGCGATTCGCCCGACCTTTTCTGGCAGCTCCTCAGTTCTTCGAGTGATGTAGGCCTTTTGTAAGTTCCCTTGAAGTTGCGTACAAAGCTATAGACCAACTCTTCCCATCTGCGAATGGATCCACGCGGGAGATTGGTGAGCCATGCACGAGCGGCGCCCTATAGCTGCAGCTGTAGGCATTGCATGGCCGTGCTTCGACTCCCACCATGGAGCCTGACAGTGGAGATGTGGTCCTCCAACCAGATATTTGGGTCCTGTAGACCGTCAAATTTTGGGTTCTCTGATGGGAGTTTGAACCCTTAGGCATGTGTTTCTGCCTGATGGCTCGGCTGAAGCATCTGGTGCCATAGATCTCTACGTCTTCATCCTCTGAGTCAATCGAACGGGCACGTCGTGCCCTTGATTTGTTGATTTTGCGTTGCGTCAGGTCATCGCGCGCATCGTAATCGTGATCGTGTCGCTGTGAGCGGCGACGCCGAGACAGATCGTGACTGTCGTCGCTGGATGAGGGTGAGGAATAACGTTTTGCCAGGGCCTTGCTTTTCTTCGGCTCCAGCGTTGGCTCTTTGTCGAGAGCGGCCTCGACTAGCCCCAAGCCCGCGATCGTGGATCGGTGCATGGCAGCTCGGGGATCTCCAGCTAGCGGCTGGTTGTTGAGGAGGTACATGGTGGCCGCTGTTACCGCAGCTTGCGGTGTCTTTGGGACCATGTTGCCCCGCGTGTCGACTGTCATAGAGCTGAAGTCGAGGACCTTTGCAGCTTCTATGCGTTCTTGCTCGGTGAGATGGGCCATTTGAGATCGCCTCTTGTTGGCGACGTACTCGTTTCCTTTAGAGAAGGATCCTCCGTGCGAGGAGAGCCCAGCCCGTCGAAGACTCGACTCGTCTGCCGCGTTTTTGCGCGCTTCGATTTGCGCGACTGCATGCACCTGGCGCCTGAATTCTTCCTTCAACAGCCAATGGTAACCCATCAGCATGTTCTGCGGGGAGTCGAAAGGCAGAGGATTGCCTCGTAGGGCCTCTTGACAGCGGGCCCATTCGTTGTCGTTGAGCCTGATCACCACGCGCTCTCCAGTGTTTTCGTTCACAATGGTTGGCGGTTCGACTGCCCCTTCGTTGTTGATGGGCGTGCCATTGCCACCGTTGGTGGGGCCGTCGTTGGGCGTTCCACCATTAGGTGTGCCACCATTGGGCGGGTCAGATCCATTGCCACCGTTTTCGCGATTGGCACTGGTGTCGCCAGCGTTGATGACGGCGCACATGAAGTGGTTGGGGAAGCTGCTGCTTTCGCAACTTTCGGATCCGGAGCCGTAGACTCCATCTTCCGCTGCTAGGTCACCGAGATCGGATTCGTGACTGCTGCCACTGTCCGTGCTCTCAGCTGCTATTGAGGTGTTGAGTTCGCTGAGGGTGCCGATTGGTGGAGGGAACCACGATGCTGGAGCAATCGCAGGTGATGTTGGCTGGTCAGGCATGTGAAGCATGCCCATCTGACCAACCTGGAAGTTGAAGCTCCCGATCGCCAGGCTGTTTCCATCGCCCACGGACTCGAAAGCCAGGCGAGTGGCCGGCGCGTGGACGGTGAAGTCGAACGCACCGAAGAGCTAGCAAATCTCCGTTGTTGCGGAGTTGTAGATCGCGGTTGATGGGGCCAAAGAAGTCGCGACATCAGCACTCCCAATTCCCACAGACGGCGCCAAATGACGAGGGTTTAACTCATCAATGCCCATTGTTATGGACTTGGGTTTTGGAGAAGGAGGGAGCGCTGGAGGCTTCAGTCGGCTAGCAAACAAGCACACAGGGACGCAAGGTTTACCTAGGTTCAGGCCTCGTAGAGGTCCCTACTCCTACTTGTCTGATCTTGGAATTAATGAAGGAATCGAAGATTACAATGGTGTGCAGATGCAATCTGGCAAAGGTTGTGGAAACTAGGGTAGCGTGTGTCCTCCTCTCTTCCCCCTCCTAGCCTTTATATAGATAGGCTGGGTCTCGGGTAGCAGGTCGAGTCGGTTACAAGTTAGGGTTTTACCTTTAAACTTTCTATCTTTAGTTTCTTCTTGTCTCGCAAGCAATCAAGAGTCCGTGGGCCACTCGAGTTCTCCCTTTGGGCCTTGGCAAAGCCGTGGGCTTCCGCTGTATCCAGGCCGTATATACCAAACTCGAGTACCTGTAGGGTATACCCATGTCATCTTCAAACAAGTTGTTAACCAACTCGCATTTTGAATCTTCTCCCCAATCCTTAAATTGTTGCTCTTCTCATGCATATCCCACAGTGGATAATGCATGTTGTAGTATCAAAGGCCATCAGGATCGGCCCAACTCACAAAGCCACAGTTTATACCATCCTAAAAATTTCAACATGCAAAATTGAGAAAATTGGGACATTTCAATGTGCAAAATTGACAAATCCTACCACGATACCTACATTGTGTTGTGAGAAGGCGTAGACGCGGTGTCCTGTGTTCGTCCCCTCGAAAGCGACGGCTTTCTATGGCCCACGACCGTGGAGACGGCAAAGATCATCCGAAGTGACATCCTCTGGGTGGAAAACGCCAGTTCATGTAGTGTCGGTGATATTTTCAGGCGCATAGTCTACTTCGGGGAACTACAAATCGGCGATCAATCTAAGCAAGATGCACTACAAGAACATGGCATAATCTACTCTTGATCTAAAATTCCTGCATTCCACAAAGAAACGGTGATGGGGGAGAAGCACTCACATCATCGAGCCATGAAGCACTTCTCGTCTCTCCGCCATCCTAGCTAGGCATGTCAGGCATCAGAGGCGGACGTGGAGCCAGAGAAGCTGCTGGCGGCGATGGCGGTGGTAGTAAGTGTGGCGGTGGACTTCAGACCGATCCTTGGCGGGGCGAGATGCTGGAGGTTGGTGTGGTTGGCTGTGATGATTCTCCCCCATCACCGTTGGCGGTTGCGTTGGCCATGGAGATTTAGGGGTTGGGAGGTAGGTGGGAAGAGTTGGATCGGGTGGGATATGGGTTTGTTTGGCTTCCGGGACTGGACCACGGGTGAAATCCGACGTGGCTTGAGGCATCAGCGCTCCCAGCACATGCCTTGTGGACAGGGCCAACGTGGGATTGCCAGCTATTGTATTGGACTCTAAAATGTGCCGTGTGAGCTAAAAATTAGACCAAGACTCCATAGACCTGTTGGGGATGCTATTGGACCGCCCGGTGGAGATGCTCTAATATTCAACATTTTACTCTTAGTTGAACTAGCAGAGTGGCCCGTGCACATGCATGGGCCACATCTTAATGATGTTTTATTTTTTACTATTAACTTAATAGAATATATTTGAGATTGCATTATAATGATTGGTGTCATAAAATAAATCCTATGAGTGCAGTTTTGATGTTCATTATTTTTAGTATTTCCAATTTTATTTTGTATAATGATACGTATTTTTTTATATACTCCTTTAGCACGGATATAAGTAACTCGGATTATTTATTTATATCTACATGTATTTAGACACATTTTAATATATAAATACATATGAGTACAAATCTAAGTCATTTATTTTTGAACGGAGGTAGAACTTTTGCGTTTCCAAGGCTGTTTAGCGATTTTTTTAGAAAAATAATTAGTAGTTTGATTTGATTCTCTTTACGTCTCTTCCATTGAAGTACCCCATTTTGACAACACCTCACCGTTCCACTTCTCTTTTTTCTGTTCCCCGTTGTTCTCTTATTTGGGTTATATCTCGCTCCGCTCCAGTCAAGCAAAATCAGATCTTTGACTTTCTCTCTCTCGCCTACAAATTAAGCTTTAATTGGAGCATGAGGTACTGTTGGAAGACCATGGCGGACGGCCGGACTGAATAGAGCGATGCGCGTTCGTTTGCGGCGTACTTTTGCCTAATGTCCGGCAGTCTGTATTTCGTCTTCCGGTAGTGAATTGGCGAGGGCACTGCTATTAATTTTCATTCTGCAACAGAAGTATAAATATATTCTATGTTGATATCAGACGATGCTCTTTCCTCTTCTTCCTGTCATCTTCCTTTTTTTGGGTTAAATCCCAGTGTTAGTAATGCACTTATTCTCTCACAATATTTTGTATATCGGATAATAGAGTACCAGTGTTTGGTATATTCAAGAAAATCATTCATCTTTAAATTTCAGCTAATATATGTCGTAAGAAACCATAAGCTAGAATTGTGTAAAGCTTGTACGGGTACATGTTTCTAGTGCTTCAGTAGGTCATAGTAGTCTTGTCATATAGTGCATAATGATCAAGTTTAGCATAGGTAAGTCAGTTATTTTAATCTCAAGATATTTTACAGAAAACTAATTTCCACTTGCTCATGCCAGTAACATGGTCTAGTCAAAGTACATAGTACAAAAGGCATGTAATTTCGTTCAGACCTTCAGAAAATCTCTTTATAGACAATGTTGTTGATCAAACACATCATCATCTTCATTGTCTTCGTCGTTTACCATGACTCGTAGTTTGACCTTTTATGTGACTTGCATAGCTATCCATGTTTGAATTCATTTTTATGTAGATATTGCCTTACCTTATTCAGAGAATGCCATGGCTTATGCTCATTTTCATTACAAAACAAACTAAGCTATGGTACTTTCTTCCTTTATTTTAATAATGGTCATGCTGATTCGGACAGTGACATGATTATTCTTGGAATATATACCTTGGTACCTACATGGGTTCCTATTATTATCCGGGCTTTGATGAATCTTCTCCCAAGCCGAGTTATTGTAATCCTTGTACCATCGCATAACGCAGGCCAATATTACACAGTAGCATGACCGGTAGTCCTATCTTTACATCTAGCTCATGATCAGGAATTTTAGGAAACCTAAGTCTTAATAGGAACTCTGTTGAGTATGATATATCTGCATCATCACTTCAAATTTACGGGAGGTTGCATACAGTGTCACAGCTACAATAAATTATGTCCTCACCTTCTAGGTGTGTATTATATATTCATTGATCTTACCGACCATTTTGTTCCTTGGGCATAAGATTTTTCTTTCTTCCAAGAATCCTTGGTCACAATATCTTTTTCGCAAATTTGGATTGATGCTTTCCACCACTGTTTTCCTTTGGATCATTTCACTTCTCATGTATATGTCACTTGGTATGTGTGCCCATTCCTCGCCTTCTAATGTTTCTTCCATTCCCAATATTCAGTATCTAATCTACAATTTTTGTTACCTGATTTTTCTATCTCATTGTCTGCCTTCTTGGATATTGAAAACTTAATAAAGTATGGATGATATCATTGCCCCAAAAATATCAAGATATAAAAGTTGACATTAATAAGCTTTTTATGCTAGTACCAGACCACATCAACATATAAAGTTGATGGAAAGAGATCTGAAACTGCAAGTTTGCAGCCTTATTCATCACCTAAAGAAATAAAGAAATAGAGATCCTTCAAAAAAACATGAAAAATAAAAGGCAATCATCTCAACAGAAATAGATTGAAATGAAAATTATTTGTAACATTATATATGTTTAAAGAATAGTTTGTCCAACCGACAAACTCATGGAATAAGCAACTGGAGTCATTTTTACTTACTCTTTTCTTCTACATGTTGGACAGTGCCTTTTTTTATTGCCCAGAACGGACAGTAGCTTTCTTCTTTCTTAAAGGAAACCTACAAAATAACCTCATCAACATTTCAATCAAATGTCCTATAGTTTTGTATTAACGAAAATATGGGACTAAGCATGGCAAAATTCTTGCTCTAGAAGATATCAACTAACATAAATATACTTGTGTACCAGAAATCTGGGCACATAACCGATGACTTGCAAGTGATGAACCGAAATGGTGAATTTTCCTGAGCTTAGAATTTTTTTCTTTGAAACGTAACAAATATATGTCCACAACCCATAAATCATTTGGTGACAAGCTATAGACCAAAAATTAAAGCTACAGAATGTATTGACCATTTAATAAGCATTTGGAACAAATGCTCCAAGCATAATACTCATACCTTTACTTATTGTCTCCAAATCACTATAAGCGGGTTTTGTTCCGAGATTTAAATACTGACATTGAAGTCAATCAACAGTTACTACCACAACCTAGCGGTGATATCCAAGACTGCAAGTAGCATGCATCAGGAACAGTAGAGGGTTTGAAGTGTACTTTGATATCGGAGAAGTGGTAAACAACATAAATATATACTGTCAACTAAATCTATGATTTATCATTAGAGAAGATAACTAAATTTCATGGAGAATAGATTACAATAGACATTTTTATTGACTAATTACCTTTGAGATAAATCATTTGGTCAACAAAATTGGAGTACGTCAATAAATAGTTTTTAAAAAGTCCAATCGAGTGCATAGACCAAGAATTGATTACCACAAATTACTCACATATCAATCAAGTACACATCTTTATGTGTTTGCTTGAGGACAGAAGAGTTGAATTATCACTATTTTTCTTAACTTTCCTTTGTCCCAAATGCTCGGGCACTTCAGTGCCTTCATTGACGCTGGGCTAGCATGAATATGAAGTATTTTACCTAGAAATTATGCACAATGCGTTGCTTGCTTTCACTTGGCTGGGTTTTCGAGTGGTGAAAGGTGTGGGTCATTATAATATTTTGGTTTTGTAGAACAATTAATCGCTATAAGAAACACATATGTAGGATGTGAGCAAATTTCACTTGGTTGGGTTTTCGATGTATAATTGCACTGATTTCGTACGAGGACAAACTTAGGTATATACATATTGTGAGTATTTGCTCTAAAAGTTCAGATTTAAAATATGAAGCACATACATGTGCGCGAACTAATCTGATGTACTCAGTCCTATTAAAGTCCGTTGCACATCGTTGCTGCTATTTACGAACTATCAAACATATGTGCGGAAAGCCTGACCTGGTTGATGCCATGACCGGCCATGGTGACATGTCCTTCGATGCTGCCGAACAACTGTATCACCACGCTTGCCGATCTGCTGCCCTCAAATCAGATAAAAGCAGCTGAGCGTGACAATTGTATGTCCGTATATGTAACCCTTGGCACCGTCCGTATCGTTCTTGTTCGAGCTGCCCGTCTTTCTTCTTGACCATCGGTGACATGTACAACAAGTTAACAATGGTTCATAGATCCCCGTCGAAAAACGTACTTCCTGCATCCCAAATTATTTGTCATATAGATATCTCTAGATACACACTTAAACATGGTTAGATATAAGTGTATCTAGACAAATCTACAACAACTAATTCGGGGCAGGAAGAATACATCAAGTTGGCTATGACAACCCTCCCATCACTTACAGTTGGTCTAGGCTTAAAGGTAACGATACTGCAGGAGTTTGCCATGCCCGTCTTGTTTCTTCACCATCGGAAACATATATAGCAAGTCAACAACACAGCTTGATGGTTTGTAGTTCCCCATCGGAAAACATACTTCCTGCGTCCCAAATTATGTGTCATAGATTTGTCTAGATACACAATGAAACATATCTAGATATAGGTATATCTGCATAAATCTACAACAACTAATTGGGGGAGGGAGAATATATCAAGTTGGCTATGACAACCCTCCCATCATTTACAGCTGGTCTAGGCTTCAAGGCAACAATACCGCAAGGAGTTTACCACAATTATCGGATCTCTTATGCCCAAAGCCCCAGCTAGCATGACATAATCGATAAAAATTGGTGGAGACGGTGCCTCGCTCGGCTGCTTGTGGATGAGCGGTTATGTCTAAAGTTTCTCTAGCTCTTACCTCGTGCGCCTGGCCGGCGGCACACCTAACTCTTCTTGCTAGTAATGGTCGCGGAAGATGACCTAATTTAATTTAATGCAAACTGTATGGTTGAAATGTTTTGGCATTATAATGACAGTGGTGGGTAATTTTCACTCTATTCTAATCTAAATCTAATCTAATGGTCATAAATTATCAATCTACAGAATTAACGACCGGATGCTACTGATTTTTGTGGATTTTTCTAGAGTATTTTTTCCCCGTCATGTACTTTTAATATATAATAGATGTACAAGATGACTAGAGAAACAAAGTCAAATATTTAGAGAAACACGAACAAATTGGCCATGTCGATCGACTTGAGAACGACGCAAGCTTTCTGGCAATCTCATCCCAAAACGCGTGTCAATGAATTGGGGCCGGGGCCACGCATGCGATCCAAGTGCGTAGCAGGCAAACGAGACCAAATTTATTATCCTGAGATCACAGAGATGCAGTGCACGTACATTCCTGCATCATTGGGGTGTTGCTGAGCTGTGAGATGCCGCAGCGTTAAATGGTCTTGCATTAGGAGGAGGTGCGTGCGTGTACCGAACCAAAAGAGCAGGGGCGGGGACGTTTGGTGGCGATGCACTGCACTGAATGAGTGAACGTGGACGAGTTGCGAGCGCGACTGCGACGACGAGCGGCTCCGTGTCCTCGGGCTGCTGTTCCGGCCGGGGGCTTGCATGCTGCCCTACACATGAACATACTACGGCACAGCGGTAGGAACGAATTAGGTTGCGCTCCGGAGACAGATCGCCTCGGCCGTCGGGTGAAAGAAATCTTTTGTTCTCGCTAGAGCATCTCCGCATCTAAACCGGCGGCCCTAATTACGCTTCCTAAAGGTTTATTGGGCGCCAGCCCAATTTTAGTTCACACCAGCGTATTACAAATCTTGTCGATATATTTTTTTAGCCTAATATAATAGTCGGCAACCTCACGTGGTCCCTGCACGTAAGGACAGCATCGGGAGAGCCGGCACTCGACGTCACTTGATTTCGTCCACGGCCCCGCCCGGCAGCCGCACAGGCAAAGACTCTGGTTTTCCTCTCCATTTTCCCTTCTACCCCTCCCCCCGCCCCCACCCCACCCCGATCCCACCCCCATTCCACCCCATATCACCTCCAATCCATCTTGCTGCCCGCCACTCCAATAGAGAATCCCGACGCTCCAGTTCCTGTCCCTCTTCCATAGATCGCAGACCCTACTCTCCCTCTCGTCGCTGGTATGCCACCAAAGAAGAAGAATAAGAAGAAGAAGAAGGGAACGACGAAGCCGGCGAGGCCACGCAAGCAGATGCTAAAGGAACAACCTTCTACCATGTCAAGGGAGGAGTGGGAGGCCGAGGTCACCAGGGTCAAGTACGCCACTTTGGACCGAAACCGACACGCATCAATGGTAGAGGCCGCCGAGAGGGCCTCTGCAGCAGCGTTGCCCGGCCTCGGCCTCAGCATCTTCGAAGGCGGCCAAGTCTACCATGCCACCCCTAGAGGCACACAAGGGAGCCTGAGCTCGCCGACGTACTCAGCGTACTACGAAGAGAAGTACAACTCGACGCAACTCTCACAGATCCAGTGCTCCTGCAGATGGGCAATAGCGATGCGCCCGCCGACCCGAACTCCATCTACGCACCTATCGCGGTCCCGGCATCGGCACCTCGACACCGCCCCAACATCGGCCTCGACCTCAACCACCCCCGGATCACCTGCTTCGCGCCGGGCTCCGGTCGCGGCCGGCCACGTGATCGATGACACCGGCCTTTCCCGCGGCCTTTTTGACTCCGGCGGCGGGATCACCAACGACACCGCCAACCCATGCAGGCAAATGACCAACAAGCGCTAAAAGTACGACGAGGTACGAGACCACGCCTTCCACTGTGTACACATATATTTGTGCAACATGCGACGCCAACGATGTGTTTGACCCATTTGTGTGTGTGTGTAGGCCATGTCCGTCGATGCCTTGAGTAGCATGTGGTAGGAACAAGGCGGCGATGACTATGAGCCTGCCCTTGATACTAAAGACATCGATTTTGATGAGGAGGAGGATGACGAGGTGGAGATAGATGTGGTTGATACCGAGACCGACGCCACGGTGAAGAAGAATAAGAAGAAGAGGGTCGGTAGCCGCGACCTGAAGTGGAATTCATTGGAGGATGAATGCCTTGTAAAGGCATGAAAGGCGGTGAGCCTTGACCCCATCACCGGCGCCAACCAAACAGTCGACAAGTACTACAAAAGGATCTATGATCAGATCCGTGAAAGGAAGAAATTTGGTGAATTTGTGATGACCCACATGATCCTGGCCGAGAGAGGCTTGTTGCATAGGTGGGCTGTAATCAAAAAGGAATGGAACAAGTTTCATGGTCATTTTGAGACCATCGTTCGGAGGGAAGAGAGTGGC
This sequence comes from Avena eriantha, assembly GCA_910589775.1. NCBI lineage: Eukaryota > Viridiplantae > Streptophyta > Magnoliopsida > Poales > Poaceae > Avena > Avena eriantha. The sequence continues at coordinate 253,776,138 of OU342740.1, forward strand.
AAAACCATGAACGACTATGTAAGATTTTAATTCATCTTGTCAATATATCAATTTGGCACACATCATTTTAAGCATTCATGTATGTTGTACTTGCTAGTTGTTGGATGCCCTCAAGTTGCACAAGGCCGACAATAGGGATAAGGACTTCCACCTCATGCATTGCTTCAAGCTACTCCAACGTTGCAAGAAGTGGGACTACGTCCGCCTCGCCCTCAAAAGTGGCAACGACGCTGGTGAAGATGCACCGTCCCCCTCCTCGGCTGTCTCGATCGGCCTCCCAATCAGAAAGAAGAAGTCAAAGGCCGAGAGGAATGGTCCCTCCTCATTGGTCGGCATTGACGCGTCCGTTGAGAACAAGATAGAGTCCTTCACCTCCAACAACAAAGAGAGGGATGACCGGAGCGATGCAATATGGAGGGCCATGTTGGGGAAGCAAGATGCCAAGTTGAAACTTGAGAAAGAGAAGGCTGAAGTGGCCAAGATGTATGCCCAAGCCGGCATGCTCAAGGTGATGAATGAGGTGTTGCAGTTTGCATACGCCAAGATGGAGGAGGCAAAAATCTTGATGGCCGAGATGTCGACGATGGATCTCTTGGAGAGGGTGTGGCCCGAGATGTACCGTGATCGCGTCGGCAAGGAGATGATGGCTGCAGGAGCGGCTTCGATGACGGCTACACCTGATGATGGCTGCAGGAGTGGCTTCGATGACGGCTACACCTGAAGCAATGGTGACACCTGCACCAACTATGGCAAAGGCAACACGTCCGCCAATGACCGAGCCGACACCTCGACCAGCATCGAGGACTCGGAGGTGGTGGAGGAGGCACCGCTCTTCGTTTGTCAATGATCGCTAGACGGTCTAAGTTATTTTGGCAGCCGAACTTGAATGGCTATTTGGTGTGCAATTGGCCGGAATTTGTTTAATTCCTTTTGAACTTTTGAATTTCTATTAGTAAACCCTTAGAATTTATATTTTTTTATTTTTACGATGAATTTGCATATTTTTTTTAAACCGAATCAGTACTGGGCCAGCGGTAGAGGACGCGCCGGTGTGGGTAGCACTCGCTATAGTCAAGCACCGTCCGACGGCGCTCCCATAGTGGTGTGCCAGCTATGCTACATATTCCCCGGAGCTCGATCCTACGAAGTGGACACCATACCAGGTTCTGAAGATCACTGGAAAGATAAGCACGGGCCTCTTTTGCCTGGTTTTAAGATTCCGACAGAAGATAACAAGAGAGCTCAGATATGCGCTGCGCTCGATTCAAGATTCAAGAGCTGTACTAGCACAGCTGATGTTTCGTTATTTCCCTACATCTCATTCTCAACACATACATACACACACAAACTACAGAGTTCCAAGTTACCACCGCTGAGGGACACACACACACACATGACAAATGTGCCCAACTTTGGATCTAAACATGGAGTGTTCACTCTAGGACTAAACTCTACCGATCATCTCATAGCATCTCCTTTACAAGTCTCTCTGAAACCAAGAACCCAAAACACAAAGAGGCATTAACATATATGATCTGAAGAACTGTTCTAAGCCTTCTCTTCCTTTTCGGCTGTCCCGTGGTTGCTGCTCTTCCTGGTGACCCGGATGTAGAGGAAGATGACGGCCACCACGGCCGCGGCGAACCCGGCCAGGATCACCTCCGCGCCCGCGATCGAGCGGTCCTGCCTCCCGCCGCCGGGCCGCGCCATGACGTCCGGCCCCTCCGCCACCGCCGGCAACGGCGTCTCGGCGATTCCACCCAGCAGCAGCCTGGCCATCGCCGTCGCGACGCCGTCACTGATGAGGACCAGCAGAATCAGCACCAGCCTCGGCATAGAAAACAAGCCGCACCTCGCCATTGCAGCAGCCAATGAACTCTGTTCGATCTCTCTGTAACTGTATGTGAGCTCCGGAGTTGTGTGAGCTGGAGATGTGGGGAGCAGATGAGAGGGTCAGTGGACGAGTGGGTGTGGCCGTGTGGGTGTGTGTGTATATATAGGCCGTAGGGTGTTGTGAGCTGAGCTGAGGGAACGAGTGAGCTGGAAGAAGCTGACCACGGCCACATGCCCGGGTGGCGCTCGAGATTGGAGAGAGAGAGGAGGAGGTTGGGATCGGGGGAGGGCTGGGCTGGGGTTGGACGGGTGCTGTCCTGCCGTCCTGGGCAGCGGCATGGCTGTACTGTCCTCGGCTTTTATTTGGAGTTGTTGGCTGCGTACTGGGCTACTATGAGCTAGCGGATGCGACATTTCAGACTTGGAATTTTGGGGATTTTTACTAGAGTCTGAAGGGAGTCATGCTGTTTTTGCTACGAGTAGATCAGCACATGCACTTTCCTCTTTTGACAGCGATAGTAATACGAAAGCATGTGGATTTGTGAAGATGGACTTTGTCGAAAGATGGACTTTGAGCACCTCCAGCCGTCTCAAGCCGAAATCCGGCGCTATTCGGCGCCGGATGGATGAAAAATTTGGCCTGGCAACGGCCAGTCTTCTAGCCGTATTTCTAATAAACACAGAATCCAGCGATATATTTGAAAGTTTTTCTTCCCGTTAGCAGAAACTCTTCCAAAATAGTTTGATAGAAACTCGCCTAAAACAGTTCGGCGATCGCAAGCGCGTGTTCGGCCTTCAGATTATTACAAAATCATGAAAAATCAGAGATCACTCATCGACCATGGATGGGCTCCTTGGCAGGTGAATCCTCCGTCGTACCTGTTGCGGGCCTGCGGCAGAGCTCGGCGATGGGTCGAAGAGGTGGAGGCGGAGCTTGACGACGCGGTGGTGGCAGAGAGCGTTGGTACGGAGCTCGGCGGGGACGTCCTCGGCTAGAATAGCGTTGTGGCGCGCCATGTACCATGCCTTGACCCGAGGGCCCATCGCCGAGGTGTCTCGCCGCCCATGAGGAATGCCAAGTTCATGTTCCTCTTCTTTGCGGCGAAGTTGGCCTTGGCCTTCTTCTGACCGAGCTCTGGCTTTTCTTCGCCTGCAGCTGGGGGTGGCGCCTCAGGGTTGTACACGTCGTCTTTGGCTTTGGCTGTTGGAGATATGCCCAAGAGGCAATAATAAAGTGGTTATTATTATATCTTTATATTTATGATAAATGTTTACATCCCATGCTATAATTGTATTATTAGGAAACACTAATACATGTGTGTTTTGTAAACATAAAAGAGTCCCTAGTAAGCCTCTTATTGAACTAGCTTGTTGATTAATTGATGATCATGGTTTCCTGATCATGGACATTGGATGTGATTAATAACAAGGTTATATCATTAGGAGAATAATGTAATGGACACACACCCATAGTAAGCGTAGCATAAAGATCAAGTCATTAAGTTCGTATTGCTATAAGCTTTCAAATACATAGTAACCTAATCCTTCGACCATGAGGTTATGTTAATCACCATCACCGGATGGATACTTTGATGACATCAAACACCGCTTCGTAACTGGGTGGTCATAAAGGTGTCATTGGGTATTCTGAAAGTATGTGTTGAAGCGCATGGACCAAAATTGGGATTTATCCATCCATATGACGGATATATATGCTCTGGGCCCTCTCGGTGGAATGTCATCTAGTTAGCTTGCAAGCATGTGACTAGGTCACAAGGGATGACATATCACGGAACGAGTAAAGAGTACTTATCAGTAACGAGGTAGAACTAGGTATGGAGATACCGACGATCAAACCTCGGATAAGTATAGTATCGCGTGACAAAGGGAATTGGTTTCGTATGTTAATGGTTCTATCGATCACGAAGTCATCGTTGAGTATGTGGGAGCCGTTATGGATCTCCAGATCCCGCTGATGGTTATTGATAGGAGATGTGTCTCTGTCATGTCTGCATATTCACGAACCGTAGGGTGACACACTTAAGGTTCGAAGTTGTTTTAAGTAGATATGGAATGTGCGTTGGAGACCGAATATTGTTCGGAGTCTCGGATTGGATCCGGGACATCACGAGGAGATCCGGAATGGTCCGGAGAATAAGATTTATTGGGGATCATTTTCTAAGTTAGGAAATGTTCCAGAGTGTTTGTATGGGGATTCTAGAAGGTTTCGGAATGTTCTGGAAGGTTCTAGAAGAGTTCTTGGTGTTTGCTTGAAAACCAAGAAAGGGTCAAGGAAACCTTGTGGGGGCTAGACACGGATTCGTGGGGGAGGAGGACTCCTCCCCCCTTCCCAACCCGTCGACCCAAGGAGGGAGGGGAGTCCTACTAGGACTCCCCCTCCCAAGGCGCCTCCCTCCTTTAAATAGAGGGGAGGGGCGCTCCCTCCTAGCCCTCTCTAACAACTCCCAATCTCTGCCGCCTCTCTCCTCCACCTTTCTTCTGCACAGGCATAGGCGAAGCCCTGCAGAATTCTCTACTCCACCACCACCACCACGCCGTCGTGCTGCTGGGATTCTGTGGAGAAGATCTACTACCTCCGCTGCTCGCTGGAACGGGGAGAGGAAGGTCTGCTTCGACTCCGCACGTGTGACCGACTGCAGAAGCGCTGCCGAAACGCGGCGTCGGAAGGATCGTCAACTTGACCGACTGCGGGAGCGCTGCCGGAACGCAGCGCAGGAAGGATCGTCCACACGATCTTGAGATCGGCAAGTGATCGACTACATCAACCACGAGATCTAATCTCGTTAACACTTTCGGATCTACGAGGGTTAGTTCCTATCTATCTCGTTGCACATGTCTAATAGATTAGATCTTGGCTTTTATCTAGATTAGATCTGGGTTTTGTTCATTCTTGCGGTAGAATTTTTTTGTTTTCCATGCTACGAACCCATCAGTGGTATCAGAGCCGTATCTATGCGTAGATCTATTGCACGAGTAGAACACAATGTTTTTGTGGGTGTTGATGCTTTTGTTGTCGGTGTCTTAGCGTGTACTTTGCATCTTGCGGCATGGTGGGATGAAGCGGCTCGGGCTAACATTACATGTCATCGCACATGAGACTTGCTCCACGCTTGACGTGCAACTTGCTTTGCACAAGTGGCTTTGCGGGTGTCTGTCTCTCCCACCATAGTTAAGATTCAATTTACAATGAGCATCTACAACGCTTGTATCAACGTTGTGGTTCATGTTCGTAGGTAAGATCCGTTCTTATTCGAAAGCCCCAAGCCACGTAAAACATGCAAAGAAAATTAGAGGTGTCTAACTCGTTTTTGCAGGGGTTTTGTGATGTGATATGGTCATTATGTGATTGTGATTATATTTGATGTATGCAATGATCTTTATTGTAATATGGCAACTGGCAGGAGCCTAATGGTTGTCTTTAAATTTTGTTTAAGACCTGCGTGTCTATTCATCATGTAATAGCTTTATTCCAAGTAGTTGTAATAGTTGTTGGTGGTGATGGACAACCATGAAGCGGCGCCACGGACCTTGACGCCACGCTAGTGATGATGGAGATCTTGTCCATACTTTGGAGATGGAGATCAAAGGCACAAGAAGAAAGGCCATATCATATCACATATTATGAATTGCCTGTGATGTTAATCCTTTATGCATCTTGTATTGCTTAGATCGCGACGGTAGCATTATAAGATGATCCCTCTCACTAAATATCAAGTAATAAAGTGTTCGTCCTTGGTTGGCACCGTTGCTAAGACTCGTCGTTTCGAAGCATCTCGTGATGATCGGGTGTGATAGACTCTACGTGTGCATACAACGGGTGCAAGCCAGATTTGCACATGCGGAAACTAAGGTTAACCTTGACGAGCCTAGCATGTACAGACATGGTCTCGGAACACGGAATACCGAAAGGTAAAGCATGAGTCATATGGATGATATGATGAACATGTTGATTGTTCGCCTTTAAAGCTACATCATCTCACGTGATGATCATACTTGGTGTAGTGGATTTGGTTCATGTAATCACTAAAACAACTCGAGGGATGTTGTTTTTGAGTGGGAGTTCGTTTATAATTTGGATTAGTCGAACTCAATTTATCATAAACACAATCAAAGTGAATTTGCATAGTTTGTTGTAGTCATTGGCATCCGTTCACCACCTTACGCTTAGTTATAGTTGAGATAGTAGAACTATAGAAATTCTGGATATTTGCTTTACGAACTGGTATCGTATTGTTTTAAGTATCAATCTAAAGTTTAAAAGTCCTGTTGCAAACTTTCAGCAAACTCCGTTTACTCTGTGAAGTTTAATAAATAGTATTAAATCAAGAGTAATAATTCCAGTGTTAGTATCTAATATATCATGTTTGCCTCCATGATTCTTGATACTCAAAAGATTGTTTTTAATATCAAGTTTATCTAAGAGCTGAAAGCAATGTTTCAGAAACCATCATATGTGAAAGGTATTGCGATATCTAAAACTATGGTTGGTTACAACATGATAGAGTATACGTCCTCATATTTTATGAGAATTTGTGAAGGTTGGAGATGCTAGTCGTCCTAATCCTCCAAAAGTTTTTTGAAAAAGAAACATTATACTCGCAATTCACCTTTATAAGCTATAGCAGCTTGATCATGAAAGTTGTCATGATAAGGATGAATAGAAGATGTAAGTAAAATGTTTACTACACTAATAGATTACTAAAGAATGGATTTTTGAAAGAATGCCAAACATTTGATGAAGGTGATCCACTTCAAAGTGCAAGTCCAAAGGTATTGGTATTTGACTATACATACTTTGTACTATGTGTCATGTGAATGACACCACTATTGATGTTGATAGATTCTTTTAAAAGAAAAGGAATTGCTGAAAGAAAATCTATAAAATATTTGGCAGAAAAGAAAAGATTGGAGATGTCCAACTTAGGTATATAGAAGATACATGTTATGGCTATATTCCTTGGTTGTTAAACAATGTGGTTCTGCGGTATTGGATACCAAATTGGTTGGTATGAAGTGTCATACAGGACAACACAATTCATGAACTACAATGGCCTAAGTAACTAGCAAGAGAATAAGTGATGATGTTCATCGAAAACAAATAAAGTGTTATTGTGTTTTTCATTGACATCAAACCTAGCCTTCAAGATTTGTTATTTTGTTCCGGTATTACGAGAACAATGGTTGTTCAAATAATTACCGTATTTCATAAAGGATGGATGAACTTTTATAAGTCTGGTGGGAGAAATCACATCCATAAACACTATTGCTAAAATGTCGCAAGACAAATGATTGAAACATCACTTGCGAAGTGACATCGCCATTTAAATTATATTGATAGGATATATGAAGAAACTCTATATTGATGGATTTTTGGAGTCTTTGATTTGGATCAAATGACGCTTGTGATACTTTCCTAGAGATAATTAAAACTCCGTTCGTAGGCCAAAAGAGGAACGGACGACTAACTGATTGGAATTTGTACATATTGATGCATATAGTCCATCATGTGTAGTCGTGGGCGATGGATTTCAACTTCATATGCTTTCTCTGAAGATTTGAGTGAGTATATGTATATACTTACTCAATAAGGAAGAAGTATGAAACATTTGAAAAATGTTCAAAGACTTTCAAGATGAAGTGGAAAATCATTGTAACAAGAAAATAAAAAAGTTTATGATTGGATCATAAAGAAAGATGTTTGAGTTACAAGTTTAGCATAAGATTTGAGGAATCATTCCATGGATTTGCATTTCCCAAAACACCATAGGAGTATGGAGTGTTCAAGATATGTAATGAAACCTTGTTTGACATGGTAAGATCAAAGGTCTCGTTTATAAAACTGCCATTATATATTAAAGATTAAAGCTTTAGTGACTACCGCTTTTACACTGAAAAGAGCTCCATCATGATCCGTTGAAATGACACCATATGAGTTATGGTTTGGGATAAAACCCGAATTGTCTTTTCTTAAATTTTGGTATGCTATGCATGAGTAAAATGTTTACAACCAAAGTCGGATAAGCACGTCTTTGTAGGTTATTTCAAAGAATTTGTTGGGAATTTCTCCATAACGCCAAGGACAAAAAAGTTTGTCGCTTGGAACGTCAAGTTTCTTGAGAAGGAATTTTTTCGTGAAAAGTTTAGTGGGAGGACAATAGAACTTTGATAAGGTTGTTGAACCTTAGCTATATGTGCTAAGTAGTGCAGCGCCGGAAAGTGTCCCGGTGGCAGCCACAATGCTCATGGCTCTCGTGATTACAAAAGGTGTGATCTCGGAGATTAGAGTTCCTATAAAACCGTGTAGGTCGGTAAGAATCAAATAGTAAGATTTGATAATCAAGTCATTATTGTTTTGACAATAATGAACCGACTACATGCAAAGAAGCGATGATGGGCCCTGACTCCATAAAATGACTAGAAGTCATAGAATCCGTGATAGTATCCATACACGAGAAATCAAGTTTCTGAACTTAGAAGAACCTCCGGAAAGGCGTGAAGCCTATCGGTCGTGTTTGGATCTATAAAGAAATAGACATGAATGTTTCAAATCTATGAAATAGTCGACATGTCGGAAAGAGTTTACGACAATGTTCAAGGAATTGACTATGATAAGATTTGATCTTTCATAGCGATATTTAGTCTGGACGGATTAATGTAGCAACCACTACATATATTTTGGTATATGGTAGTTGAACAAACAAAACAAGTTCTTCTAATGGAATGGTTACCTAGGATGTGTACATGACACGATCCAAAGGGTTTTGTTAATTCAGAGGATGCTAAAAGAGTATGCAAAACTTCAATGGTTGAAGTGAGCATCGCGGAGTTGGAATCTTCGGAGATGATGAAGATGCTTGCATTTGCAAGAAATTAAGTGGGAGCGCTGAGACATATTTCTAATACATTATGTAGAGGACATATTGTTGATTGGAAATGATGTATCTTGTATTGACACAGGTTAAGAATTTCATTAAAATAAGATTTCGATGAAAGACTTAGGCATAACCCATGAATTAGGCATCAATGTCTATATGGATAGATTGAGGCGCTAATATGGTTTTGCCAAATGTACATAGATAAGATGTTGAAGGAGTTCAATATAGAAACAACAAGAAAGGTTCTTGACGCACGGAAAGGACTGAATCAAGATTCAAGTGTGTTGACACGAGATTCAAGTGTTTTGACACTTGGTGAAATCACAAGAATATTTTGATCAATCATTCTTTGAGATGTACACATCCAGATATGTCCTATGCTCTAAATGTTATGAGCATATATCAGAATGATTCATAAGATGATCATTGGACAATAGTAAAGATATTCTTATGAGCTTTGGAAGAACTAAGAATATATCATGTATAAGTGACAAATAGTTAAAGGTAGTTCGTTGTAAAGTGTTACATTGATACTAGTTTTGTCACAAGATACAAATTAAATTTATCTCAATTTAGACTATGGGTGGCACAATATAATGGAAAGGATGTTCCATAACGGATTTGGTTGAGTACCAAAGTTAAAACATTGCAACAGATACTACAACAAAAGGCTAAGTATATGACTACTATTGTAGCAGTAAATGAGGGCATTTGCGTCAAGTAGTTTGTTATCAAACTAGGTGTGGTTCCTAGCGGGCTAATACTATGAAGATATATTGTGTGACAATAATATCAACATATTTTGAGCCGAAGGAACTAAAGGTCTCACCAAAGACCAAATTTATACAATGCCATCTCATTGTAGAATGAGTAATGCGTAGAGACGCAAGGACATACAAATACACACGGACCTGGAAGTGTCAGATCCGAAGATTGTGTTTACCACTTGCAATTGTGTCTATACAACACCAGAAAAGCCATAGGTGTTGAATGCACAAGTTTTTTAACTAGATTATTGACGCTAGTGCAAGTGGGAGACTGTTGGAGATATGCCCAAGAGGCAATAATAAAGTGGTTATTATTATATCTTTATGTTTATGATAAATGTTTACATCCCATGCTATAATTGTATTATTAGGAAACACTAATACATGTGTGTTTTGTAAACATAAAAGAGTCCCTAGTAAGCCTCTTATTGAACTAGCTTGTTGATTAATTGATGATCATGGTTTCCTGATCATGGACATTGGATGTGATTAATAACAAGGTTATATCATTAGGAGAATGATGTGATGGACACACACCCATAGTAAGCGTAGCATAAAGATCAAGTCATTAAGTTCGTATTGCTATAAGCTTTCAAATGTATAGTAACCTAATCCTTCGACCATGAGGTTATGTTAATCACCATCACCGGATGGATACTTTGATGACATCAAACACCGCTTCGTAACTGGGTGGTCATAAAGGTGTCATTGGGTATTCTGAAAGTATGTGTTGAAGCGCATGGACCAAAATTGGGATTTATCCATCCATATGACGGATATATATGCTCTGGGCCCTCTCGGTGGAATGTCATCTAGTTAGCTTGCAAGCATGTGACTAGGTCACAAGGGATGACATATCACGGAACGAGTAAAGAGTACTTATCAGTAACGAGGTAGAACTAGGTATGGAGATACCGACGATCAAACCTCGGATAAGTATAGTATCGCGTGACAAAGGGAATTGGTTTCGTATGTTAATGGTTCTATCGATCACGAAGTCATCGTTGAGTATGTGGGAGCCGTTATGGATCTCCAGATCCCGCTGATGGTTATTGATAGGAGATGTGTCTCTGTCATGTCTGCATATTCACGAACCGTAGGGTGACACACTTAAGGTTCGAAGTTGTTTTAAGTAGATATGGAATGTGCGTTGGATACCGAATATTGTTCGGAGTCTTGGATTGGATCCGGGACATCACGAGGAGATCCGGAATGGTCCGGAGAATAAGATTCATATATTGGGGATCATTTTCTAAGTTAGGAAATGTTCCAGAGTGTTTGTATGGGGATTCTAGAAGGTTTAGGAATGTTCTGGAAGGTTCTAGAAGAGTTCTTGGTGTTTGCTTGAAAACCAAGAAAGGGTCAAGGAAACCTTGTGGGGGCTAGACACGGATTCGTGGGGGAGGAGGACTCCTCCCCCCTTCCCAACCCACCGGCCCAAGGAGGGAGGGGAGTCCTACTAGGACTCCCCCTCCCAAGGCGCCTCCCTCCTTTAAATAGAGGGGAGGGGGCGCCCCCTCCTAGCCCTCTCTAACAACTCCCAATCTCTGCCGCCTCTCTCCTCCACCTTTCTTCTGCACAGGCATAGGCGAAGCCCTGCAGAATTCTCTACTCCACCACCACCACCACGCCGTCGTGCTGCTGGGATTCCGTGGAGAAGATCTACTACCTCCACTGCTCGCTGGAACGGGGAGAGGAAGGTCTGCTTTGACTCCGCACGTGTGACCGACTGCGGAAGCGCTGCCGAAACGCGGCGTCGGAAGGATCGTCAACTTGACCGACTGCGGGAGCGCTGCTGGAACGCGGCGCAGGAAGGATCGTCCACACAATCTTGAGATCGTCAAGTGATCGACTACATCAACCACGAGATCTAATCTCGTTAACACTCTCAGATCTACGAGGGTTAGTTCTTATCTATCTCGTTGCACATGTCTAATAGATTAGATCTTGGCTTTTATCTAGATTAGATCTGGGTTTTGTTCGTTCTTGCGGTAGAATTTTTTTGTTTTCCATGCTACGAACCCATCATTGGCAAGGACACGCGAGTGTCCAGCCACTTCTCGATCTTGTTGAACACATGGTGAAACTTGAACTCGCTCTTGGTGTCGTCCCGGTACATGCCGAGAGCACGGGCTAGCTGCGAGGTGAAGTGTCAGTCAAAACGACATGAACTCGTCATAGGAACGGCGAACTACATTACCTTGCTATCCATGCTTGCGCCGCTTATTGGGCGATGCTCGATTTCTTCTAGAATCCCATGTCATTTGCTACATGCTTGTTACACGACCCCCCAATGATTTGTTATGGCCTTCTCGCCGCGATCCATGTGGACCTTATTGAACAATGGATCCAGTAGGTTGTGGTCATCGAACGCATGCTTGACACGCCTATAGTAGTTCTCCCAGTTTTGGTATGCACTAGTGATGGGGTCGATGCTCACTGACTTTCATGCTTCGGCGAAGCACATGTCCTCAAGGGCGGTCCACTTGATGTGGGGCTCGGTCGGTGGTGACGTCCTCGATTTCGGCTTTCCCTTCTTTTTCCATTTGCCCTTGATCATCGTCGTGGCTTCCTCCTCTTTGGCTTCCCGGTTGTCGAGAGTTCCTGCGAGTCAAGGCCGTGCTCGGCGTCGGTGTGGGACTGCTCCTGCGTGAAGAATGAGTTCACGGCAGCAGCGGCAGAGCCGGACTCGATCATCTAAGCCATGTAGGAGTGGCTCTACATTCCGCCAAACATGTTGCGGGTGTCCGAGTCGCCGAGCTAGATGGCGGACCCGCTGCTTTTGGCGAAGGTAAGAGGCCCGCGACGCAAAGACGGTGACGACCTGGCGTACACGGGGGAGCCGGCGTATGGCACATTGATGTCGACGTTGAATACAGGCGGACCGCGAGGTGCAGGGCAGTGGGGAAAGATCACATTGGGGTTGAATCCGCCATCGAACTCGGGGGACGCCGAGAACCTCTGGTGCGGGATCGCCTGGCTCTCTTGGAATAGCGTCGGCGAGATAGGCGAGAAGCCCACCGGAGATCCGACGCTTGGTTGGCTTCCCCATACTGAGAGGTGGGTGGCCCATGGGCGCTTGAGTAGATGCCATGGTGCGCTCGGACGCCGACTTCACCTCCATCAACATCTGCGCCTCCTCCTCTTTGTCGGTGTCCTTCTTGTTCTGCTTCCTCAGTCTCCGGCTGTCTGTTTCAATTTTTCTCCACCTGCAATCCTTCGCCCACGCTGCGTCGGACCAGCCTTCTGGCCCCGGCGTCGGTGCCCTCGGCTTTCTTTGCTTTGGCTCCAGTGGACCGCCGTCAGTGGTGCGGGGTTTGGCGAATTTTTTGGGCGGCATGGCAGGCGGGACCTTGGCGAACTGGCGGGAGTTGTGGTGAGGAATGGAGAGGAAATAGAGGAAAGGGAGAATAAAGGCGGGAACTCGGCCTTCACTCGCCGACAACTTTAGCTCACTCGTTTTTTCGCTTCATCTGGCGTTCGCAGATGGCACCCAGCGCGCCGGGATCGGTCTGGAAAGACTAGATGAAAGTTGGATCAAATCCGGCTGAATTTGACGTCATATGAACACGACTGGACAAAAACTCGTTATTCAGATGAAACAAAAGGTCCTGAGGAAGTATTTCTGGAAATGCTAGTGGAGATGATCTTACAGAGAGGAGTTATCTGTCGCTCTGTTCTTCCCATTTTCCTCTCCTCCTTTTTTCAAAAACCTATTTGATTTACATTTGAAACGATTCTAACAAATTCGATCCTAGGAGTCGTTTGTCACAGTACCTTATGGAATGTCCATATATATCTACTCCAAAGTTCAAGCTCTTTTTTCTTGTTCCCTCCTCCGCGACGGGTTATTCTCGTGCTCTATGGAAAGAAGTACTCCTACTCGTAAGTGTTTCCAGCTGCATTTGCGAAACTCAAGTACTACATGTACAGTACAGTACATACTTTGGGAGCCGTGCAGCGCGGCTGTCTCCAGTTGGCCCGGCAGTCAGCAGCAGTGTAAACATTGACCGTTGTCGAGAGCGCGCGGCGGGGGCCATCTCCTTGTTTGGTGGAGCGAGGAGAGGACGGACGGCTCGCTGTCTCACGGTCACGGCCAGCTGGAGCTCAGCTGGCTAGGCTACCCAAAAGCCCATGCAGGATCTAGAGTACTATTCCCAGTCAGAATACGGGTTTGGTACCGGGTGCCTTGACTACCCACTGTGTCCATGTACGTGCAAACATTCCGTATATGTATTTTGCTTCGTGTCTCCAGTTTTTCTAGCGAGAGACGAGCACGTAGAGTCGTAGACAAAGTGTAGATTTCATGTTGAGGGTGATGTTGAGGTTAAACTCCACACTCTGATCTGAACCTGTCTCACAGCTGCGTATTTATTTATCTGAGACTCTCTGTAATAAGATCGTGTCAGAAACATGCAGTGTTCATGTTGCGGCCGATACCTAGTCGTAGGGATTTAGTCTTGTAGCTATTTTCTAGTTACGTGCGAGACGTTGCCCACGATCACGTCCGGGGGATGGCGCGGAGAAAACGGATCGTGGGCAGTGGAATCAGACTTTTGGTTGAGCTTCTGAATAAAGCGAGCAAAACCAGAAAAGACGCATTGTGGAACGCGTCGCAAAATCTCCTGTCCCCTGTGCTGTTGGTGTGTTCATCGCAGGGAGAGTTTCAGAGCGGGGCAAAAGAACCAAAATCCACAAATATTCTACCGTGATCGCGTGTGTTCTAGGGCTAGGGTCTGACATTTGGTATCAGAGCCGAAGGGTTCACGGAGGCGATTTGACGGTGGTGGTGTTGGCGGCGTTGCAGCGGCGGGTGAACCGACGATGGACGATACCTCTCCGAGAGACGGTGGCAAAAAGGAGACGCCGCAGTCCGAGAAGGGGGTTGCCGGCACAAGTGCAAGTGACGACGCCATTGTGGTCAGAGCTTCGCCCCGAGGCGGAGTGCCGGTGCACTACCGTCAGCTCACCGACGCGAATTACGATGTCTAGGCTGTGAAGATGCGCATAATTATGCGCACCCTTGGCTGCTGGTCGGCGATCGAAGGGAAGACGGAGTACGACCAGGCCAGGGATGAGGACGCATTCACCGCGCTCTCGCAATCCCTCCCAGACGCCATGGTCATGGCCATCACGGAATATGAAACCACGGCGGAGGCCTAGGAGGCGATCCGGCACATGCGCGTCGGAGAGGACCGCGTCAAGAAGGCTCGGGTGAAGCAGCTGAAGCGACAGTTGGATCGGTTGCAGATGGATGACGGCGAGACCGTGGCGGCGTTTGGGCAGAGGCTGACCACGCTCGTCGTCGAGATCCGGACTCTAGGTGAGAAAGTTGCCGATGAAACTGTCATCAAGGTTTTGTTTAATGGAGTACCTGACAAATTCGCGGATGTGGTGAATACCATTGAGCAATGGGGAGATTTGTCCGTGATGTCTGTGCCAGAGGCCATTGGGAGGCTGGCAGCGTATGAGAGCGGCCAGCGAGGGCGTCGTCGTGCCGGTGGTAGCAAGGACGATCAGCTCATGCTAATGACTCGGGCACTGGAACAGCTCATGCAGAACAAGAAAACTGGTGGCGGTGCAGGCAGCTCAGGTGGTTCTGCTGGGAGGAAAACCAGTGGCAAAGCTGATCGAACAAAGCAGGGAAAGAACACTGACAACGACCATGACAAACAAAAGAAGAAAGGGAAGTTTGACATTGCAAAGGTCAGGTGTTATAACTGCAATGAGAAGGGACATTTCCAGTCAGATTGTCCCGAGCCTAGGAAGGAGAAGGCAAATCTCAATGAGCGAGATGATGATGATGACCCTGCAGTACTCATGCTAGAGACGTGTGAGCTGATGGAGGCACCTGCAGCTTACCCAAAGCAGGTGTTCCTGAATGAGGAAAAGGTCGTCCCAAAACTCACCGGTGCTCATGAGCTAGCCTGGTACCTAGACTCAGGTGCAAGTAACCATATGACAGGAAATCAAAAGAAGTTTGCTGATTTAGACAGGTCAGTCAGTGGCACAGTGCGTTTTGGTGATGGCTTAGCAGTGGAAATATGTGGGCATGGTTTAGTGCTAATGAAGTGCCTCACAGGAGAACACAGAGTTCTTGGGGATGTGTATTACATTCCTAGACTTAAAAACAACATCATTAGCCTGGGGCAGTTGGACGAGAATGGCTGCAAGTATGCTAGTGAGGACAGGATCATGACTGTGTGGGACAGACAGAGAAAGGTCATATGCAGGATACCTCGCACTCGCAACCGCATGTACATTTTGAGAATCGAGCAGACTGAACTATTCTGCATGATGGCTCATGCTAATGAAGAGGCGTGGCTGTGGCATATGCGATATGGTCATGTTAACTTTCGGTCACTCCGTGAGCTGACTGAATCCAACATGATGGCTGGCATGCCCCAGATTGAGCAAATTTGTGATGGTTGTACTATGGCACGCGGATCTCTGCGGACCCATTACTCCAGCAACTCCGGGTGGAAGCGGTACTTCCTGCTCGTAGTCGATGACCACTCTCGATATATGTGGCTCGTGCTATTGTGTAGTAAAGATGAGGCACTTGATGCTCTGAAGAAGGTGCAGGTTGCAGCTGAGGTAGCAAAGAACCTGAAGTTGAAAGCTCTAAGGACTGACAGGGGAGGTGAATTTACATCTGCAGAGTTTGTCAGCCATTGTGAAAGTTCTGGGATCAAGCACTTCAGAACAGCCCCCTACACACCACAGCACAACGGAGTGGTCGAAAGAAGAAATCAGACCGTTGTGAATATGGGAAGAAGCCTGCTCAAAAGCATGGGCGTGCCAAGTCGGTTTTGGGGGAGGCGGTCACCACAACCGTCTATCTCCTGAACAAAGCACCGACGAAGAGTGTAAAAGGAATGACCCCGTATGAGGCATGCCACGGGAGAAAGCCCACGGTGACTCACCTCTGCACATTCGGGTGCACAGCTAATGTCAAGAAGACTGGAACAGGCCAAACCAAACTGTCAGACAGGAGCAGACAGATGGTCTTCATCGGTTATGAGGCTGGCTCCAAAGCATACAGGATGTATGATCCAGAGAGCAGAATATTGGTAGTGTCTTGTGATGCAGTGTTCGAGGAGGATAGACCTTGGGACTAGAGCACAAGCCGATCTATATAAACTGGCGAATGTGAGTCACTAGTGATCAGTTACCCAGGACAGCCAGATCGAGCGGAAAAGGAGACTGCGGCTGAAAGTGCTGCCGTGGCAGAAAAAATAGCTAGAAACTCTGTGGTGACAGGCACTCCGGGCTCCGCCACGGCACAAAAAGGCAGAAAAAGCTCTGCCACGGTAGAGAAGACAAATGAAGCTGTGACTCCTATGCAGAAAGGGAAAACCAGGGGTGCGAACGATGGAACAACGATTCCATTTGTGCTTCCAAGCACTCCGGTTACTCCCTCCAGTCCTCAAGCGGCAGTAGACACTCCGTATTCAGAACCATCACAAGGGCCACAGGGAAAACGCCCAATCGAGGACATCTACGAAGATACAATAGAGGTTCAAACTGAATATTCAGGCCTCTGTCTGCTTGGCATGGAGGAGCCTCTTCTCATCTAGAGGCCGTGAGGGAATCCTGCTGGAAGAAAGCCATGAACGAGGAGATAAAGTCCATTGAGGAAAATAAGATCTGGCTGCTCTATGATTTGCCAAAGGGATACAAGCCAATAGGTTTGAAGTGGGTGTTCAAACTGAAAAAGGATCCTGATGGCACTGTAATAAGGCACAAGGCTAGGCTAGTGGTAAAGGGGTATGCTCAGAGACAAGGCATTGACTATGATGAGGTCTTTGCCCCTGTAGCCAGGCTTGCGTCCGTAAGGCTGCTAATTGCTCTTGCAGCACAGTTCAGTTGGCAGATACATCAGATGGATGTGAAATCAACCTTCCTTAATGGAGACTTGGTTGAGGAAGTATATGTAAGCTAGCCTCCTGGTTTTGAAATGCAAGGCAATAGCATCAAAGTGTATAAGCTACACAAGGCATTGTATGGGCTCAATCAAGCACCAAGAGCCTGGAACTACAAGTTGGACTCAACTCTGACAGAACTTGGTTTTGAGAAATGTCCCTCTGAATCTGGACTGTATAGAAAAGGGACAAAAGGATCAGTTCTGATCGTAGGTGTGCATGTAGATGATCTGGTCATCACAGGAGATAGTGAACAAGCCATTGCAGATTTCAAAAGGCAAATGTGTTCCAAATTCAACATGACGAATTTGGGCCTGCTTAGCTACTACCTTGGTATTGAAGTGAAGCAGGGCAATGACCAGATCACTCTATGCCAGTCAGGGTATGCTGCTCGAATTCTTGAAAAAATGGGAATGGTAGAGAGCAATCCTACACACACACCTATGGAAGCCAGACTGAAACTCAACAAGTCAAGCCAAGCAGAAGAAGTGGATTCCGCACTCTACAGAAGTGTTGTTGGTAGTCTGAGATATTTGCTGCACACAAGATCAGACCTAAGTTTCTCTGTAGGGTATGTAAGTCGATTTATGGAAAGGCCAACTAAGGATCACTTCAGTGCAGTGAATCAGATTCTAAGATATGTGAAAGGCTCAATCACCCCGGGGTGCATTTACAGCAAGGTGTCAGGAGGGCCAAAGCTACTGGGATACTGTGATAGTGACCCTGCAGGTGATGTGGACGATAGAAAGAGCACTACAGGTGTGCTGTACTTTTATGGGAGCTGCCCAATTTCGTGGGCCTCTCAGAAACAGAGGATCGTTGCACAATCTTCCTGCGAAGCAGAATATGTCGCAGCAGCGTCTGCAACCTATCAAGGGATCTGGCTGGGCAGACTAGTGGGTGAACTGCTTGGTCGAGAGGCTGATAAATCAGTGCTGAAAATTGACAATCAGTCAGCCATATCCCTCTACAAAAATCCAGTATTCCATGAAAGGAGTAAGCACATAGATCGGCGTTATTACCCGGTGAGAAACAGTGTGGAAGAAGGGAAGCTGTCAGTGGAACATGTAAGCACAGATGAGCAACTTGCAGATATACCGACAAAGCCACTGCCCAAGTTTTGATTCCAGTCGCTGAAGCAGAAGATTGGGATGCAGGAGGTGGGTTCAGGTGTGAAGCTTAAGGGGGAGAAATGTTGAGGTTAAACTCAACACTCTGTTCTGAACCTGTCTCACAGCTGCGTATTTATTTATCTGAAACTCTCTGTAATAAGATCATGCCAGAAACATGCAGTGTCCATGTTGCGACTGATACCTAGTTGTAGGGATTTAGTCTTATAGCTATTTTCTAGTTAAGTGCGAGACGTTGCCCACGATCACGTCCGGGGGATGGCGCGGAGAAAACGGATCGTGGACGGTGGAATTAGACTTTTGGTTGAGCTTCTGAATAAAGCGAGCAAAAACAGAAAAGACGCATCGTGGAACGCGTCACAAAATCTCCTGTCCCCTGTGCTGTTGGTGTGTTCATCGCAGGGAGAGTTTCAGAGCGGGGCAAAAGAACCAAATCCACAAATATTCTACTGTGATTGCATGTGTTCTAGGGCTAGGATCTGACAGGTGACAGGCTCCGTTCCAATTTGGTTCCTATACAACAAACCGGACAAACTCTGGTGTAAACCTCCTCCCACCCTCGCGTCTCCAACCATAGGCGACACGGGCGGTGATGCTGCCACCCGCCTCGAGCCCTCTCTCCTGTCCACCCCCACCTCGCCATGGTTGGGTGAAGCCCCTAGCGGTGTCAGCAGTGGCGGGGATCTCTCCCTTGTGTGGTGGTGACGTTAGGGGCAGAGCTAGGAGCCCAAGCCTGGTTCTAATACTGTCTTAATGGTGGTAATTGCGTTAGCCTTTCATTTTTTAGCCTTAAAAATTAGCACATGCTCCTTCAAGTGTAGCCGCTTGGCCGGTACTACAGCACCACTAGCACCATGCCTGGATCAGCCCCTGGGTGGCGTGTTCTTCCGACGATTCCTGTGCGAGGATTTGGCGATAGGGTGCTATGGGACACGGGAGAGTGTGTGACACGCCGTCGACGGCGGACACAGCCTCCCCACAGAGGAGGCACCCTTGTCGTTGCAAAGGCTAGAGCTTTAGAGACCACTCGCGACCCATCTAGACCAGGGCGGGCCTGCGGAGCTGGGCTTGGTGCAACGGGAGTGTACGTGGTGGCATGGAGGCGCCGGTCATTGGGTACCATGGCGGTTTGGTGGCCGTCCAGGCATCGGTGGGCTCGGTTCTCACGGCCTAGCCCCCTTCGACAATGGTGAGACGATGGTCGGAATCTCCTGCTCCGCTGACAACTTTCTGGCTCACCTCTTATCAGCGGAGAGGCCAATAGGTGGCTCCTTGTTGCGCACTCGATGGGTATCAGGGTCGACGACAGGGCTAGGGAGAAATCATTGTGTGAAGTTGTAATGCCCAAGCATTTAGGGATGCAAAAGAGAGTTTGTGCATTTGCATTCATGCATAATAAAAATCAGAGAAATTCCACGCAAAACTAAAAGACTATAGTGATCAGGATTTCTTTCACTTTGGTGAGTTAGGGTTTAGCTCATCCATGAGATTGCTATGAATTCTGATATGAACTCTAGGTATTAGAACTGTTTTGGGGTAAATAATTTCGATTGACTTTTGAATTAATTCCAGTCATAAGTATTAAGTATTTTAGTATATTAAAAGAACATTTGAAGAGTTGAGTTTGTTGTATTATTCCATTAGATAAGTAAAGATAATTCAAGTAATTGAAGTAATTCAAATAATAATATAATTGCAAAAGGAATAATAATAAATAAAAGAAAGAAAATCTTTATTGAATAAACATATATATTACATTGTTTCCTTTACAAAAGAATGAAAGAAATTACAAAAAGATAAAAGGAAAACCTATACTAATGTCCTAATCTAATTTATCTTCTTATCCTCCTATGTGTTATCTTGTATCTACAAGCAAACAAAGAAAACAAAATAAAAGAAATGGTTAAGGTTAGAATTATTGCTCTTAGTTATTAATAGTGAAGTGCACTGTTTAATTTCATCTTTGAACTAATACAAAAGAAATGGGTAAGTTTCACCAAAAGGCAACATTTGTTCTTTTATTTAGAAGGATTCAGTACAACTTCACTAGCCAAAGGGAAAAGTTTCACTAGAGAGAAAGAGAGAGATAGAAAGGTAAGGTAATAGTAGTAACAGCCATGGTCGATGGAGCTGCTCCAAAACAGTAAAGCAGCTCACACACACATGTAGGTGTGAGGTGCTATCAGCACAGGAAGCACCCAGGGAGGGGATAAGTTCCCAGCCGTAGCAGAGAGAGAGAGAGCTCTCTTTCTCTCTAAACATTTACTAGGCCGGCAAGAACAGCTAGCACATACATATCTTCTCAATCAGATTTCCACCAGCTTAACCAATAAAACACCCCAGCAATCCACTAGCTAACAAGCCCTGATGGTTACAAAAGGAGGGGTGGATCAGGTGTTAGGCAAGGCCAGGCCAGGAGGAGATCAAGGAGGAGAAGGGTCATGCTTGTCATAGCGAGGAACTCGACAAGCTCACCAGCAGCAACAAGAGCAACACAAGCATCACAACAACATCACCACCAACATCTGGTGGGATATTTTCTCCAACAAATCAAGCCGTATACCTATTCTTATCAATTATAAGGACAAGATCTATTGGATTGGGTAACATCCTTAGAGATACACCTAGATTAAGTGTAAGGTCATCACTGGATGTTTTAAAAGCCACAAGTAGTATATGTCCTTTGTCTAGGAATTGAACCAGATCTCAGTCTATGCATCCTTGACCTAGAAACAACATGATATAGTGGGGTTTACCATTGCATACCATCCAATAGGAGGCCTCATAGTGGCATCCACCCAAAGCTAAGTCATGTTCAGATCCAGGCAACTTAAGTAATCATGTTCCTAGAATGCTAGGAATCATAAATGTTTAATCATCTATCTTAGGATAGAAATATCAGGATAGTTTGATCATAAGTATCATCCCAGCAAGGGTTAAATCATCACTGATACCTCTAGGAATCATTCTCAAATCCCGTCATCCATTCATCAATAGCAGTATTTCATTTCCAAGCCAAGAACATCCAATCATTTTCCTAACTATTAAATAAGGAATCATAGTAGAATTACCTATCTGTCATTTCTTAGACAATCAAACCATAGCCTGTAATTGATAACATTCATGTATTACCATTTAGATAAACATCACATTTCTCATCACTGATAGAGCAGGTTACAAGCAGATAAAGAACATAGCACTTCAGTGTACTGTCCCAGGATATAATTGGATGCAAGCATTATCAACATCATAGAAGTAGCAACAATTTAATAACAACAACATCCACCAGTATCCATATATTGGACCCACCAATTTAAAAGCACAACCAATGACAGTACATGATAGGTGAAGCCACAGATTAAACCATAGGAAATCCTTAAGGCCAAATTCATCTACGTAACATGAACATGCTAGTAAAGTCAGGGAAGAACCCTAGAACAGGGAAACCCCTAATTAGGGTTACAACCTTACTGCAGAGAAGGATTCAGAGATAAAGAGAGAGAAGAGGGGAAAGGAAGAACTCACCTGTAGGCCTTGCTCAACAAGTAGATGTAGCAGAGGTGGTAGCCGATAGCTCGACGAGCACTAGAGGCACTGCGACTCGTGCCAAGCCGCAACCCTGGCATCCATTGAAGTAGACGGTGGTGTTGGTCACACCTCCACACCGCTAGGTCACTAGAGCAGCACCACAGGGTCGCCAGAGCACAACACCGCAAAGGGGGCGGAACCCTAGCCACCAGTAAGGGAACAACACGTCTAGGTGAGAGCTCACACAGCAAATCGAAGCCGACCAATCAATGTGGCATCGTCGATTTAGTTAGAAAGCACGACGACAGTGGCTGAGATGGCCAGAGTTGGCCGGAAACGAGGGCGACGGCGTCGGCGGCGCAACGTCGCTAGAGAGAAAGAGGGAGGACTCGAGAGAGAGGAGATCCATGACTGGGTCGATCACGACCTAGTGGACCATCGAGCAGATTAGCCCAACCCACTAGGCTAAATCAGGGTTGGGCCGGCCTAAGGGCCAGGCCTAGGTTTAAAAGAAGAGATGGTTAAAATCATAATATACAAAATTCCGAAGATACCCTTGAGAGTATTTAGGCTCTAAAAAAATAAATAAAAATCCTAAAAATGCAAATAATATCTTTAAATGTTCATAAAAATATAAGCTATCCAATAAAAATTCTAAATTGTATTTTAGGTTGATAAAATTTAATTTGATTATTTTAAGGAAATAATTCCTTTATGGAATTTTATAAAAATAAGGGTTATAACTAAAAATAAATAAAAATCATTTTTAAGATCTTGACTAGGTATGTTTTATTATAAAAATACTAAATATATTATTTCAAGTGGTTTTTGGATTTTTAAGGTAATAAATTCCCATTTATCTATTTTATTAAAATAAAATACTTATTTTGACATATGCTAATTCTTCAAGATTAATTTTTGAGTAAGAAATAATCATATGTCCTTATAAAATATTACAATTTTAAAAAGAATCTTTTTAGTCTAAATAATAAATCTAAAACCATAATTATGGTTTCAAATGAAACTTAAGTGTAAACTGCTAACTATTTTTAATACTCCATTAGAATCTTAAATCAACTATAATCAATAACTTCCAAGTCAACCTTATGCATCATTCACTTATGTTGGGAATGAATGATCTCATCTCTTTAACCATACTTAACATAATTCTATGGCTTAATATGAGTTAAGCGAACTATATAATGATATCACCATACCTCATAATTAGCTTTAGCTCTATAGCTTACCTATCATCGACTTGCTAAGTTCAGATTCGTAGAGCTATACTCAATACCTATACAATTCCATCATCGATTGTATCGAGGAAAACTTTTGAACTCGACCATAATATAAATTACTTTATCTTAGTCCTAGTTATATTTTATAGTTAACTTTGGTTTGTCACTCAACCAGCGAGGAGTGCATTAACTTAAGATGGTTAGAGCGATTTAAATAACCATCGATTGTGTTCTGAGAACACTACAATTTTTTAACTTAATGTAATAAGTATTTTCTTCGAAAGTTATTCCTTTTGCCACTCAAAACAAAATCTTTAGCAAATCTATTAACACTCACTAACTTTAAAAGTGATCATTCTTAAAAGTAATCATTGATAAATATTCAACATTAATCAATGTCATATTTTACTTTCATCACTTTAATCACTTTTCGAACTATAGTATGTACCTAATTGTGAAGTAAACATGAATGTAAGATGAATCTTTCATAAATCACCAAACCCAATCCATATTTAAACATGGGAATTTAGTTTGGGATTGTTACAAAATGCATATCATTATCTATGCATAATAGCATATTGCTCCTTTAAACATTAGTCCTTACCGGACCAATGATGTTGTTTTCAGATATCAGAGTTTATATCGACTAGAAGACCATGGATATATAATCTTGTAGTTAAAAGGCAAGTTCACACTTGCTCGTGTCCTTTGATTATTTTCTATCAAGTATTTGTAAACTATTACTGTTAACACCTGCATTTAAAAAAGGACGACACAAAACACTATTTTCATGATTAACATGAACTATTGGTTACTAATCTAGGGTGATCAACTAATCTATTATGACTGCAAATGGAAGCACCATTGCTCGGGGATGTATCATCTAGGATTTAGCAACAAATATCGTGAGTGATTCTTGCGCCATAGATTACGCGTTAACCATGAGCTCTATATGGACTCTTGGGAAGTCAGCTGGATCTTCTTACTTTCGTGTGTCACCGGACGACCTTTATGTGACGCTGAGATTCCTTGCGCGGATCCAGCAACATGGTTGGGCACCCTTATGCTCCACGGTTTTGGTGTCTAGATTATCTACGAGAGGCTGCCTGAGGTACGATCGGTCATTTTTAAATGGAACCTGCCAGAGGCACAACTGGCTCACAGAGTCTTCAGGGGCCTATCAAAGTTGTAGCTGGCCTAAAAAGGGGCTTAACGGAGGTGTGGCTGGCCTGAAGGATCGTGTTGTCATGTGGGGTCGCGGAGAAGGGTAGTGATCAACTTGGGTTCTTATACTGGGCCTCACACCAAAGGAAGTGTGAACGGGAAAGTATGCCCGGATGTGTAACATGGATAAGAATCTCTCATGGGTAAAGCAACGCACCTCTACAGAGCGTAAAAAATTGTTACATGTTACTCCCTATTTCGGGAGGGAGACGTGAACGCTGCAGGAAAGGAACTCCACGAAGTTCTAATGAAGCTATGAAAAGTGACGAACATAGCTTCTGAGAATGAAAGCAACCTTTAAAGAAATGTTTACGAAAACCTGCATAACCTATGACCAATGGTCAACAGTTGTAGATAGTGCATCAATCTCTCCTTTTTAGTGAACTTGCTGAGTACGCTCATACTCAACCGTACCTTATTAATCCTTGATAGATTCCGGAGCAAGCAATGGCGAGCTATGGAGGGAACTCCACTGAAGAGTTCAAGATATCTATAAGGAAACAAGGGAGTCGACGACTACATCACAATATTTTAAATTCAATATAAATAAACCCCTAGTACTAGAACCTACTCCTAAAGAGTATTGCTTTAGTAGTAGATGTAAGCCCTAGTTTTATACTGTAGTAGTACCCCTGGTAGAGGCTTCGAGTTGCTATTTATGGTTCTCTTTTGTAAATTACAATCCTCGTTGTGTCAAGGAGGTTCTTTGGATCTTTTGTAATGTATTATATGTAATCTGAAGTCATACTTTGGACCCCTGATGTCGAGGAGGTTCTTTGGATCTTTTGTAATGTATTATATGTAATATAAAGTCATACTTTGGACCCGTGATGTTTCTATTGTACCACTTTGAGGGATGTAATACTAGTGAACGGTGTTTCATTGGTGTTATGTCAACGACTATAGTGTACTACATCATGCAGTGGTATGTTGAGTCACCGCAGCCGGTATCAGAGCAAACACTTTGACCTTAGGTTGGAAACCTATTAGATGGCTAGAGTCTGTAGGAAGTATATTAGCAGAAATAAAGAGTTCTCTTTATATATGATGATGATTCAATTGTGAATTATTTTGTCATATTTTTAGTGCGATAATTCTTTATTATGATGCATCAGAAATAATAGGAGATTGGCATAGATATTATTAGCTAGTTATGGCGAATTATTACTAAATATTTTTTATCTTCAGTTAGGACTGGTACCTCAGTATCCAAGCCGGAATGTTCCGGTGCTGAATAGGACTCTAAATGACTATGGAAGAGAATGTACGAGTCTTTTGAGGTAACTTCTGTGGAGTATGGATTGCAAATCTTGACTTCTCATCAAGGTTTACAATCACTATGATGGGTAGGTGTTAGCTAAGTATCATGTTGTGCTTATTCTACCTAAAAAGTTGGGTGTAAGCGGAGAAATTCCATCTAGAGAGGCGAGATGTATGGCGACGGCTTATCAAATTGCAACAGTGGAAGAAATAACCATGTTCCAGAAGACGAAATCCTAGGAGCTAGTAGGTAGTACTTTCACTACTATACCTCCTGATTCCTTAATTTCGGAGCTTGAGTTGGATCATGTTGCTCTTGTTCAGATTGAACCCACTTTAGATGTCGAATCTATTGATCATTATATGTCTTTACACAATACATTTTACAACACTCATCAAGTTCTAGTCTAGGAGTTGGAAATTGTCCTTGAGGATTTCATTGATCCTGCAAATGCACTAGAACAAAGAAAGAAGTTAGATAGAAAATCTAGGCACCCTAAAACC
Organism: Avena eriantha; assembly: GCA_910589775.1. Taxonomy (NCBI): domain Eukaryota; kingdom Viridiplantae; phylum Streptophyta; class Magnoliopsida; order Poales; family Poaceae; genus Avena; species Avena eriantha. The sequence goes on from OU342740.1 coordinate 253,802,443, forward strand.
GCCTTTTAGGGGATATGTATGAAGAGACTGAGTTTGATGATCTATAGTTAGGAACTTATGCTTACTACAAGTATGAACCTCAACCATCTGAAGATCTAGGAGCCTGGTGCGCTCGACTTTCAACGTAGAGCTCGTTGGGAACCCCAAGAGGAAGGTATGATGAGCACAGCGGTAAGTTTTCCCTTAGTTATGAAACCAAGGTTTAATCGAACCAGTAGGAGCAAGGAAACACCCCAAAGGTGTTACTAGCTGAGCTTTGGCAGGGCGCACTACCGGTGCTAGTAGCAACGTGGAGACCTGCACAACACAACCACATAACTTTGTCCCCAACTTGCGATGAGGTTGTCAATCTCACCGTGTTTTGCGGAAAACGAAGGATTAAATGTATCGAATGGAAATAAGTAATGGTTTGCAGAAAGTAAACACAAAGCAGAAACATTTAATAGATTGTATGTAAAGAAAAAGGACCGGGATCCATAGTTCACTAGAGGTGGCTCTCCTTAGATAGATAACATGCTGGGTGAACAAATTACAGCGGGGCAATTGACAAACACCGAGAAAGCAATACATGCATATACTAATCATCTTGACTCCTCCGAGACTTGATTGGGCATTACAACATAATACATAGACCGCCATCCAACTGCATCTATGACTAATAATCCACCTTCAGGTTATCATCCGAACCCCCTCCAGTATTAAGTTGCAAGCAATAGATTATTGCTTGACGAACTGCGTGTAAAGTAAACAATACGATTGTTCTATGAACAAAGGATTGTTGTTTTCTCCCTAGTAGCAACAACACATCTAGTACCTTAGAGATTTCTGTCACTTCCCCAGATTACCAGAGGCATGAACCCACTATCGAGCATAAATACTAACTCTTGGAGTTGCTAGCATCTACTTGGCCAAGCTAGCTACTAACAACGGAAAGCATGCAAGATCTCAAATAACAAAGACATGATAGAATCAATAATCAATCTGAAATAGCATCTCAATATCCATCGGATCCCCGCAAACACAACATGTATGAATTACAAATAGATGATCTTGATCATGAACGGAGCTCACAAGATCTAAACATGAAAGCACAAAGGAGGAGAAACCAGCCATCTAGCTACTACATGGATCCGTAGTCCAAGGATGAACTACTCACGCATCACACCGGAGGCTTGCATGGTGATGAAAAAGGCCTCCAGGGTGAATTCCCCTCTTCGGCAGGGTGCCGAGAAGAGCTTCAGATCCATCCCGATCTAGGGATGGAGATGACGGCGGCTATAGACTCTTTCGTGGATTTTTGATCGGGTACTTAGGGTTTACGTCCCGAGGGCATCTTATAGTCGGAAGGAGAGGTCGAGAGGGTGCCTGGGCTGGCCACACCACCCCCTGGCGCGGGTCTGGCCTGGCCGCGCGGCCAGGTGGTGTGGCCGCCCTCTGGCCCCTCTCCGTCTCGTATTCTGGCACTTGATGACATCCGGAAAAATAGGCACTTTGGCTTTTGTCCCGTCCAATTCCGAGAATATTCATTTTCTGACTTTCCTGGAACCAAAAACAGTAGAAAACAGGCAGCTGGCACTGTGGCTCTTGTTAATAGGTTAGTCCAAGAAATCATATGAAAAGTACTGCAAAGTTGGAACAAAACACAAGAAAGTGGATAAAACCAAGCATGGAACATCAAAAATTATAGATAAATTTGCAATGTATCAGAGCCAAATATCTAGCTAAGTAGGAAGCCTTGGGAATGACTAATTTTGACATTCTAGAAGAGTGTGATTACACAACTCAGCATGACTGTGTGAACACTAGGATGGAAGATATGTCTTACTTTGGAAGTGTGTTTGAAGATGGGCAGAATAATTCTGCAAAAAATCACGCATCTTCCAGTCATTTTTCAATGGCTAATCTCAATGTAGGTACTTCTGATTCAGAGTATGCACTCTCTGGATGTTCTGATGTTCCATAAGGCAGTCGTCAGACTTCACTTTGTCATGGATGGAATTTCCAAGAAGTATTTAGAAGAAGGTGCAAAGTAAGAACAAGTAGTAACCAGTAAAAGTGGGAGCTTTGAAGGGTGTGTATTTCTGGTAGTGCGTATTGTAGTGCTTGGAGGTTGATCGCAATAAGTGATAATATGCACCATGAACTAGTAAGATGTTGTAATATACTAGTATTTTAAGAGTAGACAATAAGATAGAGTTGTGAGGATAGTTTGTTTATACTATTATATAAGAACTATGTATAATACATGGTATATATTTGGTTGTTATTTGGATTTGGTTCTTGATTTATTGTGTGACTAGGTCCATACACGATGTTTGAACTTGATGGGCATATGCATGTTGTTACATTAAGATCTTACTTGATGTACAGGTCTAGAGGGAAAGTGGGTTCGCATGAGGGAGAGACGAGTTACCATCGTGAGGAAACAGAGATTAAGGATCGTGACATGGCGGAGACAACACAAATAGAGGTTATCAATGTAAATCCCAGAGAAGGGTCAACTTGAATGCCACATTCGACCACCAATGAAGGATTTCTCTAGTATATGAAGGGCATGGAGGAAGGTACGGAGATTGAAATGGCGATGCAAAATCAGTTCTATCGGGATATACAAAAGAGAATGCAAGAAAATCCAACTAAGGAATTACATTCAAGGGTTAAATTCGTTGAATTCTTACAAACTAAAACTTGGAGTTTTGCCCTCGACGAAGAACCTATTGAGGCGGAAAATTGGTTAATGGATACATCTCGTAAGAGAAGGTGAGATATCCAACTTATCTATTTACAGGAACAACATCCACATGGTGGGAGAAATCCACGTTTTAGCACCAGGAGCTGGTGTTAATACTTGGGCAGAATTCAAAAATAAGTTCTGTGAAGAATTTGTTCATAAAAATAGTGGACATATGATGGAGGATGAAGCTTTAGAGAATAAGAATCTTCTAGTTCTAAAGCATGTACGAGAGTTTAATCATTTATCTCGGTACATTAGTAAGGAACTAAATAAGGAGGCAAAGCGTCAAAGGAAGTTCATGAAAGGACTGCAAGCAGTCATGGGAATGTAACTTAGGATTTGTTGGGTGGATAACCCCATGTATAGTCAAGCTAAGGAATAAATAAAAGGTTGACCGAGATACAGGTTGACTTAGGTGGGTCAACCGAGTAAAGGCCGAGTTACCCAAGCTAGGCTAACCCGGCAAGACCCAGTCGACATATCTTATATCTCAACACAATATACATGTTGTCTTATCTTATGCAGGTTTCTCCAAGCCGAGTCATTCGGGGTAGGGGCGACTCAGAGGTTGGCGTATGCTAGAAGGGGTGAGTCGGCCTTAGAGTCAGCACCTCTATCTCTCCCAGAATTCCTGGAGGAGATAAGCATGGTAAGTCAAGTGTGCCCCTAAATCCCGGATAAAGGTGTTTTCGAGGGTTTCACGGAGGGAACAGTGTCAGACCGGTAATGGTCTGAGAGGATGGGCGCATCTAGTCCCATCAAGGGTATCTAGGGGCGACCCCATGATGGGAAGAGGATCTGGGCCCAGCCAACGACTTTCGTACAAGCATATGCTGGGAATATTTGGGCCACGTAAGCCCTAGATGTAATCTAGCCACCCCTTTATAAGGTGCGCCAGGGCCTCCATAGAGGGGGTCGGTTCATTATGTATAAGAGTAAGTAGTAGGAAGAGAGGAAAAGGGACTACCTTCTTCTTCTTCCTCTCAATACAGCTCAAGGAGCAACTGTACTAGTCCATCGATCATATTATAATATCCGGAAGCAGGAGTAGAGGTTTTATCTCACTAGGAGAGCCTCGAACCTGGGTATATCGTGTCTCTCTGTGTGTTCTTAGTGTGTGGTATCCACTGCACTATCCCTCCTCGGATTCCACTACCGTCCATCCGGCCCCAACTTTATCCATCCTATGGCATCTGTCGTGATACCACCATGACAGTTGGTGCCCACCGTGGGGCCAGCAGTGGAACTAGCTAGTGTACTCATCTGGATGGGAAACTTCATCGCCTCCGATGAGCTTGTCATCTCCGGTTTGGTCCAGTGATTCGGCTCGCTAGACTTCGTCAGCGGCAACATGGGCAACTTTGGCAACCACCCCTTCCCGCGCAACGGCAAGTTTGTTAGCTTCGGCACGCACAAGGTCTACGTCGCGGTTGACATTTCCTGCTGCTTCCCGCAGCGAGTCATTGTAGCTACGGATCCTCCTCTATACATGGCTCGCGTTCAGCGTATCAATCGCCCCTCCATCTACGCTGAGGTGATGATGGTTGCACCGAGAGACGCTACTAGCAAAGAGACATCCGGAGAAGGGGGGGGGGGTAACTCCCAAAGCTTCTAGGTCTAGGTTTCCGCCACTGGAGAGGCCCGAGAATATCCTTTAGCAGGCCATAGAGAGGTTGACTACACCTATAGCTCCTATCGTATATCCGTCTCAGGCACATGCTGAGCTAGAGGAGACCCGACAGAAGGTGCTCGAGGGATCTAAGCAAGTTGCTCAGGCTCAACAGGCGTTGAACATCACCCTGCGTGAATATAGCAAGGTTCATGAGTTTAACACAAGTCCAACTCGTTTATATGGTCTAAGGAATAGTGGAAAAAACCTGATTACTGATATAAATAAAGAGTGTGGACCCAAGTCTGTAGTTTCGGGTAACACATTATCCATAGGTGTGCCGAAGTATAGTACTCCGGCCAAGAACCTCAGAGCCGTAGATGCGGCAGCGAGCGATATATCTGCCTTATCTAGCAAGGCTCGGTGTAGGCAACATGATAGAGCCAATGAGCTAGTGCACATTGCGAACCGGTGGAATGAGGAACTGCTCAGGACGAACCCGACGAGGGTAGGTGGCTCCCACATGGTTCACTTGGCTGGGGGTGCTCCTGCAAAATCGTCCAGGGTAGCATCATCACCTTGTGTTGTTCCAAGAAGAGAGGGAAGTGTGACTTCTGACAGAAAGAACAAGAAAATGGTGGCCTATGACCCGAATGTGGTCGGGAAAGAAATAGCAGTACAGGGCAACGCTTATCAAGGAAGTGTTGGGCATGGAAATGATGTCAAGGAAATCCCGGCTAGGGCAATGTAACTCAAGGGAATGCAGGGCACGACAATGTCGGCCAGAATAACCCGAACCATCATGTCCATCATTCGGCAAGTGGGTAGCAGCCTCAGCAGTAGCCGCAGTAGCCCCAATATCAAATGCAAAACCCGTCGAGACAGCATCAAAGTGCAAGACCTGTTATGCAGCACCAAAATGTTTACCCAGGGAAGAACCAGTACAATGACGGTTATTCGGCCATGCCAATGTCAGGTTTCCTAGGCCAGATCATCAAATGATGGGGAATCCATTGGGTTCTTGGCTGGGAAATAGGAACTTGCCACCGGATGATGCAAGGCTGAAATTGGATAGGATCTATATGTCAGAGATGATGGAAGGACAGGGTCCTCCGGGTCCAGCATGTTTTGGACCTCGGATTCTAAGGGAACCAGCGGTGCGGAATTTTTAGCTGGCAAGGGGAACAAATACATATGATGGCAATGCCAGGCCGCAAGATTGGCTCATAGATTATGCCAATGGTGTGCACATTACACAGGGAAACCTTAGATGGGTAGTAAGATATGTCCTGCAAATGTTGGAGGGGCCGGCCAGAGTGTGGTTGAATAATCTGCTAACAGGAAGCATCAATTGTTGGTTAGATTTTGAGGAGTTTTTTGTGAGAAACTTCACCACTACCTAGAAGAGGCTGAATAGACCTCAACAGCTGGCAATGTGCAAGTAGAGACCCAATGAAACCGACAAAGAGTTTTTGACTCGGTGGTGTACCTTGCGCAACTCCTGTAAGGAGATAATTGAGTCACGGGCCATTGCATGGTTTGCATAGGGTTACAGGCATGCAAGTGTATTGTGGCAGAGACCACAGAGAGATATGCCAACCACGTTGGACGAGACGATCAAGATAGCAGATCATATGCTTTGGGTGATCCGACTTAGCCCCTGCTTATGTCGGCAGAGACAAATGAGGAGTACTACTCCTGGGATGGGGCCAAGTCATCCAGGAGAAATGATTTCCAAGGAAAGAGAAGAGAGGAAAGGATGGATTTTCTGTATATGTAAATCAGGTGGCAGCAGTAAGTCAAGATCAGCCTGGTGCCAGCAATAGCCAACGATAGAAGGGCAGTGGCCAACAATGGTCACAAAAAACTGTTGGCAAGAAAACATGGACCAACGAGCAGAAGAAACAATGGCAAGAAAGGCCAAAGTATACATATGAGATGATGCTAGATCAACCATGCAAGTTTCACACCCGAATCTGAGTAAGCCGATGAATCATACGACGAGGCAGTGTGCATGGTTTCAACGTACTGGCCAGGGCGAGATGGGTCCACCACGGGTACCTCAACCACCACTTCTCATAGGAGCAAATGCCCAGACCTTGATGCTACCACCAACTCTGCCGAGGTATGAGAACCCGGAGAGAAGGGAAGTGCATCGAGTGGAGAACCAGAGCCATCGAGATTATGGCAGTGCCAGCCAAGGGGGCTAGAATGAGTACAAGAAGCACCACCAGGGTTATGTCGTCTTTATGATAGAAGAAACAGACAAGCAAAGTCAGCAGAGGTGCTAAATGGAGATGAACGCAGTTATGTCGGCAATGCCGAAATATATGTACTGGTTTGACCAGGAAATCACTTGGAGCATAAAGGATCACCCCAAGATCATGCCGAGTCCAGGGTCATATTCCTTGGTGCTTGACCCAACCTTCATTGGGCCAAACCTGCATGTCAAGTTCTCCAAGGTGCTCATAGATGGTGGCAGCAGTATTAACATACCATATAAAGATATGATGTACAAGCTGGGCATAACTAAGAACATGATTCAGCCGGCTAAAACTACTTTCCATGGCATTGTGCCGGGTTTGTCGTGTGAGCTGATCGGGAAAGTTCGGATAGATGTCTTGTTTGGCACAAGAGAAAATTGTCAGACAGAAATTTGCTATTTGAGGTAGTGGATCTTTCAATTTGTTATCCTGCTTTGCTAGGCAGGCCAGCAACATCAAAGTTCATGGCTAGTACCCAGATAAGTTATTTGAACATGAAGTTGTCAGGGCCCAATGGACTCATAACTGTTGTAGGAGATTTCATGTGTTCCATGCAGTGTGCCTTGGCTGGATCTACGCTGGCCGAGTCATTGGTGATAGCACAAGAGAAGAAGAGGATCCACGATGTTATGGCACTGGCTCAGTCGGCTCAGCTGAATATGCTGACACTGAGTAACCCGCACGACATCATGTCTTTCTAGGCGACTAAGGACACAAATAAGATCTAGGTGGATGAGTAGTTCCCAGAGTGCATCATCACAATTGGTGCAGACTTGATCGACAAATAAGAAAGCGAGCTTGTCATCTTCCTCTGTGTGAATCAGGATATTATTGCGTGGTCCACCTAGGACCTGCAAGGTGTTCCGAGGGAGCTAGACGAGCACTCTCTGCATGTCAGGCCAGATGCAAGGCCGGTGAATCAACCTCTCCGCCCTTCGCCGAAGATAGTAGAAAAGTGATTGGTGATGAGATAGCTCGGCTGCTAGCAGCTGGTTTATTATGGAAGTTCTGCATTCGGATTGGCTGTCAAATCCGGTTTTAGTTGAAAAGAAGAAGGATGACCCAAACGTGGTTGTGGTGTGGTGAATTTTTATCAATTACACAAATGTGAACAAGGCTTGTCCAAAGGACCCTTTTCCTTTGCCTAGAATCGATCAAGTGATTGATTCTACTACTGGTGTGGACTCCTATCATTTGTAGATTTATATTATGGTTTCCACCAGATACCATTAAACCTACCAGATCAAATAAAGACAACCTTTATTACTCCGTATGGGGCTTATTGCTATCGCACTATGCCGTTTGGCTTACGTAATCTAGGTGCCACATACCAAAGATGTATGCAAAAATGTTTGCATGACCAAATTGGTAAAATGTATACATGTATGTGGATGACGTGGTGATAAAAACCAAGGAGATTCATACTCTTCTAGATGTCACACAAACATTCACGAACTTGAGAAAGTTCCGAATGAAATTAAACCGTACCTTCGGTGTCTCAGCCGGAAAATTACTCAGTTTCCTCGTGTCCAGCCGAGGTATCGAGGCTAACCCGACTAAAATCAGTGCCATTGAGCAAATGGAACTACCAAAGTGTGTCAATGACATCCAGAAGTTTATAGGTTGCCTAGCCTTGTTGAGTCGCTTTGTTAGTCGGTTTGGAGAAAAGGCACTACCCTTGTATCAACTAATGAAAAGTTTGATATGTTCATTTGGATACAGCAAGCCGATAGTGCATTTCATGAACTTAAAAAGATGCTAGCCTATGCACCTGTGTTAGCTTCACCACTATCCAAAGAGCCGATATTGCTCTACATAGCAGCGACAAACCGAGTCGTAAGTGTTGTGGTAGTGGTGGAGCGTGACAAGGAACATAAGTCGGTGTAGAGGCCAGTATATTACCTAAGAAAGGTATTCTCGGCATCTAAGCAAAACTACCCACATTATCAGAAACAGACATATGGCGTCTATATGGTGGCTAAAAAACTCAAACATTACGTTGAGGAACATCCAGTCCGAGTGATATGCAAAGCTCCTATCTCGGAGATCATGGGTAACAAAGATGCAAGTGGTCGGGTTTCCAAGTGGGCTATCTCAGAGGGATTAACCCAGAGAAGAAGTGGCTAGCACTTTCCAATAAAATTGAAGAATCTTCATGTGACATTATTTGTCTCCAAGGGACTAAGAGGGAGTGATATCTTTGATCCGGAATCACGGATGTAGTATAATAGCTTTTCCCTAGAAGACCTAAGTTTAATCAAACCTCAGAAAGCACTACTAAAAGGTAATAAAAAAGGACACATCTACAAGACTTTGTTTGTTCGTTTTACCTTAGTTGACTGGACCAATCTAGTTTACTTTATAACGGGTTTGAATCAATGGATGGAGATAGGCTAGGGTTGAAGATCCACCTGCAGCTGCACATCAAAGGGGATAAAAGGTAATAATAAGCATAGGCATGTATAGTGTTTGTATTGAGATAATCTCTTGTGGGCAACACATCCTAATATTCTAGAGCCCCCGTGATGCAGGGGGCATAGCAATAGACTTTTAATGCAACCGAGAGTACACCAAAGCCACGGGTTACAAATGATTATTAAGTGTAAACACAGATCAAAGCTTTAAGTGGTGATGTTGTTGTTGATCCCGAATGGGGCGCTAAGTGAGGACCGTACTACCCTTTTCTGTCACTCAATTTCCTATGAGATTGCCGCTAGCCAAGTATCTCACCTCAAGCTTTTATCAATCTATGGGATATTGGGTACCTACAAGTCCACAGATCGAGACAAGAGATGAAGAAACAAAAGATACACATCACGAATTCAAACAATATACAATTCTCCCATGATCTAGATGCACACAATTGCTGTGAGGTTTCTCCCCAACCCACAGCCCGTGAGGACTACTCACTCATAACAAACAGATCGGAGATAGAAAACATCATGCAAATACTTAGATTGAAATCAAATATTCTTACAATGGTCACCAAATCACAATGATATCTAAAGTACAAAGCAATGGCTATGGCTAGTGGACGAATGGATGGAGAACAATGGATGAACAATGGTGTGGATCTCCTTTGGTGGTGGTGTGATGCAATCTGAGAATGGTGGCTCTCTGGTTGGTGGCTAGAGTCTCGAAATATATAGGCGTCTTCACGAAAGTTGTAGGGGTTTGACGAGACGAAGCCATCGCCACCTAGTACGGGCAGGAGGTACGTACGAGCGGACCGCGGTCATACCAGTGGTCGTTAAGCGTTCTAACGCTCCTGAATGCTTCTCTGATACGTTGCTAACGTATCCATAATTTTTGATGTTCCATGCTTAGTTTTATCTACTTTCTTATGTTTTGTTCCAACTTTGGTGTAAGTTTTATACACTTTCTGGGAGTAACCTATTAACAAGATGCCACAGTGCCAGTTTCCTGTTTTCTGCTGTTTTTGGTTCCAAAAAGTCAGAAAATGAATATTCTCGGAATTGGACGGGACAAAAGCCAAAGTTGATATTTTACCGGAAGATTCACGGAGCCAGAAGACGAGACAGAGAGGGGCGACAGGGCGGCCACACCATGTGGTGGTGTGGGCTAGCCCTGGCCGCACCACCAGGTGGTGTGGGCCCCCTGGCCGCCCACCGACCTTGCCTCCTTCGCCTATAAAAAGCCCCCGATGCAAAAATCCTAAATCGTCCAGCCTCCAGCCACGAAAAGTTCCGCAGCGCCGCCGCCACCAAAGGGGAGATTCGGGGGATAGAAAGTCTCTGTTCCGGCACCCTACCAGGACAGGGAAGTGCCCCCGGAGCCATCTCCATCGATCTCCACCACCATATCCATCACCATTGTTGATTCCCATGATGAGGAGGGAGTGGATCTCTCTCAAGGCTAAGGGTTCTACCGGTAGCTATGTGTTCATCTCTCTTTCTATGCATGATCTTATTGAGATCATGAGATTGTAATCTATAGATCTACCTTGCTACTCAAGTGCTTTAATAGATCTCTGCTCTCCCCATGTGTGTGAAAGTGACAGCGTGCACACCATGGTGGCACTTAGGCTAGAGATTACAAATACTCGTTATGAGTTATATTTGGAGTTGGATGTCTCTATGAAATTGTGGTGTTTGTTGGAACCATATAGTACTCAAGGTGACAGTGTGGGGTTATCTAGATGGGAAAAGCGAACTTTGAGGAGTGCTGTTATAGCCCTACCATGGATTAGAGTGTCCAACCGGATAGTAGTTCAGCGTAGTATCATAAAGAAGAATATATTTATATGAGAGTGTTCACTAGTGAAAGTATGATCCCTAGGCCTTGTTTCTAAGCATTGATACACCGTTTGCAATTAGATCTGTTACATGTTTGCTTGCTTCCATCTTTATTTCAGTTTTCCTTTAGTCTTTTCCATGCCATCAAGCTATTTTCTAGCACCGTTACCACTTATAATTATTCATACCACTTGTATTTTACTATCTCTTTGCCAAACTAGTGCACCTATACACCTGACACGTGTATTGGGTGTGTTGGGGACACAAGAGGCTTCTTGTATCTTGATTGCAGGGTTGCTTGAGAGGGATACCTTTGACCACTTCCTCCCTGAGTTCGATAAACCTTGGGTGATCCACTTAAGGGAAAACTTGCTGCTGTTCTACAAACCTCTACACTTGGAGGCCCAACAACTGTCTACAAGAATAGAAGTGCGTAGACATCAAGCTATTTTCTAGCGCCATTGCCGAGGAGGTACGGTAAAAGGTACTCACATCCTCCGGTGTGAGTGCTCGAAGTTATTTCCTTTAGATTTTGCAATTTTGTCTTTTTGTTTCTTGTTTTCACTAGTTAGGCTTAATGGAAAACAACAACAAAAATAGAGAGCTTTATAGTATTTATCTTGAGTTAGGACATGAAGTGTTTGAAGAGAAAATTAAAAAACCTATGAAACTTTATTTTCATGCTAATAGTAATGTTGTTAGTATGAATTTTTTGGGCACCATTACTGCTAATGCTATGGAAAAGTCTAAGCTTAGGGAAGCTAGTTTTTATGAAAATGATCTTTTTAGTTCCCCGGCTTTGGAAGATAGCTATTCTATTGCTTATGATGATACCGAACCTCCAATATATGATGATTACAATGATGAATATGATATTTTCAGTCCTCCTACTATTGAGGAGAAAATTAATTATGATTACAATATGCCTCCTATATTTGATGATTATGGTGATGAGAATAATAATGATAGCTATTTTGTTGAATTTGCTCCCACTACATTTTATAAGAATGACTATGTTTATGTGGAGAGTATTAATTCTTTTATGCATGTGGCTCACGATAATAATGTTTTATGTGATAGTTATATTGTTAATTTTATTCATGATGCTACTAAAAGTTATTATGACAGAGGGAAACATGGTTTTATGTATCTCAACAATATTAAGTTTCTCCTCTTTATGTTGAAAGTCTTGAAGTTGTACTTGTTTTGCTTTCCTATGCTTGTTGCTTTGTGCTTTCCTGATTTGTTTCTTTACAAGATTCCTATGCATAGTAAGTGGGTTAAACTTAAATGCGCTTTGAATTTGCTTCTTGATGCTCTCTTTTACTTAAATTCATATTTCTTATGTGAGCATCTTCTCAAACTATCATGCCTAACTTAAAGACGTTAAAGAAAAGTACTTATTGGGAGATAACCCAAAAGTTTTAGATGAGTCTTGAAAGTTATTACCTCTGTAATAACCGCTCCTTATCCTTTTTATTTGCTTTTTGTGCCAAGAGTAACCTCTAATGAGAGAGAAGTAATGATTGGGAAAGTTGCTGTCCCGAAACAGATTTCTGTGCTTCACCGTAAAAATTCGTGAAAAATCTTTGTACGAATTTTTGAGGCGTGAATTTTTATGCTTCTTCCCCAGGTTGTTATCTAACTTTAGTTAGTTCTACACTTTTCGATTTGAGCAACAGAAGGTCTTTGAAAAAAATCGTCTTTACCTGCTGGTCTGTTTTGACAGATTTCTGCCATTATTTGCATTTGCTTTTTGTTGGTTCCTTTTTGAGTTCTTTTGGGGAATTGAGATTTTTGAGGGAAGTGCTACAGTAGCTAGTGTTTTAATAGAAGTTTTATTGGTGTTGGAACTGAACCTAAAGACCTATTATCCTGAGTGCACTAATGGCGCTAATAAAGATTGTGTGAAGTTTTGTATGAAGGAAAATTTCAGGTGTATGAAAGGAATGAGTAATAAGATGAAGGATGGACTAAAGCTCAAGCTTGGGGATGCCACGCGTGTCACCCCAAGAAATATCCAAGAAGTACAAGCGTCAAAGCTTGGGTATGCCCAAGGCATCCCCCTCTTCATCAATAAAAATCCCAGGTTTCTTCCAAACGTTTCATTTTTATTGTTTCATGCACAATTGTATTGTTCTTGAGGCGTCTTGTTTTTCGTTATCGTTTTGTTTTTTCGTTTGCTTTGTTTGCTTTGTTTTCTGAATAAATTGGTTGGACCCCCTCTTTCATACATTGGTTTTCAAATAGTTTGGTTTGGTTTGGAAAAGAGTAGGAAAACTCATGCTTAAGTGTTAAAGAGAGCTTGTTTTTGACTGTGGCCTATGCTTCGTCATGCCATGCTTGATATTGTTTTTGCTTTATGCTTAGTATTCTTTGCTGTAGCATGACTTGTTATAAACAATTGAGATTGCTTAATGTGCCTTGGATGAATCATGCGTTGTTTTAGCATATTAAAAGCATAGTATAGTGGTATTCTCCTTTGATGCTTTATTTGGGTTGACTTGGCACATGCTCACTCCATGTTATGACTATCCAAAGTCACCATAGCCTTTATGATCCTTTATTTTTCAACTTGTAGTATCACATTATGCTTTGACTAATGATGTTTTGTCGCTCTGCATGATTATGGCCATTATTGCTCTCTTAGTTGGTCGCTCCCAGTCTTTTGCTAGCCTTAGCAACCAAGTATGAGTTCCACTCATGCATCCAACTCCATATACCAAGTTATTCCAAAGAGTCCACCATACCTACCTACTAGCTTATGCTATTCCAAGTATATTCATGTTTTTGTTTACCTTCCAAATTAAACTTGTTATGAGAAAACTATTGATTAAAGCTCTGACGAACTTGATGGCGCACTTTACTTTTATTGCCCTTAATAAACTTGAACCATTGTGTCATCTATGTTGTATATGCTTGCACTTATTTGTTGGGGATTAGCAGAACCATGTTGTCATGGGGAACACTTTCAACATTGCACTTGTACTTTGTACCTAGTTAATATCATGATCTTTTGTCTAGGGATGTCGTCGGTGTGAAATGAAAGGGGAGCTTGTAAGTCCATGGAGTTATGTATATGTGTTAGAGAAATGCCTGGGCCGCTGGTCTAATCCATGCTGACATGGTGGAAACCTGTAGCGTAACCATAATGAGCTATCTATGAAGCATTCTTCTTATAAAAAAAGAGAGTCAGATATTGAGAAAAAATATAAAGAAAGAAAAAAAAGGGATTATGAAAAGAGGAAAGAGAGAGAACAAACACCATATTCCCATGGTAAATAAGAAGATTGCCGAGATGCTCGTTGTCTGCTTGCCTTGTCATTTTGATATGGGGATTCTTTCGTATCATCAGGCAAGGGGTACCCCGTTGCCGGTTCTCTATGATGCACATGTACTTACAATGACAAGAACTTACTGGTGACTAAACTTGAGTAGCATGAGGAGTGGCCCTCGTATTCAAGGGACATGAGATTTCCAACTTATACTTCGTCAAGCATATACACCATAGTTTGTTCACTTTAACCTTAATCACTTCAAGATGCTTATGATAGTGGCAATTAGAGCTGAAAGCTATTAAGTACCATAATTTTTGGAATCTCTTTATGAAACTTGAATCCCTACTTCCTTCTATGAAGGCCTTTCTTTTACTTTTATGTTGAGTCTCAACCTTCTATCTTTATGTACCTACTTTGAGAGCATAGTGACCATTCTTAGTTCTATGTGCATTGTTCCAAGACTTGTTGATTGATGCATAGCTTTGATATTGCTTGTTTTAAACTATTTGTATCTAGTCACTCTGATGAACTTTGAAGGTGTCCTATGCATTTATATTTGCTACTCTATGAGGGACAAGCTGAATGCCACTATGCTATGTTTTCTTTATGTGAAACAAACAAACGACTTGCAAAGCATTGTTATTCATGAATCTTTTGTTTGTGTCTTTTCATGTTGCAACATAGTTGCTATGTCTTATTGCTAGAACTTTATCCTTCACGTTATGATTGAAGTACTATGATCCCAGCTATCAATGTTACAAATACTTTGATCAAGTTAATGATGGTGCATGTCACCTAAAAGTTATTCTTTCTTTTTATTACTGACCTACTCGAGGACGAGCAGGAGTTAAGCTTGGGGATGTTGATACGTTGCTAACGTATCCATAATTTTTGATGTTCCATGCTTAGTTTTATCTACTTTCTTATGTTTTGTTCCAACTTTGGTGTAAGTTTTATACACTTTCTGGGAGTAACCTATTAACAAGATGCCACAGTGCCAGTTTCCTGTTTTCTGCTGTTTTTGGTTCCAAAAAGTCAGAAAATGAATATTCTCGGAATTGGACGGGACAAAAGCCAAAGTTGATATTTTACCGGAAGATTCACGGAGCCAGAAGACGAGACAGAGAGGGGCGACAGGGCGGCCACACCATGTGGTGGTGTGGGCTAGCCCTGGCCGCACCACCAGGTGGTGTGGGCCCCCTGGCCGCCCACCGACCTTGCCTCCTTCGCCTATAAAAAGCCCCCGATGCAAAAATCCTAAATCGTCCAGCCTCCAGCCACGAAAAGTTCCGCAGCGCCGCCGCCACCAAAGGGGAGATTCGGGGGATAGAAAGTCTCTGTTCCGGCACCCTACCAGGACAGGGAAGTGCCCCCGGAGCCATCTCCATCGATCTCCACCACCATATCCATCACCATTGTTGATTCCCATGATGAGGAGGGAGTGGATCTCTCTCAAGGCTAAGGGTTCTACCGGTAGCTATGTGTTCATCTCTCTTTCTATGCATGATCTTATTGAGATCATGAGATTGTAATCTATAGATCTACCTTGCTACTCAAGTGCTTTAATAGATCTCTGCTCTCCCCATGTGTGTGAAAGTGACAGCGTGCACACCATGGTGGCACTTAGGCTAGAGATTACAAATACTCGTTATGAGTTATATTTGGAGTTGGATGTCTCTATGAAATTGTGGTGTTTGTTGGAACCATATAGTACTCAAGGTGACAGTGTGGGGTTATCTAGATGGGAAAAGCGAACTTTGAGGAGTGCTGTTATAGCCCTACCATGGATTAGAGTGTCCAACCGGATAGTAGTTCAGCGTAGTATCATAAAGAAGAATATATTTATATGAGAGTGTTCACTAGTGAAAGTATGATCCCTAGGCCTTGTTTCTAAGCATTGATACACCGTTTGCAATTAGATCTGTTACATGTTTGCTTGCTTCCATCTTTATTTCAGTTTTCCTTTAGTCTTTTCCATGCCATCAAGCTATTTTCTAGCACCGTTACCACTTATAATTATTCATACCACTTGTATTTTACTATCTCTTTGCCAAACTAGTGCACCTATACACCTGACACGTGTATTGGGTGTGTTGGGGACACAAGAGGCTTCTTGTATCTTGATTGCAGGGTTGCTTGAGAGGGATACCTTTGACCACTTCCTCCCTGAGTTCGATAAACCTTGGGTGATCCACTTAAGGGAAAACTTGCTGCTGTTCTACAAACCTCTGCACTTGGAGGCCCAATAACTGTCTACAAGAATAGAAGTGCGTAGACATCATTCTCCAATTACTTGGCCGTGTGTACTTCCTAAAAATCCTTCATTATGACTCTTTATTTCTCTTTAAAAATAGTGATTTCCTACACAACATAGATCAAAGAAGGGATTTGCATATCTTTGGAATTATTAGTCATTAGTGGAAAAATTTGAGAGTTTCTTTGGCAATTGCTTGACCAAAAACAACGTTTAAACGCAGTGGAAGATGGCAAAAATGAGAGGCATCAACTTCCCCAAAGGTCAAATCTTGATCGTTCTCGAGCAAGAAGAACCAAACGAACTATAAGGAATTCATCGTTTAAACTTGAAACAACGAGAATAAGAGTTCACTTACAGTCGGTAGTCGTATGTGCTGAACACTTCATTCATTTGCAAAGCTTATCAAAGTTAGAGAGATGACAAGAATATTATACAAGCTTTGGTAAGTCAAGATAATCAACGTAAAGTTTAATATAAGTATAAATAACTAGAAGTGCAACAATCAATCCACAGCTTGCCAAGGAACATTAGGATGTTTAAATAGCATAATTGAGTAAGAGAGTTATTTACACCCACATCAATAAATCAATTCAATCTAAAACACTTCTAATCCAATCATTGTCTTTCAAGAAAAATCTGTAAAGTAGTAACGAGACCATGCCAAGGACTTGTTATGTCGATCCTCATAGATATTTTCTTTTTTCTTTTTCATTTTTCCAGGATCGTTGTTTGTTTCTTTTTGCTAGTGTTTGCACAACCTTTGAGAGTACCAATCATTTTGCCCATACATTGACACTTATGCCACTCATGTCATCAACTCACAGCCAAAATCTAGGGTTGTACCATAGATCGTTCAAAAGCTAGCAGAGTTGTTGGCATCCCAAAGGTGTGCATTAGAGACATAGAACAAAGTTGTCTCACTTCTTTCTCTTTCCCTTTTTTTGAGCTAGTGCCACGGTTTGATCCACAAGGTTAGTGTTGGCATGCATCACAATTACCACTAGACTTTATTTCAATCAAATAACTCCTTTCATGAGTGTCGTCGAGACTGTCAAAATATCTATGGGGTTAAGTATAATCAAGGGTATGCTCTCAAGAGAATCATTCATCAAACAAATCATAAATTTCAGACTTTTTATTATTGTACTTGTTTGGCATTATTATTTCCAAGGCAAGACCTAGTTAACTAAAAGAACTAGAGCAAGAGCTTCAACAACTAATCATCATACCAATAAAAAGCCTCACTCTAACCATATTAAATTACTTCCCACTAGCATGGCATCTTAGCAAATCAACCAACTAAGATAAACAACTCAAACTTCATAAGTGGGAGACATAGGACATACCTCTCATAAGTATCTTCATGATCCTCTTCCTTATAGGGATGTGTTCCTTCAAAACTCAAACACGATTACTCTCGAAATGATATTAAAGCAAAGAGGCAAGGTATGAATCCACGTTTATGAAAAAAGGATAAACGGAAAAATCTTTTTGTATTTTTGAGGATAGGGTTTAAAGAATAGAAAAGAACTTGCGACCAAGCAAGGGTTTAAGAAAAGAAAAACAAAGGAAAATAAATAACTAAAACGAAAGCAAAGGAAAAAAAGCAAAGTGTTGGAATAGGCCAACACGAGTGTTTCAAAGCACTCAAGGAGCTGGAGTACAACCTCGTTATTTCACAAATAAATTTGCCAGGGGAACACATCCCTAAGCTCAGGCTTTTGCAAGACCTTTTGTTGCTCATTGTGGTGGTGGAGATAATCTCCCACGTTCCATTGGCTGCTCTAATCATGGAACTGGGTGGCGAGTCTTGCAGTGGCATCTTGAAGGTTGATGGAGAGGTTGTTCATGTTTTGAATGTTTACTTTGAGTGTATAGATATCTTCAAAGGCGGTGTAGTAGTTTGGTGGCTGCACATCTTGTTCGAGTCCTTCTTGTTCTGCTTCTTCATCTTCTCCTCCTCCTACGGGTATTTCTTGTTCGGGTAGATTACCTTCGACCTGCACATCATAATGCAAACATCCATCCTCGATAGAGAATACACCATAGGAAATGGAGTCGGGATCAAGTGATCCGCTCCAGGTATATTGAAGAAATATCTACCATGATTTTTAGAAATCATACCACATGCTCTTAGGGTAGATAGACCGAGATGGTTACCTCCAGTTAACGGTTGGATGTTACCTAGGTTGATGCGAAGTGTGTGTGCAAGAACGGTCACAACTCCCCCTCCACATATGGGTCCTCAAGATTGAAGAGCCTGATACTTAAGGTAAAACACAAGAAGAGCGCCCAAATGTGGCGTTAAGTTACAATTGATAAGTGCAGCTTTTGCGAGGATCAACATGTTCTCCTCATTAACTCTAATAAACTCACCACGTGCCTGCAGTGTGTTAGCAATAACATGGAATAAATATCGAATAGCAGGATGATCAATTTGGTTCCCCTTGGGTGTTTCCACGGATTCTCATCAAGTTAAAATATTGTGAAGGGGAAGGATCTAAAACAAAGATAGTTGTGCATACATCAGTGGTGTTGTTGGTTAACCCAAAACATCGATCCCATTGCCTGAGTGTCAAAGTATACTCACAGTTCATTAGACAGAATTTGATTTGATCAACTCTAGGCCTTTGTTCCTCATAACAACCAAAAGGATCCACCGTGTGTGTCAAGGTGCTGAAGAACTCAAGCGTCAAGCAGCGGTATATCTCAACACCGTGAAAGACAAAATTGTACAAACCAACATTGTTGTAAAGTAAATCGAAATCAGCACGAATGCCAAGTTGGTTCAGGATATAAGGACACGCCCACTTGGTGGACTTGATCTCTCGAATCTTGAGACTATAGAAATGGGTCAGATGGAACTCCTCGGTGAACTCGATGCCAAGCGAATCGGGGGTTAATGTATCAACGGGTGGCGCGGAGGACTCTGCAGCCATCTCACGTGTACGACTCCTCGTGTTCATCTAATAAATAAAAACAAGACAAAGTAAATAAAGATTGCTAATATTTTTTTTACCAATAGAAACATAGCATAAATGATTTTCTACACTAACTTCAAAATAAACTCATCTCAAATCAATGCTAAGCATACTTAATATCAAGATTGAATCAAGAACAAGACTTATGTCTAGATTGGCAATGATGAATGATTGAGCGAAGCTTTTGCACAAATAAGTTGGGGATCAGATGAGAATCATACCTTAGATCGAGTGGGTGCAAAGAATCAAAGAAAGATTGAGTAAATTTGAAGATCCAATGGAGGTGGTTTGAAGTTTGGAGGAAGAAGAAAGAGAAAAATTGATTTGGGGATTTTTGGTTACCTCCTCGGGGTTCTTATGGCATCCGCGTACTCGCTACGGGCGGGCGGTACAGCCAGAGCCCGCTCGTACCGGGTGACTTACCTGGGGGCAATGGCTGCTCCCAGACAGTGCACTTGGTACGGGAGCGCGAAACGGTCGCGCGCGCCCGTACTGCTAGTCGTTAACACTGCGGTGACTTTTGCTTACAACCTGATGTTTGCTCGGAGGTACGGTACAGGCGCGCGGTACGGGCGCGTCTGGCCGTACCAGTGGTCGTTATCGACACTGTTCCATTGGAAAACATCGAAATTTTTATCTTCCTTTGCCTTGATATGGTACGGGCGCATGGTACGGTCCACTCTAGCCGTACCAGTGGTTGTTATCGACACTATGAACTACAAAAACTCAAGGAATTTGATTAGTAGCTCCGTGCGCCTTTGCACATCTTATCAACGGGTTAGATAGAAGCAAAATCACTAAGTAATAATCTAGCAATACTTCTTAGGCCATGTGCTAGTAAAATAAAATATAGAGGATTACCTTATTTCTTCTCCTCTCTCCATAGGTATTCTTGAATACTCTTTATTAAAAACAAAAACAAAAACAAAACAAGCTAACACAATAGAAAATATATAGAGAAACTTTATTTCACATGGGTTGCCTCCCATGAAGCACTTCTAGTTAAGGTTAATTAGCTTGACCTTGATGGCAATCACATAGGTTTGTGGAGTGGAACACCCACTCCAAAGTAGTTTTCTTTTAAAGTAATTACACCATCATCATTAGGCTTGGCCTTCTTTTTCCTAGGGAAGTGGACAACAAAAGGATCTCTAGATGGTAGCCCTATTCTTACATTCCCTTCATGTAAATTAATCAAAGCTTTAATAGTTCTTAGGAATGGCCTACCTAGAAATATAGGTGCTATGGGATCTTCAGGAATGTCCACAATAACAAGATCAATAAGAGCGGGACTACCTTTAATTTCAACAACTATATTTTCTTTGATCCCAACAGATTGTTTATAAGTCGAATCATCCAGATGGAGTCTTAATTCAGTTGTAACAAATGACCCTAAGTTTTACTTATCGAATAGGCTTTTGGAAATTTTTGAGACGCTTGCACCAAGATCACAAAGTGTTGACATCTCATTAACTCCTATCTTAATTTTAATAGTAGGCTCAAATATATCATCCAGCTTAGCTGGAAGCTTATCAGCTAGTCTTTTGTACTCCATATCTAAATCACGAACTTTAGATGCTACTTGTTGTATAAATTGTTGGTAAATAGCATCATTACCTTGTTCTATACCTGGATTCTTAACGGTGATCATCTTCAGTAGATCTTCCACGGTATATTCTGGTGTCGGTGCGTTGCTATAATCCAGGTCTTCAGGTTTTTCATCATTGGTTACCACCCTCATCATCTTGAGGTCTTCTACCGGATTTGGCTCAGGTTTTCTAGAAAACTTTGCTAGTATGAGAGCATGGCTCTCGGCTACCTTACCCAGCTGAGCCTCCACGGTCATTGTTCTTTCTTGTAGAGCGTGTACATCATTTTTAATTGCAACAACCTGATTAGATAATCTACCTATACTACTTTCATGGTTCTTCGTAATCTTAATAAGCATATTATTTTGTTTGGTTTGAGCTTGTATAAATGTTCTAACCATTTGCTCAAACGGGAGATTGCCATGATTTGCTCCATTAGTATTATCATAATTATTATAAGGAGCTCCTGCAGGATTAGTATGATATCTTTGAACATTAGAAGCATAATTATTTTTCAATACAGGATTAAAAGGAGTGCGAGCTATAAAATTGTAGTGACCTTGGATCGAGTAAGGATCCTAAGTCCCTGTGATTAACATGCTAGTCCCTAGATCATAAGCTAGCACTCACAGTCGATGAAATATCATGTAAAACACAAGTATTTATTACATGAATCGAATAATCCAGAGTTTACATTATTACAATAGAAGCAAAAAAAATACAACTTGGAGTCCCATCAATGCCACAGGCTAGTTGAGTGAAGACCCGCGATCCTAGCGCACCTTTCAACGATCTCCAATTTCTGCACATAAAACGTGCAGCCAAACAAGTTGGTCAATACTTTGAATGTATTGGCAAATTACACCAAGGAAAGAATAAAACTAACTCTATATGCAAGGCTAGAGTAGGCTTTGTGGTTTATTTGCATAAAGCCAATTTTCACAAAGTAAGAAGAAAAGAGGAAGAATTTTACCCTACTTTGTAAACATTGTTTAAGTAATATAGGGTTGAATGGAACACGAGGATATTACTCACCAAGTGCCCAAACAACCTAACACTTGGATATTACTCACCAAGTTCCTAAGATCCCACCCATTAGCGATATTACTCACGCCATGGAGTTTCAGAAAAACTTTGGAAAGAGAGAGGAAGATCTTTCAGAGGCTCCATCCTTCATATGCTCAAAGTGTTCTTTTCCGTGAACTCGGCTGATCGATTAGATTGCAATACTCTCGAGAGGTCGTGCACTTTCCCCACAATCCACGATCAAGTCCTTTTATAGACAAGACCATGGCGAGGCCTTCCCTTAGTAGCCCCTCTACCAACTGGATCCAACCGTGCCAAGAACCTCCAAATGTTGGTACCCCGGTGAGGTTTCCCACTAAGTACTAAGCCAAGACATAGCCCATATGTATTGTGGTTGCACTGGAAGCTTCTGAATTCTGAAACATGGCAGACTTCTTTGATTCCTAAGCGGCCATCCTCCACCAAAATCCCACTCGTTGTCCCGACAACCATTTCGCCCAGAAGAAAACTTAGTTTTATTTTGAAGGGGGTTTTGGAGAAGAAAAGTTCGCTCGAGAGAGCTCTCATACTTAGAAAATTTTGAGTCTTTCGAACCCCCCCAACGGTACTTAGTATATATATAGCATACAAAGCAACACTTAGCAAAAAAAAGGGGAACCTATTAGGAAGGAAATTCCTAAGTATAAATCTACTCATGGCATACTACAAAACCGCACTTGCAAAAATAGTAATAAGAAAATCTACAAAAGACCTACACATGCATACTACAAGATTTGAAGAGTAAAACATGCATAGTTAAAAACTGGGACATAATATATACAAGTGGTGTAACTTGCCTTATGTTTGTGTTATGAGTGATGATTGGATTCTTCTGCAGCAATCGCACTCTCTGAACAATCTAATGCGAGGACAAAACAGTTCCAATCAACACAATTACAAACATAACAACCACAACAATGATGATTATGCATGATGGTTTAATGTCACAATGGATGTACTTAGTTTTCTGGACACTATTATAACACATGATGCATACATGAGATTATTTAATGAAATAGGGTACTTATTATTAAATCTTGATGACCATATAAGGGGTTCTAATAGTTTTGTTGCAACATCTGTCCTATTTGTCGAATTAAATTTGGTTCTAGAGTTTACTGGATAGAGGACATTAATATGAACCAATAGGAATTGGATTCATCTTAAACAGAGTTGTAAATCTTTGTCTACGATTTAATTACTATTTAATAGAGTTTAAATCATTTAAAATATTTACTACATCATAAATTATATCTAAGACCAGATCTGTATTCTACGTGAAATTGTGAATCCATAGACATATTATTTATATTTTTCTGATCTATAATTAATTTATTACAAATTTTATAATCTAAATAGCCATTAAAACTAATTAAATCACCACAGTAATTAAACACTACAGAACAAATAGATCTAACAGCATATTAATGTCTTATATTAAATTATGAATCCATAGATACCTTATTTGTATTTTTTTGATCTATAGATAATTTATTATAATTTATTTAGAGTAAAATATCCATTAAACTATTTAAATTATTACAGTAAATATATACCGCACAAGTCAGATATAATAACTTAATAATATTCTACACAATTTTGTGAAAC
The DNA here is from genome assembly GCA_910589775.1 of Avena eriantha. Taxonomy (NCBI): domain Eukaryota; kingdom Viridiplantae; phylum Streptophyta; class Magnoliopsida; order Poales; family Poaceae; genus Avena; species Avena eriantha. The sequence goes on from OU342740.1 coordinate 253,826,084, forward strand.
CAACGATATATTATTTGTATTTTTCGGAGTTGTAATTATTTTTCCACAATTTAAATACCATTAAAAGGCCTTTTAACCAATTAAAATAAATACAGAAAAACTATATGATGAAAAATAGATCTGATCACGGAATAATGTTCTACGCTAAATTATCTTTCAAAAAGTATATTACATATAATCTTTGTACTTATATTCGAATTACTATGATTTTTACAAGATCTACCTATTTTCTGCTATTTGAAAACAATTTCAGTTTAAACAGGGAATATGACTGGGAATATGCTGTGCTGACTAGACAAGATTGCTGCCGCAACGCTGACCTGGCTGGGTGACGAGGAGGGACAAGTGGCGCGTGCTGATTTGTCGATACCCCTTCGCGGGATGGATCTAATCCGACGCGTCCAGAGGCGATCCGACGGTCGAGAACCGTTGTTTCCTCCACTCCGACGACGGGCGGCGGCGGCGTGGCTCGAGTTGGCGACGGTGGGGTGGACTCTGGTGGTCCTCGGCGATGGGAAAGTGGTGGACTAGGGTCTACGCGGCGCGGTGATGACGAATACGTGGTCGATGTCATCGCTCGCTTCCCCTAGCAACGGTGATCGACAGACGGAGGTGGCGGTGAACACGGAGCTCCGGCGATGAATTCCCTCGGCCCTGGTTCTCTGCAGAGGAAAATAGGTGGTCAAAACGAGGCAAGGAAACAAGGGGAGAAGGATAGGTGACAAAGTAGGGTCCATGGATGATGGAATCGAGCTTCTTTCTCGAGCTTCCGAGCTTGGTAATGGCGGTGGCGGCGCAGATCGGAAACAGGGGCTCAATCCGACGGCCTGGGGGCTGAATCAACAAAGAAAACTAGGGTTTTCAGAGAGGGCGTCGTGGGGTATTTATCTACGAAGGAATCTTGCAGAGGGGGCAAGGATTCGTGCCGAATCGGCCGATTTTCTTGGCAGTTCATTCGGCACCGAAGACTCGTGGTCACCGCGTCGGGAGGAGGAAGGAGACTACGGTGGGGCCAGCGCGTCAGTCATAGCGGAAAAAACAAAGGGGAGAGAGGCTCTGCGGGCTGTGGCCGCCTGCTGCTAGGCCGGGAGTGGGCTGGCTCAGCGCTGCTGCAGCGCGCGTGGGGCGGTAGGCAGGCACGAGCTGCTGGGCCGTTTCGGTCTGGCTGGGTTAGTTTAGGTTTTTTTTCCATTATCTGTTTAGTATTTCTTTTCTAGTATTAGTTTGGCAACTCCAAATGGAGTGAAATTTATTTCTAATTTTTTGTAAATTCAAAGCACACACCATGAGCATCATAAGAACTATTTTTTGTCATAGAAAATTTATCCCTATTCCATTATGCATATAAGTCATTAGATGGTTATTCAGGGAAAATCAACTGGGGTCTTTGATTAAAGATTTGCATGATGCAATGCAACTAAAAGATTTGGATCTTTACAAACTTCCCAACCAATTGGATGGTCATATAACCCATTCTTTTAATGTGGTTTGGTGAAATTTCAAACAAAGAACAAAAGTTTATTTTTATTCAGAAATTTCAACAAGATCAACAATTCAATCAATTTTCTTCATTATTTTAACATTACAAAATAAGAAAATTTTGGGATGTTACAAAAATTGACATCATTCACATCAATAGTAATAACATTAACTTGGGTATCTTCCTTACCCTTTACTAAGCTAAGCAATTCATCTACCTTAGATGTAAGCTCCTCATTGTTTACCTCGGTAATTGAACTTACTCTCTTCAAGGTTATTTCCACATGCCATTGGGCATGGTTATTTTGCATATCATCATGTAACTTCTTTGCAACACTCACCTGCTTTCCCATGATCGTTCCTCCTCCTGCAGTATCTAGCATAGACTTAGCCATTGGGTTAAGACCATTATAAAAGAAATGTAATATAAGCCACTCTTCCATTCCATGATTAGGACAGTTCATTATGGCTTCTTTCATCCTTTCCCACGCAAGCGCTAGTGGCTCACGGTCTTCTTGTCTGAAGCTTGTAATGTTGGATCTTAGCTGCATAGTCTTAGTTGGGGGGAAATTTAGTCATAAACAAATTAGTACATTCCTCGCAAGATTTAATAGTTCCCTTTAGTAGAGCTAGCAACCAATCCATAGCCTTTCCTCTAAGAGCGAAAGGGAATAATCTTAGCTTAACAACATTTGGATCTACATCCTTAATACGCATCATGTCACAAATTTCAGTAAAAGTATTTAAGTGCAATCCTGAATCCTCAAAAGGTGAATCCCCAAATTGGTTTTGTTGAACAAAACTTAAAAGGTTAGGTTTTATCTCATATGTTTTTGCATCAATTGCGTGTTGAGTTATGGGTGCACGAATAAAATCATCAGTGGGAGTAGCATACTCCCCTAATCTCTTTTGAGCCATGGCTCTTATCTTTTTGGTAATTATCGTCGGATTAATGACAAGTACGCCATGAGGGGGTCCTCGAGGCGTGCAGAAGAGAGGGGTGTGAGACGTACTGTGTTTCGGGACGGTGATCACACAAGTTTACCCAGGTTCAAATCTGCCAGCTTTAGACGGATCCTACTCGTAATCCAGTAATACGGCAGAGACGGAATATGGGTTACAAGGGTTTCACCTGTGTGAGTTGAGATTGTAGACTATTGTGGGGTGCCCTAAAGGCTAGTCCCTACGATGGCTTATATAGATATCCGGCCTAGGGTTTACATGAGAGAGACCTATCTGGCTATGACTAAGAGTCGATTATAGAGTACATCTTGAATTACAAGTAACACTATAGGCCTATATCGGTAAGTCTTCTAGGCCTTCCCATAGCCGGACTGGACATAGTCTCTTCTCCCTGACTAGGTCCCCCGTGAGGCAAAGCTCTAACCCGAAGTGGGCCACCCTGGTCAGTGAGGCACAATGAGCATACCCGAAAAGTATACTCCCAGCAGCAGCCCCCAAAAGCCTCCAAGATCTAGAGTCAGATTTCATCATCGTCTAGCTTATCCATCTTCGGCTGGTAGAATCTTGAAGGGTTCCTAAAACTTCAAAAGAAAGGATAGGATCTGGGTCTCAAAAATAAGTCGGACCTATGAGTACATTATTCGGGTTTCCATCTTGAAATTCAAACTAAACCGGAACTTGGTCTCTAACGTAACCTGACATTAGTCAAGGTCAAGTCACGTCACTGACAGGCATTCCTGTCAGCACGACCATTGGTGGGTCTGCCTTTCGTGGAACCGAGGCGTCGTTTTAATGCATGCACGGAGATGGAGGCAGTGTAATCCTCACGAGGAGGTTACCCAGCTCCTTCCACGATGCGTGTCATGGTTACTGTTTATCTTGCATGAATCTTGACGCAAGTGAGGTATATAAGGGGTCAAGATATCTTCCTTCTTCCTTACCAATGCTAGTGCTTTCTCCTTCCTCTCGATGCTTCCTACGAAAAAGCTCCTCTGCCTCCCCCAAATCCCACAGCATCGCCCATCCTAGGTCACCAATGCCCAAAAGATGGCCAAGGCTTCATCTTCCGGCATGGTGGCGACAACAGTGACGGCTCCTGCGGCAGAGAAGGAGAAGTTCCACGGGGTCTAGATCCCCTACGTCCTTGACGACGATAAGATCCGTGTCATCGAGAAGGAAGGCCTCCTCCGTGCTGGCGACTGGCGGAGCGGCTTCGGACAAACCATCCCCACCACCAACACCGACAAGCGAGTGCACTTCAGCACCCACCTCGACAGAGGTTTGAGTTTTCCTCCCTCGTATTTCTTTTCTAAGGTTATAAATCACTATAGAGTGCAACTCCACCATCTCCCTCCAAACTCACTTTTAGAAATGAGCACTTATGCATCTTTGTGTGAGGGGTATCTCGGTATTAGGGCGAGTCTTGTTCTTTTCCGGTACTATTTCCATACCCAGAGAAATTCCATCACTGTCGGTAATCCTTACATTACCGAAACTCTTAGCTTTTCCGTTAGGAGAGAACGAGTCTATCCTAGGATTAAAGCTAGCGAGTCGGTGAAGTAGTGGCAGTCCATGTTCTTTTACCATAAGGATAGACCAGCTTCCGACAAAGCAACTGCTTTGCCGGTTTTCGTCGATGGCGCCGCCACGCCCCAAGAGTCCTGGGACACAGATGGTCCAGCTCTCATTGACGGATCAAATATTTGATGAAGCACAAGGGTCTGAAAGGATCTGACTTGATCCACTGCTGGCTGGCGCGCCGGATCTAGCCTCTCCAACATCATGGTGATCGGCTCATGCATTCAATCACCAAGAGTAAGATGGACTCTCTCCGGATCTGCTCCAGACCTTAATCGGAAAAGGACTATGAGTCCTAGATCAAATGGTTGATTAGGGAGCAGATCGAGAGGAAGACTCCGGAAGTTTCCTTGGATATGCATACGGCTAACAATCCTATGACACCAGTAAGTTTCTAGTAGTTTACTCAAATATGTGCTCATCCATACTTTGTTATTATCTTTTTGCAATAGTGAGGTAATCTTTCTCTCAGCTTGCTGACCTCCCCGAGTCGGAGCTTGCTCCTCTTGAGGGATATGTTCCTGAGCTCTCTCAGGATGATGGAGAACTGGTTCCATTGTCGGAGACACTTACCCGAAAGCGTAAGACTCCGACTGTCTCCATTGGCACAATGGAAGTGCCTGTTGTGAAGAGGTAATTTTCCTCACAAGGTCTTTGTATTCTATTTCTTATTCCTTCTGAAGCGTAACGATCTTGTTCTGCCACTTCTTCAGAGCTAAACAGCTCACCAAGGTCAAGGGACAAAGGCGCCTTGTCGAAGCCCCTGCGCTAGTCAATGTTAAATTTGACTTCTCCTGCCGCAGCGCCTCCGACTCCTACCCCAAAGCCTTCTACATCACCAGAGGTTACTCCATCTCCAAGTGTTGCAGAAGATCCAGCTCAACATTCTGAGCCAGCGAACATTGGTTTGTAGACCGATGTCACCATTGGTGATTCGGCAGTTGATAAGGGTGAACCCGCAAAGGGTAATGATCCCTCGGTAGAGGTTTTTGCTGATAACCTTCTCAGTAATCCAGGTATCGCCAAACTTGGCATTACTCGGAAAACAGCAGAAGAGATACAAAAAATGGCTCAGCAATGCTTGGAGAGACGAAACATCACTGCCAAGGAAGAGGTGCAAGAAGCCGAGGATGTAAAACTCTTTGATCTTCTTGACCAAGTTCGTCTTCGCGACGAGAAGCTGCAGGCTGGAGTGGCTCCGTCACCACCAATAATCCCGCCGACTCTCGCCGAGAAGGTTACTACTAAGGTGAACATGAGTCTAACCAAGCTTACCCATGAACAATATGTAAGTCAGATTTCTAACTCACTCTTTTACTTTATTTCATATCATACCCTCTAGCCCCCAAGCATAAAGTTGGATAGACAATCCGGATTTATGCTTTCATAGGATCCCAAAGAACAAACTAGTGAAGTCCCCAAAGCTCGTGCTGATATTAGTGAAAATATTAGCCTGAGTCTTTAGTAGACTTCTGACTCTGGGTACTATTATGACTTACATAAAGTTAATATTATAACCAGGAATTATTAAAGAATATTTGTAATAAGCGGAAAGAGATCAGAGCTCTCTGTCTTGAAAATGCTAAACAGAAGGTTTCTAAGGATGAGGCCGAAGGTAATCATTTCAGTCTTTATCCTTATTCTTCTTGTTTTCATAGCTGAATTTCTGATTTTACTGTTATCTTTTGCTTATAGAACTGGTCAAACAGTCACGTAAAATGATTGAAGAGGCCGAGAATTTCAAAACCCTAGAGGTGGAAAATGCCGACTTATGGCGAGAGATGAATGAATTTAAGACGGACCGTGCGTGTAGCATTGCCAGTGTTCTTGAGTCGTCTAACATGTCCACCGAAGAGCATGATCGAAAGATTGCAATCCAGGATCAGAAAATCTCGGAGCTTAGTGATGAATTGGCCAGGGAGAAGGACATCACCCAAGCACACTGGGATGAACTCCAGAGCTTTAGGGCAGAGAAAACCAAAGTTGACGATGTCATCTTCGGTATTTTTCCTTTCCACTGACTTTTCATTCTTCCGACTCTAGGAGTTCGGATATATTTTCTGACCTTTGCTTTATATACACAGGTCCTCTGAATTTGCTAGATTCCTCCTCCACTGAGTCTCGCACCAGGCGGCTTACCAAAGTCGGCGACTTGCTTCACGATTTCCGCCAATCACTAGAGGATATTTGCGAAGTTCTTAAAGTTTTGTACATGAACAAAATGTCTGCCTTTGAGGTGCAAGATAAGGCGAAGGAAATGCCCCAGCTCATCTAGGACTGGAACATGTCCTATGCGCGAACTGCAGCACATAATGCCCTCACCATGTTTATGAGCCACCATGGAAGCATGGAAATCTGGCATGTAACCAGGGGTTATTCAACTGTGGATGAAGACGGCAAGGAGCAAAACATCAAGGTCATCATGGACTCCTGTGCCGGCTATGGATATTACGTAGCTGATCTGACCAGCTACGACACTCCATTCTTCACTCGCGTGGAAACGCCTCCTCCGCCTATCGAAGGAACAACTGAGGTTTCCGACGACGAGCAAACCGAATCTGATTTGCATGTCTCGGAAAGATATCAAGTTGAAGACGATGTCTCCAGTGAGCCGGCAGCTCGTACCTCTTCTCCTGCATCGTAGAGCACCAGAAAAAACAATATGTTATTCTGAAACAATTGGATTGTAAATAAGTAGTGTAATACTTTTGCTAGTGCTAAGGTTTGCAAGAACTGATACTTTTGACTTCTTTTTATCACTTTGTCTTTATTTTATTGTGCCTGAATTTTTACATAAGCACTTTTATGTTTTTCGTCTATACTTATCGCTTTTTCTGGCTTTCTTTTGGGTCCGCAGCATAGAAAACAAAATTTTTCCTATGGTGTGAACTACACGCCAAGGTTTATCTACTAGGTACAAAGCAACGGGTGGACATACATCCAACGAGAACTTCCCCTCGAAGACAACGAGTTTTTTTAATGAGTAGGAACTCGTGGTTGATGTAGTCATACACTTGCCGATCTCAAGATCGTGAGGAAGTCCGAGCGCCGCAACTCAGCAGCACATCTGCACTCGCACACAAGTTCAAGCCACCGGACAACCTCCACCTCCTCGCCCCACCGATCCAGCGGAAGCAGCAACTCCTTCCAGACGAAATGCCACCGGGAACATGTATCTTGCTAATCCGAGACCATGGGGAAATAATTCTAGAGGGGGAGAGAGATCCTTCACAAGGAGGTGTGTGGATGAAGGAGGGAATGGGTGGCCTTTTATAGGAGGAGGGGGTGCCCCCTCTCTCCATGGCCAGCGCATGGGGGTGACCCCTCACCTCCCCCATTCATGTGGTGGTAACCCCTCCACATTAAAATGCCTCTTCACATTCCCTTTTAAAGTCTACACTTTAAATGCATTAAATTTCTCCAAGTTTAATGCTCTCTCATTTAATAAAACTATTTTGTTAAATTCTCCACTTTAAATGCATTAAATTTCTCCGCTCTCTCATTTAATAAAACTCTTTTTATTAAATTTGTTCAGAATTTTGTTAATAACTTTAATTAACAAACATTCACATATAGCCCCTTGCAATATTTCAATATCACATGCAGAACCACTTTTTGCAATTTCACCCGAAACAATTTCCGGTTTCTATTGAAACAATTCCTGCGCTTTGCAATTATTTTGTCTGAAACATATATGCTCCAAAATGATGTCCGGTAACTCTTAAGTGTGCCACCCTACGGTTCACGAATAATGCAGACATGATCGAGACCCTTCTCCGATCAATAATCTGCAGTGGGACCTGGAGATCCGTACTGACTCCTACACATTCAACGACGACTTCTGTGATCGTGAGAACCTTTAACGCTTGTAACTAAATCCCTTTGTCTCTCGATATATTACATGTCCGAGATTCGATCATCGGTATCTCGATACCTAGTTTGATCTCGTTACCGACATGCACTCTTTTCTCGTTCTCGTGATATAACATTCTAGTGATCACATCACTTGCTTGCAATCTATCTTAATGTGATATCACCGAGAGGGCCCAGAGTATATCTATCAGTCATCTGGATTGACAAATTCCACTCTTGATCCATGAGCCTCAACATAACACCTTCGTAGTACTGAACCCATCTTTATAGTCACCCTGTTACGGTGTGACGTTTGATGTTATCAAGATACTCTTCCGGTGTTAGCAATTAACATGATCTCATGGTCTAAGGATAAATATTACTTCGTATGATGTTATAGCAATATAAACATAATGACTTGATCGTAATGCTATACTTCGGATGAATGTTCATCACATCATTCCACCAATGGTGTGACCTTGTTATTAACAACATCCAATGTCCATGATCAGGAAACCTTGATCATCTTGTTAATCAACAAGCTAGTCTATAAGAGCGGCATAACTAGAAACCCTTTTTGTTTATTAAACACACATGTATTGATGTTTCCAATCAATACAATTCTAGCATGTAAAATAAACATCTATCATATATAAGGAATATATAATAACAACTTTATTATTGCCACTCAGGGCATATTTCCTTCACTTTCCGCCTCATCCCCTTCGTGAGCCAGCAAACCTTCAACACAGAAACTTTGGCGAGCAACGGAGCTCAATTGCTAAACCAGTTTAAACTCGGAAACAAAGCCGGTTTCAAGAACCAACATTTAACTACTTGGAAAATACCTGCATCCGGCAATCAGATAAAGAACCAAAGTATAGACTAGAAAACTTAGACTTATACCCAAAGGTAGCATTTTTAGAATTAGAAATCTAACCAGAACAAACATGAGCATAAAGTACTTTCAAGTATTCTGGGATTTTCGACTGTGACATGATCAATCGGAAATAAGATGGTAATATAAAACTTCTCAGAAAATATTGAGGCAACCAACACTTTATTTCTCATTGAACATGTACATAATATGATTACAAAGAAAGAAATTTTAAGAATAAAAGGGATGTAGCTAAGCAATATTCCACGGTCTATCTAATTCTTCCGGGTCTATACTACCTCCAGCTCTCTTTCTCTTCTTAGTAGCATGTCTTTCTCTGACTGACTGTATATCAGTTAGATAGTAAGAACCATTCTACAATACTCAGCTAACTAAAAGGGCCCTTCTCATACAGGGGAAAGTTTGTGCTTTCTTTTCTACACAAGTAGGAGAACCAAATCGCCCTTATTGAAAGACCGGTTTTGACTCTCTGGCTATGATACTTGTATAACTTCTGCTGATAGGTTGTTGATCTCTGCTCAGGAACAACGTGAACTTCTTCGATTAAATGGAGATCATCTTATCAAGAAATTTCAGAATCCTCTTCGATATACGCAACAACTCTGGGAGAAGTATGAATTAAATCACTAGGAAGAACTACTTCTGCACCATAGACCAAGAAGAAATGCGTGTATCTGGTTGACCTATTCAGAGTTGTTCTTAAGCTCCATATCACAGACGGTAATTCGTCTGCCCAAGGCCCTCAGCACGACGAAGTGGTGCTTCAAGTCTTGGTTTGAGGCCCTGAAGGATTAAACCATTTGCTCTTTCAACTTGTCCGTTGGCTTGTGGATGTGCGACTGACGCAATGTCAAGCCGAATATTTTGTTCGTCACAGAATTCGGCAAGTTCTCCCATAGAAAAATTTCTCCCGTTATTTGTGATAATAGTATGTGGATAACCGTATCGGATTATAACATCCTCGACAAATCTTTTGACTGTTGCTCCATCACAACTTGTGACGGGTTTAGCCTCAATCCATTTTGTGAATTTATCCATCATCACTAAGAGGTGAGTAAATCCACTTGGAGCCCGTTTAAACGGTCCTACCATGTCAAGCCCCTAGACTGCGAAGGTCCATGTTATTAGAATTTTTCGTAGTTGATCAGTCGGAACATGAGCTTGTTTGGCGTACTTTTGGCAGCCTTTGCACGTCTTGACCAGCCATTCGACATCTGCCTTGGCTGTACGCCAGAAAAATCCGTGTCTGAAAGCTTTTGCCACTAAAGATTTGGCTGCAGCATGATGGCCGCATTCACCTTTGTGGATATCTCTTAATATTTCCACTCCTTCTTCCTAAGATATGCAGGGCTGAAAACCCCCAGATACACTCTTCTTATAGAGATCACCATTTATTATTCTATAGGTTTTTGCTCGTTGGACGATCTGCTGGCTCAGAACCTTGTCTTCGGGTAATTTTCCGTCTACCAAGAAATCAAGGTAGGGTTGAGTATGTAACATCCCAAAAACCCTAATCAAAGTTTATCAAGTTCAAATCACCAAAATTAGGGTTAACAAAAACTTTTATTAAGAAAATGAATATGAATGCATGTGTGTTTTGCATTAGTGTAGAATTGATTGAATTTGCCATGCTTGATTGTTACAAATGATGTGAAATAGTTTAAAGGTGAATGCTACATCACCTAGACCAATTACAAACAAAATCAAAAGAAACATAATCAAATATGAATAACAAGAGCAAATGGTCATTTTATCAAAAGATAACCGCTATGCCACTTTGTGTGTTCCTAGAAGAAGAATTATAACAGAAAAATTTCTAATTCTTTTCACCCCTTTGATAGACCAAGTAAAAGTGTATCAAGGCCCACTTTACAAACTTACAGAAACATCTTTCAAATCAATTTAATGGACAGTTAAAAATTGAATCTAGTTCATATGTTAAGATCCCACTTTTTCAAAAACCTATCAAACCAATTCCACTTGACCTCTCCAAGCAAACATAGACTCTCAAGCTTAAGATCAAACCACTCAAAAAATTTCATTCAAATATTCCAAACTTTATTTCTTGCGGCCATTTCATCAAACACCTTAATTACACAAATTAATCTATGGCCTAACTTCACTGTTTCCATAGTAATCCTCGACCATTTGGTCCCCTCTTCACTCCCTTGTCTCCCCTCAGCATAGCCAGCACCCAGACCAAGTCCCCCCTTAGCCGTGTGCACAGTGGAGTGTCGCCCGTTTTTGGTCGTCGCCGGCCGACAATGGGTAGCACGCCAGAAGCCATGCCACCCTCGCCCGCGACGCGCACCAGACACGCCGCACTCCACCGCCACCCCTTGTCCAAGCCTCGACCGTAGACGAGCCCTGGACCACCCTAGCACCACCGCGCCCTATGCCTTTGTGCCATGTCCAGAACGCGCCAGCTCGCCGCGCCCGACTGCCTCGCACAGACCGCGCCTTGCCTCTGCCACGCATGCTCACGCCCGCCATGATCACCGCAACCCCGCAGACACCCCCGTTCGCCGCCGCACGACCCGCAGCTGCCGCACGCTGTCGCAAGCTGTCGCAAACACCTCTGTGTCTGCGCAGAGTGTCGCATGCTCCGGACCAATCCACACCACCCACGCCACGCCATTACGCCCGTTAGAACCGCCAGGGAACACAACACTATCCCCTAGCCTCCGCCACACCGATAGCAGCCTGTAGCGTCGTCATCAACGAGCTCACACCCGCACCGTTCGGTCCCCTCTCCACAGTATAAAAGGAGGCCTCCCTTGCCTCATTTCTCCACACCAACACCCTCACCGCTCCTCACTGATCCTCCCCAACTTCTTCCCAGACCAAGGCGAGATCTCTCTCATCGGAATTTGGCTGGAGCCCTCCGCTGATTGAGGAGAAGGGTGCCATCGATTTCGACCACCCCAAGACCTGCCGTGACCGCGCCTCGAACCGCCGTCGTCTACCACGTCGATCGCCCCCGTGGCCGACCCTAGCTGGATCCCAGGTGAGCCTAGCCAGACCCCCACCGCCATGTTAGGTTTAGTTCCTCGCTAGAGTAGTTCGTCATCGACGACGACTCCCAGCCGTTGATCTGTCTTCTAATCGCACGACTCAGATTCGTAGAAACCGTTTCGTTTAATTAGTCTCGCTGATGAGTGGACCCCCTCTGTCAGCAGCCCGCTGCGCCGCGTAGTACAGTTGGGCTGGCCCGTTCAGCTTTCCCGCGCAGCCCAGGAAATTCAAATATTGATTTTTCATTTTAGTTTAAACTAGTTTCTGTCCACATATTTAAAATTAATTTAGAGAGTTTCACTAAACCAAATTGCATGATTCAAATTTTGTTAGAAAGGTAATTAAATTATCTATCCAAGCCCTTTGGATTTAAATCATTTGGAGTTAGAGATAATCTATAGTAAAAATATTAAGACAGAGACTTTTGCAACTTCAATTTTTTCAAAAATCAACCATATAGCTTTTGAGTTGATTCCAACTCTCAAAAATCACATTTGACAAGATCTATCTGAATATGTAAAAATATTTAGGTGTGCATGTAGTGATATTGGACTAGTACCAAAATAATGCTATATAGGCCTTTCTAGTCACTTTAATTCTATTAAATGATAATCTTAAACTTAATAAAATATGACCAACACTTTAAATCACATTCCCATGTATTAGAATATGTGGTGATGACATGTGTCCACATGATCCCATATTTTAATTGGAGAATATTAAATCTTAAGTATTTTCAATGAGTAGAAATTACTTTTCTAAAATAAAATTAATAAGACTAAGTCTTTAGATAATGTGATGCTGCTAGATCATATAGTGTGAACCTTAGTTTGCTAAATAGAAATATTTAAGTATTATTTCATGATAGTGTACCCCTCATTCATTTATAGACGATAGTACGGACCCAGGATACGAGGAGGAGGAGTACTACCAAGACAAAGACGAAGAGAACTTCAATCACTGCACTAATCAAGGCAAGCCTAACACTACAAGTGAACTATGCAAGCCATCACTATGCAAGATGCACTAGGCATGCTTAGTGATGCAAATTTGATTTATAACCATCCCAAGGTTTACTTGCAACCTTTACTCTTTTACTTTACCAAAGTTCCTTAATTTTAGTTAATGATTTGTGAGGATTGGAAGAGTAGTATAGATAGCATAAAGAGTATAAAACTAGGCCTATACTAGATGTCATTCTATGGCATGAGATTGAAGATTAGCACCCCTCATTAGTGAACACTCTTAACTTAGTGGCTAGTGCTAAGCATAAAACTTGACCACTTTAGATGGGAATACTTGGTGAAAATGATTATGAAAACCTTGGAATGATGGTTCATTCTATTGAAATGTTTTGACATGTGTTGAGAAACACAAAAGGATTTGATGATGAAAATGTTGAGGCATGAGCCTTAGCTCTTTATAAATACTGATGGTTGGGTTCGGATGCGATACCATTCCAATTTTACCGTACAACCACAATACCCGAATTGGGTAGGGCTTAGCCGGAATTTTATATACCTTAGTATGGGTTCCCTCGCAGAAGAGGTTTGAGCTGAGGCTACCTCGTGAGTGTGAATGTCCACCTATGTAGTGCCCAGGATGGCAGATGGCCATGGCTAGGAGGCCAAGCTCATAGGGGAGGTGCCTATACTAGTGTGTGTAATTGAAAGGTTATGATTGATTATCCGCATACTAAGTATGATGATTCAGGGTTATTCCTGACAGATGTATTGAATTTTGTGGTGAAAGTGTACCACCTCTACAGAGAGTCAAACTATTCGAATAGCCGCATCAGCGGTCATGGACAGTTGGAGTGGCCATACTGTTCCGTCATCAGATGTTTTCAAAATGACTTGTGAAGTGAACTATGATTTTGACTTGACCACAACAGGGTTGTGAATATGAAAACTAGGTTCCCAACTTAAGTGATTTATAACCTTAATTTAGTTTTCTTTACTTCTGAACTCAGTTTAGATAAATCTAGCTTTTTGTAAATAAACCTCGAGTTTGGATTCCTACTAGAACTACCTTACTTGTTAGTGATAGTTTGCGAGTACTTAAAGAGTACTCATGGCTTTGTCCCTGGCTATTCTCGGGGCCAGACTATGAGGAGGACTATTAGGGTGATGGACAGCAGGATGTCTACGACAACTAGGATCATCTCCTATCGTCAGCATTGCCTATGACATTGAAGATGGAGCCCACTACTACGCTTATTATTCTGCTGCTTGTTTGTATTAAGACTGGATCATGAGATCCTTTATTTGTGTAAGACCTTATTATGGTTTGTAATTGATGATGTACTGTGATATCCAGTTTGTTATGTCTCACAAAAATGGTAATCCTGGGATTGCGATGTATGGCATAACTGGCATCTATGATTAAAAATCCGGGTGTTGACAAGTTTGTATCAGAGCCATCCTGACCATAGGAGACCCTAGTTAGAATGGACGTCTAAACAAAAACTTAGTTTTTAAACAAATGAAGTGAGTATTTATGAAAACATATTCCCACCCTTATCCTTGATTCTTTAAAAAAAATCATGTTCCTCAAAAAATTCTTACATTACTCCATAAAATTTTACACACTTGATCACCTCACTAACTTACTCATCCTAAATTCTTATAGATGGAAGTTCAGTATTGCAAGTTCTACCAGCTGGGCAACAGGGGCCAACTGATCTTTGAGAGGGATCTAGATGCACTGTCAGAGTATCTTGAGCGCCCGCATCCGGAATTCTTCGGGGCACAACTCAACGATCACGTAGGAGGAGATCTACAATGGCTGATAGTTGCAGATCTCAGAGGCAAAATGGAAGCACCTACTTCTGAGAAGATCCACTTCACCTTTCCAGAGAACAACTGGCTAGATGGATTAGCCAGGGCTATGCATGAAGCTCTTGCCCATCTATGTGGGCAAAACATCAACTTGATCCAGGGAACCCGCTTTGCTCACTTCGCAAGGCGTGATTCAATGGGAATGCCATTGGAGATCCAAGTCACCCGGAGTTGAAGCGCTAGGTGGAAAATCTTGACTCATTCTGTATGATAGGCAGAAGGAATTGGACAATGCCCGAGCCTACGCCAACCACAACCTTGCAATTGTTGTCAAGAAGGACCTGACCCTCGACATGCTCATCAAGGATCTCCAATCTCTTCGTCGTCAGCGCAAGAAGAAGGATCACACCATCGATCGTCTTCGCAAGAAGGTGGCCGCTCTCGAGAAGACCATCCCTGGACAGGAAGTCTAGCTTGAAGCAAAGGAAGAGGAAGAAGGTGAAGACATCTAGGGAGATCTTCACTCGTACCTCAGTGATGACAACGACTATATGGAGGATGATGCCATGGATTTCTACACCGATGATGATGATTCCGACTTCATTGATAATGAGTAGATGCACTTGATTACTACCATAGGAGTGAGTTGTATCAGTCCCAATGTATCGTAGTTTCACATACTGGTTCTTAAAACCATCTTTTTTCCATTTGTGTTGTGGCGTGTGTTGTATTGTGTGCTTGGATGAATGAATGAATGAATGAGAGGAAGATGTTAGTTTGCAAAACCTGAGTCAAACTCAAAGTCTAAAGCTTTTTGAAACAAAACCATGAACCTTAGAAATTTCCCTCTTATCTCAGTATCTATCTCAATCTTCAGATGACTCGTGGAAACCCCGGAGGAAGCAGCTCATTGCAAGACCTAATGTTGCAGATTCTACAAATGCTAGTTTCCGACCGTGAAGCTAGTAGAGCCGAACGCCAAGCCAACCTAGCCACTCTTCAACAAATAGCTCAGATGGCCCACAATAATCAAAGCCATGGAAATCAAGATCACCATGGATCCAAGCTTAAGAACTTTTAGAATACCAATCCCCCTATCTTCAATAAATTTGAGGACCCCTTAGATGCTGATGACTGGCTGCAAACCATGGAGAACAATCTGGAAGTCGCAGGAGTTGAAGCCAATGAGAAGGTACTGTTTTCCACCCACTACCTAGCAGGAGATGCAAGAGCCTGGTGGAATAACATCCGTACCATGAATGGCGGTCAGATGATGACTTGGGAAGCATTCAAGATCAAGTTCTGCCGCACCCATGTGCCCCAAGGTTTGGTCACCAGAATGAGAGATGAGTTCAGAGAACTTAAGCAAGGAAGGATGACGGTCGTCGAGTATCGTGACAAATTTCCGTCCCTAGCTAGATATGCCCCTGATGAGATCAACACTGAAGCTAGAAGAACGAAAGGTTCCTGAATGGATTGCATGATGAGATGCAGACTGTGTTAGTCAACATCCGTTTTGGAGATCTAGAAGAGCTAGTAGACTCTGCCATTCAGATGGAAGGGAAGATCAACCAAGCCAATGACAACCGAAAGCGTCGCATGATGCACCAGACTGGGTCCCACAATGCCCAGAAGTATCTCCCCAACCCATCTGCAGGATATGCCCCAAGAAACAATAGACCCCCGATGTCCCGTCCAAGCTACCCCAATCGTAGCGGAGGAAACTTGAAGGCTGGAGGAAACCACAACAACAACCCTGGCAACTCCAACAATTTCAATCGTGCACCGCCCAAGTCCAACAACAACAAAAATACTACCCCAAGGACTGGAAGCAATGATGTGCCTGTTGCAGCCAAAGACAAGTCCCAGATTACTTGTTTTGAATGTGGAGTCAAGGGTCACTACTCCAATGAGTGCCCCAAGAAGCTTGCAGCAGCAACCAATGTGAATGCCCCGGCTCAGCAGCAACGTCGTGTTCAGCCTGGAAGGAGATTTGCCCCAGGAAATTTGCTCAATCGCAATGACCGTCTGTTCCACATGAATGCTAAAGAAGCTCAGGAAGCGCTAGATGTCGTGCTGGGTATGTTTTCTGTTAACTCAGTACTTGCAAGAGTGTTGTTTGATTCTGGAGAATTGCACTCATTTGTTACAGAAGAATTTGCATGCAATAGTAAGATTCAACCAACAAAACTGAAGCATGTTATGATAGTTCAAATACCTGGTTCAACCACCAAAGCTAGAAAAATTTGCAAGGCTGTACCTATCAGAATCCATGGAATATATTTTTATGCAAATCTAATAGTACTTGGAACCAAAGGTTTGGAAGTAGTACTAGGAATGGATTGGATGTGGAAACATAAAGGATTGATCGACTGTGCCAAGAAAGCCATAACCATGACCAGTATCTCTGGAGTATCAGTACAACATATATCTGAGACCTTGCCCCATCAATTCAAATGCAACAAGAGTCTAGCCCAACCAACCTTAGACCAAGTCAGAGTAGTCTGTGAATACCCCGATGCATTCCCAGATGAATTGCCCGGTATGCCCCCAGATCGAGATATCGAGTTCATTATTGAACTAATTCCTGGAACTGGACCAATAGCTCAGAGACCTTATAGTATGAACCCATCTGAATTAGTGGAGCTGAAGAAGCAACTTGATGCTATGCTGGAGAATGGTTTGATTTAACCAAGCGCATCGCCATGGAGATCGCCCGTTTTGTTTGTGGATAAGAAAGATGGAGGTAACCGTTTGTGCACGGATTACCGGAAGCTGAATGATGTCACCATCAAGAACAAGTACCCACTGCCAAAGATAGATGATCTGTTTGACCAGTTGACTGGTGCCAGAGTGTTTTCTAAGATTGATCTTAGAACTGGTTATCACCAACTCAAGATTCGTGCAACGAATATTCCAAAGACTGCCTTTACCACCAGATATGGATTGTATGAGTATACGGTCATGTCTTTTGGATTAACCAATGTCCTCGCTTTTTTCATGAATCTCATGAATAAGATTTTTATGAACTTTCTGGATAAGTTTGGCGTTGTGTTTATCAACGATATTCTAATCTATTCCAAGTTAGAATAAGACCATGAGCTACACCTGAGAACCATCCTTGAAACCCTTAGAGAGCATCAGTTGTATGCCAAGTTGAGCAAATGTGAGTTTTGGCTAAAAGAAGTAGGATTCCTCAGACATATTGTGTCGGCAGGAGGAGTCGCTGTTAATCCCGCCAAGATCAAAGATGTTGAAGAATGGAAAGCCCCAACCACTCAAACCCAAGTCCGTGCATTTCTCGAATTAGCGGGATACTACCGCAAGTTTGTTGAAGGATTTTCGAGCATCGCAAGACCGATGACCCAATTGTTGAAGAAAGATAAGAAGTTTGAATGGACCGACAAATGTGAAGCAAGTTTTCAAGAACTCAAGAAGAGATTTATTTCTGCCCCGATTTTGATTATGCCAGATATTAAGAAGCCTTTTGATGTGTATTGTGATGCATCCAAGATTGGTCTCGGATGTGTGTTGATGCAAGAAGGCAAAGTCATAGCATATTTGTCAAGACAAATGAAGAAGCATGAGCAAAACTGCCCTACCCATGACCTTGAACTAGCAGCCGTAGTTTTGGCATTGAAGACATGGCGTCATTACCTTATGGGTAACCGCTGTGAGATTTATTTAGATCACAAGAGCCTGAAGTATATTTTCACTTAGAAGGAGCTGAATATGCGGCAAACGAGATGGATAGAGTTAATCAAGGATTATGACCTTGACATTCACTATCACCCCGACAAAGCCAATGTGGTAACGGATGCTCTTAGCAGATTGCTGTGTAGATTAAACACCATGATTAAAGAAGCCCAGCCAAGTTTGCATGAAGAGTTGGAGCAGTTTAGAACAGAGCTAGTTAGCGAAGGATTTTTAGCTAGCATTGAACTTCAACCCATGTTGATCAGTCAGATCAAGGAAGCGCGGAAAGGAAATGCAAGTATCGACGGAATCAAACGTCGTATTGGTACAGGAAAGGTACCTGGATTCACCAAAGATGAATAAGGAGTTTTGTGGTACAAAGGACGTATCTATGTGCCAGCAAATTCTGAGCTGAAGCAAGTTATCATGTAGGAAGCTCATGATACCCTTTATTCTATCCACCCCGGAGGAACAAAGATGTATCAGGATTTGAAGGAGCATTTTTGGTGGCACAAGATGAAGAGAGAAATCGGAAGCTACATAGCCAAGTGTGATATCTGTCAGAGAGTCAAAGCGGAACATCAGAGTCCCGCATGACTTTTGAAACCATTGAAGATTCCGAAATGGAAATGGGATTCTGTTGGAATGGATTTTATCACCGGTTTGCCTACTTCTAGTACGGGAAATGACTCTATTTGGGTCATAGTTGATAGACTGTCCAAGGTAGCCCATTTTCTATCTGTCAAGATAACCTACCAGAGTTCGAAGCTAGCAGAGTTGTACATTACTAGAATCATCAGTTTGCATGGAACCCCTAAGACCATAGTATCGGATCGAGGAACCCAGTTTACCTCAAGATTTTGGCAGAAAGTCCAAGAAGGATTAGGAACCAAGTTGAATTTTAGCACAGCTTATCACCCGCAGACCGATGGACAAACTGAAAGAGTCAACCAAATCTTAGAAGATATGTTGAGAGCTTGTGTGCTAGAGTATGGATCAAAATGGGAAGATTGTCTGCCTTTCGCAGAATTCTCATACAACAATAGTTATCAAGACAGTTTGCAAATGGCCCCATTTGAATTCCGGCATGGAAGGAAGTGTCGTACCCCCTTGAATTGGTCGCAAGTAGGAGAGAGTCAGATTTTTGGACCCGGCATTCTATGAGAAGACGAAGAGAAGGTTCACAAAGTCTGTGAGCACCTCAAGACTGCCCAATCCAGACATAAGAGTTATGCTGACAAGAGATGCCGCGACTTGACCTTCAATGTCGGAGATTTTGTATATCTCAAAGTGTCGTCTTTGAAGGGAATGCAACATTTTCAACTGAAAGGAAAGTTAGCCCCCAGATATATTGGACCCTTCAAGATTTTGAATCGCCGAGGAGAAGTATCTTATCAACTAGTACTGCCAGAGGAGATGTCAGCCATCCATGATGTTATCCATATCTCGTTACTTCGCAAATGCTTAGAAGTTCCGGAGAAGACCGAGGTGTTCAAGAACATCGATCACCAAGCCATTGATATCAACAAGGATGTGACGTATTGAGAAGAACCCATACGTATTTCGGAGGAAGCCTTCAGAACCACTAGAACCTGGAGTATCAAGTTTCTCAAGATCTAGTGGAGCAACCATACCAAAGAAGAAGCTACTTGGGAGCGAGAAGATTACATTAGGACTGAGTTTCCAGATCTCTTTAGTTCCTAGTTTTTCTTAAATCTCGGGATGAGATTTTGTTTAAGGAGGGAAGGTTTGTAACATCCCAAAAACCCTAATCAAAGTTTATCAAGTTCAAATCACCCAAATTAGGGTTAACAAAAACTTTTATTAAGAAAATGAATATGAATGCATGTGTGTTTTGCATTAGTGTAGAATTGATTGAATTTGCCATGCTTGATTGTTACAAATAATGTGAAATAGTTTAAAGGTGAATGCTACATCACCTAGACCAATTACAAACAAAACAAAAAGAAATCAAATATGAATAAAAAGAGCAAATGGTCATTTTGACAAAAGATAACCACTAGGCCACTTTGTGTGTTCCTAGAAGAAGAATTCTAACAGAAACATTTCTAATTCTTTTCACCCCTTGCTAGACCAAGTAAAAGTGTATCAAGGCCCACTTTATAAACTTATAAAAACATCTTTCAAATCAATTAAATGGACAGTTAAAAATTGAATCTAGTTCATATGTTAAGATCCCACTTTTTCAAAAACCGATCAAACCAATTCCACTTGACCTCTCCCAGCAAACATAGACTCTCAAGATTAAGATCAAACCACTCAAAAAATTTCATTCAAATATTCCAAACTTTTTTTTCTTGCGGTCATTTCATCAAACACCCTAATTACACAAATTAATCTACGGCCTAACTTCACTGTTTCCACAGTAATCCTCAACCATTTGGTCCCCTCTTCACTCCCTTGTCTCCCCTGAGCATAGCCAGCACCTAGACCAAGTCCCTCCTTAGCCGTGTGCACAATGGAGCGCCGCCCGTTTTTGGTCGTCGTTGGCCGACAGTGGGCAGCATGCCAGGAGCTACGCTGCCCTCGCCCACGACGGGCACTAGACTCGCCGCACTCCACCGCCACCCCTTGTCCAAGCCTCGACCACAGACGAGCCCTAGAGCACCCTAGCACCACCGTGCCCTATGCCTGTGTGCCATGTACAGAGCACGCCAGCTCGCCGCGCCCGGCCGCCTCGCACATACCGTACCTTGCCTCCGCCGCGCACGCTCACGCCCGCCATGATCACCGCAACACCGCAGACACCCCCGTTCGCCGCCACGCGACCCATAGCTGCTGCATGCTGTCGCAAACACCTCTGTGTCTGCGTAGAGCGTGGCACACTCCCGACTAAACCACACCGCCCCACGCCTCGCCATTACGCCCGTGAGAACCACCAGGGAACATAGCACTGTCCCCTTGCCTCCGCCACACCGATAGCAGCCTGTAGCATCATCACCGACGAGCTCGCACCCGCACGTTCGGTCTCCTCACTGCAGTATAAAAGGAGGCTTCCCCTGCCTCATTTCTCCACACCAACACCCTCACCGCTCCTCACTGATCCTCCCCCACTTCTTCCTAGAGTAAGGCGAGCTCTCTCTCACCGGAATTTGGCCGGAGCCCACTACTGCTGGAGGAGAAGGGTGCCATCGATTTCGACCACCCCAAGACTTGCCGTGACCGCGCCTCAAACTGATGTCGTCTACCACATCGATCGCCCCGTCGCCGACCCTAGATGGAGCCCAGGTGAGCCTATCTAGACCCCCACCACCGCGCTAGGTTTAGTTCCTCGCTGGAGTAGTTCATCATCGATGACAACTCCCAGCCGTTGATCTGTGTTCTAATCGCACGACTCAGATTCGTAGATACCGTTTCGTTTAATTAGTCTCGTTGACGAGTGGACCCCCTCTGTCAGCAGCCCTCTGCGCCGCGTAGTGCAGTTGGGCCGGCTCGTTCAGCTTTCTCGCGCAGCCCAGGAAATTTAAATATTGATTTTCCATTTTAGTTTAAACTAGTTTCTATCCACAGATTCAAAAATCAATTCAAAGAGTTTCACTGAACCAAATTGCATGATCCAAATTTTGTTAGAAATGTAATTAAATTATTTATCCAAGCCCATTGGATTTAAATTATTTGGAGTTAGAGATAATCTATAGTAAAAATAATAAGACAAAGACTTTTGCAACTTCAAACATTTTTCTTAAATCAACCATAATAGCTTTTGAGTTGATTGCAACTCTCAAAAATCACATTTTACAAGATCTATCTGAATATTTAAAAATATTTAGGTTTGCATGCAGTGACATTGGACTAGTACCAAAATAATGGTATATAGGCCTTTCTAGTCACTTTAATTCTATTAAATGATAATCTTAAACTTAATTAAATATGACCAACACTTTAAATCACATTCCCATGTATTAGAATATGTGGTGATGAAATGTGTCCACATGATCCCATATTTTAATTGGAGAATATTAAATCTTAAGTATTTTCAATGAGTAGAAATTACTTTTCTAAAATAAAATGAATAAGACTAAGTCTTTAGTTAATGTGATGATTGTGATGATGCTAGATCATCTAGTGTGAACCTTGGTTTGCTAAATAAAAACAGTTAAGTATTGTTTGGTGATTGTGTACCCCGTATTCATTTATAGACGATAGTACCAACCCTGGATACGAGGAGGAGGAGTACTACCAAGATGAAGATGAAGAGAACTTCAATCACTGCACTAATCAAGGCAAGCCTAACACTACAAGTGAACTATGCAAGCCATCACTATGCAAGATGCACTAGGCATGCTTAGTGATGCAACTTTGATTTATAACCATCCCATGTTTTACTTGCAAGCTTTACTCTTTTACTTTACCAAAGTTCCTTACTTATAGTTAATGATTTGTGAGGATTGGAAGAGTAGTATAGATAGCATAAAGAGTATAAAACTAGGCCTATACTAGATGTCATTCTATGGCATGAGATTGAAGATTAGCACCCCTCATTAGTGAACACTCTTAACTTAGTGGCTAGTGCTAAGCATAAAACTTGACCACTTTAGATGGGAATACTTGGTGAAAATGATTATGAAAACCTTGGAATGATGGTTCATTCTATTGAAATGTTTTGACATGTGTTGAGAAACACAAAAGGATTTGATGATGAAAATGTTGAGGCATCAGCCTTACCTCTTTATAAATACTGATGGTTAGGTTCGAATGCGATACCATTCCAATTTTACCGTACAACCACAATACCTGAATTGGGTAGGGCTTAGCCGAAAGTTTATATGCCTTAGTATGGGTTCCCTCGTGGAAGAGGTCTGAGCTGAGGCTACCTCGTGAGTGTGAATGTTCCACCTATGCAATGCCTAGGATGGCAAGTGGCCATGGCTGGGAGGCCACGCTCATAGGGGAGGTGCCTATACTAGTGTGTGTAATTGAAAGGTTATGATTGATTATCCGCATACTAAATATGATGATTCAGGGTTATCCCTGACGGATGTATTGAATTTTGTGGTGAAAGTGTACCACCTCTGTAAAGTGTCAAACTATTTGAATAGCAGCGTCCGCGGTCATGGACAGTTGGAGTGGCCATATTGTTCCATCGTCAGATGTTTTATAAATGACTTGTGAAGTGAACTATGATTTTGACTTGACCACAATAGGGTTGTGAATATGAAAACTAGGTTCCCAACTTAAGTGATTTATAACCTTAATTTAGTTTTCTTTACTTCTGAACTCAGTTTAGATAAATCCACCTTTTTGAAATAAACCTAGAGTTTGGATTCCTACTAGAACTACCTTACTTGTTAGTGATAGTTTGCGAGTACTTAAAGAGTACTCATGGCTTTGTCCCTGGCTATTCCCGTGGCCAGACTATGATGTGGACTATCAGGGTGATGGACAGCAGGACGTCTACGACAACTAGGATCATCTCCCATCGTCAGCATTGCCTATGACCCTAAAGATGGAGCTCACCGCTACGCTATTTATTCCGCTACTTGTTTTTACTAAGACTAGATCATGAGATCCTTTATTTGTGTAAGACCTTATTATGGTTTGTAAAGGATGATGTACTATGATATCCAATCTGTTATGTCTCGCAAAAATGGTAATCCTGGGAGTGCGATGTATGGCATAAGAGGTATCTGGGATTAAAAATCCGGGTGTTGACAGAGTCCAACTGAATTCCAGCCAGGATTGCTACTAAAGGTGAGTCGGATTTGGTCGAATATTCCTCATCTACTCCTTTTATAGAGGGAACTTTCAGGTTCTCTAATAAAGCGCCATCCGGGACCTTTTTCCGTGCAGAGCCTATTCAAGATAATGCATCTGCTTCCTCATTTTCTGTTCGAGGGATGTGTTGAACTTCAAACCCTTCGAACGATTTAGATAGTTCATCCACGACAATGCTATATGCCACCATGTTTTTATTTGCATTATAGATATCTGACGCTTGTTGATCAACAAGATCCGAATCTCCATAACACATAAGTCGTCAAATGCCGATGTCCTTAGCAATCCAGATTCCATGCAGAAGTGCTTCATATTCAGCAATGTTGTTTGTTTCCATGAAGTGGACCTACAACACATATAAAAGCTTATCTCCTTGGGGTGATTTGAGCACCACGCCAGCCCCCGAGCGCCTTAGACCCGTCAAAATGCAAGGTCCAGTATTCCGACTTTCGGAGGTCACATTCTACATTATCTCTGTCCAATCAGCGACAAAGTCAGCGAGGACATTCAGAGGTTTGTACTCAATGTGGAAAGCTGAAAGCTCTATTCCCCATTTTGTGACATGTCATGTAGCATCGCTATTGTTAATTATGTCTCTCATGGGAGCTGTGCTCACCACGGTAATTTGATGCTCCTGAAAGTAGTATCATAACTACCGAGATGCTAAGACCACACCATAAGTCAGCATTTGATAGTGCGTATACCACTGCTTTGATTTAGTTAGGACTTTACTAAGGTAGTAAGTCGGACGCTACACCAGGTGTTCCTGTTTTTTCTCTGGTCTTTCCACCACCATGATGCATTGATGAACTTGTTTGTCATAGCGAGATAGAGCAACATCTGTTCGCGAGGATCCAGTGCTGCAAGGATAGGTGCAAACGAGAGTACTGCTTTCAGGTCTTGTGGTGCAGCTTCAGCTTCATCAGTCCAAACGAACTTTTTGGTCTTTTTCAGGAGCTTTTAGACGGGTGCAGCTCTTTCACCAAGCTGGCTTACAAACCGACTGACTGCAGCAATGCAACCAGTTAGTCTTTGAACATCCTTCGGGCAAGTCGACCTGTAAATATTGAGTATAGCCTTAATTTTGTCTCGGTTCACCTCTATGCCTCTTTGAGACACGATGAAACCTAACAATTTTCTGGTTGGTATCCCAAAGAAACATTTCTTCGGGTTAAGCATTATATGTATTTTTGTAGATTAGCGAATGTTTCCTCCAAGTCAGAAATTAAGGTTTCCTTCTTTTTGGACATCACCGCTATGTCGTCCACATATGCATGTACATTGCGTCTGATTTGATCGTGGAGGCAATGCTGCATAGTGCGCTGGTACGTAGCTCCTGCATTCTTGATCCCAAAGGGCATCATAATGAAACAGAAGGTTCTGAAGGGGTTATGAATGAAGTTTTGACTTTGTCTGATTCCTTCATCCGGAATATGCGTCGAGAAAACATAGGAGTTCCGAGCCTGCCATAGAGTCGATAACTTGATCAATTCTAGGCAGAGGGAACGGATCTTTCGGACAAGCCTTGTTCAAGGTGGTATAATAAACACACATCCTTAATTCAGTGGTGTCATTTTAGGGAAGATTATAGGATTGGCCAACCACTCAGTGTGGATGACCTATTTTCTATGAATCTGGTTAACTTGAGCCGGGCTAGTTCCTTAGCTATTGCTTTTTGCTTTTCATCTCCAAAACGTCCTAAGGACTGTTTGATGGGTTTAGCATTTGGGTGTACATTTAGAGAGTGCTCGGCAAGGTCTCTAGGTACTCCAGTCATGTCAGATGTCTGCCATGTGAAGATATCTTGATTTGCTTGGAGGAACTTGACGAGCGCGCTTTCCTATGCGCTATCTAAACCTACACCTATCTGGGTCACCTTGGAGGGGTCATCATCCTTCAACGGAGTCATCTTTGTCTCTTCTGATGCCTTGAACTCCGGAGTCGGCTGTGTAGCCTCCTTCTTTGTCGTAGGCATCTTGGACAGGCTGATGGTTTTCTTGATCTCCTGGTACTCATGGGCATGTAGTATGGCTTCAGCAAAGGCGGCATTTCTGTCCTCGCACTCTCACGCTTTCTTCGGGTCTCCCCTGGTGGTGATCACGCCCTTGGGACCTGGAATTTTCATCATATTATAAATGTAACATGAACAAGCCATGAAAGCCCAGTAAGCTTGTTGTCCGAATATAGCGTGGTATGCGCTCTTGAACGGGACCACTTCGAAGGAAAGTGCTTCCGTCCGGTAGTTAATTGGAGTTCCAAAAGTAACATCCAAAGTGATCTCTCCGAGGGAATTTGCTTGTCTTCCCAGGAAAACTCCGTGAAAGATCATAGAGCTATGATTCTGCCGAGTTTTCGAGATCCTCATCCGATGCAGCGTTTCGATGTAGAGGATGTTGTTGCTGCTGCCGTCGTCCATGAGGGTCTTGGAGAAACCATATACGTCAATAAGTGGATTGACGACTAATTCGTACTTTCCTCGCATGTGCAAGTTAGGCGGATGATCAGCGCTGCCAAAGGTGATTGTCACTTCCAACCAGTCCAAGAATTGAGGGATAGCCGGAATAGTTGCGTTGAGTTCATGCAAAACTACCTTCTTGACCTTAGCTGATTGAGACTATACATGGGCATGCTCCGGGCCGGGTCGGGCTCGGGCCAGGCCTGATAAAGCCTGCCCGTGCAAAACCTAGGCCCGAGCCCAGCCCATGGCACACTTATTTCTTCGGGTCATCGGGCCGTGGGCCGGGTTTCTACCTATTTTTAGCTTTTCTCAGGCCCGAGCCTGGCCCGTGCATCCTTCGGGTCGGAAATGTGAAGCCCAGGACCGGCCCGCGGGCCTTAAAATCCCGGCCTGTCGGGCTTTTTTCGGGCCAGGCTGCCCATGCCCAGGGCTGGTTGAGACCCAAGGAAAGTGACATAAGTGTATTTCTTCATTGGGAAGTTCTTCTTTCATCCGACTTGGGATTTGAAGGCTCTGCTTCCTCCATGTCGGAATCTTCCTTGGTCTCTTTTTCTTTTTTAGGATTCTTCTTTCCCTTCTTTTGCTTGGCCCTGTAGCTAGCGGATTCATCTTTCTTGATGTCGTCATTAAAACGACACTCGGAGTTTGTGTGGGACGAGCTCCCATTGGCATCTAAGTGATGCACACACAGATTGTTGGCAATGTAGGCCCAAGAGTAGGTTTTGCCAGGTTGCTGGTATCCTCTACCCTGGACTCTTAACGTCCCATGACTGTGTCTGTGGCCGCCTCTGTGGCCACCTCCATGCCCTCCTCGTCCTCCAGACCCGAAAGTAGCAGTGACAACCACCATTTCCGTGTTAGGTTTTTCTTCCGTGGTGTTCTTGCGCTTCTGAGTTGGTTGCTTTGGCTGTTTTTCTGACTATGGTACAACCAGGACGTTCAGTAATCCCTCTGTGTCATCGTTAGCGTCTGCAAATTTGCTTGCCGTCTCTACCATCTCTCCTATATCAGTGACCTTGTCGCACTTCAAACGGTGATGTAGTAAACCAATTGGGAGTCCTGCGATGAAAGCATCAATCGCAGTTTGATGATTTACCCCTTCATAGGAGTTCTTGGTGTCGATCCATCATCTGAGATAATCACGGCAAGTTTCTTCGGCTTTCTGGGTGCAATGCTGTAGGTCTCCTACCGTACAGGATCTGTGATATGTGCCTTCAAAATTCCGAAAGAACGCGCGTTGCATGTCATACCAGTTGTGGATGGTGTTTTCCGGAAGTTCATTGAGCCAGGATCGTGCCGTCTTCCTCAACATAAGTGGGAGATATCGGGTCGTGACCAAGCTATTTCCGCCTTTGGTGATGCAGCAAGCCTGGAAAAAAATCCTGAAGTGAAGTATCTGGCCGGGCCACACCATCGTAGGCTTGGATGTGTCTTGAGATAACAAATCTTTCCTGAAGCGAAGTATCTGGCCGGGCCACACCATCGTAGGCTTGGATGTGTCTTGAGATAGCAAATCTTTCCGGGAAGTGTGTTTGTCAAATGCATGGTCTGAAGCATTTTGGACCCACATAAATATCATCGGTCTCGTAGCGCCACACCTCTATGTTAGAGTTGATCCGGTGTCTCGCGTCACTTGGTGATAGAGAACGCCGTCTTGGTTGTTCGTTGTGGCTGTGGTACCATGGAGCCGGACTTCTGCTTCTACCACCACATCCTCCACCACAACGCCCTCCTTGGCCTCCTCGAGAGCCGGTATGATGGCTGATTGGCGGAGAGGGTGGTGCAGGTGGATTGTCTCCGGCTAAGTGCCAGCCTCCATCCGGAGCGTCATTATTCCGGTTCTGGGGAGGGTCTTGATTATGACGAGCCCCCTACCGGCTTGACTCAACACAGTGTCTATCGTTCCTTCGTCTGTTGTTTCCCCCATTGTGATGAGGTTCAGCCGGACGGCTTGTATGTCTAGGAGGTGGCATCCTTTATCGGTCCTCCTCCTACGTTGTTCTTCTTCATCTTCCCTGCGATTATTTGACTGTCGCCGAGGAGGCTGCCTCGGAACCAGTGCTGCAACTGCATCTCGCTCTGCGGCTGGGGCAACATTGCTCCAGTCACGTGCGGCTTTGTGTCATTGCCCTGAAGATCCGGTTCTTGAGTAGTTGTCTTCCCGACAGTCGGGACGGTGATGCTGTGTCGGGTCCCATCGGGGCCTAATGTCATCCCAAGCCGGATTCGTGCGACATTGGTAGGATTTGGAGACCAGTTTTCCGCTTCCGGATTTCACGGCCTTCTATTGCTCCAGACCCTTGGTGAGTAGCTTTACGCCCAACCGAACTTGATATGGGTTTGGATTGTTCACCAGGATATCTTGAGCTGCAGCAGTGTTTTCCACTAGCGTTCCATACACCAGATCTCCCTTGCTATCCATTCGAGGTTATCCTTTGAGGGCACCATCTCCCTCAAAGCGGGTCTTGTGGACTTCCGGATTTTTGTTAGCCCACACGGGGCTGTTTCGGGTCTTATGATGCTGTAGGGAGTTGAATTACCCTACAGATGCAATGTGCTTCTTCTCTTCCATAAGGTTGTTAGCCTCATCTAGGAATACTTGACGACGGGATTGACGTAAGTTCTGTAGCAGTAGGGATTGACGTAAGTTCAGCAGCAGTAGGGATTGACGTAGTTAACGCATCTTTGATGAGTTTATGGGCACCAGCGGTAACCACCTATCCATCCATCGGAGTTTCCTTTGGCTCGTCTGGGATTAGGGCTCCATCCGAGTCTTCTTCGTATTCTTCAGCAACTACTTCCTCGGCAGGAGGGTCTTTTGTCGGAGTCTTTTTCTTGTGCCTCTTCTTTGCCTTCTTGGCAGTGCCGGTAGCAAAGATGGCTTTGGGTCCGATTCCCGGAGTCAAACTCTAATCGGTACTTTTGGACATCTGGACGTCAGGATTATCTCTAATATCCATGTCATCCTATGCTTTAGGAGAGTTTTCTTCGGATCCTTCGTCCATTGGTTTGGAGTTGTACTCCTCTTCATACTCCGCGGAGAACTTTCAGAAATCCGCCAACATCATTGAATCATCCGAAGATGTCGGTAAGTCGGTGTTTGTTTCGATTTCCTCTAGCACCGATTCTTTGTTGTCTCCCGCACCGGCAGAGCCAGATCTAGATCCAACATATCCGACGAAGTGCGACACGTGTATCTTCAGGTAGTTGCGGCTTTCCTCGTGGGCTTCCTCAAAACGTCTGATGGTCTCAAGAATTTCATCCACGCTGGCGTCTTGTAGTATCATACGCCTCAACATGTACCTCATGAAAGGTTGATCTGTTTCGGCGTTGGCAGAGCCGGAACCAGAGTTGTTCTCTTGCTCCTCCTAGATTTTGACCTCGACGAGGAGATCGATCTAGGATTTGGCCTCCCTAGGGATATCCCCTCTAGATTCGACTTGCATCGCAAGATCTGCTTCATGCTCAGCTTTCTCCACTATCTCCACGATAGGTGCGGGCTGGGTGGGATTAGGGTTTTCTGATATCCAGAACTCTGCCGCCTCCGCGGACAAAGTGGACCTAGAAACTTCTTTTGCCTCTCTTATCACCGCTAGGGTGGGTGGGGCAGGTTTAGTGAAACCGATATAAACATCGATCTCACCAAAAGACATAATGGTGTAGGTAGTCACGACCTCCCTAGCCAGAATCCAGGTCTCGTCGAGAACGATGAGAGAGACGTCGCTGGCGTAGAGGACGCGACCAACGGTGATTGTCTCGCCGATTCCATTTTTTGCATATTCCGCTCGGAACACAGACCTGAAGCTCACTATCATCAGATTGATGACAAGTACGCCATGATGGGGTCCTCGAGGCGTGCGGAAGAGAGGGGTGTGAGACATATGGTGTTCCAGGATGGTGAGCACAAGTTTACCCAGGTTCGAATTCGCGAGCTTTGGACGGATCCTACTCCTGCTAGTGATCCAGTAATATGGCAGAGCCGAAATATGGGTTACAAGGGTTTCGCCTCTGCGAGTTGAGATTGTAGACTATTGTGGGGTGCCCTAAAGGCTGGTCCCTAGGACGGCTTATATATATATCCAGCCTAGGGTTTACAAGAGAGACATATCCAGCTACGACTAAGAGTCGGTTATAGAGTACATCTTGAACTACAAGTAACACTACAAGCCTATATTGGTAAGTCTTTTGGGCCTTCCCATAGTCGGACTGGACTCCGTATCTTCTCCCTGACTAGGCCGCCCATGAAGCAAAGCTCTAACCCGAAGTGGGCCACCTTGGTCAGTGAGGCACAGTGAGGATACCCAGAAAGTATATCCCCAACAGTAATTTTTAAGCAATGAAAATGAATAACAAGTAACTATTTTTTGGGTTTTCAAATAGACAACAAGAAATTAAACTAATAACAAGAATTAAACTACAACTAATAATAAAACTAAAAACAAGGTCTCTAATGACCTCACCAGGATAGTAAATTGTTTCCCCGGCAACGACGCCAGAGAAAGGGTTGATACCTTCGATCTGGATTCATGGATGTAGTATAATAGCTTTTTCCTTAGAAGACCTAAGTTTAATCAAACCTCGGAAAGCACTTCTAAAAGGTAATAAAAAAAGGCACGTCTGCAAGACTTTGTTTGTTCGTTTTACCTTAGTTGACTGGACCAATCTAGTTTACTTTATAACGGGTTTGAATTAATGGATGGAGTTAGGCTAGGGTTTGTAACATCCCAAAACTTCAATCCAAGCTTATCAAGATCTAAATCATCAAATTTGGGGTTAACAAAAACTTTTCCAAATTTAAAATTGAAAGCATTCATGTGTATGTGCATTTAAAATAGGGATTGATTTGAATTGCCTTGGTCCTGTGATTCATTGCTTTTAAAATGTTTCTTAGGTGATTTAAACATCATCTACATCATTCCTAAACTTTTCCTAAAGAAAATCAAATCAAAAAAATATTAAAAAGGAAGAATGGTCATTTTGGCCATTTTAATCCACTACACTACTTTGAGTGTTCCTAGCACTCATTTCTTAACAGAAACAATTCACGATCTTTGCACCCCTTGCTAGTACACATTATGAGGTACCAAGGCCAACCTTTTGATCTGCTAAAAACATTCTTTTACTTATTTTAAATGGCATTTGAAAATTGAATCCAATGCATATGCATAGATCACCCCTATTTCAAAAACCACCTATTTGAGCTCCACTTCCAAAACCCTTGCAACTAGAGACTACCTAGCACCAGTGGAGATCACTCAAAAAATTTGAACTCTAAATTCAAAAGTTTTTCTCTTTTGGCCATTTCATCAAACACTTGGTGACCAAGATCAAAGTGGCCTAACTATTACTGTTTTGGGTTGATTTTTGTCTAGCAATTGAAGTGCTTTGATCACCATTGTCTCCCTCAAGCCCAACCAGACCCACACCAGCACATTCCCTACCTCCTAGCTGCACTGCATTGCCATGCCGAGCCACTCCTCGCCGGCCGACCGTGCACTCGCCGCTGCAGACCTCTCCAGCCTCGCTTGCCATATCTAGCACGTCGCCAGTGGTCCACTACCCCTGGCCAACCAGCCCCAGGCCAGAGCCAGAGACAGGAACGGCCAAAAACCACCGTGCCCGGAGCTGGTCGACCATGCCGACGCCGCCCGCAGAGCACGCTCTGTCCCCGCGTGCACAGACCGCCCCTTGGCCGCAGCCCGCGCCCACCGCTCCGCCATGACCTGGGGAACACCCCAGACACCCCCGCTGGCTGCCCAAAGCCTCATAGCCACCGCTCGCCGTGGACATCGCCGGCTCTGCCGCTCAGAGCGCCACCTCGCCCAGACCGCATACCACCGCCCCTACGCCCGCATTCACTTCCTAGAGCACTGCCAGGAGACCGCCTGTCGATCGCCACCCGCAGCCATGCCGCAATCCACCCGTAGCCGTGTCGCCGAAGTCGCCTGCCCATACCCTTCGGTATCACCATCGGGCCTATATAAACCGGCCGCCCCAGCCTCTTTTCTCCACACCCACTCACTCCCCACCTCTCACTGACAGTCCCACACGATTAGCCGGAGCAAGGGGAGCAGCAGCTCGCCGGAATTGGAGCCGGAGCCGTCGCCTCTAGAGGAGAAGGGCGCCGCTGATTGCGACCACCCCTGGAGCTACCTCGACCGTCCCTGAGCTCGCCATCATCTCCTAGTTCATTTGCCCGCCTCGCCGTCGTTGCTGGAGACCTGGTATGTCCCCAGCAGACCCCCACTGAGCCACTAGGGTTCGAGCTCGCCGGCGACCTGTTCATCGTCGACGACGACCCTTAGCCGTAGATCCCCTTCTAATCCTACGACCCACAGCACGCATACCGTTTCGCGTGTTAAGACCCACTGATAGGCAGGACCCCCCCTGTCAGCTGAGCCCCACACCGCGGAGCACCACTGGGCCGGCCCCAGTTCTTTCCCGCGCTAGCCCAACCATTCAAAATTTGATTTTTCTTTTGAAGTTGGATCTAGTTTCTGTCCACTAGTTTAAAATTCAATAATGAGAGTTTTACAAATCCAAATTGCATGAAACCAGTTTTGTCTGAAAGATATTAAGCTGATCTATCCAAGCCCGTTGGATTTAATTCTATTAGAGTTATAGATCTCTCCTAATAAAAATAATAAAACAGAAGCTTTTGCACCTTGAAACATTTTTATAAAATCAACCAATTTAGCTTTTGAGTTGATTCCAACTCTCAAAAATCACATTTCATCATATCTATCTAAATATGTAATAATATTAAGGTTTACATGCAATGACTTTGGACTAGTACCAAAATAATGCTATATAGGCATTTCTAGTCACTT
Organism: Avena eriantha; assembly: GCA_910589775.1. Lineage (NCBI taxonomy): Eukaryota > Viridiplantae > Streptophyta > Magnoliopsida > Poales > Poaceae > Avena > Avena eriantha. The sequence goes on from OU342740.1 coordinate 253,859,369, forward strand.
TAAATCATTAAATAATGAACTTAAACCAAAGTAATATTGATCCAACCTTTAAATCTCATTCCCACAGGTTAGAATATTTGGTGATGACATATGTCAACATGATCCCATATTTTAAGTGGTGAATTTTAAATATTAGCTAATTTTTCAATGAGTAGAAATTACTTTTCTAAATTAAAAAGGATGAAACTATTGAATTAAACTTGTGATGCTTGTGATGATAATAGATCATCAAATCTGTGTCTTATAATGCTATTTAGCTTAGTTAAGTATTGTTTGTGATTGTGTTCTCCCTATGTATTTATAGACGATAGCACCGACCAAGCTTTCGAGGAGGAGGAGTTCTACCAAGAAGAAGAAGGAGAAGAAAACTTCAACCACTTCACTTCACAAGGCAAGCCACCATTAGCAATGCAAGCTAACACTTGCAAGTTTAGTGCTTAGCAAGCTAGGATCAAACTAGATGGTTTAGCAAAGATGCCTTAGGCATGCTTTGATCACACTCCTTTGACTACTAATACCGAAAGTCTCATTTGCAAGTTTTACCTCCCTTAGTTTGCACAAAGTTCTTTACTTCTTTTGAAGGTAGCATAAAAAGTATAAAACTTGACCTATTTAGCTAAGCTTTAGATGTCATTCTATGGCATGAGATTGAACCCATCCTTTCCACCTTAGTGAACACTCTTAACTTAGTAGTTTAGAGTAGATCAAAACTTGAGTCACTTTAGATGGGAAAACTTGGTGAAAATGAATTATGAAAACCTTGGAATGATGAGTCATTCTATTGAGATGTTTTGACATGTGTTGAGAAACACAAAAATGGTTGATGATGATGAAAATGTTGAGGCATGAGCCTTAACCCTTTTATAAAACTGATGGTTGGATTCAGATGCGATACCATTCCAAATTTACCGTACAACCACACTACCTGAATTGGGTAAGGCTTAGCTGGAAATTTATATGCATTAGTATTAGTTCCCTCACAGGAGAGGTTTGAGCTGAGGCTACCTCTCAATGTTGTCCACCTATGCAGTGCCCAAGATGACTGATGGTCATGGTTGGGAGGCCATGCTCATAGGAGAGGTGCCTATACTAGGGTGTGTAAAGGGAAGGTTATGTTTGATTATCTGCATACTAAGTATGATGATTCAGGGTTATCCATGATAGATGTATCGAATCGTGTGGTGAAAGTGTACCACCTCTGCAGAGTGTCAAACTATTCGAATAGCCGCGTCCGCGGTTATGGACAGTTGGAATGGCCATACTGTTTCGTTGTTAGATGTTTTCTAAGTACTTTGAAATGAATGATGAATCTTGACTTGACCACAACAGGGTGGTGTTTATGACAATAGCTTCCCACCTTAAGTGATTCTAGAACTTTACTTTATCTTTCTTTGCTTCTGAACTCAGCTTAGGTTTCAAACTTAACTTTATAGTTAAACTTAGATTTAGCACTTTAACTTAGAATTATAATTCTTGTTAGTGGTAGTTTGCGAGTACTTAAAGAGTACTCATGGCTTTGTCCCTGGATATTATCATGGCCAGACTATGAAGGAGACTATCAAGATGATGGCCAGCAGGACGGCTATGATAACCAGGACTATCTGCCTTCGTCAGCATTGCCTGTGCCCCTGAAGATGGACCCCACCGCTACGCTTATCTTTTATTTCCGCTGTTTATTGTATTAAGACTGGATCATGAGATCCCTATTTGTGTAAGACCTTATGTATGGTTTGTAATGGATGATGTTTTGTGATATCCAATCTGTTATGTCTCGCAAAAATGGTAATCCTGGGATTGCGAGGTATGGCATAACGGGCATCTGGGATTAAAAATCCGGGTGTTGACAAGTTGGTATCAGAGCCATCCTGACCATAGGAGACCCTAGTTAGAATGGACGTCTGAACAAAAACTTAGTTTCAAAACCAAAGTGAGTATTTATGAAAAACTATCTCCTCTCTTATCCTTGTGAATTCATTCTTTCTCAAAAATTCATGTTCCTCAAAATTCTTGCACTACTACTTAAAATTTGACACACTTGATCACTTCACTAACTTCCTCATCCTTAACTCTTGTAGATGGAGACTCAGTTCAGCAAGTTCTACCAGTTGGGAAACGGAGGTCAGCTGATCTTCGAGAGGGATCTGGATTCACTGTCAGAATTGTTGGGACGCCCACATCCGGAGTTTCTTGGAGCTCAACTTCCAGGACCCCCAGGAGGAGACCTACAGTGGTAGTCACCGCAGATCTTAGAGGAAGCATCGAAGCACCAACTTCTAGGAGAATTCAGTTCTCCGTGAGAGAGAACAACTGGCTAGATGGATTAGCCAGGGCAATGCATGAAGCTCTCGCACGTCTATGTGCCCTCAGTATCAACAAGATCCAAGGAACTCGTTTTGCCCACTATGCAAGACGTGACTTCATGGGAATGCCAATGGAGAAGCCGGGTCACCCCGAGTTGAGGCGTCAAGTGGAGAACCTTGACTTCTTGCTGCATGACAGACAACAGGAACTGGACAATGCCAGAGAGTTAGCCAACCAGAACCGTGCTATTGCCAACCAGAAGGCCCAGACTTTCGCACTGCTTGTCCAAGACCGCCAGTCTCTTCGCCGCCAGCGTGCCAAGAAGGATCGCACCATCGCCCGTCTTTGCAAGAAGGTGGACGACCTCGAGAAGACCATCAAGGAGCAGGAAGCTCAGCTTGCAGCAAAGGAAGAAGAAGATGAGGGTGAAGACATCCAGGGAGACATGGATTCTTACCTCAGCAACGATGATGACTTTCTGGAGGAGGATGTCGTGGACTTCTACACTGATGATGATGACTCCGACTTCATTGACGATGAGTAGATGCACTAGAGCACTGTTGTAGCATGAGATGTATCGATCTCACTATATCATAGCTTACTGAATGGTTCTTCAAACCATCTGTTTTCCCTTTGATTGTTGTGGTGTGTGTTGTATCGTGTGCTTGCTTGCATGAATGAAAATGAAGTTAGTTGAAAAACCTGAGTCTAACTCAAAGTTTTAGCTTTGAAAACCCAAAACCATGAACCTTAGAATTTCCCTCTTACCTCTATATCCTTCTCAATCTTTAGATGACTCGTGGGAACCAAGAAGGGAGCAGCTCGTCGCAAGACCCAATGCTGCAGGTCTTGCAGAATCTCATAGCAGACCATGAAGCAAGCAGGGCAGAACGTCAAGCCAACTTAGCAACACTTCAACAGATCACCCAGATGGCCCTCAACAACCAAGGGCACGGAAATTAGGATCACTAGGGATCCAAACTCAAAAACTTTTAGAACACCAATCCCCCAATCTTCAACCAATCTAAAAACCCATTAGATGCTGATGACTGGTTACAGAGCATGGAAAACAACTTAGAAGTTGCCAGAGTTGATGAAAATGAGAAAGTTCTCTTTGCCACCCACTATCTGGCAGGAGATGCAAGAGCTTGGTGGAATAGCATCCGCAATATGAACCATGGTCAAGTGATGACATGGGAAGCATTCAAAATCAAGTTCAGCCGCACCCATGTGCCACAAGGTCTAGTAAACAGAATGAGAGATGAGTTCCGTGAATTAAAGCAAGAAGGATGACTTTGGTGGAGTACCGTGACAGATTCCTATCACTTGCCAGATATGCACCTGATGAGATCAACACGGAGGCCAAGAAGAAGGAGAGATTCTTGAACGGACTGCATGATGAGATGCAGACTGTCCTTGTCAACATCCGTTTCCAGGATCTCGAAGAGCTAGTCGACTCTGCCATTCAGATGGAAGGGAAGATTAATCAGGCAAACGATAACCGCAAGCATCGTATGATGCAGTAGTCTGGATCCAATAGTCACCAGAAGTACCGTCCTAACCCTTCACCAGGATATGCACCAAGGAACAATCGACCCCCAATGTCTCGCCCAAGTTACCCCAACCGTAGCGGAGGCAATGTGAAGTCCGGTGGCAACAATCACAACTCCGGTAATGCCAACAATTTCAACCGTGCACCTCCCAAGAACAACAGCAACAACAACAACAACACTGCACCCAGAACTGGCAGCAATGTTGTGTCTGTCGCAGTCAAGGACAAGTCCTAGATCACTTGTTTTGAGTGTGGAGTGAAGGGTCACTACTTCAATGAGTGTCCCAAGAAGACTGCAACCAATGCCAATGTGAATGCCCCAGCTCAGCAGCAGCGTCGTGTTCAGCCAGGAACGAGATTTGCCCCAGGGAACCCTCACAACCGCAATGGCCGTCTCTTCCACATGAACGCAGAAGAAGCCCAGGAAGCGCCAGATGTAGTGCTGGGTATGTTTTCTATCAACTCAGTTTTAGCAAGAGTATTGTTTGATTCGGGAGCATCGCATTCATTTGTCATCGAAGAATTTGCATGCACGAGTAAGATTCGTCCAACCAACCTGAAGCATGTCATGATAGTTCAAATCCCCGGTTCAACAACCAAAGCTAGAAAAACTTGCAAAGCTGTACCTATCAGAATACATGGGATAGATTTTTATGCCAACCTAATTGTACTTGGAACCAAAGGATTGGAAGTAGTACTAGGTATGGACTGGATGTCAAGGCATAAAGGATTGATAGACTGTGCTAAGAAAGCCATCACCATGACCAGTAGTTCTGGAGTCACAGTAGAGCATATCTCTGAAACCTGATCCCGTCAATTCAAGTGCAACAAGAGTGTAGCCCTGCCCACCATAGACCAAGTCAGAGTAGTCTGTGAATACCTCGACGTATTCCCAGATGAATTGCTAGGTATGCCCCCGGATAGGGATATTGAGTTCATTATTGAACTAATCCCCGGAACCGGACATATAGCCCAGAGACCCTATAGCATGAACCCCTCAGAGTTAGTGAAACTGAAGAAGCAGTTGGATTCCATGTTAGAGAAAGGCTTGATTCAACCAAGCGAACGCCATGGAGATCCCTAGTGTTATTCGTTGACAAGAAAGATGGAGGCAACCGTCTATGCACAGATTACAGAAAATTGAATGATGTCACCATCAAGAACAAGTAACCTTTGCCAAAGATAGAGGATTTATTTGATCAGTTGACCGGAGCTCAGGTATTCTCAAAGATTGATCTTAGGACTGGTTATCACCAACTTAAGATTCGTGCAACGCATATTCCGAAGACCGCCTTTACTACTCGCTATAGTTTATACGAGTATATGGTTATGTCTTTTCGATTAACCAATGCCCCTGCTTATTTCATGAATCTCATGAATAAGATCTTTATGAATTTCCTAGATAAGTTTGTAGTTGTGTTTATCCACGACATCCTTATCTACTCCAAGTCAGAAGAAGAGCATGAGCAACATCTGAGAGTTATCCTAGAAACCCTGAGAGAGCATCAGTTATATGCCAAGTTCAGCAAGTGTGAGTTTTGGCTGAAGGAAGTAGGATTCCTAGGACATATCGTGTCTGCCGGAGGAGTCTCTGTTGATCCCGCCAAGATCAAAGATGTCGAAGAATGGGAAGCCCCAACCACTCAAACCCAAGTCCGTGCATTTCTCGGATTAGCGGGATATTACCGCAAGTTCGTAGAAGGATTCTTGAGCATCGCCCGACCCATGACCCAATTGTTGAAGAAGGCCAAGAAGTTTGAATGGACAGACAAATGTGAAGCCAGTTTTCAGGAGCTGAAGAAGAGATTGATATCAGCCCCAATATTGGTCATGCCTGATATCAAAAAGCCATTTGATGTGTATTGTGACGCATCCAAGATTGGTCTAGGATGTGTATTGATGCAGGAAAGCAAAGTCATCGCGTATCTGTCTCGACAACTGAAGCAGCATGAGCAGAACTATCCGACTCATGATCTTGAGCTAGCAGCTGTGGTTCTAGCATTGAATATATGGCGTCATTATTTGATGGGTAATCGCTGTGAGATTTACTCAGATCACAAGAGCTTAAAATATATCTTCACTCAGAAGGTTCTGAATATGAGGCAAAGAAGATGGATAGAGTTAATCAAGGATTATGACCTTTACGTTCACTATCATCCCGGCAAAGCCAATGTGGTAGCGGATGCTCTTAGCAAATTGCCGTGTAGGCTAAACACCATGATCAAGGAGAAGCAACCAAGTTTGTATGAAGAGTTGGAGCAATTCAGGACCAAATTAGTTAGCAAAGGATTCTTAGCTAGCATTGAACTTCAACCCACTTTGATTAGCCAAATCAAGGAAGCCCGGAAGGGGAATGAAAGTATCAACGGAATCAAACGTCGTATTGGTACATGAAAGGTACCTGGATTCATTGAATACGAAGAAGGAGTACTGTGGTACAAAGGACGTATCTGTGTGCCAGCAGATTCGGAGCTGAAGGAAGTTATCATGAAGGAATCTCATGATACTCTTTATTCTATCCACCCCGGAGGAACAAAGATGTATCAGGATTTGAAAGAGCAATTTTGGTGGCACAAGATGAAGAGAGAGATCGGAAGCTACATCACCAAATGCGACATCTGTCAAAGAGTCAAAGCAGAACATCAGAGACCTGCAGGACTGTTACAACCATTGCAGATTCCGGAATGGAAATGGGATTCCATCGGAATGGACTTTATCACCGGTTTACCTACTTCTAGTAGGGGAATGACTCAATCTGGGTCATAGTTGATAGACTGTCCAAGGTAGCCCACTTCATACCTGTCAAGACAACTTACCAGAGTGCAAAGTTAGCAGAGCTATACATTGCTAGGATTGTTAGTCTGCATGGAACCCCCAAGACCATCGTATCAGATCAAGGAACCCAGTTTACCTCAAGATTTTGGCAGAAAGTCCAAGAAGGATTAGGAACCAAGTTGAACTTCAGCACAACGTATCACCCGCAAACAGATGGACAGACTGAGAGAGTCAACCAGATCCTAGAGGATATGCTTAGAGCTTGTGTGTTGGAATATGGATCAAAATGGGAAGACTGCCTGCCTTTCGTAGAATTCTCATATAACATACGTTATCAAGCTACTTTGTAAATGGCACCATTTGAATTCCTATACGGAAGAAAGTGTCGTACCCCTTTGAATTGGTCGCAAGTAGGAGAGAGTCAGATCTTCGGACCCGACATCCTTCGAGAAGCAGAAGAGAAAGTTCACAAAGTCCGTGAGCACCTCAAGACCGCCCAATCCAGACAGAAGAGTTATGCTGACAAAAGAAGGAGAGACCTGAATTTCAATGTCGGCGATTTTGTATATCTCAAGGTTTCACCATTGAAGGGAACTCAACGCTTTAGTCTGAAGGGAAAGTTAGCCCCCAGATATATCCGACCTTTCAAGATTCTGAACCGTCGAGGAGAAGTATCATATCAACTGGAACTACCGGAAGAGATGTCAGCCGTCCACAATGTGTTCCATATCTCGTTACTTCCCAAATGTTTGGAAGTGCCCGAGAAGACTGAAGTTTTCAAGGACATCGATCACAGAGCTGTGGAAATCAACAAGGACCTGACCTATAGAGAAGTACCCATCCATATCTTAGAAGAAGCCTACCGAACCACCAGGACCAGGAGTATCAAGTTTCTCAGATCATACCGAGGAGGAAGCCACTTGGGAGCGCGAAGATTACATTAGGACAGAGTTCCCAGATCTCTTTAGTTCCTAGTTTTCTTTGTTAATCTCGGGACGAGATTTTGTTTAAGGGGGGAAGGTTTGTAACATCCCAAAACTTCAATCCAATCTTATCAAGATCTAAATCATCAAATTTGGGGTTAACAAACACTTTTCCAAATTTAAAAATGAAAGAATTCATGTGTATGTGCATTTAAAATAGGGATTGATTTGAATTGCCTTGGTTCTGTGATTCTTTGCTTTTAAAATGTTTCTTAGGTGATTTAAACATCATCTACATCATTCCTAAACTTTTCCTAAAGAAAATCAAATAAAAAACAATTAAAAAGGAAGAATGGTCATTTTGGCCATTTTAATCCACTAAACTACTTTGAGTGTTCCTAGCACTCATTTCTTAACAGAAACAATTCATGATCTTTGCACCCCTTCCTAGTACACATTATGAGGTACCAAGGCCCACCTTTTGATCTGCTAAAAACATTCTTTTACTTATTTTAAATGGCATTTGAAAATTGAATCCAATGCATATGCATAGATCACCCCTATTAGAAAAATCACCTATTTGAGCTCCACTTCCAAAACCCTTGCAACCAGAGACTACCTAGCACCAGTGGAGATCACTCAAAAAATTTGAACTCTAAATTCAAAAGTTTTTCTCTTTCGGCCATTTCATCAAACACTTGGTGAGCAAGATCAAAGTGGCCTAACTATTACTGTTTTGGGTTGATTTTTGTCTAGCAATTGAAGTGCTTTGATCATCTTTGTCTCCACCAAGACCAACCAGACCCACACCAGCACATTCCCTACCTCCTAGCTGCACTACATTGCCATGCCGAGCCACTCCTCGCCGGCCGACCGTGCACTCGCCGCTGCAGACCTCTCCAGCCTCGCTCGCCATGTCTAGCACGTCCCCAGTGGTCCACTGCCCCCGGCCAACCAGCCCCAGGCCAGAGCCAGAGATAGGAACGGCCAAAAACCGCCACGCCCGGAGCTGGTCGACCATGCCGACGCCGACCGCAGAGCACGCTCTGTCCCCGCGTGCACATACCGCCCCTTGGCCGCAGCCCGCGCCCACCGCTCCGCCATGACCTGGGGAACACCCTAGACACCCCCGCTGGCCGCCCAAAGCCTCACAGCCACCGCTCGCCGTGGACACCGCCGCCTCTGCCGCTCATAGCGCCACCTCGCCCAGACCGCATACCACCGCCCCTACGCCCGCATTCACTTCCTAGAGCACCGCCAGGAGACCGCCTGTCGATCTCCACCAGCAGCCATGCCACTATCCACCCGTAGCCGTGTCGCCTGCCCATACCCTTCGGTCTCACCGTCGGGCCTATATAAACCGGCCTCCTCAGCCTCTTTTCTCCACACCCACTCACTACCCACCTCTCACTGACCATCCCACACCATTAGTCGGAGCAAGGGGAGCAGCAGCTCGCCAGAATTGGAGCCGGAGCCGCCGCCTCTGGAGGAGAAGGGCGTCGCTAATTGCGACCACCCCCGGAGCTACCTCCACCGTCCCTGAGCTCGCCGTCGTCTCCCAGTTCGTTTGCCCGCCTCGCCGTCATCGCTGGAGCCCTGGTACGTCCCCAGCAGACCCCCACTGAGCCGCTAGGGTTTGAGCTCGCCGACGACCTGTTCATCGTCAATGACGACCCTCAGCCATAGATCCCCTTCTAATCCTACAGCCCACAGCGCGCGTACCGTTTCGCGTGTTAAGACCCACTGACAAGCAGGACCCCCTGCCAGCTGAGCCCTGCGCCGCGGAGCGCCACTGGGCCGGCCAAAGTTCTTTCCCGCCCTAGCCCAGCCATTCAAAATTTGATTTTTCTTTTTAAGTTGGATCTAGTTTCTGTCACCTAGTTTAAAATTCAATTATGAGAGTTTTACAAATCCAAATTGCATGAAACCTATTTTGTCTGAAACATATTAAGATGATCTATCCAAGCCCGTTGGATTTAATTCTATTAGAGTTATAGATCTCTCCTAATAAAAATAATAAAATAAAAGCTTTTGCACCTTGAAACATTTTTATAAAACCAACCAATTTAGCTTTTGAGTTGATTCCAACTCTCAAAAATCACATTTCATCATATCTATATAAATATGTAATAATATTAAGGTTTATATGTAGTGACTTTGGACTAGCACCAAAATAATGCTATATAGGCATTTCTAGTCACTTTAAATCATTAAATAATGAACTTAAACCAAAGTAATACTGATCCAACCTTTAAATCTCATTCCCACAGGTTAGAATATGTGGTGATGACATGTGTCAACATGATCCCATATTTTAAGTGGTGAATATTAAATATTAGCTAATTTTTCAATGAGTAGAAATTACTTTTCTAAATTAAAAAGGATGAAACTATTGAATTAAACTTGTGATGCTTGTGATGATAATAGATCATCAAATGTGTGTCTTAGAATGCTATTTAGCCTAGTTAAGTATTGTTTGGTGATTGTGTTCTCCGTATGTATTTATAGACGATAGCACCGACTAAGCTTTCGAGGAGGAGGAGTTCTACCAAGAAGAAGAAGGAGAAGAAAACTTCAACCACTTCACTTCACAAGGCAAGCCACCATTAGCAATGCAAGCTAACACTTGCAAGTTTAGTGTTTATCAAGCTAGGATCAAACTAGATGGTTTAGCAAAGATGCCTTAGGCATGCTTTGATCACACTCCTTTGACTATTACTACCCAAAGTCTCATTTACAAGTTTTACCTCCCTTAGTTTACACAAAGTTCTTTACTTGTTTTGAAGGTAGCATAAAAAGTATAAAACTTGACCTATTTAGCTAAGCGTTAGATGTCATTCTATGGCATGAGATTGAACCCATCCTTTCCACCTTAGTGAACACTCTTAACTTAGTAGTTTAGAGTAGATCAAAACTTGAGTCACTTTAGATGGGAAAACTTGGTGAAAATGAATTATGAAAACCTTGGAATGATGAGTCATTCTATTGAGATGTTTTGACATGTGTTGAGAAACACAAAAATGGTTGATGATGATGAAAATGTTGAGGCATGAGCCTTAACCCTTTTATAAAACTGATGGTTGGATTCGGATGCGATACCATTCCAAATTTACCGTACAACCACACTACCTGAGTTGGGTAAGGCTTAGCTGGAAATTTATATGCATTAGTATTAGTTCCCTCATGGGAGAGGTTTGAGCTGAGGCTACCTCTCAATGTTGTCCACCTATGCAGTGCCCGAGAAGACTGATGGTCATGGTTGGGAGGCCATGCTCATAGGAGAGGTGCCTATACTAGGGTGTGTAAAGGGAAGGTTATGTTTGATTATCTGCATAGTAAGTATGATGATTCAGGGTTATCCCTGACAGATGTATCGAATATTGTGGTGAAAGTGTACCACCTCTGCAGAGTGTCAAACTATTCGAATAGCCGCGTCCGTGGTTATGGACAGTTAGAATGGCCATACTCTTTTGTTGTCAGATGTTTTCTAAGTACTTTGAAATGAATGATGAATCTTGACTTGACCACAACAGGGTGGTGTTTATGACAATAGCTTCCCACCTTAAGTGATTCTAGAACTTTACTTTATCTTTCTTTGCTTCTGAACTCAGCTTAGGTTTCAAACTTAACTTTACAGTTAAACTTAGATTTAGCACTTTAACTTAGAATTATAATTCTTATTAGTGGTAGTTTGCGAGTACTTAGAGAGTTCTCATGGCTTTGTCCCTGGCTATTATCATGGCCAGACTATGAAGGAGACTATCAAGATGATGGCCAAAAGGACGGCTATGATAACTAGGACTATCTGCCTTCGTCAGCATTGCCTGTGCCCCTGAAGATGGACCCCACCGCTACGCTTATCTTTTATTTCCGCTGTTTGTTGTATTAAGACTGGATCATGAGATCCCTATTTGTGTAAGACCTTATGTATGGTTTGTAATGGATGATGTACTGTGATATCCAATCCGTTATGTCTCGCAAAAATGGTAATCCTGGGATTGCGAGGTATGGCATAACGGGCATCTGGGATTAAAAATCCGGGTGTTGACAGGGTTAAAGATCCACCTACAGGTGCACATCAAATGGGATAAAAGATAATAATAAGCATTGTCATGTATAATGTTTGTATTGAGATAATCTCTTGTGGGCCACACATCCTAATATTCTAGAGCCCCCGTGATGCAACGGGCATAGAAATAGACTTTTAATCGAACCGAGAGTACACCAAAGCCACGGGTTACAAACGATTATTAAGTGTAAACATAGATCAACACTTTAAGTGGTGATGTTATTGTTGATCCCGAATGGGGCTCTAAGTGAAGATTGTACTACCCTTTCTATCACTGAGGTTCCTATGAGATCGCCGCTAGCCAAGTATCTCACCTCAAGCCTTTATCAATCTATGGGATCTTTGGTACCTACAAGTCCACAGATCGAGACAAGAGAAGAAGAAACAAAAGATACAAATCAGGAATTCAAACAAAATATAATTCTCCCATGATCTAGATGCAAATAATTGCTGCGAGGTTTCTCCCCAAGCCGTAGCCCATGAGGACTACTCACTCATAATAAATAGATCGGAGATAGAAAACATCGTGCAAATACTTAGATTGAAATCAAATATTCTTACAATGGTCGCCAAATCACAAGGAGATCTGAAGTATAAAGCAATGGCTATGGCTAGTGGATGGATGGATGGTGAAAAATGGATTAACAATGGTGTGGATCTCCTTTAGTGGTGTTGTGATGCAATCTGAGAATGGCGGCTGGCCGGCGGCTGGAGCCTCGAAATATATAGGCGTCTTCACAAAAGTTGTAGGGTTTGACGAGACGAAGCTGCCGTCACCTGGTACGGGCAGGCAGTACGGGTGAACCACACTCGTACTAGTGGTCGTTAAGCGTGCTGACGCCTTGGAATGCTTCTCCAATTACTTGGCCGTGTGTACTTCCTCAAATTCCTTCATTATGACTCCTTATTTCGCTTTAAAAATAGTGATTTCCTACACAACATAAATCAAAGAAGGGATTTGCATAGCTTTGCAATTATTAGTCATTAATGGCAAAAGTTGACAGTTTCTTTGGAAATTGCTTGACCAAAAACAATGTTTAAAATGAAGTGGAAGATGGCAAAAATCGGAGCCATCAGGGAGTCATTTTACTCAGAATACATCAAAAAGTTTTGTCCAAGAAGGTTTAACAAATTTGAATATCTTCCCTCGGTAGGGGCATCAAGTGGTCTTATTATTATCTAGAATGGAGCCCTTTTCGATGGAGAGCTTGCTTTTCAAAATGATTTCTCTATCTCTATCAAGTTCACTTGTAATTTATCAAATTGTTTATAGATTCTCACAAATGTTTATGGACCATGTGCACCAGATATAAAAGCTATGTTGATTGACTGGTTCTCCAATATTGACATGCCTCATGACTTGGATTGGATTGCCTTAGGGGATTTTAACCTCATGAGGAAGCCCTCTGATAGGAATAAGGATGGTGGGGATATAAATGATATGATGCTATTCAATGATGCCATTAGCAATCCGGGTCTCAATAAATTACCTTTGAAACGAAGCAAGTTTACTTGGAGTAGTATGTAGAAAGAACTACTGCTAGAAATAATTGATTGGTTCTTCACTTCTAATTCCTGGACCTTATCTTATCCTAACACATATGTCTATCCTTTGGTAAAACCTACTTCTAACCACATCCCTTGTGTGGTTACAATTGGTACCAAGATTCCCAAGCCTGGAGTGTTTAGATTCGAAAACTTTTAGTTACAACATAGTGAGTTTAAGCAAGTGGTTCAGAGTGCTTAGAATATTCCTATTGGACATCAGGACTGAGAAAAATACATAAATGCCAAGTTAAAAAATGTAAGAAGGGGCCTCAAACTTTGGGCAAAAAACCTTCCCTGTCTCAAACAGTTAATTGACAAAGTAAACTCAGTTATTGGGATTTTTGATCAGATTGAAAAGATGAGCTATTTAAATATCCATGAATGGAACTTGAGAGATGTTCTAAAAACTTACATTATCGCCCTGCTTCAAAATCAAAAATCCTACTGGAAACAAAGAGGAAAAATAAAATGGGTGCGACCGGGGGATGAGAATACTAGATTTTTCACTCTAAAGCCACCATCAACTTCAGGCACAATTACATTTCCAGGTTAAAATCCAATGACCATGATGAGACTACTAATCATGCTGAGAAAGCTTCCATTCTTTGGAATGCTTTCAAAGAAAGGATGGGCACTTCTGATAGTCCTAAAATGCACTTTAATATTTCAGAATGTTATGGACAAGGATTGGATGAGGCTGACAAAGCAGCACTGGAAGCACCTTTTTCAATCAATGAAATTGAGGATGTTGTCAATGACCTTCCAAATGAAAAATCCCCAGGATCAGATGGCTTTAATAATGAATTCATCAAAAATTGTTGGTCAATCATTGGTGAAGATATAAAACTGCTCATTAGTGACTTTTTTCAAGAAAAGATAAATCTTGAGAGTATCAACTCTTCTTTCATTACTCTGATCCCAAAAAAGGATAACCCTGAAACACCAAATGATTTCAGGCCTATTTCACTATTAAATAGTGTTCTCAAGATAATCACCAAGCTCTTGGCCAATAGGCTACAGAAGATTATCCTAAAATTGGTGCACAAAAATCAGTATGGGTTATTAAAAAAGAGATCCATTCAAGATTGCCTGGGTTGGGCCTTTGAATATTTATTTCAATGTCACCAGTCCAAGGATGAGATCATTGTTCTGAAACTTGACTTTGAAAAAGCTTTTGACGAATTTGAACACAACACAATACTCGAAATTTTAAAAGCAAGAGGATTTGGAAAAAAGTGTATTGCATCGATTGAGATGATCTTTAGTTCTGTCTCTTCTGCTGTGCTTCTAAGGGGTGCCTGGGAAGAGGTTTTACTACAAAAGGGGGGTAAGACAAGGGGATCCTCTTTCCCTACTGTTGTTGTTTGTTCTTGCTACAGATTTGCTACAGCCTGTCTTGAATAAAACCATGAGCCTTGGTTTGCTATCCCTCCCTCTCAACTGTCCCACCTATCAAGACTTTCCTATGACCCAATATGTTGATGACACTCTAATTATTCTTAAAGCAGATTCAAAATAGCTTGTTTGCCTTAAAGCTCTTCTTCACACTTTTGCCCTTCAACTGGTCTAAAAGTTAACTACCAAAAATCCAACTTGGTGCCCATAAATATGTCTGCTAAAAGACTCGATCATTTTACCAGAACTATGAATTGTCAGAAAGGTCAGTCCCCATTCACATACCTTGGACTTCCTTTGGGTATCACTAAACCATCTCTTGAATATTTTCTTCCTATGGTACAAAGAGTTGAGAAAAGATTTTGTGGTATTGTGGATTTCCTAAATTATGGGGGAAAATTACAGATGGTTAAATTAGTCCTCTCTTCCCTACATATCTTTTATATGTGCTGTCTTGACATCCCTCCTTCCATCAAACAACAAGAAAATAAATTCCTTAGACACTATTTGTGGATAAAAAGAGTTCAGATGTACATGCTAAAGAATCTGCACTAACTACATGGGACAAAGTTTGCAAACCGAAGGAGCAAGGGGGCCTTGGGGTGCTAAATCTTGAAACACAGAACAAAGCTCTTCTCCTAAAGAACTTGGATAAATTCTATAATAATCATGCCATACCTTGGTTAAATTTGGTCAGAGGTTCCTATTATGCAAATGGATCTTGCCCTGGGAATCACATGGAAGGCTCATTCTGGTGGAGGGCACACCTGAAGCTACTGGATCTTTACAAAGAAATTGCTAGAGGAAACCTTGGAGATGGGAAGTCAATACTCTTCTGGACTAATCTTTGGCAAGATGAATGTCTTCATCATAAATTTCCTCACCTGGTTACTTTTGCAAAAAACACAAACATGTCTGTCCATGAGATCTTGCAGACTGATTTCCTCTCTGATCTATTTCATTTACCCCTTTCCCAACAAGCTTATACTAAATTTGAAAAAATGGAGGAAATCTGCCAGGATGATATTACCATAACCCAGAATGGTCGGTCAGATAAATGGTCTTACATTTGGGAAATTGCTTAGTATTCACCTCAGAAGGCATATCAAACAATGATTGGTCATCAACCAGCCCCTAAACACTTTACTTGGATTTGGGAATCCTCCTGTCAATCAAAGCATAAATTCTTATTTTCTCTATTGCTTCATGATATATTAAACACAAGGAACCTACTTGGAAGGAAAAATGTAGCTGCCATCTTACTCATGTGAAATTCTAAACTGCCCTCATGAACAGACTATCCATCATATTTTCTGGTCCTACCCATTTGCTGACATGTGTTGGAACTTTGTTTTCCCACAAAGGACAGCTGGGCTTTCAGTGTTAGAGGCATTTCAAGACATCAAAACAAAATTAAAGCTTCCTTTTGCAATGGAAATCTTGATGCTAGCTTCTTGGGGAATCTGGATTGTGAGAAATAATCTAATATTTAAAAATAAGTAGCCTAGCTTTACTACCTAGAAAGCAATCTTCCTGGAGGAGTTAAAATTAGTCAGCTTTGGAATGAAAAATAAACATGTTCAAACCTTTAAAGAATGGTTGTAATCCCAAGTGTAATTTTTTCTTTCTTTTGTTCTTCAGCTATCTCAGCTGAATTGTATTTTGTAAAGGATTCTTTGACACTAATAATATAAAAATTGTAGTGGGGGTTTCCCTCACCGTTCTCAACCTTCAAAAAAAGTTAGCACCATATGCACCATAGTGATGGGAGGGATGCTATCAAGTCTTAGGCCTTGGCCGACTTTTTCGTCGATTGGGCTGAAATGTAATACACACTACCATTACCTGATCTGAATTATTGTAGAATGCACTTCAATGAATCCAAAACGAAAATTGGGTTAGGTGTCGGGATAGTTCTTACCTCGCTGAAGAAAGATTAGTTGAGATATGTGCTGCAAATGCATTTTGCAGCATCAAACAATGTGGCCGAATATGAGGCACTTGTGCATGGGAACAAGGTGGCAAAAGAGATTGGCATTTGCCAAATTCATTGCTTTAGTGATTTGGATTTAGTGGTTCAACAAGTTTCGGGTCATTGGGATGCACTCGATGCTAAAACGGCCTCTTATAGATTTCACGTTCAGAAAATTAGTGGGATGTGAGTTCCATCATTTGCCATATGCAGACAATGAAGCAGTTGATGTGTTATCCAAACTAAGTTCATCTCGGTAGTCAATCTCACCCGGAATAGTCCTAGAGCATTTGAGGAAACCATCTATTAAACCATCACCAGAATTCGAGTCAATCTTTATCCTGGCCAAGCCAGAGTCAGAGGTTATCCCCATGGACATTGATACGGGGAATGATTCATGTAACCCGGGGATTGCCTCGCAGAACCTAGGGACTGCACAACATATCCCGGTAGAAGTTATGTCGGCAAAACCAATGCAAATATATGAGGTGGTTTTCCCAGTTCATGTTGTACCAGCTTGGGCGCAGCCGATTTTGTCTTTTTTGAGAGATGAAATTTGTCGAGTGATGAGATCTTAGCTAGACAAGTACAAAGAAGGGCGAAAGCCTACACCGTTATAAATGGCGATTTATATAAAAGAAGTGAAACTAATGTTCTTCAGCAATGTGTTGACCTAGAAGAAGGGTAGGAAATCCTTTGGGTTATCCATCAGGGAGAATGTGGGCATCATGCCTCATCCAGAGCCCTAGTGGCCAAAGGTTTTCGGCAAGGATTTTATTGGCTAAGTGCCTTACAAGAAGTTGAAGGCTTAGTGAGAGAATGCAATGGGTGTCAGAGGTATTTGATTAAGATACATATGTCGGCCTCTGAACTCAAGACTATAACTATCACTTAGCCATTTGCAGTGTGATGTTTGGATATGGTGGGGCCGTTTAAGCCAGCGTGTGGCAACATGACTTAGTCATGGTTGATAAATTCACCAAATGGATTGAGGGTCAAACCAATAGGAAAGTGTGATGGTCCCACAGCCGTATCATTCGTGAAAGATATAAACTTGAGATACGGATATCCACACATCATACTAACGGATAATGGCATGAACTTTGTTGAAGGAGCGTTTTCTCGATCCTATAACAAAAAGAGGATAAGACTTGATGTTGCATCAGTCGCACATCCCGCATCAAACGTGCAAGTGTATAGATCCAATGGACTAGTGCTATCCGGGATAAAACCTCGGCTCGTTGAGCCGATTCAACGATCAGCTGGATGTTGGATTGAGGAAATCCCGGTAGTATTATGGAGTCTAAGGACAACTTTGAATCGTTCAAATGGCTATACTCCATTCTTTCTCGTATATGGGGCAGAAACTGTATTACCAGCTGACAAAGTGCATGACTCGCTGAGAGTCACCCAATATAGAGAGGCCGAGGTACAGGAAGCCTAGCAAAATGATGCTGATTTGCTAGAAGAAGCGATAGAATTGGCATTGTCGAGATCCGCCATATATCAGCAAAATCTTTGACGCTACCATAGCCGGAAAGTAAACCCTCGGGTTTTCCGAGCAGGGTATTTGGTGCTTCGGCTAGTGCAATGCACTGCCGGCATGCATAAACTATCACCTCTATGGGAGGGGCCATTTATTGTGAGCAAAGCACTGCACAATTATGCATAATATCTGATAGATGCTCAAGCACCGGACAAGAATAAGGCGGACAGGTCAGGACAAGAGTCAAAGAGGTCGTGGAATGTAGCACTACTTTGTCCATTTTATACTTAGCAGAAGTTTATGTATCTCGAACCCCCATGTGTCGGTTTGTATGCCGATAATGATCTTATGAATGAAATCCCAGCACCTCGAGTAGTTACTATGGGACTGCCTTAGTAGTAATTGTCATTTTCTATACTTTTCTGTATTTTCATTTATATGTCGACTGGATTGAATTTCTTACCCCTTAGGCCGGGTTAGTAATGTGTCAGGACCAAAGGCCCACTCTTCGACTTCCTGCTGTCCGAAACTCGGCTTCATGGCAAGCAAGAGCAAAAGTTGGCAAATGTTGTGCACATGAAAAACGACTAAGGAAGGAAAACTAAGGGAGCCGATACTTGTTTTTTGAACTAACCCTTGTATTTACTTTCTTTATTCTTATGCCGAATAAATCTGAGCTAATTCTCGTAGTTTTGAGTATTGTTAATTTAATTTTCTGATCTTGTGACTCATAATTCGAATGCCAAAAAATGGTAGACATGAGCCAGATCATAAGATTGAGTAAACAAGAAAATACACTCGGGGACTCCGCCCAAAGGAATCTGACATAAAAGTCTAGCAGTAGCAGAGAAACTTAAATTGTATAATACATCTACACCTGGCATACTGGGATTTAACCAAATTTAAAGTTTTTTGTGTGTAAGGACCAGCAATAGATGAATCAGAGGCGGCAATAGCTGAATCAGGAGCACCAGTAGATGCAGGAGGAGCTACGGCTTCCACGCTATGAGCCTCAGCTTATTCTTCATCGTCTGGATTTTCTTAATTTTTATCGGCAGCATCTTTGACGTATTCATCATCGACTTCATCGAGGAAACATGGCCCTTCACTCCATGCATGGACATCGCCATATTGAATCAGATCATTGGCTCGGGCTTGGCGCCTCTTGATAAACTCCGGATTGGTTGTCCATTGAGAACCAGTGTGCATGGATTGGAGGATATCTAAATTGATGCCCTCATACCATGACAACACAAAGGCTAGATTTATATCAGTGCCAGCTCGTGCAGCAAATTCACACCATAAGCTCACATGCGTCTCGCACTCCATTAATTTCTTGACCAGCTTCAAGACATGTTTGCGGGTAGTTTATATTGGCCAGAGCACATTGAATACTCGGATGGCAGCGTTCACAAGATCAACCCCAATGGTATTTACTAGTCCAAGGCTGGCCGAGAGACCAGCCAGGGAATCATCAATATCATATTCAGCCGAGGCAGCACTGGACTTGCCTCTCTGCAATCTGGATTCGGGAAAAAATATCTGAGGAAGGAGCAAAAACCACAATTTGGTAAATGAAATAAGGGCATAAGAAAAATGTCGGCAGAAAGAGAAACCAGAGAAAAACTCACGAGCCATGATGCTGTTGATCCGGGTGAGTTGAGCCAACCAACCCACATGCTTCTTCTTGAGTTTTTCAAACTCAATGGAAACTGAGTCAAACTTGATCTCAGCCTCCTTGAGTAACTCTTTGTCCTTCTTAATCTGGGTAGTGAGCCAGCTTTTCTCCTCAGCAGACTCTTGGTCAACCTTCTCAAGCTCAGCTTTCTGGAGTTTCTTCAATTCTTCATTCTTGTCACAGAGCCAAGATATTTCATCTTTTTTGTCCGTCAGATGAGCTTGGTGCTCCCCTACTTATTCGAGAAAATGACTCATCAGTTCGGGCATAGATATGCAATCCTGATGAACCTCTGCAAGAGATTTTGTCCTGCATGTGCCGAGGTAAAAATTATAACGCGAGTTAAAAGAGGCAAAATACAAAGTGAAGTGCAAGAGGCAAAGTACCTTCTAGGTTAGCAAGGCGCTTTTTAGCTCCTCGTTCCAGGCCTCAACTTTGTCTAGAAAAAAGCAAATCAAGGGTTAACTTGGCAGATACAAAATGAAAGAGTACTGGGAAGTGAGGTAGGAACATACCCTTATTCTGCAACTCAAGCAACAATTTCTTGTGCTTGGTGGAGAGGCCCCGGTGCTCAAAGAGGAGCTTCTGAAACTCAGCGGTGCGCCTATTGGTGGAGATCTAAAAATGACAAGGTAATTAGTCACCGAGTAAACTAGATATTCGATTCTACACAAGATTTGATTCAACTAAACTTAACCTGAATCTAGGTGGCTGGATATTCGATTCTACTAAAGATTCGAGTCAAGTAACTTAACCCGAATCTAGGTGGCTGGATATTCGAGTCAAGTAACCTTAACCTAAATCTAGGTGGCTGGATATTCGATTCTATTCAACATTCGAGTCAAGTAAACTTAACCCAAATCTAGGTGGCTAGATATTCGATTCTACTCAAGATTTGAGTCAAGTAAACTTAACCCGAATCTAGGTGGCTGGATATTCGATTCTACTCAAGATTCGAGTCAAGTAAACTTAAACCGAATCTAGGTGGCTAGATATTTGATTCTACTCAAGATTCGAGTCAAGTAAACTCGCCCTGAATCTAGGTGGCTGGATATTCGATTCTGCTCAAGATTCGAGTCAAGTAAACTCGCCCCGGATCTAGGTGGCTAGATATTCGATTCTAATGGGAATTTCGACTAAGTCATACTGACTCGGCACAATATTTCGGATGAGCTAAGATCCAAAACTAAATTACGTAGTGTTTGGTCTAAGTGCATCCGGCTGAGTAATATCTTACTCCCCCGGAGGATCAGGGATTAGTGGTTATATGTATATCTATTGAAAATATGAAAAGTGCAACCGAGGTTTTTACCTCCATCATCCCATTAGCTTCGACAAGGGCCACTCGTGCAGTAAACATCCTCTTAGCAATTTTAGCCAGGCCAAACTTCTGCTCCTTGGGATTTCCAGATGTCACTTTTCCACAATAGGCATTGTTCCAATCTGTGGCATAATGGGTGAGCGAACCTAAGATTTGACCGCTTGAAGTCCGGGTCAGGACCAAACCTTTCCTAGCAGAAGCTTTCTTGGCGTGAGCCATCGCCGCAGCAGGGCTAGCATAAAACGCTAGCTATTTGTCCTAGGCCGAGCCAGAGGCAGCACCGGATTTCTTCAGCATTGTGGCAACGGATGGCTATTGGGTTATAACCACATTTCTTCTGTGTTGCTTTGGTAGCTAATTTCTTCGACTTAACTGTCAGGTTAGCTCGCTGTTGCGATGATGCTGACTAAGACTGAGATTGTTGTTGTGGCCGAGTCTGAGCTAACTCGGTTGGTTGTTGTGGCTGTTGTTGCTGCTAGCTCTAAACTAGTTCAGGTGGTGGTTGCTGCTCCACTGTGGGTTGAGATGACTCTGAAATAACCGGAGTCTCGACTGGAGTGGTCTCGGTGCTCGTGTTGCTGGTGCTAGGGTCTCTCATTTCTCTGTCAGGGGCGGAGGAGTCATCCCTTTGATCCGGCATGGCCTCATCCTCCGGAGCACCACCTCCCCCTCATGTGGCATGTTCCTCTAGTATCGTCGCGAGGAGGAGAAGGTGGTGGCATGTTAATTGGGGAAGCCATGCTGGAACCACTCTGGGGTACATAAAAAGCATCCCTAAGGTGTAAAACAATGAGATAAGAAGAGCCAGAGAAGAAAAGGAGAAACAAGAAATACAAAAAGAAAGACACAAGAAATAAAAAGATATCCAAGAAGAGAAAGTTTATCCGGAGCTAGTAGGTGGTGCTCTTTGCTTCCGAGGTTTCTTGAACCCCCGCCTTGGCCTCTTTGAGGGCTTAGGTGAATCGGGTTGCGGGGCCGAGGATGCTACGCGTTTCCTCACCAAGCCTTGACCTCCCACGACAAAAGGGGGTACGTCGTGCACCTGGCCAGCTAGGTTAGCTGGCGTAGAGTGAAGCGGGTAGGTAAATGCTAATGGCATAGGGTCAAATACCTCAAGAATATGACAATATTCCTCATCATCATCATTCGGCCATTCCCTTAGTGTTCCTAAGATTGGAGTCTTACCATGGGATCAACTAGAGCCGGCATCAGGAATAGGCATGAAGTCCTCAGAGTCCGGCTCTTCTGAATCTGAGGTATCGCGGTCTTTACCCCAAGTGAGGGAGGGACTCTTAGTATCCTCGATAGTTTGCTAGAGAAATCTCTATACAAGGAAACAAAGAAAGGTCAGATAAACTAATCTGCGGACATAATGGATATGACAGCAAGGATGACTTGGGTTTTATCTGGGGCGCTGGGTTATGTCGGCTAAAAGGTGCTTTGCTCCAGTCCCACGTC
Source organism: Avena eriantha (assembly GCA_910589775.1). NCBI lineage: Eukaryota > Viridiplantae > Streptophyta > Magnoliopsida > Poales > Poaceae > Avena > Avena eriantha. The sequence goes on from OU342740.1 coordinate 253,881,847, forward strand.
TCGGTCATATCTATCTTAAAGATAGACTTGACTCGCTTATACACTTGAGCCTTGTTTAGCTCGACAGTGGAGGTGCGGTTGGGGTCAAAGCGACCGCTCATATGACACATCTTGTGGCTACGGCGCTGGAGGGGGCAAACCCACCTGCTGATGAATGTGGCCATGAGATCATCACCGGATAATCTGACAGCTTTCAACTCAACAATATACGAGTCATCCTCATTAATGAATTGATTCTTGTTCTTTAGGTCAAAATCCCAGTTGGTCTTGGAGGGAACATGAATGGAGAAGGCAGGGAGCTGAATCATATCTCTGTCGGTGTGGTTCTTCATGTAGAAGAACAATCTTAGCCATTTCTTGCAAGAGCCAATGCCTTAAATCCGGGGGAATATAGATTTCTTATGAGGCGTAATAGAAGCGGCCCCGCGCTGGGTCAGAGGTTTCTCGCTAGGAGGAACACCCTTACAAGGAACAACATTAGAACGAAGCTGAAAATACTTCGCCTAGAGTTCTACACTAGGCTAGAGGCCGAGGTATCCCTCGCAGCAGGAGATGTACACGGAGAGAGAAGCAATGGCATTAGCTGGAAGATGATGGGGTTGCAGACCAAAGGTTTCGAGGAATTCCTTGGTGAAATTGCTCACGGGGATACCAAGCCCTATAGCGAAGTGAGCAACGAAAACAACATACTCATCATTCTCCACTTCGGGGATTTGCTCGTCGCCAGGAATGCAGCAAGTTACCTTTGGCGGAATTCACTGGGACCACCGGAGCCAGTCGATTTCATCCTGCATAACATCGGATCCATCCTAGGCACCTCGCTCGTGTTGGGTCCGCAGCATATAAAACAAAAAATTCCTACGATGAGAACTACACGCCAAGATCTATCTACTAGGTACAAAGCAACGGGTGGACATACATCCAACGAGAACTTAGCCTCGAAGACAACGAGTTTTGTTAACGAGTAGGAACTCGTGGTTGATGTACTCGTGCACTTGCCGATCTCAAGATCGAGTGGAAGTCCGAGCGCCGCAACTCAGCAGCGCATCCGTACTCGCACACACGTTCAAGCCACCGGACAACCTCCACCTCCTCGCTCCAGCGATCCAGCGGAAGCAACAACTCCTTGTACTAGTCAAGTACCCAGGTGCTACTGCGAGTACTAGTCAAGTACACATCAATAACATGTATATCACATATACCTTTGTTTGCCTTGCCGGACTTCTTGTCTGCCAAATACTTGGGGCAATTGTGCTTCCAATGGCCTGTCCCCTTGCAATAGTAACACTCGGTGCATACTTAGGGCCAGCTCGGGGTTTCTTTTCAGGCGTGGCAACAGATTTTCCACCCTTCTTTCCCTTGTGCTTGCCTTTCTTGTCTTTCTTGAAACCGGTGGTCCTATTGATCATCAACATTTGATGTTCTTTCCTAATCTCCACTTCTGCAGTCTTAAGCATTGACAGAAGCTCGGGAAGAGTCTTCTTCATGCCCTGCATATTATAGTTCATCATGAAGCTCGTGTAGCTAGGTGGCAGAGATTGGAGAACACGATGTATGCCTAAGTTAATGGGAATTGTTATTCCCAAGGACACAAGCTTATCGGCGTACCCAGACATTTTGAGTACATGCTCACTAACGGAGCTGTTCTCCTCCATCATGCAGCTAAAGAACTTTTTAGTAGCATTATAACTCTCTATGGCAGCATGGGTATCAAAAATCATTTTCAATTCTCCCATGGTATCAAAGGCATTGCTATTTTCAAAATGCTTTCGAAGTTCTGGCTCTAGCCCATACAGTATGCCGCAATGAACTAAGTTGTGGTCCTCCTGACGAGTCACATAGACATTCTTTTCATCGTCAGGGGCATCAGGAGCTGGTGGGTCCCTAGCGGTGCATCTAGCACATATTTATTTTGTGTAGCAGTGAGGAGAATCCTCAAATTCATAGCCCAGTTGGTGAAGTTGCTACCATTCGCAGCAAGTTTCTCTTTCTCCATGAACACATTGAAATTAAAAGCAGGTGGTGCCATCTACAAAAGAATTTGTAAAGTTTATGATAGAGTGAGTTCAACTAATCCAAATTACTAATGAACTCCCACTCAAAAATGACATCCCTCATGTCCTTTTGGTGATTACATGAACCAAATCCACTACACCAAGTCCGATCATCACGTGAGTTGATGTAGCTTCAAAGGCGAGCATCTATATGGGCATCATATCAACTATATGACTCATGCTTAACCTTCCGGTCCATGTTCCAAGGCCATGTCTGTACATGCTAGGCTCCCCAAGTAAGAACCTTAGTATTCACGTGTGTAAAACTGTCTTACACCCGTTCCTATGAATGCGTCGATTCGAGTACACCCGATCATCACGTGATGTCTCGAAACACAATCCACAGAACGGTGCATACTTAAGGAAGAACACATTTTTATCTTGATATCTAAATGAGGGATCATCTTATAATGCTACCAAAAGCGCCAAACTAGCAGTATAAGATGCTAACATCTAATGTGTAAAGTGAGATGATATGGTCCATGCATTTGATCTCTATCACTTGCATCGTGGTATGATCTCTATCATTCCTTTGTGTGTAAGGCCAAGGTCTATGGAACTTACATGTTGAGTGTGTTGTAAGAATATCTATCATACATCTACTTACAACAATACCATATCAATACACTAGCCCAGCAACGATCTAAACTAGACGCCTCTAATTTATCAATTGCAAGTTTTACGTGGCTTAGGGATTTCGAAGATAGAACCGTTCTCACCTACGAACATGAACCACAACGAGGATAACTAAGTTATTAGCAACTCGTTGTAAATCAGATATTGACTATAGTAAGAGAGACAGACACCCGCCAACCACTTATGCAAAACAAGTTGCATGTCAGTCGTGGAACCGGTCTCATGTACGATGACATGTAAGGTTGGTCCGGGCCGCTTCATCCCACTGTGCCACCAATATCGAAAATACATAGAAGATGCAATAACATGATCATCATTGCCCACATATAAACATATGTGTACTACCCGTGCAAAGCACCTACGCATAGATCAGGCTCTGATACCACTGTTGGGTCCGCAGCATAGAAAACAAAAAAATTCCTACGGTGTGAACTACACGCCAAGATCTATCTACTAGGTACAAAGCAACGGCTGGACATACATCCAACGAGAACTTACCCTCGAAGACAACGAGTTTTGTTAACGAGTAGGAACTCGTGGTTGATGTATTCGTGCACTTGCCGATCTCAAGATCGAGTGGAAGTCCGAGCGCCGCAACTCAGCAGCGCATCCGTACTCGCACACACGTTCAAGCCACCGGACAACCTCCACCTCCTCGCTCCAGCGATCCAGCGGAAGCAACAACTCCTTCCAGACGAAATGCCACCGGGAACATGTATCTCGCTAATCCGAGACCATGTGGGAATAATTCTAGAGGGGGAGAGAGATCCTTCACAACGAGGTGTGTGGATGAAGGAGGGAGTGGGTGGCCTTTTATAGGAGGAGGGGGAGTGCCCCTCCTCTCCATGGCCAGCCCATGGGGGGTGACCCCTCACCTCCCCCATTCATGTGGTGGTAACCCCTCCACATTAAAATGCCTCTTCACATTCCCTTTTAAAGTCTACACTTTAAATGCATTAAATTTCTCCAAGTTTAATGCTCTCTCATTTAATAAAACTATTTTGTTAAATTTATTCAGAATTTTGTTAATTACTTTAATTAACAAACATTTACATATATCCCCTTGCAATATTTCAATATCACATGCAGAACCACTTTCTGCAATTTCACCCAAAAAAGTTTCCAGTTTCTATCGAAACAATTCCTGCACTTTGAAATTCTTTCGTCTGAAACATATGTGCTCCAAAATGGTGTCCAGTAACTCTTAAGTGTGTCACCCTACGGTTCGCGAATAATGCAGACATGATTGAGACTCCTCTCAGATCAATAGTCAGAAGCGGGACCTGGAGATCCATACTGACTCCTGCATATTCAATGATGACTTCCGTGATCGTGAGAACCTTTAACGCTTGTAACTAAATCCCTTTGTCTCGCGATATATTACATGTCCGAGATTCGAACATCGGCATCCAAATACCTAGTTTGATCCCGTTATCGACATGCACTCTTTTCTCATTCCCGTGATATAACATTCTAGTGATCTCATCACTTGCTTGCAAGCTATCTCAATGTGATATCACCGAGAGGGCCCAGAGTATATCTATCCGTCATCGGGATTGACAAATTCCACTCTTGATCCATGAGCCTCAACATAACACCTTCGTAGTACTGAACTCATCTTTATAGTCACCCTGTTACGGTGTGACGTTTGATGTTATCAAGATACTCTTCAGGTGTTAGCAATTAACATGATCTCATGGTCTAAGGATAAAGATTACTTTGTATGATGTTATAGCAATATATAACATAATGACTTGATCGTAATGCTATACTTCGGATGAATGTTCATCACATCATTCCACCAATGGTGTGACCTTGTTATTAACAACATCCAATGTCCATGATCAAGAAAACTTGATCATCTTATTAATCAACAAGCTAGTCTATAAGAGAGGCATAACTAGGAACCCTTTTTGTTTATTAAACACACATGTATTGATGTTTCCGATCAATACAATTCTAGCATGTAAAATAAACATCTATCATATATAAGGAATACATAATAACAACTTTATTATTGCCTCTCAGGGCATATTTCCTTCAGCTCAGAGGTGGCTTCTTCTTCTTGCTCATCAGCGATAAGATCTTGGGAATCCATCTCCTCGGGGTCGCTCCCCTCTGATCTAGTGCTTGCTTCGGGGGTGCAAGGCAAAGATTGCCACGGTATCGTAGCAGCGGTGGAGGGCGGCACTTGAGTGGAGTAGCGGCGCAAGAAGCGCAGTGCGGCGGTGTGGTCACGTGTTGCGAGATGCGGCAGCGGTGGCGGTGCGAGGAGGATGAAGGAGAGGGATTGGGGGAAAGTGAACAAGGGTTTCCCTCACTCCCCTATTTAACCGCGCGACACATCGTGGGTAGTGGGATCTGTTGTGCCCATGAGTCCCATGATGTGTGTGTGTACTTTGCGAGGGCAGTTAGAGAAACGTGCCACAAGCACGGTTACGGTGCAGCGACGCGTAACTACATCTTGTGGTCGTAGCGATAATCGAGGGGCCGCATGGCGAAGTGATGTGTGGTAGTGATAACAACCATGTTGTGACAATGAATAGTGTCTAAGCCCGAGAAATGAGGCAGCATAATGATTGCTTGACACGAAGGATGAGATAAGGAATATGAAAGAAACCAAACGGTTAAGGAAAATAATCTAGATATAGAAGATTGACTTGGCCAGCGAGATATATCTCGGGTTGAGCCAATTCGGGTGAATTGTGATAATGAGTCACCAATAGATGCAACCGAGTTAAAATCGGCATTGGCCGATGTATCGATATGTTGGCAATATGGACAAAGATCTGAGTAAGTTGAACTTGTTGTGTCCTTTTCAGCTAATGCTGCTAAGACCGCAATAGCTTTGGGAACTAATGTTGGGGGGATAACCCTAGGTAGGGTCAAGCTAAGGAATAAAGACAAGGTTAACCAAGATACATGTTGACTTAGGTGGGTTGGATGAGTAAAGGCCGAGTTACCCAAGCCAGGCAAACCCGACAAGACCCAGCCGACATATCTTATATGTCGGCACAGTATACATGTTGTCTTCTCTTATGCAGGTTCCTCCAGGCCAAGTCATTCGGGGTAGGGGCGACTCAGAGGTTGGCGTATGCCAGAAGGGGTGAGTCGGACTCATAGTCAGCGCCTCTGTCTCTGCTAGAATTCCTGGAGGAGATAAGCATGCTAAGTCAAGCGTGCCCCTAAATCTAGGATAAAGGTGTTGTCGAGGGTTTCATGGAGGGAATAGTGTTAGACCGGTAACGGTTTGAGAGGATGGGCGTGTCTAGTCCCATCGAGGGTATCTAGGCAATGTTAGACCGGTGACGGTTTGAGAGGATGGGTGTGTCTAGTCCCATCGAGGGGATCTTGGCCCAGCCAAAAACTTTCATACAAGCATATGCTAGGAATATTCAGACCACGTAAGCCCTAGATGTAATCTGGCCACCCCTTTATAAGGTGCGCCAGGGCTTCCATAGAGGGGGTCGGTTCATTCTGTATAAGAGTGTAGCATCCCAATTGTCTAACAATTGTAATGCTACTTGGTCTAGTAATATATTGGCTACTTCCTATATATAATTGTTGCATCATAATTATATCATGCTCATGTCATCATGCCACCTTGCATTTGAGCATCATATAAAACCCTCTTTCTTTGGTTCTTCTCTCATATGCATTATTAATTGTATTTGCCTCTTGATATTGTATTTGGTTATTGATATATTGTTTAATTCCCAAGTTGAGTTGGGGGCATATCTTTTATTCACCTCCATCACCTTTCTTTTCACCACCTTATAATTCCACCATCCTATTATCCATGAGCTTGTATTTCTTTTTCTTTTGATTTTATTCTAGCTCATGTGGGTGGGGTGGATCTAATCCTAATTTCTTTTGCTTGGCTTTTAATTTTGCCACTTCTTGGGAATGCATAAGAATAATGCCATATTATTATTATTGTTTTCACAAACTAAAAACATGGCATTAATATTTTGCATGGGCCATGCAAGATTACCACCACCTTTAGCCATTTTGTTTTTCTCTTGGTTTAAGTGATTCTTCTTTTATGAAATCCTCTACATATCTCTCCACCATCCCCATGATCTCATCAACACCAATAATTTTCTTCATGCATGCTCATATGAGAATCTATCTACATTGCTTATCTTTCTCCTTTACACTTGCCCATGTCTTGATCATGCCTCTTTTAATCCCTACACTCCCTCACCCCTTCATCTTGACTTGATCTATAAGCATGTTTAAAACCCTAAAAATTCTAAACAAAACCCTAACCCTAGCTTCCTCTCCTATCCTCTCTCTCAAAACCCTAACCCTTAATCTCACCTCTTTTTCTTTCACTCCCTCTCTCTACCATGCTGGCCCCACCTGGCCCTCTCTCTCTCCCTGGCCCACACCCCATCTACCCCATCTACCCACCCCCAAACCCTAGCCCATGCCGAGCATGCCCTAGCTACACCCAAGCTCACCCGAGCTCCCTCTTTCTCTTCCCTCTCCCTTCCCCTATGCCATGCTGGCCCCAGCTGCTACACCTCACCGTCCCCACCTGGTAGCCCCTGCCCCTGCCTTGTCCTAGCCGTGCATGACAAGCACGTGAGAGGAGGTGGAGAAAGGTGGCCGAAGCCACCTTTATCTACCCCGTGCCCCACAGGCCTCTCCTCTCTCCCTCTCGCTTTCCTCCTTCCCCATGGCTCCTCTGCCTCTCCCAGATCTGCCCAGAGACCTGCCTCTCCTCCCCTTCTTCTGCATCGACGACGCCCGTCTCTCGCCGACCGCCTCCAGTAGCACCGCCACTTCTTCGATCCAGCCGGCGAGCAAGACGTGGAAGTGGTCGAGGAGTTCAAGGAGCGTCCCCTAATTTGCCTTGTACGCGCCAGCGAGGAGGAGGAGGTCCCCAGCGGCCGCAGCACGACGTCGTCGCCGAAACCCTAATCGCGCCGGTCGCCAGCCTCCTCGTCGCCCTATTGCGCCTCGTCCCGATCCACCACCACCGACCACCCCGTGGTGAGCCCCTCTACCGCCTGGAAAACCTCTGCCTCACCGGGAAGCCCTAGCCGCGCCGGACCTTACACCGAACGCCCTCGGTCCGCCGTCAGTCGCCGGTGTCTGCACGATTTTCCCCGCCGCATAGAGCCTCACCTAGGCGCGTGCTCCTTCCCTGACAACAACCCCGCCCAGCCGCACTGGTTTCCGTCTCCGCGCGCGAGCCCCAGGTCGCGGGATCGAGTCCCCGCCACGCACTGCGCGCACCAGACCGTGGAGAAGATCCATAGTACGGGCCGTGGTAATCTTGTATTTAGCCCCTCTTTTTATCTCGCGCTCAACCCGCGGTCCAGCCTACCCCACCTGTCAGCCGCCCTGGCATTCTTGCAGTTAGGCACCCCGGTTTTTGTAGACATAACCCGCGGTCCAGTGCGACCCCACCTGACAGCCTCTGCGGGTTCCGCCACTGTCACGTGGGCCTTAGCCAGTTGGTCCCACCTAGCAGTCTCACTAGCTATACAGAGCCCCGGTGAGAAAAGTTTTCCGCACGCGTATGTCCTACCAGCGGCTGGCCCACCCGTCAGTGACTGTGGCTGGGTCGAGCTGAGTAATAAAAGTTTCTCTGTTGAGCTGTTTAAACAAAACAAATTGAAAATTGTTTAAATTCAAATTCAAGTCAGATTTAAATAATTTTTAAAATACAAATCCAAATAATACAAATGATATATGTTTTGGAATCAGAAAAATGTGAGGAATTCAAATATGCCATTCAAAATATTGTTTGAACACTTTAAAAATTCGAGATGATTAAAATTACAATAAAATGCCCTTTTCTTAATAAATTAATAACTTTAATTCTATAACTCCAAATTTGGCAAATAATATGTCTAAATCGATCAGCGCGATGAGCCCGTTCTATCTATGCATTCCTTGTTCTGAATTGAAGCATGCATCATGTCATTATTAAACATCTGAACTGTTTATGACACCAAAATTGGACCAAATAAATAATAAAATGCTTTATTCTCGTATTCCACACCTCACCATGCCATGTTACTTTAATGCCAGGTAAAATGTGCATCATTCATCATGGCATGCTTGTTTGCTTGTCGGATTTTAATTCATATGATTGTGCACTTTATTTCTGTTGGCCCTTGTTTGTTTGGTTCTTCTTCGAATAGACGCCCAGCAGGAGAATTACCAGGAATCTCAGAAGTACTACCCAGATCCATCTCTCGCTTCAACTGAGCTGCCAGGCAAGCACTACCACATGCTTGCATACATATAGTACCTATTGCCTCTATCTTATTCTTGCATCATTGAGTCGCGATTGCATTAAATTGAATCCCAAGTACTGCATAGCCTTTACTTTTAAACCCCACCGAAGCTTGTTCCTCCATCCCATGAGCCATTACTACAGGAGTTGTTTGAGCCATGCGAGTCGTAGAAAAGCATGAGTAGGGTATGTGAGTGTCTGATGAATCATGAGGTACCTAAACAACTTAACCTGAGTAGTAATGGGATAACTAATAAAAGAGGCACCGGTGAGCAATATCTGCTATTTGGTTTTTCATGCTCACTTGTGTCCCGTAGGACCCCGAGTACTTGATTCCTGTTCCTTGTTTATTCGCACTATCCACATCCGCGAGGCCTTATGGACCCCCCTGGGCCAGAGCTTGATTCATTCTTATTTCTTGGGGCCACAATTAGTTTGGGGCTTTATTACTATCATGTACTTATGCCATGTTACTGCTTTATTTAAGATTGTGCGAGGAGCACCTATACTGTTTTGGATCGCACCACGTTTACGCGGTATCGACAAGCCCAGTCACATTTTTGGGTTCCCAGTCGTTTACAGCCGTCGTCGCAAACCCTGGGTCCGTCTCGGAGCCGGCCAGCTTCGTTGCGGGTAGCTTATTGGGGTGGCTCCCTGAAATATTTCTGAATCCTGTGATTGCTTTGTCGTGAATGCCTCGTTGGGTTTTGAGTTTGTTTTTCCGAGGTTGATCGAGTGTGTGTTGCTATTCGTGCACCCCTGCAGGGTATATCTTTCTGAAAGCCGTGTTCGCGGTTATGGACGACTTGGAGCACAGTTTCTCGATCATAGACAAGTATAACTAAAGTACCGCTTTTAATTTGACTAAGTACTTGATTAGTAAATAGTGCAATACTCATGGAATGGTTAATAAAACTGCCAACGGATGATGGGGTTGTTCGTCCGCTTCCTCGTTGGTAAGCGAGGAGGAGGATGGATCTGTTAATTATACTGTTATAACTGTTGTTCTTAATTAACGGACATCCGTATATCATTGGTTAGGCGGATGGTTAGCGAGTATCTATAGAATTGTTAGATATTATCTTTTGATGCAATTGCGTCACCCCTAGGTTGTGTTCCCTTTAGTGGCATAAAGACTTGATGAGTACCCCTAGGGTCTCACACGATAAATTGTTTGATTCAGATGAACAGGTGTATTCGCAAGATGGATACTGGGTGGAGGAGACAGATGATGTTGGCAACGATCATTCGATGTAGAGATTCCGGGAACGGGGATCCGTGAGATCTGTGGGCGGGATGTGTTTATTTACGTGGCATCTTATGCCGATTTGCTTCTTATCCGTACTCGGATCTTGTTTTCCGCTTCCGCCTGATACTCTGATGTGTGATGTATGAGGAGCTATCCTAAAATATTATCTCTATCTAGGATATTTGAATCTTGCCGTATGGCGTTGCAATATTATCTCTATCTTTAGATGGAATGGCTCTGAGGACTGTTGTATGTGGCTTGCATACATACTCACTTGTGTATGTGGTTGATCCCTTCGCCTGCCGATTACGCCGCTCGTTCTTGTCCCGATGATCTGAAGTGGTTAGGACGGCCGAAAGGTCTACCGTGAGTGGCCCTGGGCCCCACCGTACTATTTTAACCACTTTCGTTCATCCAGGCATGTAACTAAGAGCGTAATTCACCGAGGTAGTTACAATTGGTATCAGAGCCATCCCGCCCGTCAGGGTCTCAGCCAAAATGGTCGTTGTCAGTCTAGCAAATATTTTGGTAGTTATGTATACTAGGGAAAAACAAAACGTGAGAGTAGGACTGCTTCCATTTTTCTTCTTACCCACCCACCCACCCTTTTCTGGTAAGGAAGTGTAACATTTTCAATCCTCTTCTAAAAATTCAAACTAGGATTCACGTGTTATCTTGTTGGGGTGTTCTTTTTCGTAGTTACCAATCTTTAGGTTCCTCTTAAGAAGAAGGTGTTGGGATATGTGTTTTACTGATTCATGTGCGGAGTAATGATTTGAGTGCGGGATGGAGTCGCGACCATACCACTACTTTTATCATTTGCTCTTGTATATTGAACTAGTAGAGTTACTAATCTTGATTCGTTAAGTGGTTTTGCGCATATAGTGGTATTTTAATGCCGAAATTTGCGGAAAAATTTTCTTTGTTAGTTTGTATACCACACTCCTTGCTCAGTCGTGTGCGTTATGCTTAATATCTTCTAGTTGCCTTGAACTTTGTTGATATTTTAATATCATCTCAGTGAATTGCATCCTTTAATCTTGGTTAATTCCATTTTGGTACTATTTTGGATTATTATCATTCTCCATTATAGTACTGACTTGTGTTTTATATCAATCACAGGATGGCACCACCACGCTGTTCTGAGGAGGACATACCACCTGAACTTGGGGCTGCTTTGGCAAGTATTGCAAATGCTTTGGGCACTATGCAGAAGAACCAGCAGCGCTTCGAGGAAAGCGTGAGGAGGAATGAGTTTGTTCCGCTACCTCCACCTCCTAAGCGAGGAGACATCAAGAGTTTTCTCAAGTTTAACCCACGCCAATTTGAGGTGTCTGATCAGCCACTTGATGCGGATGATTGGCTTCGTGAAGTGTCAAGGTTGCTGATGACTGCGGATGTTCCCGAGCAAGAATGGGTCAAATGTGCCACTCACCTTCTCAAGGGAGATGCAGCTCTGTGGTGGGAAAATTACCTCAAGGCAGATCTTTCTAGTTTTCAGCCTACTTGGGAGCAATTCACTACTGCTTTCAAAGAGCAATATCTGTCAGAAATTGTCATGGAAAGGATGAAGGAAGTGTTTCTCAACCTCAAGCAGGGCACTGACAATGTCAACACCTACATTAGAAACTTCATGAACCTTTCTCGTTATGGTGGCGATGAGATCTCTGATGACAAGAAGAAGCAAAAGAGGTTTAGGCAAGGCCTCAATGCTTCCATCAAATATGCAATCACTCATGCAAGGCCGGCGTCTTTCCTGGAACTCCAACACACAGCTCTGCAAGAAGAAGCAAGTAGGCAAGTGTTTGAGGAGTCAAAGAAACACAGCCGTGATACAGCAAGTTCTTCTGCTATGACAGCTCCTTTTAAGCGTCGTGTCTGGGTTCCTAACACCCCACCGTCGCTCCCTGCTCCACCAAGACCGTCAAGCTACGCAGCAAGGCCACCAAACTCCTTCACTGCGGCTCCCAAGGGCTACAACCACAACTACCCTGGAGCGCCTGGCGGAGTCCCTGGCTACGTTGGTCCACGTCCACCTGGTGCTTGCTATACTTGTGGAAACACTGGACATCAGCACTGGAATTGTCCAATGAACAACAAAGCTCTTCCACCACCACCTCCAAGACCTGCGGCAAGTGCTCCTATGATTCGTGCACCTTCACCTCGGGCTCTCAACATCAACACTAAGCCTGGGTCGACGGTTGCTCGTGCCAACTGTGTCAACGTCGCTCAAGCTGAGCATGCACCTGGAGTTGTCATGGGTATGCTTCCTGTTAACTCAGTTCCTGCACGAGTTTTATTTGATTCTGGTGCTTCACATTCTTTCGTGTCATACAAGTTTGCGGAGAGTAATGGGTTACCTTCTGATGCTTTACCAACTCGCCTCATGGTGCAATCGCCTGGATCAAACATGAGGGCTTCTAAAATTAGTCGTGACAATCAAATTGAGATTGGTGGCTCTTCGTTTCCGGCTTCCTTAATTATTCTGGGCAATTCTGACATTGATGTTATCTTGGGCATGGATTGGTTAACAGCAAATGCAGCTGTGATTGATTGTGCTGAACGTTCGGTTTCTCTGAAAATTCCTGAAGGCCATATAGTCTATTCTCCAAGTCTGACTCCTGCAATTCAGCTTTATTCTTTGGCGGCTCTGAATGATGATGCTATGGAAGGTATTCAGAGTGTTCCTGTAGTCTGTGAGTTTCCAGATGTCTTTCCTGAAGAGTTGCCAGGTATGCCTCCGGATCGTGAGGTTGAGTTTGTCATTGAACTTGAACCTGGTACCGCTCCTATCTCCAAGCGGCCTTATAAAATGGGTCCTGCTGAGTTGGCTGAACTCAAACGTCAGTTGGATGAACAAGAAAAGTTGGGTTTCATTCAGCACAGTACTTCTTCTTGGGGTAGTCCAACCATCTTTGTGAAGAAGCGAGACAAGACTGATAGACTTTGTGTTGACTATCGGCCACTCAATGCTAAAACAATCAAGAATAAATATCCCCTTCCGCGGATTAATGATCTCTTCGATCAGCTAGCTGGAGCTGTGGTATTCTCTAAACTTGATTTGAGAAGTGGTTACCATCAAATCAAGATTCGCAAGGAAGATGTTCCCAAAACAGCTTTCACCACCCGCTATGGCCTGTATGAGTACACGGTCATGTCTTTCGGTCTCACCAACGCACCTGCCACCTTCTCGAGGCTTATGAACTCGGTTTTCATGGAGTATCTTGATAAGTTCGTTGTGGTCTATCTGGATGACATTCTAGTCTATTCTAAGTCAAAAGAAGAACATGAAGAACACCTTCGGTGTGTCCTAAACAAGCTTCGTGAGAACCGCCTGTATGCAAAGTTCTCCAAGTGTGAATTCTGGCTGCCTCAAGTCACCTACCTTGGTCACGTCATTTCTGCCAAGGGCATTGCCGTCAACCCAGAAACTACTAAGACAATTATGGACTGGCTTCCACCCATAAATGTCAAAGAAGTCCCGAGTTTCCTTGGTTTGGCCAGTTACTGTCGTCGCTTCGTTCAAAACTTCTCAAATATTGCGAAGCCTCTTACCGATCTCCTCAAGAAAGGCAAGAAATACCTTTGGACTTCTGCATCTCAAGCAAGCTTTGAAACACTCAAAGAGAAGCTCACTTCCACACCAGTCTTGGTTCCTCCAGATACATCAAAGCCTTTCCAGATATTCTGTGATGCCTCATTGCAAGGATTGGGTGCGGTCCTTATGCAAGAAAAAAAAGTTGTTGCTTATGCATCTCGTCAGTTAAAGACGCATGAGATCAACTATCCTACACATGACCTCGAACTCACAGCAGTTGTCTTTGCTTTGAAAGTATGGAGGCATTACTTTCTTGGCAACCGTTGTGAGATCTTTTCTGATCACAATAGTCTGAAGTATATCTTCACACAGCCTGATCTCAGCCTTCGTTAGAGGAGGTGGATTGAAACAATCAATGATTTCGATTTGACCATCAACTACACTCCGGGCAAAGCCAATGTCATGGCCGATGCTCTTAGCCGAAAAGCTTATGTCAATAACCTCATGGTGGAAGAACAACAACCTCTCTTGTGCGAGGAATTCCGCAAGCTAAACCTTGAAATTGTGGATCAAGGGTATCTTCTGAACCTTCTAGCAACACCTCTCTTGGAAGAAAAAGTTTGCTCTATTCAACTTGGTGATCCTTACACTAAAAAGATCATCTCCAATATTCAGCTTCCGAAGTATGATTCTTTCCACATCGATGACCAAGGCACTCTTTTCTTTGAACACTATATGTTTGTTCCGAACTACCCGGGTTTAAGAGAGCAAGTTCTCAAGGAGGCGCATGATTCTGTTCTTTCTATCCACCCTGGCAGCACTAAGATGTACATGGACTTGAAAACACAATATTGGTGGCCTGGTTTGAAACGATATTATGCCAAGTATGTCTCGGAGTGTGATGTTTGTCGCAGAGTTAAAGCTGTCCATCAGAAACCTTCCTGTCTTCTACAGCCATTGAAGCCTCTGGAATGGAAATGGGAGAAAGTAGAGATGGACTTCATCACTGGTTTTCCAAGGTCGCAGAAGGGCAACAATGCAATCTTTGTTGTCATTGACAGGCTTTCTAAAGTAGCTCACTTCTTTCTAGTCAAGGAAACAATTTCTGCAATTCAGTTGGCTGAGCTCTATATCAACAGAATTGTCTCCCTGTATGGTGTTCCTCTTGAGATCAGTTCAGACCATGGAAGCATCTTCACTTCCAAGTTCTGGGGAAGTTTCCAAAATGCTTTGGGAACAAAATTAAACTTCAGCACAGCTTACCACCCTCAGTCGCAAGGACAAGTTGAAAGGATCAATCAGATTCTGGAAGATATGCTCCGTGCTTGCGTTATCTCTTTCGGCATGAAGTGGGAAGAATGTCTTCCTTATGCTGAATTCTCTTACAACAACAGCTTCCAGAAAAGTCTAAAGATGGCACCATTTGAGGCTCTCTATGGTCGCAAATTCAGAACTCCGATTGGTTGGTCGGGCGCAGGTGAAAGAATATTGTTTGGCCCCGACATTGTAACTCAAGCGGAGGAGAAAGTTCACATCATTCTTGAAAACCTGAAGATTGCTCAAAGTCGCCAGAAGAGAAATTATGACAAAAATCACACGGACATGGAGTATGTCCCTGGTGATCTCGTTTACTTTCGTGTCACTCCCATGAGAGGCACGCACCGCTTTGGTATCAAAGGAAAGCTGGATCCTAGATACATCGGTCCTTTCAAAATTCGTGGAAGAAGAGGAGAAGTTGCTTATGCTCTTGAGCTCCCTGAACAACCCAGAGTCCATGATGTTTTCCACATCTCTCAACTCAAGAAGTGCTTAAGGGATCCCGGCAGGACCGTGGACCATGAACTCATCAATCTCCAAGAAGATCTGTCTTATCAAGAACACCCCATAAAAATTCTTGAAGTCGCAGAAAGAAGGACTCGCAACAAGTCCATCAAGTTCTGCAAGGTGCAGTGGTCGCACCATTCCGTTGATGAAGCCACTTGGGAACGTGAAGATGAGCTCCGTGCCAAGTATCCTACCCTCTTTGAGTCTTCTTCTTCTTCCTAGAATCTCGGGGCGAGATTCCTGTTTAGTGGGGGAGAGTTGTAGCATCCCAATTGTCTAACAACTGTAATGCTACTTGGTCTAGTAATATATTGGCTACTTCCTATATATAATTGTTGCATCATAATTATATCATGCTCATGTCATCATGCCACCTTGCATTTGAGCATCATATAAAACCCTCTTTCTTTGGTTCTTCTCTCATATGCATTATTAATTGTATTTGCCTCTTGATATTGTATTTGGTTATTGATATATTGTTTAATGCCCAAGTTGAGTTGGGGGCATATCTTTTATTCACCTCCATCACCTTTCTTTTCACCACCTTATAATTCCACCATCCTATTATCCATGAGCTTGTATTTCTTTTTCTTTTGATTTTATTCTAGCTCATGTGGGTGGGGTGGATCTAATCCTAATTTCTTTTGCTTGGCTTTTATTTTTGCCACTTCTTGGGAATGCATAAGAATAATGCCATATTATTATTATTGTTTTCACAAACTAAAAACATGGCATTAATATTTTGCATGGGCCATGCAAGATTACCACCACCTTTAGCCATTTTGTTTTTCTCTTGGTTTAAGTGATTCTTCTTTTATGGAATCCTCTACATATCTCTCCACCATCCCCATGATCTCATCAACACCAATAATTTTCTTCATGCATGCTCATATGAGAATCTATCTACATTTCTTATCTTTCTCCTTTACACTTGCCCATGTCTTGATCATGCCTCTTTTAATCCCTACACTCCCTCACCCCTTCATCTTGACTTGATTTATAAGCATGTTTAAAATCCTAAAAATTATAAACAAAACCCTAACCCTAGCTTCCTCTCCTATCCTCTCTCTCAAAACCCTAACCCTTAATATCACCTCTTTTTCTTTCACTCCCTCTCTCTACCATGCTGGCCCCACCTGGCCCTCTCTCTCTCCCTGGCCCACACCCCATCTACCCCATCTACCCACCCCCAAACCCTAGCCCATGCCGAGCATGCCCTAGCTACACCCAAGCTCACCCGAGCCCCCTCTTTCACTTCCCTCTCCCTTCCCCTATGCCATGCTGGCCCCAGCTGCTACACCTCACCGTCCCCACCTGGTAGCCCCTGCCCCTGCCCTGTCCTGGCCGTGCACGACAAGCACGTGAGAGGAGGTGGAGAAAGGTGGCTGAAGCCACCTTTATCTACCCCGTGCCCCACAGGCCTCTCCTCTCTCCCTCTCGCTTTCCTCCTTCCCCATGGCTCCTCTGCCTCTCCCAGATCCGCCCAGAGACCTGCCTCTCCTCCCGTTCTTCTGCATTGACGACGCCCGTCTCTCGCCGACCGCCGCCAGTAGCACCACCACTTCTTTGATCCAGCCGGCGAGCACGACGTGGAAGTGGTCGAGGAGTTTGAGGAGCGTCCCCTACTTTGCCTCGTACGCGCCAGCGAGGAGGAGAAGGTCCCCAGCGGCCACAGCATGATGTCATCGCCGAAACCCTAATCGCCCCGGTCGCCAGCCTCCTCGTCGCCCTGCTGCGCCTCGTCCCGATCCACCACCACCGACCACCCCGCGGTGAGCCCCTCTACTACATGGACAACCTCCGCCTCACCGGGAAGCCCTAGCCGCGCCGGACCTTACACCGAACGCCCTCGGTGCGCCGTCAGTCGCCGGTGTTTGCACGATTTTCCCCGCCGCATAGAGCCTCACCTAGCCGCGTGCTCCTTCCCTGACAACAACCCCGCCCAGCCGCACTAGTTTTCGTCTCCACGCGCGAGCCCCAGGTCGTGGGATCGAGTCCCCGCCTTGCTGCGCCGCGCACTGCACGCACCAGACTATGGAGAAGATCCACAGTACGGGCCGTGGTAATCTTGTATTTAGCCCCCTCTTTTTATCTCGCGCTCAACCCGTGGTCCAGCCTACCCCACCTATCAGCCGCCCTGGCATTCTTGCAGTTAGGAACCCCGGTTTTCGTAGACGTAACCCGCGGTCCAGTGCGACCCCACCTGACAGCCTCTGCGGGTTCCGCCGCTGTCACGTGGGCCTTAGCCAGTTGGTCCCACCTAGCAGTCTCACTGGCTAGACAGAGCCCCGGTGAGAAAAGTTTTCTGCGCGCGTATGTCCCGCCAGCGGCTGGCCCACCCGTCAGTGACTGTGGCTGGGTCGAGCTGAGTAATAAAAGTTTCTCTGTTGAGCTGTTTAAACAAAACAAATTCAAAATTGTTTAAATTCAAATTCAAGTCAAATTTAAATAATTTTTAAAATACAAATCCAAATAATACAAATGATATATGTTTTGGAATCAGAAAAATGTGAGGAATTCAAATATGCCATTCAAAATATTGTTTGAACACTTTAAAAATTCGAGATGATTAAAATTACAATAAAATGCCCTTTTCTTAATAAATTAATAACTTTAATTCTATAACTCCAAATTTGGCAAATAATATGTCTAAATCGATCAGCGCGACGAGCCCGTTCTATCTATGCATTCCTTGTTCTGAATTGAAGCATGCATCATGTCATTATTAAATATCCGAACTGTTTATGACACCAAAATTGGACCCAATAAATAATAAAATGCTTTATTCTTGTATTCCACACCTCACCATGCCATGTTACTTTAATGCCAGGTAAAATGTGTATCATTCATCATGGCATGCTTGTTTGCTTGTCGGATTTTAATTCATATGCTTGTGCACTTTATTTATGTTGGCCCTTGTTTGTTTGGTTCTTCTTCGAATAGACGCCCAGCAGGAGAATTACTAGGAATCTCAGGAGTACTACCCAGATCCATCTCTCGCTTCAACTGAGCTGCCAGGCAAGCACTACCACATGCTTGCATACATATAGTACCTATTGCCTCTATCTTATTCTTGCATCATTGAGTCGCGATTGCATTAAATTGAATCCCAAGTACTGCATAGCCTTTACTTTTAAACCCCACCGAAGCTTGTTCCTCCATCCCATGAGCCATTACTACAGGAGTTGTTTGAGCCATGCGAGTCGTAGAAAAGCATGAGTAGGATATGTGAGTGTCTGATGAATCATGAGGTACCTAAACAACTTAACCTGAGTAGTAATGGGATAACTAATAAAAGAGGCACCGGTGAGCAATATTTGCTATTTGGTTTTTCATGCTCACTTGTGTCCCGTAGGACCCCGAGTACTTGATTCCTGTTCCTTGTTTATTCGCACTATCCACATCAGGGAGGCCTTATGGACCCCCCTGAGCTAGAGCTTGATTCATTCTTATTTCTTGGGGCCACAATTAGTTTGGGGCTTTATTACTATCCTGTACTTATGCCATGTTACTACTTTATTTAAGATTGTGCGAGGAGCACCTGTACTGTTATCGCGCCACGTTTACGCCGTATCGACAAGGCCAGTCACATTTTCGGGTTCCCGGTCGTTTACAGCCGTCGTAGCAAACCCTGGGTCCGTCTCAGAGCCGGCCAGCTTCGTTGCGAGTAGCTTATTGGGGTGGCCCCCTGAAATATTTCTGAATCCTGTGATTGCTTTGTCGTGAATGCCTCGTTGGGTTTTGAGTTTGTTTTTCCGAGGTTGATCGAGTGTGTGTTGCTATTCGTGCACCCCTGCAGGGTATATCTTTCTGAAAGCCGTGTTCGCGGTTATGGACGACTTGGAGCACAGTTTCTCGATCATAGACAAGTATAACTAAAGTACCGCTTTTAATTTGACTAAGTACTTGATTAGTAAATAGTGCAATACTCATGGAATGGTTAATAAAACTGCCAACGGATGATGGGGTTGTTCGTCCGCTTCCTCGTTGGTAAGCGAGGAGGAGGATGGATCTGTTAATTATACTGTTATAACTGTTGTTCTTAATTAACGGACATCCGTATATCATTGGTTAGGCGGATGGTTAGCGAGTATCTATAGAATTGTTAGATATTATCTTTTGATGCAATTGCGTCACCCCTAGGTTGTGTTCCCTTTAGTGGCATAAAGACTTGATGAGTACCCCTAGGGTCTCACACGATAAATTGTTTGATTCAGATGAACAGGTGTATTCGCAAGATGGATACTGGGTGGAGGAGACAGATGATGTTGGCAACGATCATTCGGTGTAGAGATTCCGGGAACGGGGATCCGCGAGATCTGTTGGCGGGATGTGTTTATTTACATGGCATCTTATGCCGATTTGCTTATTATCCGTACTCGGATCTTGTTTTCCGCTTCCACCTGATACTCTGATGTGTGATGTATGAGGAGCTATCCTAAAATATTATCTCTATCTAGGATATTTGAATCTTGTCGTATGGCGTTGCAATATTTCTATTTCTTTTAGATGGAATGGCTCTGAGGACTGTTGTATGTGGCTTGCATACATACTCACTTGTGTATGTAGGTGATCCCTTCGCCTGCCGATTACGCCGCTCGTTCTTGTCCCGATGATCTGTAAGTGGTTAGGACGGCCGAAAGGTCTACCGTGAGTGGCCCTGGGCCCCACCGTACTATTTTAACCACTTTCGTTCATCCAGGCATGCGACTAAGAGCGTAATTCACCGAGGTAGTTACAAAGAGCAGGTAGTAGGAAGAGAGGAAAAGGGACTACCTTCTTCTTCCTCTCAATACATCTCAAGGAGCAACTGTACTAGTCCATTCATCATATTATAATATCTAGAAGCAGGAGTAGATGTTTTATCTCACTAGGAGAGCCTAGAACCTGGGTATATTGTGTTTCTCTGTGTGTTCTTAGTGTGCGGTATCCACCGCACTATCCCTCCCCGGATTCCACTAGCGTCCATCTGGCCCTAACTTTAGTCATCCTATGTCATTTGTCGTGACACCACCACGATAGGATTGTTCGTGCCAAAAAATTCCAGGAATTAATGGATAGTGCACATATTCCATATGATGATGATGATAAGATTACTACATCTGATGGAAACAAGAAGGAAATCCAAAAGGAACTAATACCACAAGGGTAATATATCGAAAACACATTTGTGAGAACTGTGGAACCAAAGGACACTAGATGACTAAGTGCCATAAAGCTCCAATTACTTGCCACAAGTATGGGGAACCGGGACATATTAGACCCTATTGTCCTAATCGACCACCGGTTTGTGAACCACCAACATAGGGTGGCAAGATGGGGAAGACATGTGGTAAATACCAGAATGTATGCTATGAATGTGGACAACCAGGACATATCCGGATCAATTTCCTGATACTTCCGTTTAATAAAGGAAGCAACATAACAATTGGGGTCTCACCAGTAAGTAGGGGTGTTGATGAAGGAATGTCTTCTGGGGAGAGGAAGTATGAGGCTATGACTCAAGTCAACCCTGATGTTAAACACAACCTAGAAAGTGGTAAGTCACTATATTATCCATAATACAAGTTGTTTTATATCCATGTTTCATAAATCATAGAATCCACATGGGTATCCACAAATGTGTGGGTATACCATATATTTTCCATAAGACCATTAGGAAAATCTAAGGGGGAGAGTGAACAACATGTTAGACCTCCAAATCCAACAGTTATAGTAGATTTGAAGAGATGAATCTAAATCTTTTCAAGAGTGTCTAAATTTGATGTTAACCATAGTATTAGGGATATAGCTAGACCGCGGCTGAATTATATTAACGCAGCTAGTAAATCATAGCTTGATATCAATAGTATTTCCAACTAAGAATAGGATATAATCTAAATGTCTTATTGAGAAAGAGTAGGGTGATCTGGAATGGATGGACTAGATGAGTTCAAAGTATTTACAGAAAGAGACTAGTTAGAATACATAGGACTCTAAAAACCATAAAACTCTACCATTAGTAAACCTTCATACCCCCATGATACCTATGAATTAGTTCATTGATCTTATGAAGTAGCTTTTCCAATACATTAGGAAGGAATATAAAGTGTAGGTAAGTTAGAAATCGGGAATAGATAATCCTAAAGAGGCAGGGTGGAGTATAAAGATCACAAAAAGAGGTTAATGGATGGATGGGGATTGTCGAGCTTCAATGGAGGAGATTTAGAAGCAAATTTTCTCGTACTCCGACAAGAGTGATATTCGTAACTTTGGGGATGAAGTTTAGTTTAAGGGGGAGAGACTGTAACGCCCCAGCATTTAGGGTTGCAGAAGAGAGTTTGTCCATTTGTATTCATGCATAATAAAGTTTGGGGAATTTTTGCACAAAACTAAAAGACTAGTGTGATCAGGATTTCTTTCACTTTGGTGAGTTAGGGTTTAGCTCATCCATGTGATTGCTATGAATTTTGACATGAACTCTAGATATTAGAACTATTTTGGGGTAAATGATTTCAATTGACTTTTGAATTAATTTGAATCATAAGTATTAAATATTTTAGTTTATTAAAAGAACAATTGAATAGTTGAGTTTGGTGTATTATTGCATTATATAAGTAAAGAGAATTCAAGTAATTGAAGTAATTCAATTAAGAATATAATTGCAAAAGGAATAATGATAAATAAAGGAAAGAAAAGAAAAGAAAAGAAAAGAAAAGATTTATTGAATAAACATATATATTACATTGTTTCCTTTACAAAAGAATGAAAGTAATTACAAAACGATAAAAGGAAAACCTATACTAATTTCCTAATCTAATTTATCTTCTTATCCTCCTATGTGTTATCTTGTACCTACAAGCAAACAAAGAAAACAAAATAAAAGAAATGGTTAAGGTTAGAATTATTGCTCTTAGTTATTAATAGCGAAGTGCACTATTTAATTTCATCATTGAGCTAATACAAAAGAAAGGGGCAAGTTTCACCAAAAAGCAACATCTGTTCTTTTATTTAAAAGGATTCAGTACAACATCACTAGCCAACGGGAAAGTTTCACTAGGGAGAAAGAGAGATAAAAAGGTAAGGTAATAGCAGTAACAACTAGGGTCGATGGAGCTGATCCAAAATAGTAAAGCACCTCACACACACATGCATGTGTGAGGTGCTATCAGCATAGGAAGCACCTAGGGAAGGGGATAAGTTCCCAACCGCAGCAGAGAGCTCTCTCTCTGAACATTTACCATGCCAGCAAGAATAGCTAGCACATACATCTCTTCTCAATCAGATTTTCACCAGCTTAACCAATAAAACACCCCAACAATCCACTAGCTAACAAGCCCTAATGGTTACCTAAGTAGGTGGTGGATCAAGTGTTAGGCAAGGCCAGACCAGGAGGAGATCAAGGAGGAGAAGGGTGAGGCTTGTCATAACAAGGAGCTCGACAAGCTCACCACCAGCAGCAAGAGCAACATAGGCATCACAACAACATCTCCACCAACATCAGGTTGGATATTTTCTCCAACAAATTAAGCCTTATACCTGTTCTTATCAATTATAAGGACAAGATCTGTTGTATTGGGTAGCATCCCCAGAGATACACCTAGATGAGGTGTAAGCTCATCACTAGATGTTTTAAAAGCCACAAGTAGTATGTGTTATTTGTCTAGGAATTAAACTAGATCTCAGTCTATACATCCTTGATCTGATTCAGTAAAACAACAAGGAAACAACATGATATAGTGGGGGTTGCCACTGTGTACCATCCAATAGGAGGCCTCATAGTGGCATCCACCCAAAGCTAAGTCATGTTCAGATCTGGGCAACTTAAGTAATCATGTTCCTAGAATGCTAGGAAACATAAATGTTTAATCATTGTTGGGGGGTGACCCCTAGGTACCCTGACCGGACAAGAACAAGGGCAGACAGCTGGTGTCCGGCTAGCAGACCGTAGCCGGATGCAGGCGCCATGTCTTAGCTACCAGTCGGTAGCCAGAACAAGGAAGGGCGACAAGATACGATCCGGCTACATGGGCATAGCCAGACGCAATCAGGAGGACATGACGACATGCTGCATAGTGCACGGTACGCCCTAGTACAGCGACAAGACTCACCACTACGAGGCCATACCAAAGACTTTGTGGGTGACGCAGGCACAGTGGCCTGTTGCTGAAGACAGGCTCGCACGACATTCACTATACCCACGTCGACCCGCGTGGTGTGTACCTTCGAAATGATGGATACTACCGGATACTGTACATGACCAGCCGGCTGGGGCCCGCCTGTGGGATCCGCCAGCCGGCCTGGCCAGTGAGACTGTTGCCCCATTGCCTATATAAGGAGGGACATGGTTCTTGTAGCAAGGGTTGAGCATTTAAGATGTAGCTAGTTGATACAGCTCGAGGAGCGGGTGTACTCTGTATTTTACCCATAGTCAGATCGGCAGGAGTAGGAGTTTTGCCTCACCACGAGGGCTCTGAACCTGGGTACTTCCTGTGTCTCGCTACACTCGCTCGTACCCAATCCCGCCTGTGGACGCCGTCGAGAGCTTCCCTGCTAGTCCCCACACCTCTATCTAGCCTTCTTAGGCACTACCGTTACAAATACAACGACAGTTGGCGCTCACCGTGGGGCTGACATGGCTTCGACTAGAGTCACGTTCCGCACGGGACCCCGTACTTGAGCCGGTGAGCGCGTGGCCTCCGGCCTCGTGCTTACGCTAGGCAAGTTCGAATGCGTCATCGATAACGCGTCGTGTTTTGCTGGATCCACCTTCCTAGTGAATGGCTCCATCCTGCTGTTCGGCGACCTTCTCGTCTATGTCGCCACCGTCCCGGCGTGTTTCCCTAGGGAGATTGTCTCCGTCACGGAGCCATTGTCCCACAGCAGTGGCGTTCCCATTGCTCCGTGTGGAGTTGAGGTCATGATGGTCGGCTCCATCATCCAGCCTCGTTGTCCTCAGGAGCAGGGCGGTGATGAGGCCGGAACTTCCACCACTTCGTGGCCAAAGGATCTGGTGGAAGAAGCCATCGACCGACTCCTCACTCCAATTACCCTCGGGGACAACCCGGAGGAGGCTGAGGTGAACTTCGTCATGGAGAGAGAGCTCCTCCTATGGGAGGCCATCGACCTAGCCGCCACCAAGAAGCAAGTCAACATCACCATGCGCGAGTACGAATGTGCTGACAGCCACACTCCGGCTACCAAGGAGCCAAGCCAGTGGGGACAGCTGCGACGCCGGGGTGGCGAGCTAGGAGGAAGGATGGAGAGAGACAGCGAGTCGGATCTACCGCCTATCCTTGTTCGGCCCACATACATCACGCCCATCAAGAACATGCACGCGACGCGAGCCGGGGCGGATGAGATGCCCAACCTGGAGGGCGAGGAGCGAGACCAGCAACACGCCCGGGTGTACGAGCTCTTCTGGATCATGGACGAACAGGCCGACGCCATCCGGAAGATGCACGAGGACCCTAGGGGTTCTAGGGGAAGCAAGGCACCCGACAACAGCAAGGGTGCACCCCGCGAGACCCAGCAGGCATCCTCTCCTCCGGCAGGGAAATCCCACAACAGGCATCATGACTCGGGCCACAAGGGCCAGACGCGTCAAGGGAAAACAGTGAATAGCAACCCACCACTACCCCCTCCACCAACCGGAGCACCACGACCTGCCGGATCCCGTCTCTCAGGTCGAGTAGGAGCGCCCAATCCGGACTATCCAGACGCCCATGACCGCATCGAGATCCTAGCTCAAGCGCGCATCACGGAGGAAGAAGATTCTACCGGGCCGGTTTGTTTCAGACCCCGCATCCAGAACAAACCGTTTCCAGATAAGTTTACCTTGCCATGGGACACCCCCAAGTACGACAGCAGCATGAAGCCAGAAGACTGGCTAACCGACTATGCCACGGCAGTCGGTATCGCCCATGGGAACAAGTGCGTAGCGGTGCGCTACATCACCCTCATGCTAA
This sequence comes from Avena eriantha, assembly GCA_910589775.1. Taxonomy (NCBI): domain Eukaryota; kingdom Viridiplantae; phylum Streptophyta; class Magnoliopsida; order Poales; family Poaceae; genus Avena; species Avena eriantha. The sequence continues at coordinate 253,907,351 of OU342740.1, forward strand.
CCGGGTTGGTGAGGACATGGCTCAACGGCCTCGCGCCTAACAGCATCAACGCATGGTCGGACTTCGAGAAGGTATTCGTCCGCAACTTCAACGACACATACAAGCATCCGGTTCGCCCTTGTGATCTGGCCCCGTGCATCCAGGGAGACCGCGAGTCAGACCGCGAGTACCTCGCCAGATGGACCGAGTTGCGCAACACTTGCGAGGGCATCCTCGAGAGCCAGGCGATCGCGTTCTTCATGGAAGGGTGTCAAGAAGGCACCATGCTCTGCCACGGGCTACTATGCAATGAGTCAAAAACCATGGCAGAGCTCATGATGGTCACGGACCAGTACGCCATGGCTAACGCTGCGATGAAGAAGCCCCTTCGGGTGAATGCTGACGGCCGACCGACTCCCACCAAGCCGAGTCGCGACCGACCGAGTAACCCGGGCGGCGAAGCTAGATCCTCCAAGCAGCACGGCCACGATAACCATTTCTAGGGCGACCGCCAAGCCGGACAGCAGAAGCCCTACTACCTTGCGAGGCAAGTCAATGATGTGGAGGGCACACCTGATGTGTCGGCTGGAGATGCAAGGAGGCAGAAGCCGCGGTTCACCTTCGAACAAATGTTTGACGGCCTGTGCAAGTGGCACAGCGGACCCTTCAAACCAGCTACTCATACTACCCGGAACTGCAGCTGGACCCGCTAGATGAAAGAGCAAGGTGGCCTACCCCATCCACCACCGCCTCTCCCGGCGGACCGCCACCACCGGCTAGGGGAGCCGACAACAATGGCAACAACAACAACAGCTAACCTCAGCCGCACGCCGCCTACCACATCTTCAAAACTGAGTCAAACGACAAGCTCAACCACAAGCAGCGCTCCAAGGAGGTCAACGCCATCGTATCCCCGGTCCCCCAGTACCTGAACTGGCCGGAGACCCCCATCACCTGGAGCTGGGAGGACCAGCTGGATCTCCTACCGAATCCCGGGGGCTACGCAATGGTGCTCGACCCCCTCATCATCTCCAACGAGCGCACCTTCCACTTCTCTCGCGTCCACATCGATGGAGGCAACAACATCAACCTGCTCTACCAGTCCTCATTGGAGAAGCTGGGCATTTGCGAATGCGACCTGCGCCTGACTACCATGGCATTCCATGGCATACTTCCAGGGCCGGCTTGCGCTCCACTGGGAAACATCCGGCTAGACGTCATCTTCAGAACCGAGGAAAACTTCCGCCGTGAGCCGGTATGGTTCGAAGTGGTGAACCTGACAAGCTCCTACCACGCTCTCCTCGGGTGCCCCGCCCTCGCCAAGTTCATGGTCGTCCCCCACTACGCATATCTCAAGACGAAGATGTCGGGGCCTAATGGCGTGATCATGGTGGCCGGCTGCTTCAGGCGGTCGATGGAGTGCGCATCAGCAGGATCGAAGTTGGCGAAAGCCCTCATCATTGCTGAGGAGAAGCGCGAGATCATGCGCAACATGGCATTGGCTCAGAAAGAAATACCGGATAACAGGAAGCCGACTCGGGACGCGGCTTTCCAGCCGGCCAAAGCGACAAAGAAGATCCTGCTCGACCCCACCGACCCGACCAAGTTCTTCACCATTGGTGCCGACTTGGACAACAAATAGGAAGGCGCGCTCGTCGACTTCCTCCGTGAGAACCGAGACATCTTCACATGGTCACCCAAGGACATGCCGGGTGTTCTGAGGGAGTTCCCCGAGCACTCACTCCATGTGCGGCCAGATGCCAAGCCAGTCAAGAAGCCCCTCCCCCGGTTCGGGGAAGAGAAAAGGAAGATCATCGGTGATGAGATCACCCGGCTCCTCGCAACCAGATTCATCATGGAAGTGTACCACCCGGATTGGCTAGCCAACCCAGTCCTGGTTTTGAAGAAAAATAAGACCTAGCGCATGTGTATCGACTACACCAGCCTGAACAAGGCATGCCCGAAAGACCCCTTTGCTTTGCCATGTATTGATCAAGTTATCGATTCCACGGCCAGCTGCGACTTGTTATCCATCTTAGACTGTTATTCCGGTTACAATCAGATCCGGTTGAACCCAGCTGACCATATTAAGATGTCATTTATCACCTGTATGAGGCTTTCTGTTACGTAACCATGCCTTTCAGTCTGAAAAATGCAGGCGCTACTTATCAACGCTGCATGCAGAAATTCTTGCACTCACAGATCGGCCAGGACATGCATGCTTATGTGGACGACGTTTTCATCAAGACGAAGGAGAAACGCACCCTCCTCGAGGACTTGGGGGAGACGTTCGACACCCTCCACCGGTACCAGATGAAGCTAAACCCAGAGAAGTGCGTCTTTGGCGTCACATCCGGCCAGCTACTTAGTTTTCTCATTTCACAACGGGGGATCGAAGCAAACCCGGAGAAGATTGCAGCCATCGAGAGGATGCAGCCGCCCAAGAGCTTGCTCAGAGTCTAGAAGTTCACCGGATGCCTACCCTCTCTCATTCATTTCGGCAGCCGGCTGGGGGAGAAGGCACTCCCACTGTACCAGCTGATGAAGAAGACGAACAAGTTCTCTTGGACCTCACAAGCTGACACCACATTCCATGACCTCAAGCGCATTCTATCCACAACACCAATTCTGGCCACACTGGCTAGCAAGGAGCCGATGTTGCTCTATATAGCAGCCATCAGCCGGGTCATCAGCGTTGTGCTGGTGGTGGAGATCCCCGAGGAAGGCAAGGCTCAGCCGGTACAGAGGCCCGTCTACTACCTCGGCGAGGTTCTCTCCTTCTCCAAGCAGAACTACCCCCACTACCAGAAGATGTGCTATGGTGTGTACCTGGCATGCAAGAAGCTCAAGCACTACTTCCAGGAGTATCTGATTAAGGTGGTGTGCACCGCACCCCTTTCGGATATCATTGGCAACAAGGATGCCACCGGCCGAGTCACGAAGTGGGAAATCAAGCTCGCCGCCTACTCCATCTAGCACGAGCCAAGGCTCACGATCAAGTCGCAGGCTCTAGTAGACTTCCTAGTCGACTGGGCTGGAACCTAGTACCTGCCGCTGATTCCCGTCTCGGATCACTGGAAGATGCACTTCGATGGCTCGAAGATGATCGGGGGCTTGGGAGCCGGCATCATCCTCACCTCGCCCAAGGGAGACCGACTGGAGTACATTCTCCAGATCCACTTCAAGGCCTCCAACAACTTCGCTGAGTATGTTGGTGCATGGCCTCCGACTAGCCAGGGAAATCGGAATCATCCAGATCCTTTGCTTCAGCGATTCGGATCTGGTGGTGCAGTAAGTATCCGGAGAATAGGAAACCCGCGACGCGAACATGGCCCTCTACTGCTTCCACATGTAGAAGCTCAGCGCCTGTTTCGACGGATGTGAGTTCCATCATGTCCCTCGCCTAAACAACGAGGCAGCCGACTCGCTCACCCAAATCGGTCCACCAAGCAGGCAATCCCACCAGGGTCTCCTTGGAGCACCTGTGCAAGCCCTCCATCACCCCGTCTCTCGAGTCAGACTCCATCAACTGGGAAGGTAGCCCGGGGGCTAATGGCTCGGTAGACCCAGAGCCTTTGGAGCCAGCAAAGAAGAAGGCCCGCACTGACTCCGGGGCGTCCACACCCTCCGGCTCAAAAGACCCGGGGGCTGCTGACTCATCAAGTGGCTCAGGGGATGTCGTCCCGGGTACCCCACCCGGACGACCCCCTGACATCCCTCAGCCGGAACACGGGAGCATCCTCGCCATCCGGGGGATACCATCCTGGGCACAACCCTTCATGAACTGCATAGCCAATGGGGAGCTTCAGGATGACGAGGTGGAGGCCAGGCAAATCAGGCGACGCGCCCACACGTACACCATCATCAACAAAGAACTATATAAGCGCAGCGTATCCGGCATATTCCAGCGGTGTGTCGATGTGGACACAGGTTACCGGCTACTAAAGGACATCCACCAAGGTGAGTGACACCACGCTTCATCTCGGGCAATGGTCGCCAAGGCGTTTCACCACGGCTTCTATTGGCCCACCGCCCTGGAGGATGCCGAGCAGCTGGTCCGCGCGTGCAACGGATGCTAGCACTTCGGACAACTAAGGCACATGCCGGCTGCGGTGCTCAAGACAATCCTGATCACGTGGCCCTTCGCTGTCTGGGGCCTGGACATGGTCGGCCCCTTTAAGCGGGCGTGTGTGGGCATGACCCATTTGCTGGTGGCGGTGGACAAATTCACCAAGTGGATAGAGGCCAAGCCCATCCGGAAGCTGGACGGGTCAACAGTTGTCACCTTCTTCACTTACATCATCAACCATTTCGGCTACCGTAATAGCATCATCACGGATAACGGCACACATTTCACCAAGGGGGCCTTTGACCGGTTCTGTAGCAACAAGGGGATCCGGCTGGACCTAGCATCCATCGCACACTCGCAATCCAATAGGCAAGTCGAAAGGTCAAATGGCCTAGTGCTAGCCGGCATCAAGCCATGACCCATCGATCCTTTGAAGCGGTCTCGCAGATGCTGGATCAAGGAACTGCCGGCTGTGATGTGGAGCCTCCGCACCACCTCGAATTGATCAACCAGCTTCACCCCATTCTTACTCGTCTACGGCTCGGAAGCCATCCTCTCCGTGGACATCGAGTTCGACTCTCCCTGCAAGCTCCTCTACGATGAGAAGGCCAACAAAGAGGCGAGGGAGGATGGCGTGGACCTCCTCGAGGAGGCCCGCGAGTTGGCGTTGTACCAGCAGCGCCTGCGCCACTACCATTTGAGCTGGATCCGACCCGTCATGTTCCGCGAGCGTGATCTGGTTCTCCGGCTGGTGCAGGACACGAAGGGCATGCACAAACTGCGCCGCCTCTTACTACCTCATTGACGCACATCAGCCGCGCAAGAACAAGATGGACAAGTGAGATGAGGAGACAGAACGCCCCTAGAATGCGGCCCTGATCCATCCGTTTTACACCTAGTCGTCTGACAGTGTATGTATCCCGTGAACCCTATGAATGAAAAATGTGGAACCCCGAGAGACACTCATGGGCTCCTTGCCAGAAATTTGCATGTTGCTCTTTATTCGATTCAGTTTTTTTGGCTCCTGCAACCCCTACCCGGGGGCTCGCCAGTTGGCTCGGCCTGCTAATTCTATAAATCGGCTGAGTAGTGTGCGACAATGTCAGAAGCCCACTCTTTGTCTCAGCTACAGACCGCAACCCGGCTGTCCGGCTAGCAAGAACAAAAGCTCAAGGCATCCCACACGAAAAACAGCGAAAAGATGCGCCATATCGAACGGTCTGGCCTTGTGCCTAGTTTGGGATTTTCCAGCTACTGAGCCTCTAGTACCGTGCATAATGTATTGTTGGCTCCCTTCGATTCCGGCTGTAGACTGCAACCCAGCTGCCCGGCAAGGATGTAGCATAAACAGCAGGGCGCACGGGAAAGTGACTAAGTATCCAGAGAAGCGCAAGCTAGTTTTTGAAACAAACCGAGTCTGTAAGCTGGCTAAAAGGCACGTACTGACCAACTAATGTTTTAAGAAAATCTATCTAATGTTTATTTTACATGACTACATCGAGTCGGCTATCAAGAACAAAGAAGAGAAGATTCAAAGTCCTTGGCTTTATCAAGCGCTCTGAATCTTGAGGGCTACACCCACTGGGTGCGCTCGCGTGCCCCCAGTGGAATCATGTAGTTCTGACCGACTAAAGGAGTTTAGCCGGATATTCGGGCCCAGGTGAGGGCAAGGGCAAGAAAACAAGAGAAGATTCGAAGCACTTGGTTTTGCCAACTACTCCGAATCTCAGGGGTTACACCCAGTGGGTGTGCTGAGGCGCCCCCATGTTGGCCGTGGTTGTCCGGTTGGTCAAGTAGGGCCATACTATCTGACTAAAGGTGTTTAGCCGGAAGAAAACTACCATGTCGAAGGAAAGAAAGGAGAGAAGATTCAAAGTCCTTGTCTCCGTCAAGAACTCCGAATCTCGGGGGCTACACCCAGCAAGTGCGCTAGCGTGCCCCCACTGGAATTAGCTGTTATCCAGCTAAAGGAGTTTAGCCGGACGAAGATAGTCGAGCAAGCCTAATCGGTAGAAAAGGAAAGAAACACAAAGTATAGAGAACCAGAAGAGAAAAAGGAAAACACGTTCAAATACATAAGGATAAGGGGAGTCGAAGCTCGCACAAGTTTGCTGACACAGACACAAGTTCGACAAAAGCAAAAACTACTACAATTCCACCCGGCATCCGGGGATCAGGTCTAGGAGGTGGGGAACTTGCCGTGCGGCTGGTCCTGGCTGGCCGTGGCTTCTGGTAGAGGAGGAGGCATGCTGGACGTTCTGGCTCCGACATATCCACCCTCCGGCAGGGGCGTCGGCGCGGCCTCCGTCTCCAGCGTCCCGGCGGACTCCGAGTCAGTGAGAATTTCATCGACATCAGCGTAGCCGGTAATCTTGATGGCGGAGGCGCGGAGTTTAGGGTGAGCCTGGCCGATGGCGGCAAGGTCTGCGCCGGCAAGGAAGCCTCTGTCGATCTTCTCGAGACGCGCGTCCTTGTACCAAGAGAGCATCAGCGCCAGGGCCATCTACGCTCCGACTCATGCTGCCAGATCCAGTAGCCGGTTAATGGCAGCCGGCACCTCCGCAACCTTTGCCGCTAGCTGGGCGATGGTCTCCGGTGTGGCCGCATCCGGCCAGAGGAAGTCGAAGACGGTTTGTGCAGCCTTCCTCAGCTCCACGGCCTCCTCGCCAAGAAGGGCGACGAGCTCCTGGGAGGTGGGCTGCTCGCACGGCCAGTTCTCCTGGAGCCAGTTGTAGGCCAACAGGTCTATGCCCAAATAAAAAGCTGTTAGAAAAGAAGGTCAGGTCCGGCTACTAGATCCGGACAAGAAAGGAGAGTCGGCAAGGGAGCTTACCTTTAGCGGTGTGGCCAACCTGCATCTGCTCCTCCAGCAGGGCCTTCTCCCGCTCTCCCAGCCGTTTGATCTCCTTCTCCTAATCTTTGCACTAAGCGTCAAGGAGATCAAAGGCTTGTGCATGGTTGGCAAGGGAAGAGTCGTGCTCCTTGATGACGGCCTCCAGCTTGTCCGTCTTGGAATGCCACTCCTTGTTTTCGAGGCGAAGGGAGGAGTTGGACCGGGTGAGGCGGTCGTTAACCTTGGTTAGCCGGTCGATCTCCCACTGAGTGCAGACCATAATGGTTGCAGAAACTGCCGGATATGAATAAAAAAGGGAAACCGAGTAGCAATACTTACTCTTGGAGGTGTCGTTGCCACGGCAAGCTTTTGCTCCAGCGTCTGGTTTCTCCCAACCGAGGCCTCGAGCAGGCAGATATCCTTCACCACCACCTCCAAGGTAGTGATCCGCCAGAGACACGGCGCAGGAGGAGGAATCGTCAGCGGCATTGAGGGTCAGGGACTCCTTCCCCTTGCAGAGCGCCACCTACCACTCCTCCCCTAGCTCTCCATCGGAGTTATCATCGGCGACCACTACCAGCTCCTTGTCGCCTGCAGTCCCCCTCACTCCCGTGCAGGAGTCGTCCCTGCACCTCGGGTTAAGCATGGCGGTGCTAGGCTGAGCCATCATAGTCGGCGTGGCACCATAGGCCCCAGCTCCTGTAGCCGGATCCACGCAAGGCGGCGGCGGAGCCCTAGACGTCGGAGTGGGGGCGGCGGCAGCAGCAGGAGCCGGATTGGTAGGCGGCCACAGGGAGGCGATCTAGTCGGTGCTCGTGCCGGGCTGGCAACAGCAAAGGAGACGAGCGTACTAAAAAGGATAAGGGCAAAACCAGTAAGAAAAAGGAGAGAGGTGCAAGACTGGGTCGTGTTGGGGTGTTCTTTTTCGTAGTTACCAATCTTTAGGTTCCTCTTAAGAAGAAGGTGTTGGGATATGTGTTTTACTGATTCATGTGCGGAGTAATGATTTGAGTGCGGGATGGAGTCGCGACCATACCACTACTTTTATCATTTGCTCTTGTATATTGAACTAGTAGAGTTACTAATCTTGATTCGTTAAGTGGTTTTGCGCATATAGTGGTATTTTAATGCCGAAATTTGCGGAAAATTTTTCTTTGTTAGTTTGTATACCACACTCCTTGCTCAGTCGTGTGCGTTATGCTTAATATCTTCTAGTTGCCTTGAACTTTGTTGATATTTTAATATCATCTCAGTGAATTGCATCCTTTAATCTTGGTTAATTCCATTTTGGTACTATTTTGGATTATTATCATTCTCCATTATAGTACTGACTTGTGTTTTATATCAATCACAGGATGGCACCACCACGCTGTTCTGAGGAGGACATACCACCTGAACTTGGGGCTGCTTTGGCAAGTATTGCAAATGCTTTGGGCACTATGCAGAAGAACCAGCAGCGCTTCGAGGAAAGCGTGAGGAGGAATGAGTTTGTTCCGCTACCTCCACCTCCTAAGCGAGGAGACATCAAGAGTTTTCTCAAGTTTAACCCACGCCAATTTGAGGTGTCTGATCAGCCACTTGATGCGGATGATTGGCTTCGTGAAGTGTCAAGGTTGCTGATGACTGCGGATGTTCCCGAGCAAGAATGGGTCAAATGTGCCACTCACCTTCTCAAGGGAGATGCAGCTCTGTGGTGGGAAAATTACCTCAAGGCAGATCTTTCTAGTTTTCAGCCTACTTGGGAGCAATTCACTACTGCTTTCAAAGAGCAATATCTGTCAGAAATTGTCATGGAAAGGATGAAGGAAGTGTTTCTCAACCTCAAGCAGGGCACTGACAATGTCAACACCTACATTAGAAACTTCATGAACGTTTCTCGTTATGGTGGCGATGAGATCTCTGATGACAAGAAGAAGCAAAAGAGGTTTAGGCAAGGCCTCAATGCTTCCATCAAATATGCAATCACTCATGCAAGGCCGGCGTCTTTCCTGGAACTCCAACACACAGCTCTGCAAGAAGAAGCAAGTAGGCAAGTGTTTGAGGAGTCAAAGAAACACAGCCGTGATACAGCAAGTTCTTCTGCTATGACAGCTCCTTTTAAGCGTCGTGTCTGGGTTCCTAACACCCCACCGTCGCTCCCTGCTCCACCAAGACCGTCAAGCTACGCAGCAAGGCCACCAAACTCCTTCACTGCGGCTCCCAAGGGCTACAACCACAACTACCCTAGAGCGCCTGGTGGAGTCCCTGGCTACGTTGGTCCACGTCCACCTGGTGCTTGCTATACTTGTGGAAACACTGGACATCAGCACTGGAATTGTCCAATGAACAACAAAGCTCTTCCACCACCACCTCCAAGACCTGCGGCAAGTGCTCCTATGATTCGTGCACCTTCACCTCGGGCTCTCAACATCAACACTAAGCCTGGGTCGACGGTTGCTCGTGCCAACTGTGTCAACGTCGCTCAAGCTGAGCATGCACCTGGAGTTGTCATGGGTATGCTTCCTGTTAACTCAGTTCCTGCACGAGTTTTATTTGATTCTGGTGCTTCACATTCTTTCGTGTCATACAAGTTTGCGGAGAGTAATGGGTTACCTTCTGATGCTTTACCAACTCGCCTCATGGTGCAATCGCCTGGATCAAACATGAGGGCTTCTAAAATTAGTCGTGACAATCAAATTGAGATTGGTGGCTCTTCGTTTCCGGCTTCCTTAATTATTCTGGGCAATTCTGACATTGATGTTATCTTGGGCATGGATTGGTTAACAGCAAATGCAGCTGTGATTGATTGTGCTGAACGTTCGGTTTCTCTGAAAATTCCTGAAGGCCATATAGTCTATTCTCCAAGTCTGACTCCTGCAATTCAGCTTTATTCTTTGGCGGCTCTGAATGATGATGCTATGGAAGGTATTCAGAGTGTTCCTGTAGTCTGTGAGTTTCCAGATGTCTTTCCTGAAGAGTTGCCAGGTATGCCTCCGGATCGTGAGGTTGAGTTTGTCATTGAACTTGAACCTGGTACCGCTCCTATCTCCAAGCGGCCTTATAAAATGGGTCCTGCTGAGTTGGCTGAACTCAAACGTCAGTTGGATGAACAAGAAAAGTTGGGTTTCATTCAGCACAGTACTTCTTCTTGGGGTAGTCCAACCATCTTTGTGAAGAAGCGAGACAAGACTGATAGACTTTGTGTTGACTATCGGCCACTCAATGCTAAAACAATCAAGAATAAATATCCCCTTCCGCGGATTAATGATCTCTTCGATCAGCTAGCTGGAGCTGTGGTATTCTCTAAACTTGATTTGAGAAGTGGTTACCATCAAATCAAGATTCGCAAGGAAGATGTTCCCAAAACAGCTTTCACCACCCGCTATGGCCTGTATGAGTACACGGTCATGTCTTTCGGTCTCACCAACGCACCTGCCACCTTCTCGAGGCTTATGAACTCGGTTTTCATGGAGTATCTTGATAAGTTCGTTGTGGTCTATCTGGATGACATTCTAGTCTATTCTAAGTCAAAAGAAGAACATGAAGAACACCTTCGGTGTGTCCTAAACAAGCTTCGTGAGAACCGCCTGTATGCAAAGTTCTCCAAGTGTGAATTCTGGCTGCCTCAAGTCACCTACCTTGGTCACGTCATTTCTGCCAAGGGCATTGCCGTCAACCCAGAAACTACTAAGACAATTATGGACTGGCTTCCACCCATAAATGTCAAAGAAGTCCCGAGTTTCCTTGGTTTGGCCAGTTACTGTCGTCGCTTCGTTCAAAACTTCTCAAATATTGCGAAGCCTCTTACCGATCTCCTCAAGAAAGGCAAGAAATACCTTTGGACTTCTGCATCTCAAGCAAGCTTTGAAACACTCAAAGAGAAGCTCACTTCCACACCAGTCTTGGTTCCTCCAGATACATCAAAGCCTTTCCAGATATTCTGTGATGCCTCATTGCAAGGATTGGGTGCGGTCCTTATGCAAGAAAAAAAAGTTGTTGCTTATGCATCTCGTCAGTTAAAGACGCATGAGATCAACTATCCTACACATGACCTCGAACTCACAGCAGTTGTCTTTGCTTTGAAAGTATGGAGGCATTACTTTCTTGGCAACCGTTGTGAGATCTTTTCTGATCACAATAGTCTGAAGTATATCTTCACACAGCCTGATCTCAGCCTTCGTTAGAGGAGGTGGATTGAAACAATCAATGATTTCGATTTGACCATCAACTACACTCCGGGCAAAGCCAATGTCATGGCCGATGCTCTTAGCCGAAAAGCTTATGTCAATAACCTCATGGTGGAAGAACAACAACCTCTCTTGTGCGAGGAATTCCGCAAGCTAAACCTTGAAATTGTGGATCAAGGGTATCTTCTGAACCTTCTAGCAACACCTCTCTTGGAAGAAAAAGTTTGCTCTATTCAACTTGGTGATCCTTACACTAAAAAGATCATCTCCAATATTCAGCTTCCGAAGTATGATTCTTTCCACATCGATGACCAAGGCACTCTTTTCTTTGAACACTATATGTTTGTTCCGAACTACCCGGGTTTAAGAGAGCAAGTTCTCAAGGAGGCGCATGATTCTGTTCTTTCTATCCACCCTGGCAGCACTAAGATGTACATGGACTTGAAAACACAATATTGGTGGCCTGGTTTGAAACGATATTATGCCAAGTATGTCTCGGAGTGTGATGTTTGTCGCAGAGTTAAAGCTGTCCATCAGAAACCTTCCGGTCTTCTACAGCCATTGAAGCCTCTGGAATGGAAATGGGAGAAAGTAGAGATGGACTTCATCACTGGTTTTCCAAGGTCGCAGAAGGGCAACAATGCAATCTTTGTTGTCATTGACAGGCTTTCTAAAGTAGCTCACTTCTTTCTAGTCAAGGAAACAATTTCTGCAATTCAGTTGGCTGAGCTCTATATCAACAGAATTGTCTCCCTGTATGGTGTTCCTCTTGAGATCAGTTCAGACCGTGGAAGCATCTTCACTTCCAAGTTCTGGGGAAGTTTCCAAAATGCTTTGGGAACAAAATTAAACTTCAGCACAGCTTACCACCCTCAGTCGCAAGGACAAGTTGAAAGGATCAATCAGATTCTGGAAGATATGCTCCGTGCTTGCGTTATCTCTTTCGGCATGAAGTGGGAAGAATGTCTTCCTTATGCTGAATTCTCTTACAACAACAGCTTCCAGAAAAGTCTAAAGATGGCACCATTTGAGGCTCTCTATGGTCGCAAATTCAGAACTCCGATTGGTTGGTCGGGCGCAGGTGAAAGAATATTGTTTGGCCCCGACATTGTAACTCAAGCGGAGGAGAAAGTTCACATCATTCTTGAAAACCTGAAGATTGCTCAAAGTCGCCAGAAGAGAAATTATGACAAAAATCACACGGACATGGAGTATGTCCCTGGTGATCTCGTTTACTTTCGTGTCACTCCCATGAGAGGCACGCACCGCTTTGGTATCAAAGGAAAGCTGGATCCTAGATACATCGGTCCTTTCAAAATTCGTGGAAGAAGAGGAGAAGTTGCTTATGCTCTTGAGCTCCCTGAACAACCCAGAGTCCATGATGTTTTCCACATCTCTCAACTCAAGAAGTGCTTAAGGGATCCCGGCAGGACCGTGGACCATGAACTCATCAATCTCCAAGAAGATCTGTCTTATCAAGAACACCCCATAAAAATTCTTGAAGTCGCAGAAAGAAGGACTCGCAACAAGTCCATCAAGTTCTGCAAGGTGCAGTGGTCGCACCATTCCGTTGATGAAGCCACTTGGGAACGTGAAGATGAGCTCCGTGCCAAGTATCCTACCCTCTTTGAGTCTTCTTCTTCTTCCTAGAATCTCGGGGCGAGATTCCTGTTTAGTGGGGGAGAGTTGTAGCATCCCAATTGTCTAACAACTGTAATGCTACTTGGTCTAGTAATATATTGGCTACTTCCTATATATAATTGTTGCATCATAATTATATCATGCTCATGTCATCATGCCACCTTGCATTTGAGCATCATATAAAACCCTCTTTCTTTGGTTCTTCTCTCATATGCATTATTAATTGTATTTGCCTCTTGATATTGTATTTGGTTATTGATATATTGTTTAATGCCCAAGTTGAGTTGGGGGCATATCTTTTATTCACCTCCATCACCTTTCTTTTCACCACCTTATAATTCCACCATCCTATTATCCATGAGCTTGTATTTCTTTTTCTTTTGATTTTATTCTAGCTCATGTGGGTGGGGTGGATCTAATCCTAATTTCTTTTGCTTGGCTTTTATTTTTGCCACTTCTTGGGAATGCATAAGAATAATGCCATATTATTATTATTGTTTTCACAAACTAAAAACATGGCATTAATATTTTGCATGGGCCATGCAAGATTACCACCACCTTTAGCCATTTTGTTTTTCTCTTGGTTTAAGTGATTCTTCTTTTATGGAATCCTCTACATATCTCTCCACCATCCCCATGATCTCATCAACACCAATAATTTTCTTCATGCATGCTCATATGAGAATCTATCTACATTGCTTATCTTTCTCCTTTACACTTGCCCATGTCTTGATCATGCCTCTTTTAATCCCTACACTCCCTCACCCTTCATATTGACTTGATCTATAAGCATGTTTAAAACCCTAAAAATTCTAAACAAAACCCTAACCCTAGCTTCCTCTCCTATCCTCTCTCTCAAAACCCTAACCCTTAATCTCACCTCTTTTTCTTCCAGTCCCTCTCTCTACCATGCTGGCCCCACCTGGCCCTCTCTCTCTCTCCCTGGCCCACACCCCATCTACCCCATCTACCCACCCCCAAACCCTAGCCCATGCCGAGCATGCCCTAGCTACACCCAAGCTCACCTGAGCCCCCTCTTTCTCTTCCCTCTCCCTTCCCCTATGCCATGCTGGCCCCAGCTGCTACACCTCACCGTCCCCACATGGTAGCCCCTGCCCCTGCCCTGTCCTGGCCGTGCACGACAAGCACGTGAGAGGAGGTGGAGAAAGGTGGCCGAAGCCACCTTTATCTACCCCGTGCCCCACAGGCCTCTCCTCACTCCCTCTCACTTTCCTCCTTCCCCACGGCTCCTCTGCCTCTGCCAGATCCGCCCAGAGACCTGCCTCTCCTCCCCTTCTTCTGCATCGACGACGCCCGTCTCTCGCCGACCGCCGCAAGTAGCACCGCCACTTCTTCGATCCAGCCGGCGAGCACGACGTGGAAGTGGTCGAGGAGCTCGAGGAGCGTCCCCTACTTTGCCTCGTACACGCCAGCGAGGAGGAGAAGGTCCCCAGCGGCCACAGCACGACGTGGTCGCCGAAATCCTAATCGCGCCGGTCGCCAGCCTCCTCGTCACCCTGCTGCGCCTCCTCCCGATCCGCCACCACCGACCACCCCGCGGTGAGCTCCTCTACCGCCTGGACAACCTCCGCCTCACCGGGAAGCCCTAGCCGCTCCGGACCTTACACCGAACGCCCTTGGTGCGCCGTCAGTCGCCGGTGTCTGCACGATTTTCCCCGCCGCATAGAGCCTCACCTAGCCGCGTGCTCCTTCCCTGACAACAACCCCGCCCAGCCGCACTGGTTTCCGTCTCCGCACGCGAGCCCCAGGTCGCGGGATCGAGTCCCCGCCTCGCTGCGCCGCGCACTGCGCGCGCCAGACTGTGGAGAAGATCCAAAGTACGGGCCGTGGTAATCTTGTATTTAGCCCCCTCTTTTTATCTCGCGCTCAACCCGCAGTCCAGCCTACCCCACCTGTCAGCCGCCCTGGCATTCTTGAAGTTAGGCACCCCGGTTTTCATAGACGTAACCCGCGGTCCAGTGCAACCCCACCTGACAGCCTCTGCGGGTTCCGCCGCTGTCACGTGGGCCTTAGCCAGTTGGTCCCACCTAGCAGTCTCACTGGCTAGACAGAGCCCCGGTGAGAAAAGTTTTCTGCGCGCGTATGTCTCGCCAGCGGCTGGCCCACCCGTCAGTGACTGTGGCTGGGTCAAGCTGAGTAATAAAAGTTTCTCTGTTGAGCTGTTTAAACAAAACAAATTCAAAATTGTTTAAATTCAAATTCAAGTCAAATTTAAATAATTTTTAAAATACAAATCCAAATAATACAAATGATATATGTTTTGGAATCAGAAAAATGTGAGGAATTCAAATATGCCATTCAAAATATTGTTTGAACATTTTAAAAATTCGAGATGATTAAAATTACAATAAAATGCCCTTTTCTTAATAAATTAATAACTTTAATTCTATAACTCCAAATTTGGCAAATAATATGTCTAAATCGAGAAAAATGTGAGGAATTCAAATATGCCATTCAAAATGATGTGTGATGTATGAGGAGCTATCCTAAAATATTATCTCTATCTAGGATATTCGAATCTTGCCGTATGGCGTTGCAATATTTCTATTTCTTTTAGATGGAATGACTCTGAGGACTGTTGTATGTGGCTTGCATACATACTCACTTGTATATGTAGTTGATCCCTTCGCCTGCCGATTACGCCGCTCGTTCTTGTCCCGATGATCTGTAAGTGGTTAGGACGGCCGAAAGGTCTACCGTGAGTGGCCCTGGGCCCCACCGTACTGTTTTAACCACTTTCGTTCATCCAGGCATATAACTAAGAGCGTAATTCACCGAGGTAGTTACAAAAGGCCGGAGCAGAAGACTTACCCGGGGCACGTGATGGCTCAATGCACGGCGCCCAGAAAAGTGCTTGGTGCGTGGTTGATGTAGAGCTCGTTGGGAACCCCAAGAGGAAGGTATGATAAGCACAATAGCAAGTTTCCCTCAGTTATGAAACCAAGGTTTAATCGAACCAGTAGGAGCAAGGAAACATCCCAAAGGTGTTACTAGCTGAGCTTTGGCAAGTGATGTGCTCGACGTTCGATATAGAGCTCATTGGGAACCCCAAGAGGAAGGTACGATGAGCACAGCAGCAAGTTTTCCCTCAGTTATGAAACCAAGGTTTAATCGAACCAGTAGGAGCAAGGAAACACCCCAAAGGTGTTACTAGCTGAGCTTTGGCAGGGCGCACTACCGGTGCTAGTAGCAACGTGGAGACCTGCACAACACAACCACAGAACTTTGTCCCCAACTTGCGATGAGGTTGTCAATCTCACCGTATTTTGCGGAAAACAAAGGATTAAACGTACCGAATGGAAAGAAGTAAAAGTTTACAGAAAGTAAACACAAAGCAGTAAAAGATTGTAGATTGTATGTAAAGACAAGGACCGGGATCCATAGTTCACTAGAGGTGGCTCTCCTTAAGATAGATAACATGCTGGGTGAACAAAGTACAGCGGGGCAATTGACAAACACCGAGAAAGCAATACATGCATATACTAATCATCTTGACTCCTTTGAGACTTGATTGGGCATTACAACATAATACATAGACCGCCATCCAACTGCATCTATGACTAATAATCCACCTTCAGGTTATCATCCGAACCCCTCCAGTATTAAGTTGCAAGCAACAGATTATTTCTTTACGAATTGCGTGTAAAGTAAACAATACGATTGTTCTATGAACAAAGGATTGTTGTTTTCTCCCTAGTAGCAACATCACATCTAGTACCTTAGAGATTTCTGTCACTTCCCCATAATAGAAGAGGCATGAACCCACTATCGAGCATAAATACTAACTCTTGGAGTTGCTAGCATCTACTTGGCCAAGATAGCTACTAACAACAGAAAGCATGCAAGATCACAAATAACAAAGACATGATAGAATCAATAATCAATTTGAAATAGCATCTCAATATCCATTGGATCCCCGCAAACACAACATGCAAAATTACAAATAGATGATCTTGATCATGAACGGAGCTCACAAGATCTAAACATGAAAGCACAAAGGAGGAGAACCAGCCATCTAGCTACTACATGGATCCGTAGTCCAAGGATGAACTACTCACGCATCACACCGGAGGCTTGCATGGTGATGAAGAAGGTCTCTAGATTGAATTCCCCTCTCCAGTAGGGTTCCGGGAAGAGCTTCAGATCCCTCCCGATCTAGGTATGGAGATGACGGCGGCTACAGACTCTTTCGTGGATTTTTGATCGGGCACTTAGGGTTTTCGTCCTGAGGGTAATATATAGGCGGAAGGAGAGGCCGAGGGGGTGCCGGGAGCGGCCACACCACCCCCTGGCACGGGCCAGGCCTAGCCGCGTGACCAGGTGGTGTGGTGGCCCCCTGGCCCCTCTCCGTCTCGTATTCTGGCACTTGATGACATCCGGAAAAATAGGCACTTTGGCTTTTGTCCCGTCCAATTCCGAGAATATTCATTTTCTGACTTTCCTGGAACCAAAAATAGCAGAAAACAGGCAGCTGGCACTATGGCTCTTGTTAATAGGTTAGTCCAAGAAATCATATGAAAAGTACTCCAAAGTTAGAACAAAAAATAAGAAAGTGGATAAAACCAAGCATGGAACATCAAAAATTATAGATACATTTGCAATGTATCAACATCCCCAAGCTTAACTCCTGCTCGTCCTCGAGTAGGTAAGTGATAAAAAGAAAGAATAATTTTTGAGGTGACATGCACCACCAAAGACTTGATAAAAGTATTTGCAAAACATTCAAAGCTGGGATCATAGTACTTCAATCATAACATGAAAGACAAAGTTATAGAAATAAGCAAATAAACTATGATGCAACATGAAAAGGCACAAATAAAATATTCATGAATAACAATGCTTTGCAAGACGTTTGTTTGTTTCACATAAAGAAAATAGGGCATAATAGTATTCAGCTTGTCCCTCAATAGAGTAACAAATATAAATGCATAGGAAACCTTCAAAGTTCAAAAGAGTGACTGGATACAATAGTTTAAAACAAGCAATATCAAAGTATGCATCAATCAACTAGTCTTGGGACAATGCACATAGAACTAAGAATGGCCACTATGCTCTCAAAGTAAGTGCATAAAGATAGAAGCTGGAGACTCAATGTAATGGTGGAAGAAAAGCCTTTGTAAAAGGAAGTAGGGATTCAAGTCTCATAAAGAGCTTCCAAAAATTATGGTACTTATAGCTTTCAGCTCTCATTGCCCCTATCATAAGCATCTTGAACTGGTTAACCAAAATCTCATGCCCCTTACTTACGAAGACCGATCCTCATGCTACTCACCTTCAGTCACGAGTAAGCTCTTGTGACTGTAAGTATATGTGTATCATTAAGAACCGCCAACGGGGTACCCCTTGCACATGATACGGGAGCTTTCCCATAATCAAAATGACAAGGCAAGCAGACAATGAGCATCTCAGCGATCTTTTTATTTGCTATTTGCATAGGTTTTATTGAGGATGCTTCATAGAGTGCTCATTATGGTGATGCTGCAAGTTTCCACCATGATTAGGCATGGCTTAGGCTAGCGGCCCAGGCGTTTCTCTAACACACATACAAACTCCATGATATTACAAGTTCCACTTTTATTTCACACCGCCGGGATCCGTAAGCAAAAGAACATGATATCAACGGGGTACAAAGTACAAGTGCAATGTTGAAAGCGTTCCCCATGAAACATGGTTCTTCTAATTTCAACTTATAAAGCGCAAGAATATACACAACAAAGAAGGACCCAATGGTTCAATTTTATTAGAGGCAAGTAAAGTAAAGTGTGCCATCAAGTTCGTGAGAGCTTTAATCACTAGTTTTCTCATAACAAGTTTAATTTGGAAGGTAAAAAAAAGCATGAATATACTTGGAATAGCATAAGCTAGTATGTAGGTATGGTGGACTCTTTGGAATAACTTGGTTTAGGGAGTTGGATGCATGAGTGGAACTCATACTTTGTTGTGCAGGCTAGCAAAAGACTGGGAGCGACAAACTAAGAGAGCAATGATGGCCATAATCATGCAGAGCGACAAAACATCATTGATCAAAGCATAAAATGATACTACAAGTTGAAAACTAAAGGATCATAAAGGATATGGTGACTTGCGATAGTCATAACATGGTGTGAGCATGCGCCAAGTCAACCCAAATAAAGCATCAAAGGAGAATACCACTATACTATGCTTTAATATGCTAAAACAACGCATGATTCATCCACGGCACATTAAGCAATCTCAATTGTTTATAACAATTCATGCTACAACAAAGAATACTAAGCATAAAACCAAAATGATATCAAGCATGGCATGACAAAGCATAGGCCACAGTCAAAAACAAGCTCTTTTTACCACATAAGCATGAACTTTCCTACTCTTTTCCAAGACCAAACCAAACTATTTGCAAACCAATGTAAAAAAGAGGAGGTACAACCAATTTATTCAGAAAACTAAGCAAACCAAAGCAAACGAAAAACCAAAACGAAAATGAAAAAGAAGACGCTCCAAGAAAAACACAACTGTGCATGAAACAATAAAAATGAAGCGTTTGGAAGAAACCTGAGATTTTTATTGATGAAGAAGGGGATGCCTTGGGCATCCCCAAGCTTTGATGCTTGTACTTCTTGGATATTTCTTGGGGTGACACGCGTGGCATCCCCAAGCTTGAGCTTTAGTCCATCCTTCATCTCATTACTCATTCCTTCCATACACCTGAAATTTTTCCTTCATACAAAACTTCACACAATCTCATTAGCAACATTAGTGCACTTAAGATAAATAAGTCTTAAGGTTCAGTTATAACATCAAATAAACTTCCATTAGAACACTAGCTACTGTATCACTTCCCTCAAAAATCTCAATTCCCCAAAACATCTCAAGAAGGAACCAACAAGAAGCAAATGCAGAAAATGGCAGAAATCTGTCAAAACAGACCAGCAGGTAAAGACGAATTTTTTTGAAGACCTTCTGTTGCTCAAATCTAAAAGTGTTGAACTGACGAAAGTTAGATAACAACCTGGGTCAGAAGCACAAACAATTACAGCTCAATCCGACATACAGAGCTCTCTCCCAAAATTTTACGGTGAAGCACAGAAATCTGTTTCGGGACAGCAACTTTCCCAATCATTACTTCTCTCTCATTAGAGGTTACTCTTGGCACAAAAAGCAAATAAAAAGGATAATGAGAGGTTATTACAGAGGTAATAACTTCCAAGACTCATCTAAAACTTTTGGGTTATCTCCTAATAAGTACTTTTCTTTAACGCCTTTAAGTTAGGCATAAGAAGCAAAGAAAGAATCAAGTGTTCTCAAATGAAGAAGCATTAAGACCAAATTTTGTTTTCATAGGAGAAGCAAAAG